>CM072531.1:3077500-4285000 GCA_036898165.1 Silybum marianum
AGAAAAATAGCAGTTGGTGAAGGAAGTGGTCAACTTATGACAACCATAACATATATCTCTTCAATGGAGATGACCCAGGGGAATATCAATGAAACACCTCCTGTCACTGCTCAAAAAAGAAAAATTATTAATCGAAACTATTATCAACAAAATAAGGAAAACATAAATGTTGTCAATACACAAGGAACAAGTGAGATATGTTTAAGGTTTACACATGAAAACTTTAACAATAAATTCCATGCGATTATTATTGTTTTAGAATTTTTGAATTGAAATAAATTATAGGCTCACTGAGATGACGTTTTCTTTAATAGGCATTCGAAATAACCGCAGAATATTACTACCTCTTTTAGACGAAGTCGTGAATCAAGAATCAATAAGTATTTTTTAACTTGATATCAGTATTAGTATTTTTTTTAATAATGATCGTTATGTTTCAATTTCAAATATCTTATATATAGGTGGTTGTACTGGCGCCAATGTTACCCCATCAACCCGAACTGAGATCCAACAAGAGGACCCATACAGTTTTGTTTATGATGGTATCCTTAAACAACATCGTGTCTTAAAGAAACAAAGTGCATGTGAACATTGTGGAGCAAAATGATTCCAATATGAATTTCGTTTTTTTTTGTTGCATGAATGGGAACACAAAGTTGGCTTACTCACTTGTTCCTGAAGAACTATATCATTATTCACATTGCAATCTGAATTAGGCAGAATGTTTAGGCACAATATACGTGCATGTAACACAAATTTTTCCTTCACGTCAATGGGGGTAACTTTGGATAATACCGTAAGCAACATGACATCTAGAGTATACACGTTTCGTGCTCAAGGAGCAATATATCATAGAATTGATCAGTTAGTTCCTAGAAATGGACAACCTAGGTACTTACAACTTTATTTTTATGATGCGGAAGCCGAGTTTTCGCATAGACTACGGTAACCAAATCTTGATAGAAACGTCATTGAAATGTTGGCTCGTGTTCTTTCTATAAATCCATACGTGAGAACATTTCGAAGTCTCGCCGATCGAGTTAGGACCACTTGACATTTATAGAGTCACTTTGGATGCTTTTGTGGAACTTGACCAGAGGGTTTTACAACCGACCGACCACATCTGAGGTTGTTGGTATTTGGGTTGAAAGCAATGAAAACATCACTGCATACAAGAGAAGTATTGTTGTGTATGGGAAGTCCGATTACAACAAAAAAATTGAACATCACTATGGTTGTTATGATCCTTTGTTTCTTCCCAATGGGGAGTCTGGATGGCATGCTAAAATACTTGTACGTGGAGTGTGCATCGATGAAATTGTTAATGATGACGAAAACTTCGATGAAGATCTTGAAGGTACGAACATGATCACATGTATTTAGGTACGAACGTTATCATATATATTTATTACCTTATTTATTTATTTATTAAATCTATATTATTTGAAACCATTATTACGCAGAGGTTACCTCAGGAAGGGTTAGGAAAACTGTAACGATGCGAGATTATTATCGTTACAAGTTCCAGGTTCGACCGAGTGAGAACATGATTCTACTAGGGGGAAGATTGTTTCAACAATTTGTGATAGACATGTACAACAAACTAGAGACTGCACATTTATCTTTTATTGAAAAAAATCAAACGAAGATAAGATCAGATGTATGCCAAGGTGTTGTGGATTGCGTTAATGCTAGTGAGGTTCAACCAAGTAGAGTTGGACAACGGGTTGTGCTTCCTGCAAGTTTTATCGGTGGCCCACGTGATATGCAACGAATATTTATGGATGCCATGACTTTAGTTCAAGATGACGGGAAACCTGAATATTCCTTACCATGGCGTGCAATCTAACATGGCTTGAAATTGTTAAAGAGTTATTACCTGGTCAAACCGCACAAGATAAGTTGGACCTAAAAAGACAACTCTTCAAGAAACCCATCTTTGGCGTGGTTAGGGCATATGTTTATGTCGTCGAGTTTCAAAAACGTGGTTTGCCACATGCACATTTCCTCATGATAATGAAACCCGAATACAAGATTACAAATCCAGACCATTACGACAAGATCGTGTGTGCTGAAATCACGGACCCGAAAAAGTATACTGAAATGCACCAACTGGTAGTAAAGCACACGATGCATGGTCCTTGTGGTCATTTACGATAGTCCAGTCCTTGTATGGAAGTTGTGCCGAGAAAATGTCATTTTAAATATCCTAAGCAATTCAACGACAAGACAGTGCGGGCAGACGACTCATATCCAATGTATCAGAGGAGAAACAATTGAATAAAAGTGAAGTTCCGGGGCGATATCCTAGATAATAGATGGGTTGTCCCGTATATCAAGAAGTTTCATTAAATCATGACTGTAATTTCTATTTTGTTTAAACATAAGTTTTTGAATGAGAAAATGTATTACATTTTTTTTAGATTTACGATACATCCTGTTTCTTATTTTATGTTTAAAAACTAAATCTATATTGATAGAACTTTTTGCATCCCACCGCATTAAAAAAAATACACCGAGTTAAAAAAGAGGCAGTAGTATTCCAAAGGTATTTCAAATGCCTATGAAAGAAAACGTTATGGCAATGAGCCTCTAGCTTATGTCAAATTCATATTCAAATTCAAATTCAAATTCCAAAATAATAATTTAACGTTTGTTCAAATTCATATTCTTGTTCATCTCTTTTTGTAGTGTATTTATCGTCAAATCTTGTTGCACACTCTAAAACGATATTGGAAAAATGATGCATTTAGGAGTGACAATTCTCGACACGACACGAACCCGACACGAAAATAAACGGGTTAGGGTTGCATTTTTTGACACACCAACCCACCAAATAAACGTGTCGTGTTCGGGTCGACACGAACGCCCGTCAAAATTTATTAAAAAATAATAATATATACTTTAGGTTTTACTTTTAACTTAAAGTGTTTGAAAAGTCAAAATAGGGTTTGTGAATAATGATTTTAACTTAAAGTGTTTGAAAAGTCAAAATAGGGTTTGTGAATAATGATTTTAACTTAAAGTGTTTGAAAAGTCAAAATAGGGTTTGTGAATAATGATTTTATGATTTTAAGTTGTATAAATGGACGTGTTATCTATAAGAGAAAACCATGGGGATTTCGATTGGGTTCGTGCTATATCTTTTTTCAATATGAAACGTAAGTATTTATATTAAACATATTATCAAATTAACAAACTGTTGTACTTATTAACTTTGTTATTTTGAATAGGGGGCACATAATAGAGATTAGGTTGTATGATAGTAAAGAAACACGTATTGTGAGGTTGGCTCGGGTAATAAAAAATAAATCCATATTTGTATGCTTCTAGGGTCAAACTCGTTCATCTAAACTCAAGTATGTTAGTTAGTATTTTATGTTTTTTCTTAAATTTAAAGTTTAAGTATTAATTGTTAAATTTCACTAAAAATGTATTTTTCTAATATTTTTCAGAGAATGTATTGAGGAGTTCAACGGAATTAACCAAGGTTGTGTTCGATCCAAATATTCCGGAAACACAAAGCATTAGGCTTATGCTGAGTTAAAGTTGTCTGGTCGTTCAATACGATTTGAATTATGTTTTTTGTGATAAGACATTTGAAACATGTTTGACTTGTATGTTTTGTTTTTGGTTGTTCATTTTCTATTGGATGTGTTTTTGACATTTGGATTTTGATCCTTGTTGGTTTTTGAACTGTGGTGCTTATTAATTTGGTGGGTACTATATTAAATTTTATTGTTATTGTGCAAAAAAGATATTGTGTTGATTGAAATTGTTTTCATCTTAGGATTTATTATTATTATTATTATTATGATATATTTGAAATCGTAATTAAATAGTAATGATACTAGTTTTTTTAGTAAATACTTAAAACTAAATATTACCGTCATTAATTATATCTATACTACCTAATAAACATAATTTCTTCAAAGTCTTAAAGTACAACATCTTTTGCATTATGTACTACCTCCTTAAGCATGAGTCTTAAAAGTCTTTAAAAGACTTTTTATATCCCCAAGGTTCACGATTCAGGCAACTTTTAGGGTTTCTTCTCCATCTCTTTACGGTTCAGCGCTCAATCTCCAAGACGACTCTCCATCTCCTCACGCTTCAGCACTCAATCTCCAAGATGACTCTCCATCCCCGATTGTATATGTGTCTTCAAGATTTTCATTCTCCATCTCAGATATCCCCTCTCTCTCCACCAATTTTCATTCTCGCACTCTCCCTATTCGATCTCCCTGTTCGACGACGACCGATTTTCATTCCTGTTCGATCTCCCTGTTCGTTTGACTCTCCAGGTTTTCGTTTTGCTCCGTTGATTCACCGAGAAAGGTACTCTCCAGGTTTTCCTTTTTCTAATTTGTAGTAGCTTAAGATTTACATGCTTATGTTTTTCTTTTGAATCATTAGTATGTGGCTTTTCCTTTTTTCTGGTGTCTTTTTCTGACCGATTTTCATTCCTGTTCGATCTCCCTGTTCGTTTGACTCTCCAGGTTTTTGTTTTGCTTCATCGATTCACCGAGAAAAGTACTCTCCAGGTTTTCTTTTATCTAATTTATATGCTTATGTTTTTCTTTTTTGTAGTAGTAATTTTAACTGGATTCAGAACTGTTTGAGTCATAGGATTTCATATGCTTTTGTTAGTTTTTTTTGGTGAAGGTTGTGTGGATTCTTTGGTTTCATTTAGAACTTTCACACGCAACTATCTCTTCTTCCTCGATGTGTAGTTATAAAACGTTGATGTCCTTTTAATCAAAATTTCCTTTAACATATGCACATTACATGTTTAAAGAAATGCTTAAAAGAAATTCTTCTACTACAAATTATAGTTCACATGTGTAAAGTTTTACTAATTAGAGTTCATGTGTGTTATAATCATGTTTTTTGGTGAATATGATTTTTTTGGTGAATGTGATTTATTTGTGTTATAATCTTCTATTTGGTTGTTAAATCTTGATTTCAATGGTGCTTGTTGGTTCCAGAAAATCTTGACCATGAGTTCCCATGGTGTTTAGAAACAAATGTTGACCAGAATGTTAGAATCTTTTGGTGCTTTGTTGGTTCCAGAAAATTGAACATGAATCCAGTTAACTTGAGGTATAGTATTTGACTATTTGTTGCTTTCTTTCTTCGCTTGTTTGTTATGACGATGTCTTTTCTATTCTAATATATTTATGTTTAGTTTTGTTTAGAAATCAAGTCTGCATATTGTCTTTACTGCTTCATATGATTACCTCCTTAGCGTTTCTTGCTATAGGATAACCAATTTTTTTTTTTACCGTTTCTTCAATTTTTGTTGCACTCTTGATGACTGATTTCACGATTCAAATATGTATCGATAATCATATACATATATATATATGTGTGTGTGTGTGTTTTATAATATAACATTATGAAGCATATTTTCAGCTTTTAATACCCCCATCTGCATCTGCCAAACATCCCCTTATTTGTTTATTTATTAACTTTTTGGCATTGATATAAATATAGATATACATTCATATTTTTAGTTTGATGATTATGTTTATCTCATTGTGTATTAACTAATTTGTTTAGCAAACTAATTGTCTAACACTCTTAACATTAAATACTTTACCGAAGTATTTTCATATTCTACCTTTAATTTGTAGAAAATGGATTATCATTCTTATGCTGAAGTATTTTCATCACTACAAGCTCATCCTTATGTTTGGTGGAATTTTTCAACCATTCGTATAGAATTTGTTTGGGAAGATGTGGAAGATAAAAAAACTATATCTTATTCTTCTTGACCAAAACGTAAGTAAAAGTATTCATCTTTATTTTCTTCATAAAAGTTAAATATTTTTAAGATACTAACAAACAAATATATATTTACATATTTTATACATTAGAGAGACAAAATGGCTGCATTAGTGTTAAAACTATTTTTAATATTTTTGCAATCTTGATGTTTGGGACTTCAATTGTAATTAATTTATGTTGTTTTGGTTATTTTGTTGGTTTAGGGAGCTAAAGGGGCTGTTTTTGTTTATATATAAAAGAAGTGGGCTGCCCTTCAAGTTTGGAGATTGTTGGAGGGTAGCGGAGCTAATGTTCCAGATCTTGGGGATTGAAGTGTAACTTGTCTAAATATAAATAGAAGGCTTCATTTCCTGTTTTTACATATACGTATTCATTTTTTCATATTCAAAGATTGTTCTCTCTCTTTCTAGTTTAGTCTTTGTGTTAGAGTTGATTTTGTATAATAGTGGTTTTAGAGTTTCATAAATGTTGAGATTATAGTTTTTTCACATGGTATCAGAGCTTTGTGGCTCGATCCCTTGAAACCTCGAAGTTCTCTTACAGTTGATCGTCTTGTTGACTTGGTTAGTTTTTCTCAGATCTTTTTTTTGAGGTTTCTTCTTCTTGGAAACCCGTCACTGTTCGTTCTTAACTTACCCTACGGTCTTGTTGAATTCCCTTTTCTTGTGGTTATTTTTCGCCGATTATTCCCCTAGGTAGATTGTTGTCTCGTCCAGAGCTTTTTAGATCGGATAATACTTCATCTACCAGGTTAAGTTGCTGGTCTTATCTTGTGAGAACCACCTTATCTTTTTAGATTTGGTCTGGTTCATTGTTATTGTCCTTGAAAGTTAACATCGAATCTTTATAGACTTGGTGTTGCCTTTTCTTGAGACATATTTTTTTTTCTTTTGCAAATCTGGTTTCTTTTTGTGTTTAGATCTGAATATCTTTCTGTTGATATGTTGTTCAAATCGTTTATTCTTTTTTAGATCTGCATAATATTTGTAGATCTGTTTGTTCAAATTGTGTATTCTCTTCTTGTTATCGTTGCTTAGTTTGAGATCTAAGAGGTATACATACGGTGGGTAGATCAGCCACGAGATCTGCACAGATCACGACTCACTGTCTCCATACAGCCGTACCCAGTAATCTCAAAACAAGTGATTTTTTTTTTCGTTTGCTATTTGGGCTGTTTCATTGTCATTCTCTTTAAAAGTTAACATCGGATCTGTTTAGGCTTAGTGTTACCTTTTCTTGAGACATATTTTTTGCAGATCTGGTATCTGCGTTAAGATCTAAAGAACTTTTGTAGATCTGCTTGTTCAAATCGTTTATTCATTTTTCATTCTTCTTGTTTTGGTTGAGATCTAAGAGGAATACTTACGGTGGGTAGATCAGTCACGAGATCTGTACAGATCTTGACTCACTGTCCCCATGCAACCGTACTCGATTATCTCCAAACAAGAAGGTATTTCTTGCTCACGAGATCTTTTGTAGTTATTAACTAATACGCACAATCTTGTGCAGATCTGTATGGATCTGCATTGATTGTGTCTCATTAGATCTATATAGATCCAAATAAAACTTCTAACAGATCTGGTGGTTTTACTAACAAGGCTGGTATTATTTTTTATATTGTCTATCCAGATGTGATCCTCTCCTTTTTCGGCTTTTTTCCTAACCTTTTGTATTTTAGTTCGTTTTTTTCCTTTCTCATTTCTGTTGCTGTTACGGGCTTATAGCTCTGTAAGTATCTCTTCTTTGCTTGTGTGGACGTGTAACTGAGTAAGTGTCTTGACCTAAGATCCCTGAGTGTTTTAGGAATCCTGATCACTTTATCGGTGTTTATCCTCTTTTCTGTTGTCGTGTGTATCTTGGTTGTTAGTGGTTACTTTCAGTATGTCGACTATAGAGAACACTCCTTCATCTAGTGGCACTGAACAATCTCAGATTGCCAAGCTTGACTTTGGTGATCCTCTGCATTTGCATCCAAGTGACACAAGTGGGGCATCTATCTTGAACCTCGAACTAAATGGCACTGGAAATTATAAAGTTTGGTCTTGTGCTATGGTATTGGCTCTTGAAACTAAAAATAAATTGGGTTTTATTGATGGCACATGTATTAGACCTACTATTGATATTGTCCTTACCAAACAATGGGACAGATGTAATTCTGTCGTCCTATCCTGGATTTTGAACTCCATGACTGAAGAGTTATTTTTAGGACAATTTTTCTCTAAAAATGCTTCTGAGGTTTGGTCTGAGTTGAAAGAAACATATGACAAAGTTGATGGTTGCATTACTTTTAACTTGCATCAAAAAATTAATTCGTTATGTCAAAATGGTTCTCCTGTTTCGGATTACTTTCATAAACTCAACTCACTTTGGAAACAATTTGATGCTTTGATAAAATTACCCACCTGTACTTGTAATGTTGCTCATGAGTTTACTAAGCATAATCAACTTTTGAAACTAATGCAATTTTTAATGGGATTAGATGACGTTTATCAACCCATTAGGAGCAGTATTTTTACCACTGAACCCTTACCTTCTGTTAAAACAGCTTTTTCTCTTGTTTCTCATGAAGAGTCTCATCGTGGGGTCTCTGGGTCTACATCTAGTAAGACTCAGAACTCTGCGTTTTTTTTAGTAAAGCTCCTGATAATAAAATAAAATCTTTAAGGCCTTCTAATTTGGTGTGCAAACATTGTGGTGTCAGCGGGCACACTATAGGGAGGTGTTTTAAACTCATTGGGTTTCCAAAAGATTTTCAAAAGAAACCTTTAAATCAAAACTTTAAAACACCCTCTAGCAATGCTAGTTCCTCTGAAAATCCTAACTGTAAAAAAAAAAAAAAAAAAAAAAAATGAGAAATCAATAAAGAATCAAATTCTTTATGGTATCAGAGCACCGATCCTATTCCTCCGATCAAACCTAATCAGAAAACTCAAAACCAACACCATGACTGGTGCAGAAAACAATACCAACAAGAACGAGAAGAATGGTCCAGACGTGAACTCCCCGTTTTACATCCATCCGTCAGATTATCCACGACAAATGCATGTCAACGATGCTCTAACGGACAGCAACTATAACGACTGGGTCCAGGAGATGGAAAACTTCTTGTTCGCTAAGAACAAAATTGGTTTCATTGATGGAACCATCAAGAAACCGGAGAAAACCGCTGCCGATCACATGGATTGGATGCGGTGTGACGCGATGATCAAAGGGTGGTTAACGACTGCCATGGAAAAAGAGATTCGAACCAGTGTAAAATATGCCAATTCCGCTGCTGAGATGTGGTCCGATCTCCGTGAAAGGTTTGGCAAACAAAACGCGCCTCGTGCGTACGAACTAAAACAAGCGATCTCGAATACCCGACAGGAAGGAATGACGGTTTCTGCCTACTACACAAAGCTTCGAGGGTTTTGGGACGAAATCCAATCGGTTCTCAATATTCCCCAATGTTCCTGCAACGGATGCACGTGCGGATTCAGAAAATCTCTCAATGATCTTAGAGAACGAGAGAGGCTCTATGAGTTTCTCATGGGTCTTGACACCGAATTCTCTATTATCAGAACTCAAATATTAGCCATGAAACCCATTCCATCTCTTGGAATTGCCTACCACTTAGTTGCTGAAGACGAGCAGCAGAGAACCATAACCGATGTTAAGAGACCTACGACTGAGGCGGCGGCTTTTCAGGCCTTTGTGAAACGAGAAACAAGCTCCAACCAACAAGGCAACAAGTATGTGAAGAAGAACACCAAACAAATGGAACACTGCAGCTTTTGCGATAAAGATGGCCACACTCGTGAAGGCTGTTTCAAAAGGATTGGTTATCCTGAGTGGTGGCCAGGAAAGAATAAACAAGAAAAAGCTAAACCGAAGGCTGCCTATGCTGAAGTTGAATCAAGCCCTATCGAGGGTTTGACAAAGGACCAGTATCAGCAATTTCTCAAACACTTTGCTCCTGAGGAAAATCAAACAAAGAATGATGCTCCACCCACAGCTAACATGGCAGGTAAAATAAGTCCTAATGATTTTTGGATTGTTGATACAGGAGCTACTGAACACATGACCAACAGAATTGATATCCTTGAAAACAAGACCTCCTCCTTGATTGAAGAGCCTGTGACTATACCAAATGGAGAGGCAGTTCCCGTTAAAGGCAGAGGAGACCATACATTACCAAATGGAACTAAAGTGAAAGGAGTTCTTCACGTTCCTGAATTCAATTGCAGTCTCTTATCCGTTAGCAAGCTTTCAAGTGATTTGAATTGTGTCATAAGCTTCTTTCCAAATTTCTTTGTCATGCAGGACCTAATTTCGAAGAACTTGATTGGAGCGGGTAAATGCGTGAGTGGTCTATACCGGATGGGAGCACTTGGACACCAGAGAAAAGCAATGATGGTGGAAGGGAACATTTGGCACAAAAGGTTGGGACATGCTAGCGAAGAAAAGCTAAGTCAAATAAGTTTTCTTAAAAACATTTCTTTTAGAAATAAAGGCCATGTTTGTGATTCTTGTATGAAGTCAAAAATGACAAGACAACCGTTTCCCATTATTGTTACTAAAACGAATGCATGTTTTGATTTGATACATTGTGATTTGTGGGGAAAGTATCGAACACCTTTTTCAAAGGCGAGTTATTTCTTGACTATTGTTGATGATCATAGCAGGGCGGTTTGGGTTTTTCTTCTTAAACACAAACACGAGGCAAGCACATGCGTTATTGATTTTCACAAAATGGTCAAAACCCAATTTGAGAAAAACATTAAACGAATCAGATGTGATAATGGTGGGGAGTTCACATCAAATAAAATGTTAAATTTTTACGCGGAGCAAGGAATAATTTTAGAAACAACGTGTCCTCACACTCCACAACAAAATGGAGTGGTGGAGCGAAAACACCGCCATTTACTTGAAGTTGCTCGTGCCCTAAAAATTGAGGCTTGTCTTCCCACAAAATTTTGGGGAGAATGCATCCTAACGGCCACATATATCATAAATAGATTACCCTCCAAAGTCATTGAAAGGAAAACACCATACGAAATCTTATACGGTCACAAACCAAGTTATGACCACATGAGAGTTTTTGGGTGTTTGACTTATTATCATAACACCGAAACGAAGGGTGATAAGTTCGAAATAAAGGGAAGGCCGGGAGTATTTGTTGGTTATCCTCATGGAACCAAAGGCTACAAAATATATGACCCAAACCACAATAAAATTATTGTGTCGAGGGACGTAAAGTTCGCCGAAAACGCCTTTCCGTTTGCTTCTAATACCAAGAAAATTAAAGAGGGAAGTGAGGACATCATGGATATCACTGATGATGTGGAAAAGGTGCAAATTGAACAAAATAAAGAAATTGATGTACCTACTGGAGGTAACTCAGATTTGCATGAAACTCCTAACAATTCCATCAATGACCAAGAAGAACCATCCATGCAAATTGAACAAAATGAAGAAATTGATGTACCTACCGGAGGTAACTCAGACTTGCATGAAACTCCTAACAATTCCACCAATGACCAAGAAGAACCATCCATGGCCAACATTGGCATACAATTTGAGCACAATGAAGCAAGCCATGATGATGAAATTAATGTTGGAAATATTGATCTCAACCAAGGCAGAGAAAGAAGAAGCAGATCGAGGCCTAAACATTTGGAGAACTATGAGGTCAATCTCCCTCCTTCTCTAGACCACACGCAACCCGCTCCAAGCCAAGAAGAAAGCTCCACGGTATACCCTCTAGCTAACTTCGTTTCTTATGAAAAATTCTCGAATTCTCACAAAGCTTATTTAGCGGCCATCACTTCAAAAGATGAGCCCAAAACTTTTAATCAAGCTGTGCAGGATGAAAATTGGAGAGATGCCATGCAAAAGGAGATTCGAGCCTTGGAAGAAAATGACACGTGGTCCGTTGAAAATTTACCGAGTGGGAAACGGGCCATTGATTCAAAATGGATTTACAAAATCAAATACAAACCCAATGGTGAGATTGAACGATACAAAGCTAGGCTTGTTGCAAAGGGTTTCACTCAAATGGAAGGGGTCGATTATCACGACACCTTCGCACCGGTTGCTAAATTGGTAACCATCAGAACTCTTCTAACCATAGCCGTTAAAAGGGATTGGATCATCCAACAGTTAGACGTCAATAACGCCTTCCTACATGGCGACTTAAATGAAGAAGTCTACATGAAAATACCGGAGGGTTACGAGAAAGGGGGATCCACCAAAGTGTGTAAACTAAAGAAGTCTCTTTACGGTTTGAAGCAGGCTTCGAGAAATTGGTATCAAAAACTCACCTCCGTTCTCACCGAGTTACGGTTTGAACAATCTCATGCGGATCATTCACTCTTTATATACAAGTGTGACAAAGTTTTCATTGCTACACTTGTATATGTTGATGACCTAATCATTGTGGGAAATGATGCTACCAAAATCGAAGAAGTGAAGGCCTTGCTAAACGAAAAATTTAGCATCAAAGACCTTGGAACCTTAAAATATTTTCTTGGCATAGAGGTCACTCGCACCAAGGATGGATTGGTTCTTAATCAAAGGAAATACGTCCTAGACATCCTAGAAGAAACCGGCATGATTGGATGTCGACCTTGTTTGTTTCCGATGGAACAAAACCTAAAGCTCGATAAAAACAGTGAAGAACCACGTGTGGATGCTAGTAGATATCGAAGGCTGGTGGGTAAGCTTCTATACCTCCAAGCAACAAGACCCGACCTCACGTATGTCGTAAATGTACTAAGCCAGTTTGTGTCAGATCCTCGACAAGATCATTTAGATGCAGTAACGAGAGTTTTGAGGTACTTGAAGGCTACTGCTGGAAAGGGGTTGTTCCTTCCAAAACAAGGAGGAACAAATCTCATCACCTACTGTGATGCAGATTGGTTGGGATGCCCGTTTACCCGAAGATCTCGAACAGGATTTGTTTTACTTTTGGGAGGAGCTCCTGTCTCGTGGAAATCAAAGAAACAGTCAGTTGTCTCTCGATCTTCAGCAGAAGCGGAATATCGTGCAATGGCTGCAACGGTTAGTGAGGTTTTATGGATGCGATGGCTCCTAAGAAAACTTGATGTGAAGCAAAATGAACCAACATCTCTTTTCTGTGACAATCAGGCAGCTCGCCATATTGCCAACAACCCCGTCTTCCATGAGCGGACTAAGCATGTTGAGATGGATTGCTACTTTGTTAGAGAACGGGTAGAATCCAAAGAAATTGTGCCTCGTCTCATTAACACCAAAATGCAAATTGCCGATCTTTTCACTAAAGCTTTGGGCCGTCAACAATTCGAATCCTTACTTAGCAAGCTGGGCATGCAAAATCTACATGCTCCAACTTGAGGGGGAGTATAGAATCTCGATTGATTCCCTTCCCTCATTATCTCTCTCTATTTGTTGTAACCCTTCCCTGTATATTGTATTTCCTTTTTTGCTCTCCTTGATTTTTGTTCAAAAAAAAAAAAAAAAAAAAAAATGAGAAATCAATAAAGAATCAAATTCTTTAATTATGTCTCTTACTGAAGACCAAGTTTCTAGACTTTTGTCTTTACTCGATCAACATGGCACTGCAAATGCACCTTCTGTCAACATGGCATGTTTGTCAAAATTTTCCCGATCAGGTTGGATCATTGATTCTGGGCAACCCAACATATGACATCTTCTACTTCTTCTCTTGACCATGTGGTTGATATTTCTGACCTAAACATAAAAGTAAATCATCCAAATGGTACTAACGCCAAAGTTAGCAAGATTGGTAATTACAGATTAACCAATAATGTTATCTTATTTGATGTCTTAATTATCCCAAAATTTTAATATAAATCTGTTATAGGTTCATAAACTAGCTAGTGACAACAAACTCTTTGTTGGTTTTGACAAATCAACATGTTATATTCAGGATTTGCGTCAAATGAAAACTGCGGGACTGGTTGTGAAAAAGGTGGCCTTTATTTTTTTGATGCTATGGGTGAACCTATTTGGTCCAGTTCCTCTGTTACTTGTTTTCCTTCACGCCAATTATGGCATAGCAGACTTGGTTATCCTGCTGACCCTGTATTAAGTGTTTTAAAAGAAAAACTTAATATAGGAAATGAAAATTTATCTCGTGAGATTTGCG
The DNA here is from genome assembly GCA_036898165.1 of Silybum marianum. Taxonomy (NCBI): domain Eukaryota; kingdom Viridiplantae; phylum Streptophyta; class Magnoliopsida; order Asterales; family Asteraceae; genus Silybum; species Silybum marianum. The sequence goes on from CM072531.1 coordinate 3,091,419, forward strand.
ATAAGGCAAAACAGTCACGGACACAGTTTGATCTTAGTGAACACAAATCCGTTGAGATAGGTGAATTAATTCATCTTGATTTATGGGGTCCTTACAAGGTTACAAGTAGAGAAGGTTTTTAAGTTCTTCCTCATAATTGTTGATGATTTTTCCAGGTCGGTGTGGGTTTATCTTTTAAAAGGAAAAGATGAAGTTTATGAAAATGTAGTTAGTTTTTGTAACCTATTACAAACCCAATTTGGGAAAATTGTTAAAGTTTTTCGTAGTGAGAATGGATCTGAGTTTGTAAATAACAAACTGACAACTTATTTTAAGTCACATGGTATTATTCATCAGACTTTTTGTGCTTATACACCACAACAGAATGGTGTTGTTGAAAGGAAACATAGACATCTTCTTAATGTTGCTAGGGCTTTAATGTTTCAGGCAGGGGTTCCCTTGACTATGTGGACTGAGTGCATTCTTACCGCTACATATCTTATAAATAGGACTCTGTCTCTGTATTGAATGGTAAATGCCCTTATGGATTAGTCTATGGGTTTGCATCTGTCCTCACGCATCATAGAAATTTTGGCTGTTTGTATTTTGCTGCAAAACTAAATGTTTCGGATAAGTTTGGTTCTAGAGCCGAAAAATGTGTTCTTCTTGGTTATTCAAATTTAAAAAAGGGTTATAGACTCTATAAACTTGACTCAAAACAAATCTTGGTCTCTGGAGATGTAAAATTTTATGAAAATGTTTTTCCTTTTAAGATGAGCGAAGATGAACGTGATTCAAACTCTAAAGATTTAAATCTGTTGAATTTTTTTGATGCTGTTTATGTTCCGACTAATCAATTTTCTGATCCTTTGCCCAATGATGATAATAGGGACCGATCTGTAACTAGGGATTCTAGTCGAATTAATGGCCCTAGTTCCTTTGGTAGCGATAATAGAGCTGCCAGTCCGCCAGTCCTAAGTAGCTCTGACTTGGCTGCTAGGGACCTGAGTGCCGTTGATAGTGAGGTTTCTGACAATAGAACTCATGTTACAGATCCCCCTCCTGAGGGTGTTTATTCTGAAAATACTCCGTCTTTTTTTTTAAGAAAATCTGATAGAACTTTAAGGTTGCCTAGGAAATTCGATGACTCTGTTGTTGAAGGTAAAGTAAAATTTGGCTTAGAAAAGGATGTTAATTATTCCTCTCTAAATAGTGAAAATTTATGTTTTGTCTCAAATCTTAATAAGTCTGTTGAATCAACAAATTACTTTGAAGCTAGTAAAGATTCTAACTGGGTAACTGCTATGAACAATGAAATGGAAGCATTATATAGGAATGAAACTTGGGTTATTACTGATCTTCCTCCGGGAAGAAAGCCAATAGGTTGCAAGTGGATTTATAAAATTAAATATAGGAATGAAACTTGGGTAATTATTGGTGAGATAGAAATGTATAAGCCTAGACTAGTTGCTAAGGGTTATAGTCAAAGAGAAGGGTTGGATTATGAAGATACGTTTTCTCTAGTAGTGAAAATGGTGACTGTCAGATGTGTTATAGCCTTATTTGTTCAAAATGATTAGGACTTATGGCAACTTGAGGTAAATAATGCGTTTTTATATGGGAACTTGAATGAGAGGTTTATATGAGCCTGCCTCAAGGTAAATAATGCGTTTTAGTTCTATTAGTGTATGTTGATGACATAGTTATTACTGGAAATAATAATGATGAAATCAACATGGTTAAAGATCATTTGAAAACAAATTTTATGATAAAGGATTTAGGAAAACTACAGTTTTTCTTAGGAATAGAGATTTTAAAAGGAGGAAGTGGTTTGTGTGTGTCACAAAGAAAGTATTGTTTAGAATTATTAAACGATTTTGGATATCTTGGTGTTAAACCTATAAATACTCCAATGGACATGAATCTTATAGTGACAGATTCTGTACGTTCTGCATCCTCTGATCCTCCTTTATCTGATTTTTCTGGATATCAAAGATTAATTGGACGTTTAATTTATCTTCTTGCTACTAGACCTGATATTGCATTTGCTGTTTGTTTAAGTCAATTTATGCATTCTCCACGTCGTTCACATCTCAAACTTGCTCTTAGAGTTTTGAAGTATTTGAAGTTGTCTCCTGGTAAAGGTATATGTTTCTTTAAATCTGATGACTTTAAACTAAGGGCGTTTGTTGATGCTAATTGGGGTAAGTGTATGTCTAGTAGGCGGTCGATTACTGGATATTGTTTATTTTTAGGAGGTTATCTAATTTCTTGGAGAAGTAAGAAACATTATACTGTTTTTATATCTTCTGCCGAGTCTGAGTATAGAGCAATGGCTTATGCTCTTTGTGAAGTTATCTGGGTTCTTAGCATTTTGAAAGATTTGTGTTTAACAGATTTACTTTCTGTAAACCTGTTTTGTGTCAACAAATCAGCTATTCAAATTGCAAATAATCCGGTGTTTCATAAAAGAACAAAGCATATTGAAATTGATATTCATCAAGTGAGGGGAAAAAATCCTGTAGGGTTATTAAAAACATTCAAAATTGAATCTTCAGAACAACGTGCAGATATTTTTACAAAGTCTCTTGGTTTAACTCAACACAATTATTTGTGTTCAAAATTAAACATGTTTGATGTTTTCAAATTTCAAGATTGAGGGAGGGTGTTAAAACTATTTTTAATATTCTTGCAATCTTGACGTTTGGGACTTCAATTGTAATTAATTTATGTTGTTTTGGTTATTTTGGAGCTAAAGGGGCTGTTTCTGTTTATATATAAAAGAATTGGGCTGCCCTTCAAGTTTGGAGATTGTTGGAGGGTAGCGGAGCTAATGTTCCAGATCTTGGAGGATTGAAGTGTAACTTGTCTAAATATAAATAGAAGGCTTCATTTCCTGTTTTTACATATACGTATTCATTTTTTCATATTCAGAGATTTTTCTCTCTCTTTCTAGCTTAGTCTTTGTGTTAGAATTGATTTTGTGTAATAGTGGTTTTAGGGTTTCATAAATGTTGAGATTATAGTTTTTTCACAATTAGTTCCATGTTATTACTTGATATCTACAAACAAAGGAATCTGATGGGTGGTGTTTTTTTGCTGGAGCATTTCCAAGTTGAAGAAACTGTTTATGAGTATCCGAGATACGAAAAATACCGTTTATATCGTAGGGAATAGATCATCCTTTTCAATAAAAAAACAAAACTAACCTTATTGACAAGTGATATCGAAAGAGGGTTTGTTTTTTATACATTGGTTCCTTCCGTTCAAACTCTTGCTCAAGATAAGACTACACGAAAAATGTTGATCGGTACATTAAATCTTTTTCCTACTCTTAAAGTTATATATATTTCCATATCAATTTTAAATTTAATGATGTAAATTAATATTTAAAATTTAAAAATCTTTGTTTTTGAATTTAGATGTTGTTGGAAAGATAATAATGAGTGGGCATGTTATCTATAAGAGAAAACCATAGGGATTTTGATTGGGTTCGTGCTATATCTTTTTTCAAGATGAAACGTAAGTATTTGTCTTAAACATATTATCAAATTAACAAACTGTTGTACTTATTAACCTTGTTATTTTGAATAGGGGGCACATAATTGAGATGAGGTTGTATGATAGTAAAGAAACACGTATTGGGAGGTTGGCTCGGGCAATCAAAAATAAATCCATATTGTATGCTTCTGGGTCAAACTCGTTTATCTAAACTCTCATCTAAACTCAAGTATGTTAGTTAATATTTTATGTTTTTTCTTAAATTTAAATTTTAAATATTAATTGTTAATTTTCACTAAAAATGTATTTTTCTAATATTTTCAAAGAATATTGTATTGAGTTCAACGGAATTAACCAAGGTTGCGCTCGATCAAGATATTCTGGAAACACACCGCATTAGGCTTATGTTGAGCTAAAGTTGTCTGGTCGTTCAATATGATTTGAATTATGTTTTTTGTGATAAGACATTTGAAACATGTTTGATTTGTATGTTTTGTTTTTGGTTGTTCATGTTCTATTGGATGGGTTTTTGGCATTTGGATTTTGATCCTTGTTGGTTTTTGAATTGTGGTGCTTATTAATTTGGTGGGTAATATATTAAATTTTATTGTTGTTGTGCAAAAAAGATATTGTGTTGATTGAAATTGTGTTTATCTTAGGATTTATTATTATTATTATTATGATACATTTGAAATCGTAATTAAATAGTAATGATACTAGTTTTTAGTAAATACTAAAACTAAATATTATTGTCATTAATTATAAATTAAACCAAAGAATAATTAATATTACCAAACAAACACGTATAGTGAATGGGCATATGTTATTAAAAAATAATTTTTTTTAATATTTTGATTGAATGTCTTGAGTTGTTAGCCTTTAAGTACGTGATTGTTCAAGTTGATTAGGATTGTGTTTTTTTGGATTGTTGTGAAAACATTTGGAACCTATACGTGTAAATTTTTTGTTATTTTGTATTGGTTGTAATGATGTTTTGAACAAGTATGTGACAATTCGGTGAATGATTTTTTCAAGATTTTATTTTTTCTATGTAGTGTTAAGGTATGCAATGAAGATTGTCGATAAAGGAACTCCAAATGTTGATGTCTCTAAAGTTAATGTAGATATTGTAAAAGGTATGTGGAATATATAATATAAATACATCTTAATTGTTGTTGTACTTGCTCAATATATATCATATAATATAAAAAAATACAATATGCACTATGATGCAGAACAAAAAGAGAAAAACAAAAGAAGAAAAATAACGCTTGGTGAAGGAAGTAGTCAATCAACGCAAGAGAATATAAATTAAACAACCCCTGCTAGTGCGGGAACTTTTGCTCAAAGAAGAAAAATTATTAATCGAAACTATTATCAACGAAGCAAGGAAAATAACAGAAATGTTGTTAATACACAAGGAACAAGTGTTATCAGTAGTGAATGAACAAACCATATATGTTTGGGCATGACATATGAAAACTTCAACGGTAAAAAAATTTCGTTATTATTATTTTGAACTTCGAAATTTACCAAAACTAGAGGCTCATTGACATGATGTTTTCTTTCATAGGTATTCAAAATAAACGTGGAATACTGCTGCCTCTATTTGACGAAACCGTGAATCAAGTATCGACAAGTTAGTATTTTTTTAACTCGATCTTAGTAGTTTTCTTTATAATAATCTTTATTTGTCATATTCAAATGTCTTACATAGCGCTTGGTGAACGAAGTAATCAATCGATGACACACATGACAAATATCACTCCAATGGAGACGACGCAAGGGAATATCAATGAAAAAACCCCTGTCAGCGCGTTAACTTTTGCTGAAAGAAGAAGAATTATTAATCGGAACTATTATCAACGAAGAAAGGAAAATAACATAAATACTAAGATCCAACAGGATGATCCATACAGTTTTGTTTATGATGGTGTCCCTACACAACATCGTGTCTTGAAGGAACAAAATCCATGTGAACATTGTGGAGCAAGAAGGTTCGCATCTGAATTCCGTTCCTTTTGTTGCATGAGTGGGAAGACGAAGTTGGCATACTCACCCATTCCTGAAGAATTATACCATCTATTTACAACACAATCAGAATTAGGCGAAATGTTTAGGCACAATATTCGTGCATACAATACAAACTTTTCTTTCACGTCAATGGGGGTAACCTTGGATAGTACTGTGAGAAATATGACATCTGGAGTATATACGTTTCGTGCTCAAGGAGAAATATATCATAGAATCGATCAGTTAGTTCCTAGGGATGGGAAACCTAGGTACTTACAACTTTGTTTTTATGATGCCGAATCTGAGTTTTCGCATAGACTACAGTGGCCAAATCTTGACAGAAACATCATTTAAATGTTGACTCGTGTTCTTTCCATAAACCCATACGTGAGAACATTTCGAAGCCTTGTTGAGCTAAGCCCACTCGATAATTATAGAGTCACTTTGAATGCTTCCGTGGAGCTTGACTAGAGGGTGTACAACCGACGGACCACATCCGAGGTTGAAATACAACTATTTATTTTATCGAATTTTAAATAAAATGTATCATATAGATGGTACTAAAACAAGTTCTACCATTCTACAGGTTGCTGGTACTTGGGTTGAAGGCAATGACAAAATCACCGCATTCAAGAGAAGTATTGTTGTGCATGGAAGGTTCGACTACAGTAAAAAAAATTGAACATTTCTATGGTTGCTATGTTCCTTTGGCTTATCCTTTGTTTTTTCCCAATGGGGAGTCTGGATGGCATGCTAGAATACCGATACATGGAGTATGCATTGATGAAATTGTTAATGAAGACGAAAGCTTCGAAGAAGATCTAGAAGGTACGAATGTTATCACATATATTTATTACCTTATTCACTCATTTATTAATCTATATTATTCAAAATCAATACTACATAGAGGTTTGCTCGGGAAGGGGTAGGAAAACTGTAACGATACGAGATTACTATTGTTACAAGCTCCAGATTCGGTCGAGTGAGAACCTGATTCTATTGGGGGGAAGATTGTTTCAACAATTCGTGGTAGATATATACATGAAGATAGAGACTGCACGTTTGTCTTTTATTGCAAAAAATCAGACGAAGATAAGATCAAATTTATACCAGGGTGTTGTTGATTGCGTTAATGCCGGTGAGGTTCAACCTAGTAGAGTTGGACAACGAGTTGTGCTTCTTGCAAGTTTTATCAGAGGCCCACGTGTATGCGGCGAAGATTTATGGATGCCATGACTTTAGTTCAAGATGACGGAAAACCTGATATATTCCTTATAATGACGTGTAATCCAAAATGGCCTGAAATCCTTAAAGAGTTATTGCCTGGTCAGACCGCACAAGATAGGTCGGACCTTGTTGCATGAGTTTTTCGTGCCAAATTAGAGGATCTCAAATATCAACTTTTCACGAAGCACATCCTTGGCGAGGTTTAGGAATATGTTTATGTCATTGAGTTTCAAAAACGTGGTTTGCCACATGCACATTTTCTTATGATAATGAAACCAGAACACAAGATTACAAATCCTGACCATTACGACAAGATCGTGTGTGCTGAAATCCCGGACCCGACAAAGTATCCAGAAATGCACCAACTGGTGATAAATCACATTATGCATGGTCCCTGTGGTCATTTACGACCTTCTAGCCCTTGTATGGAAGGCGAGCCAAGAAAATGTAGTTCTAGATATCCGCAACAATTCAACGACAAGACGGCACAGGCAGATAGCTCATATACAATGTATCGGAGGAGAAACAATGGAATAAAGGTGAACGTCCAGGGTAATATACTTGATAATAGATGGGTGGTCCCATATAACCCAAAGTTGCTAATGATGTTCAACTATCACATCAATGTTGAGGTTTGCTCAAGTATAATATCTGTAAAATATATCTTTAAATATGTTTACAAGGGTCATGACAAACAGGTTATTCATGTCTATCCCAATAGAGAAGAAGTTGTTGTTGACGAGATAAAGAGGTTTCAAGATGCACGTTTTGTTTCGCCACCTGAGGGATTTGGCGAATTTTTAGCTTTAGACTTTCTCAAATCTACCCTTGTGTGATGGCTTTGCAGGTCTATCTTTTGAATAAGCAGTTGGTTAGGTTCAGAGAGAATGATATAATGACATATATTGTCGATAGAGAGAAGGATAAGAAATCAATGTTGACCGCTTTTTTTGAGAGGAATAAAACAAATATGACTGCGAGACAATATTCGTAGCACCCCGTCCCACGTGGTTAAAGACGGAAGATGCCACAATAGGTTCACAAGCTTAACACAAGGTTTATCATCATGAATTATCTTTACTTCTTCCATCTCCGTAGCTCTCATCCCCAAATCCTTGATAAGTCATGTACTAGGACAACGAAAATCTCGGCTGAGCTTAATGCTCAGTGAACGGATAGTAGTAACTAAACAATTAAAATGAGATAACAAGTTCAAAAAGGAATTCATAACGTTAATTGATAATCCAAAATAAAGTTAAGCAACAAAAGGCGCAAAGGTATATCAAGGGTTTGAAGACCAAACCGTATCACGAGGATACGTTTTTCCCATAGGATGATCAGTCCATTCGGGCGTTAGTGAGGAAAGGGGTGCGAGCACAACAAGCAAGCCTCTCCGTGGATTTAACCACGTCCATAATTGTTATCCGATAACGGTTCCTAGGATCGATCCATACGCCCTCTAATTGACCGGTTGTTGGTCCCAAAAAGGATCTACAAGAGTTAAATAAAGTAAACAGTTTGTAGAAGGGGGGGGGGGGTTGAATACAAACACACAAATTTTGGTTTTTAAATGAGTTTATTTGAAATAAACAAATTTACAGTTACAAGCGGAATTAGAACAAGTTAAGAACCTATTCTATTGTAACTAAGGAAACACACAGTTTGATGCACAAGAGGATGAAAGAAAGAAATGCAGAAGGTAGAGGCTAGAAGAAAGCATGCATGAAGATGAAGAAGATATCTTCATCTATTTATACCCGCTTGCATTTAATGCAAGACAAAAGGTACATGCCACGTGTCAAGCTTGGATAGGAAGCTTGTCCTTGTAAATAAGACAGCCATGCTTTTGGCCGAATATGAACAGTACCATATCAGATATGATGGGGACATAAGAGACAAGTCGTACGTCCTTTTCTGACATGGTTCTAGGTTTGACTTTTGTGCATCGAGGATAAGATCAAACTTTAATCTTGCAGAGGAAGCTTCATTTGATCGCTGACACTGAATGTTCAAGGATGAACTTCAGTGTTGCTGAGGCTTCACAAGACTTCACACTTTGAGTAGATAATCGCTGCTATCGCTGAACCGCTTCAGGTCACTTAGCTGATTATCTCTTTCTTCAGCTTTGGTCTTCGACTTTCGCCGAATGGTCTTTTGGTGTGATAGCTGATCTTCAGGCCTTCAGAGATAAGCTTGTTGATCCTTGATCTTCAGCGATCGCTGATAGCAATCAGCGTATGCTATCACTGAATTTGAACAGAAGCTTATCTAAGGAATTTCACTAAGTATAGTAAAGGAATCATATTCAAATCACTGAGAGGAGTTATGATCAACACCAGTACCCAGTCAAGTCAATATACAATTGAGGACGCCATGATTGTTTTAGCCACCATGGAAGCATCTCAATACTTGTGCTCCCAATATTAAGTCTATAGTACAAGTTCACAATAGATACAATTTCACAAGTCAAATGATCAATGTTCCAAAAAGGAATGTAAGCCATAGTCAAAAGGAAACAAACTTTAATAATATTAACAAACATAAAGGGAATTTGGAATCATTGTATTCGGATTAGAAAGCCTTATACAAATGGCTATCCCAGTGTCAAGTAAAGTGTGATATCCGTACCTTAACTTAATTGGAAAACTAAGGCACAATCAAATGAAGTTCACGGTCAAGTTTGCCTCGCCCGTGTGCCTAACGAATATATAAATGGGCCATCATTTGCAAGACATATAAACCATAACGTACATATACGAATATATAAATGGGTCATTCTTAATCAAGTTACTCAGGTCTTAATGATCCTAAACAACTTAGACTTCAAGAAGTACAACCATATACGAATTCGGAACTTAAACGCAACTTTAAGCCTTATGCAATTTCATTCCAACAACTCACGTCTCTTTTTTTTGACCATTTTTACCCTACTTAGAGGTCAATCCAGATTCTATCATCTAAATGAAAGTTGTAGAATGAACTCTTATGAGTCTAATGGCTTTGAAATCAACTCATTTGGATAACCCATCTATGAGATATGACTTAAACAAAACAACTATGATTCGTATACACAACAAACAACCTTATAAACTCACTGTTTTGAGTCACTTAGAGTCATAGTTGGATTTTCGACTCTTCATAACAGTTTTAGTATACGGTAAGAACTTTCCATCTGCAAAATATGAGCATATTTGGACATACGGTTTGAGAGTTATACATCATCAAAATACTGGACATAAGGCTGTCCAAATTTTCAATTTCCACATTTTTCACCAACTCATTTTAATGATCCAAACTTCAAAATTTGCTACTTTTAAACATTCTAAACATACTAAACACTACAAGGAAGCTTAATGATTAAGACCCTAAGCTTAATCACTCAATTTTTCTCTCTTAAACATTTAACCGAACACTTAGTGTGCGGTAATCTTATATACCAAGTCTAACTATATGGAATTCACACTTAACCCTTTTGCTTTCTACTTCAATTTAACCAATCCCAAAAACATGTATAATTGTACAAATTAAAGCCTAAAACAGATTTCAAACCCGATGGTTGAGCTAGTGACCTAAATAAGAATTCTACAATGTAGGGTTAGAAATTACACACATACCTTGAATTTTTGAGCTTTAAACTTCCAAACTTCACCGATACTCATGATCTCTTCACTTGATTTAGGTTTAGTGATGCGTTCTTGAGAATACGAGAGAAACCAGTGCACAAAAGATGAATACGTGTGATGTTATAAGAATTTCAACCTTTTTGGGAGTATTTATATTTTCAATTATTCCATTTTGACCCCTTAAGTTCAAATTCTCAACTTTATGCCCAAATAGGCATAAACTTAACATTTTGAGTTAAGTTTCCTTAAGTTCAAATTCTCAACTTTATGCCCAAATAGGCATAAACTTAACATTTTAAGTTAAGTTTAGTTTCCTTTTGCACGTGTGTGACCCTTGGTATAGTATTACATCACAGTTAGTCCGAGGTACAAGTAAATAAGGCATTCAATTTCTCATATATATCCATATACTGACTGAGATTAGTTAGTGATAAAAATCTGGGGTGTTATAATATTTGTATAAAGATTTTCCGAAACATTACACATGGAATGCCAGTTCACGTAAATGGAATCCTCGAAAACAAGGATCAATGAGAGGACGACTGGTTTATGCTAACCCTGCTGAAGGAGAACGGTATTACCTACGCCTACTTCTGTCTCATATTAGTGGGCCTACATGCTTTAAAGATCTTTACACGGTTAATGGCGTATTACATCCGACATTTCGAAAAGCAGCTCTTGAGAGAGGGTTAATAGAGACCGACGATAATTTATCGCATTGTCTTGCCGAGGCCTCTTTATTTTAGTTTCCCAATGCTCTTAGACGAGTATTTGCAACAAGCTTGATTTAATGTGAGCCAGGAGATGTTCGCAAGTTATGGGATGAACATTATGATCCACTCTCTGAAGATTATAAACAACGCCACGAAAATGTCGACGGAGTCTGAAATATGGTTCTTAGAGACATTGCAGTCTTTTTACAATCTATGGGTAAGAAACTTGAAGATTTCGATCTTTCAAGGTTAAATCCAACCGCCAATTTAGAATCACGAGAATTTCGTGAGATACAGGAAGAATACTACATAATTGTGGAAGACGAAGACATACTTACCTAAAACTCTCTGAATTCTGACAAAAAACATGCATTTGATGAGATATGAGATAATGAGTCATGTAAATAACGATTGTCCGACTGAGTTTTTTGTAGATGGTCCAGGTGGAACTGGAAAAACATTTTTGTACAAAGCTTTGCTTGCTAATGTTCGTTCCCATGATTTATTGCCCTTGCGACCGCGTCATCAGGTGACGCCGCTAATAATATGTCAGGAGGGAGAACAACTCAATCTCGTTTCAAGATTCCTCTCAGTCTTAGTAATAATTCGATGTGCAATGTAAAAAAACAAAGCGGAACTGCTCAACTACTTTGAGCTGCAAAAATAACCATTTGGGATGAAGCATCAATGGCAAAGAGACAAATAATGAAGGCACTTGATAGAACAATGCAAGATATCATTGGGGTGAGACTCCCATTTGGTGGGAAGATAATGATTATGGGAGGCGATTTTAGACAAGTGTTACCAGTAGTGAGACATGGCACCAGAGCACAAATTGTAGACTCTAGCCTACGTATGTCACCTATTTGGTCGTCGATTAAAAAGTTGCGGTTAACGATCAATATGAGAGCGCTTACTGATCCATGGTTTTCAAATTTTCTGTTACGAGTTAGCGATGGAGATGAAGTATTAGTGGACGAAAACTTTATTCGCATACCTGATGACATGGCCATTCCTTACACCAATAAAAATGAATCGAAGAATGCTTTGATTGATGCAATTTTTCCTTCTCTTCAAACCAACAGGACAACTTCAGATTATATCATTTCCAGGGCGATATTAACCACTAAAAATGAGCATGTCGACGAGATTAATGATCAATTGATTGAAAGATTCTGCGGAGAAGAAAAAGTTTACTATAGTTTTGACGAAGCAGAAGACGATAAGAATAACTTATATCCGATGGAATTCTTAAATTCATTGACTGTTAGCGGTTTACCCCCTCATTACCTTCGACTTAAAATTGGATGTCCGATAATACTATTGCGGAATATTGATCCCTTGAATGGATTGTGTAACGACACAAGGTTGATATGTAGAGATTTTCAGCAGAACGTCATCGATGCAGAAATCGCTGTTGGTCAACATGCTGGTAAGAGGGTATTTTTACCAAGAATTCCTTTATGTCCGTCGGAAAATGACATGTTTCCCTTTAAATTGAAGAGAAAACAATTTCCCGTTCGACTTTGTTTTGCTATGACAATCAATAAAGCTCAAGGACAGACAATTCCGATGGTAGGTGTTTGAGCTTTAAACGAGATTCGAAACGAGTTTGAGCTTGACACGCGCTTTGAAACGAGTTCGAGCTTGGAGAAAATTGGGTTTCGAGTTCGAGTCGAGTTTGGATTTTTAGTACTCGCGAGTTTTCGAGTCGAGTTCGAGCTTGGAGAAAATTGGGTTTCGAGTTTGAGTCGAGTTTGGATTTTTAGTACTCGCGAGTTTTCGAGTCGAGTTCGAGCTCGAGAATTAAGTTTCGAGTTCGAGTCGGATATAATGATACTCGAGCTCGACTAGCATCATTTACACCCCTAGTTAGAATGTTCATCTGACTTTTCATATTGAGTTTTTAATATCTCTGTTTTTTGATTTTGAATATGGATTTTTATATTATTGATTGTGATCCGGTGTTTTCGTATGGATTCATCTGGATTTTTATGTTCTTGATAGTTCATCTAGTGTTTTTTATATGGATTTATCTGGTGGTTTCTTGAATCTGGATTTCCAATTTATCTGGTGGTTTCTTGAATCTGGATTTCCATATTCTTGATTTTTATGTTCTTATTTTTCATATGATGACGTGGGTGGTGGTGGAAGAAGAAAGAAAGTAGAAAGACGAAAATGCCCCTCACGTGAAGGGCACATGGGATGGCTAACGGTAGATTATGGACGACGTCAGTGGGAGGGACCAAGTTTGTTGTTAAAAACTCGTTTGGGGGATCAAAAATGTACTTTTATGTTTGGAGTGACCAAAAATGTACTTTTATGTTTGGAGTGACCAAAACCAAAAAACGAGTATTCATGAGGGACCAAAAATATACTTTTATGTTTATAGTGATAAAAACCAAAAAACCAATACTCACAAAGGACCAAAAATGTAATTCACTCAAACATTAATTACTAAAATCGTGAAAACCCTAAATCAGATGCGCCCCTGTCTTACTCCTCAGTCAACCACTCCACCCTATAAATCTACACAGTATCTCCATTCTTTTTCAATCAGCTCTTCCTTCTTCTCCCATGGCAGCGACTCTACCTTCATCTATGGCGTTCATCTCCCCCACCAATCGGTAAAGCAGGTTTGATTTTCTGTTCTTATAATTCAATATTTGTGCGTTGATGAAGCAATTTGTGGACTAGAGTTTCTGATTTTGGGCTCTTCTTCCCATTCTGTTTGACGACAAACCCTTGGCTGTCTGAGCACAAACACTCCATGAATTTTCTCGTTTTTACTTTGATAGCGAATTAGTTTCAAATTTATTCGGAGCTTATGATGATAATTATAATAATCTTAGCGGATTTCAGTGAGATTTAATATATTTGAATCAATGATCTGTTTGTTACACACACTGAGGCTCTTAGATACATATAATTATACATGTTTTTAGATCGAATTTGTTGTGGAATGTTAAATTGCAGTGATGAGGTAAGCACCGTAGGGGTGTAATTAGGGCAGTGGACAAGATGATTAATTTTGTTTTGCCGTGATCCCAATTTAAAACGACTTCTCCTTCCACTGAGCATTTTTTGTTCATTCCATTTTACAATCTCTGTTTTTGATGTTTTCATTTCAGTTCTGAATCTCAAACTTTGTTTACTGAAAATAAATTTGATTTCAATTTGGTGAATTTATAGATTGAATTGTTGTTTGAAAAGAAGGCGTCCATATACCAATTCTGGAGGATTAATACAGTTCCTCACAGTGTAATGGCTCGGACGCCAAATCACTACTTGTGGCTATATATCCTGATAAATGGATTCTTCCATGCCATTTCATCGTGGAAACACCTCATACATTCCCAAAAAACTAAATCATATTTTCGATTTCAAAACAATTGTATTGAAATTGCCAAATGGAATTCTATTTGCACGTTAAAAGTAGTTGAAGTTTATTTTTAAAAGTTTGTTTTTGATAAAAATTATGGGTTTTTATATATTAAATTGGAAGATGATGCTAAAAGATATCGATTTATGTTATCTTAGGCACAAATTTTTGTGCTCTGCTGAACGAAATTCTATTTGCAAGTCAGTCTGATTCCAAACTACATTATAACTTTACTTCAATGAAATTCGAAGTATGAGATGATGATAATGGAGCGGAGATGATTGAATATCAAATGATCTGTATATCTCCTTGCTACGTTCTTTCTGATTCATAATCTTTGGTTTGTTTTCATATCATTTTTGTTTTATATATATATATGTATGTATATAATTTATTGATAAAAACATTATCTTGTTTAGTTGAGAGTTAAAATCATCAAAAGATGATGAAATCAGAAAAATCTTAGGACACCTTCTGACACGGTTTGACAATGCTGTGTATGAGAAAAGCATTTTTAACTTTCTGATTTTGATGATTCATTCTCCAAAATTAATACCAATTTTACTTCCTTTTGCTAGATTTTATGTTTTTTTTAATCAAAATTTATGTTTGCTTTTTAGGGTTTTAATTTGCATGTAGCACCCCGGGCTTCTCTGAAAAAATGAATTGGATGAAGAAGAAAGCCCCAATGCTCGTGCTAGATCAGATTTATTGCCGTCAAGTGTTGCAGGTCAGCCTTTTGTACCTTTTTCAATGGCTGTTTTTGTGTCAAATCGATGGCTACATCTTTCTTATTAAATACAGGTTTAAATTTTGGGAAATTAATAAATAGTCATTTCAAACTATATGTTATTGCCTCACCTCACCTTAAGCTTTTTCCTTAATAGTTTCATTGGAAAGAGGTCTAGTCATGGAGGCAAATAGTTAAGGCGGTGTTAACTTGGAGGATTAGTCTTTTACTATTGTTTGTCCTCTAAAATTATCCGCTATACTTGATGTACGTACTTCTATTTTCATTGATATATAATATATATATAGAGAGAGAGAGGGGGGGGGGAGGGAGGGAGGTTCAAGGTTCAAGGTTCAAATGAGAACCTTTGAATTCTAAAGGGACCACCCTTAGAACCACATATGATGGGGGTCCGACACAATATAAAATCATACATGATTCGATTGTGGGACCCATTGAATTAAATATAATTTTTCTATTGTGAGGGACCCATTGAATCATATATGTTTTTTTAATTGTGTGGGATCCACGTCATATGTGGTTATAAGGGGGTTTCTTTGTTTCTTTAAATAGAGGGTGTTCTCGTATGAACCTTTCTGTGTGTGTATATATATATATATCTTGGCAATGACTTGAATGATTTATCTGCAATCAGTGAAGTAAAGGATATAAAATGGTTGAATTTCTTAATATGAGCCTATTTCTGTAAACTATTCAAATAATCGTCTTTGTTGAATGATTGAATTTGTTATTTTATTATTGGTTTTGAAATATTTTTGCAGTGATGATTGAATACACAGCTTTAAGCCAGTTCTGCTTCTGAAAATTCTTGATTGATAGAGCTGTTATTTTACTCTGAGCATTTCATTTTTAAGAATTTAATTAAATTGTTTTCAATTTAAATAATTTTTTTTCAAATTATTGAATCTGTCGATGATGAAATAATCCAATTGTATGAGGTACGGTGGATCCGAGACCTTGTTTTACAGGGAGAACCACTTGGTTGAAGCTGTATTTCAATTGATATTACTGGATTTAACTGAGGCTTAGATTCTTTAATAATATTATTATTTTTTTTCAAATTTTTTTGATATAATTTTAATAATTGAAATGATTATTTGTTGAGTTTATACTATACTCTTCACCCTGAAATATATAATGGGTTTGGGGTCTGAAAAAACTCAAAAAGTATGGTGTTGTCATCAGCTTATTCTTTTGTAACATTAACCAGATTTTTGTAACATTAACCAGATTTGAGTTAAATAACAGCACAAGATTTTTACTTATAAAATGCAAAATGTGATTAAAATTGTTAATTAACTCTTCCCTCATCACTTTTGGTAAATAAATATAAAAATAAAAATTTGTTTTTTTAAAGTTAATATTTGTTTGATGATGAAGCAATTTGTGGACTAGAGTTTCTGATCATGGGCTCTTCTTCCAATTCTGTTTGACGACAAACCCTTGGCTGTCTGAGCACAATGATTCAATAATTTTTTTTGATTCAATCTTTTTTCAACCAACTTTACTGGATATCGATTATTTTGACATTCATTTGGAGCTTATGATGATAATTATAATTATCTTAGCGGATTTCAGTGAGATTTAATTTATTTGAATCAATGATCTGTTTGTTACACACACTGAGGCTCTTAGATGTATATAATTATATATGTTTTTAGATCGAATTTGTTATGGAGTGTTAAATTGCAGTGATGAGGTAAAGCACCGTAGGGGTGTAATTAGGGCAGTGGACAAGTTGATTTATTTTGGCTTGCCGTGATCTCAAATTTAAACGACTTCTCCTTCCACTGAGCACTTTTGTTCATTCCATTTCTAATTTCTGTTTTTTGAAGTTTTCGTTTCAATTTTCAATCTAAACTTTTTTACTGACAATTTGTTGAATTTATAGATTGAATTGTGTTTTGAAGTCGTTAATATATCAATGCTGGAGGATTAATACAATTCCTCATGATATAGTGGTTATTTTTCTAAAAAACGAGGTGTTTTGAAGAGCTTTTGTTATATTCCCCCTTTAGAGTTGGTTTGTTAAAGCTATTGGTTTGATGCTTGGATGCAAGATCACTGAATCAAGGCCTGCTTGTTAGCAGCTTAATGGGCTTAATAGGACTCACAACTTATTCGGTCCGCTATACATGAACTGTTTGGTAGTGGCTTAATCATATAGAAAGTGGCTTATTCATTTAGTAAGATTCTAGGGGGGAGGTGGGGAGCTTTATGTAGAAAGCCAATATTTTTCCAAACATGGCCTTCCTAATTAAAATACATGCTTCTTCTATCTATGAAAAAATCCTCCCAAACAAAAAAACCTACCTTCCAAATCTTTACAGATAGATTAGTCCACACAGACAACTTTATTCGTACAGGACTTAATAAAAAATCAACCAAGGCTCTCTCTTAACTGTTATATTTTACTTGTCGTCTTTCTGGCATTAAACTGTTTTACCTGCCTTTAGTCATATCTTTTGTATTGTCCATTGTCTATTGTAATCATTTTTATGTGTTCTATGTGCTTTTTCTTTGTATGCCCTCTTTATTGTTGTGTATAATCTTGTATATAGGGTTCTTTGGTTCTTTTATTTTTTTGAGTTTTCCCTCGATCTTTACTCTCACTACTCTATCTATAATTCCATAATAACATAATAAACACTTCTCCTTCCACTAAGCACTTTTGTTCATTCCATTTTACAATCTTCGTATTTGATATTTTCTTTTTCAAGTTTTGAGTCTAAAACTTTGTTTACTGAAATATTGCTTTCAATTTGTTGGATTTATAGTTTGAATCGTTGTTTGAAAGGCGTCCATATACCAATTCTGGAGGATTAAAACTGTTCCTCACAGTGTAATGGCTCGGACGCCAAATCAGAATTTGTGGCCATCCTGATAAATGGATTCTTCAATGCCATTTCATCGCGGAAACACCTCATACATTCCCAAAAATTTAATCATATTTTTAAATTCCAAACGATTGCACCAAATTTTTCTTAAAACCTTTGTTTAAATTCGTCAAACATTTTAGTTTTTGATTTTGATTTGTTGTTAAAAGAGTGATTTTGATTGTTGCTTTGTGCCTTCATAATCCCAGATAAGCTAAGAAACAGAGTGCTTATTCTGATTCATGGGAGGCCAAAATTAAACTCAAAATGGAAGTTTTGCTGAGAAACCCCTTTAATTGAGGCCAAAATTAAGGGTGTTTCCTAGTAACTTCTCCATAATATATATATATATATATATATATATATATAAATTTGGGTTGTATTAAAATAGTTAAACTGTTATTTAGTTACTTACGATTGAATATTAATTTGGAAGATGATGCTAAAAGATATCGATTTATGTCATCTTAGGCACAAATTTTTGTGCTTTGCTGAACGAAATTCTATTTGCACGTCAGTCTGATTCCAAACTACACGGTTACTAGATTTCAATGAAATTCGAAGTATGAGATGATCCATATATCTCCTTGCTACGTTCTTTCTGAATCATAATCTTCGGTTTGTTTCCATCTCATTTTTGGTTTTTATATAAAAAAATATTATCTTTAAGATATATATATAATATATATAGGGGTGGTATCCGTTGCAACCTATTCAATATTTGCAAACTTGCAAACTCACCATTATCCAATAGAAATAAGCCATGTAGATAATATTTTGTTAATTTTTTTAATAGTTTATTAATTCATTGAGAGTATCATCATCATTTTATAATTTAACCATTTTTAATTAATATTTACTAATTTCTTTCTTCTCCGGCGAATTTTCCGGCAAGTTTTCTCATTCATGAATATACTTTCGCCATTCGTGAATACACTTTCACCCTTCGTGAACATTTTCAACATTCATGAATATCCGATTGGTGCTTTATCATTGTGTTCACAGTTTGCAAAAATCGATTAGTTTGCAACGGATACCACCCCTATATATATATATATCGTGTGGTATTGAGAAATGAAATCATCAAAAGATGATGAAATCAGAAAAATCTTAGGACACTTTCTGACACAGTTTAACAATGCTGTGTATGAGAAAACCATTTTTAAACTTTCTGATTTTGATGATTTATTCTCCACAACTGATACCAATTTCAGATCTTTTACTTGATTTTATTCAATATTTTCTTGACCTAGATTGTAATTGTAGGTTTTTCTTTTATCAAAATTTTTGTTTGCATTTTAGGGGTTTAATTCGCATGTGGCACCCCGGGTTTCTCTGAAAAAATGAATTGGATGAAGAAGCAAGCCCCAATGCTTGTGCTAGATCAGATTTATTGCCGTCAAGTGTTGCAGGTCAGCCTTTTGTACCTTTTTCAATGACGGTTTCTGTGTCAAATCGATGGCTACATCTTTTGTCAAATATAGGTTTAAATTTTGGGAAATTTATAAAAGTTCTCATTTCAGTCTTCTACATTTACCTCATAAATTTCCCAAATTTCACTATAAATTTGCAAGTAGCAACTTCTTAGCTTGCATGGTCACAATGCAAATTTTTTTGAACATGGTCCATAAGTATATAGACCAAATCTGTAAATTAATACAGGCTCGGTCTTTGTATTTGCTGGCCATATTTAGAATTTCTTTTTACATTTTGACTTATTTGCTGAGGAGTTGCTACTCATAGAGTTATGTGACATTTTAAATTTTTTTGACTTGAATGATTTATCCGCGCTTTTGAGAGGAATCAGTGAAGTGAAGGATATAAAATGGTTGAATTTCTCAATATGAGCCTATTTCTATATAATTTTCAAAAAATCGTCTTTGTTAAATGTTTGATCTTGTAATTTTGTTATTGGTTTTGAAATGGCTTTGTGATGATGATTGAATACACAGCTTTTAAGCCAGTTCTGCTTCAGAAAATTCATGATTGATAGAGCTGTTTTTTACTCTGAGCATTTTATATATCAAATTTTAATTGATCTGTTTTCAATTTGAATGATCATTTTCTAATTTTTCAATCTGCCGATGATGAAATAATCCAATTGTATGAGATACAGTGGATCCGAGACCTTGTTTTACAGGGAGAACCACTTGGTTGAAGCTGTATTTCACTTGATATCAATGGATTTAACTGAGGCTTAAATTCTTATATTTTGTTTTTTTAGATCATTTGATATTTTTTATATTATTGAAATGATTATTTGTTGAGTTTAAACTATACTCTTTCTTTTGATATATGTTTTTTGTTGTCATCAGCTTCTTCTTTTGTAACATTAACGAGATTGGAGTTAAATAACAGCTCAACATTTATGCTTGTATAATGCAAAATGTCATTTAAGTCGTTAATTAACTCTTCTGCCATCAATTCTGATATTTTTATAATTAATTCTTTGTGCGTTGATGAAGCAATTTGTGGACTAGAGTTTCTGATTTTGGGCTCTTCTTCCCATTCAGTTTGACGACAAACCCTTGGCTGTCTGAGCACAATTAATCAATAATTTTATTTTTCAGTTTTTTTGCAACCAACTTTACTCAGATATCGATATTTTCAAATTTTTTCGGAGCTTATGATGATAACTATAATAATCTTAGCGGATTTCAGTGAGATTTAATATATTTGAATCAATGATCTGTTTGTTACACACACTGAGGCTCTTAGATGTATATAATTATATATGTTTTTTGATCGAATTTGTTATGGAATGTTAAAATTTGCAGTGATGAGGTAAAGCACCGTAGGGGTGTAATTAGGGCAGTGGACAAAGATGATTAATTTTGTCTTGCCGTGATCCCCAAATAAAAACGACTTCTCCTTCCACTGAGCACTTTTATTCATTCCATTTCCAATCTCTGTTTTTTTATGTTTTTATTTCATTTTTGAAACTAAAAATTTGATTACAATTTGTTTAATTTATAGATTGTATCGTTGTTTGAAAAGAAGGCGTCCATATACCAATTCTGGAGGATTAATACAGTTCCTCACAGTGTAATGGCTCGGACGCCAAATCAGAATTTGTGGCTATATATCCTGATAAATGGATTCTTCTATGCCATTTCGTCGTGGAAACAACTCATACATTCCCAAAAATTTAGTCATATTTTCAATTTCAAAACAATCGTATTGAAATTGCTGAACGAAATTCTATTTGCACGTCAGTCTGATTCTAAATTCCAATATTACTAGATCTCAATAAAATTCAAAGTATGAGATGATGAAAATGATCCGTATATCTCCTTGCTGCGTTCTTTCTGATTTATAATCTTCGTTTTGTTTTTATCTTAAAGATATAGTTGTATGTATATCCTGTGGAGTTGGGAATTGAAATCATCAAAAGATGATGAAATCAGAAAAATCTTAGGACACCTTCTGACACAGTTTGACAATGCTGTGTATGAGAAAACCATTTTTAACTTTCTGATTTTTGATGATTTATTTTCCTAAATTTATGTTTTTTTAATCAAAAATTTATGTTTTTAAGGGTTTTAATTTGCATGTAGCACCCCGGGCTTCTCTGAAAAAATGAATTGAATGAAGAAGAAAGCCCCAATGCTCGTGCTAGATCAGATTTATTGCTGTCAAGTGTTGCAGTTCAGCCTTTTTGTACCTTTTTCTATGGCTGTTTTGTGTCAAATCGATGGCTACATCTTATGTTTAAACTTTAGGAATTTAATAATGTTAGTCATTTCAGCCTTTTGGAGATTTCATCTTTAGAATTTCCAAAAAGTGAATATAAATATGCAAGTAGCAACTTGTCCGCTTGCGTAGTGGACCTTAGACTAATTCACAGATTTTTTTTTGCTGGTCATATTTAGAATTTCTTTTTACATTTTGATTCTTTTGCTAGTTGAAGAGTTGCTACCTTCAGAGATAGTGACATTTTGAAAATTTTGGAGAAGAAATCTCTCGGAGGTAAAATTGTCCGTATAAACGACTATTTTTGTTAATTTACCTTTAATCTATATGTTTTTGCCTCACCTCACCTTAAGCTTTTTTCCTTAATAATTTCATTGGAAAGAGGTCTAATCTTTTACTACTGTTTTTCCTCTAAAAACATCCGCTATATTTGATATCTATACTTCTATTTTCTTTGATGATTTATCTTGTTATCGTTTTTGAAATGTTTTTGCAGTGATGATTGAAACACAGCTTTAAGCCAGTTCTGCTTCTGAAAATTCATGATTGATAGAGCTGTTATTTACTCTGAGCATTTCATTAATCAAAAAATTTCATGTTATAGTTATAGTCCCACATCGGCTAGACTTGGACCATTTTTCCTGTATATATGTTGGAATCTTTCCTTTCTCCTCAAAGGCTTTTTTGGAGATTCATCATATCCTAATATTTCAATTACTTTGTTTTCAATTTAAATAATGTTTTTTCAAATTATTGAATTTGTTGATGATGAAATAATCCAATTGTATGAGATACGGTGGATCCGAGACCTTGTTTTACAGGGAGAACCACTTGGTTGAAGCTGTATTTCAATTGATATTAACTGGATTTAACTGAGCCCTAAATTAGAAGACTTTTTTGTATCATTTTTGATATTTTAAATTTCTTTATGATTCAATATTTGTGCATTGACGAAGCAAATTGTGGACTAGAGTTTCTGATCATGGGCTCTTCTTCCCATTCAGTTTGACGACAAACCCTTGGCTGTCTGAGCACAATTAATCAAATATATTTCTCTTCAATTGTTTCAATTCAATTATTTTCAACCAATTTTACTAGTATCCTGATTAATGTCAGATTTATTCAGAGCTTATGATGATAATTATAATAATCTTAGCGGATTTCAGTGAGATTTAATATATTTGAATCAGTGATCTGTTTGTTACACACACTGAGGCTCTTAGATTTCGATAAAAATGAATTTTAGAATTGTTTTTAAGTTTCTATCGTCTTTATCATTAGGAATCAAAATACAGAAAATGTCATATGGATTAAATGGGATGACAGTTTCTCATTTTGAAACTATAAAATCAGAATTTTGATCAAATCACACACCGTAGTATACTAGGTCTTTTAATTCGTTAAGAGGTTTGTCTAAAAGATTCACAATATGACTAGGAAGACGTTTCAAATTTTTTTTGACGAGACATTCCGTTGAAAATTGCAATTTTGTGAGAGATTTTCAACAGAAATTTGTTGAAAATTCGTAGAAAATTTATGTTCTGTCAATAATCCTTCTAAAATTCATAGAAAATTTTCAACGTTGAAAAAATTCCGTTGAAAATACTCAATTTTCTAGTAGTGACCGGGTATGTGAGTTTGATGTAGCCCATTTGATATCTTTGTATCCGAGAATCAACAAACTCGACTCCGCATTGTTTACAAAATTTCGTGTCTTCCTTTTGATCTCTGATTACTCGATAATTTTCACAAGCACAAATTCCATTTTTGATAGGCCCAAAAAATTCTTTCACAAAATAATCTATCTTTTTCTAGTTTATTGGTTTTATAATGAAAGGTATAAGGTTTTCTCACCTCTCCAACTATCTCGCCGTTAGGCAGGATTTTTTTGAACCAAGTACTTATTTGTTGAGGAGAAACTAATCCAATTCGGAGTTGTTGATGTGTATATTGATCGATCATAGAAGAAGAATAAGAACCTATAAGATGTTTTTACCAAGATATCTTCAGAAGTGTTTCAGAAATCAAGAAAAATACTACCAAAGTCTGTACACTAGTTTCTGAAAACAGATGTGTAGGATTCCATTTTTTTCACTAATTTATCTTGATTTTGTTTGTGATTTTTTTTTAACTTTTTTTATTGTTTTTCGAATTTTTTGAACTTATTTTTTTTTTATTGTTTCACATAATTCTTTTATACCAATTTTCTAGAATTTCAAATTTTTGTGAATTGTTTTATTAAAAAAAATATTTTATATATCTAATTACAAATCAATTTTTTTAAAATAAAATATATATTAAATAAAAATCATTATATATATATATATATATATATATATATTTAAAAACTATTTTTTTCACACAAAAAATTAATGCTAAAAATTTAAAGTTTGCAAATCAAAAGAAATCAAGATATATTCGTATGTCTTTTAAGTTAAAATTAAAATATATGAGTAAAATATTGAAAATAAAATTTCGTTAGTATGAGATTATTAAATATATATATGGAGAGATTTTTTTAATATGTATTTTAAATATATTTGATTTGTGATTGGATATATAAAATATTCTTTTAATAATAAAAAAGGAAAATTGTATTAAAATGGAACCAACTTTCACCTGATTCCTATTTTGAGGAACCAACTCTTAAAAGTTGTCATTTAGGGGTCTAGATCAAACTTTTTGTTTATTTAAGGGTCTGGTTAACTTGTTGACCTACTAATGATGATATCATCCAATTTTTTTGACAACTAAGATTCTATGTCACCATTATTATTATAATACACATTTAAAATGCTGACATGGCACAATTAAAATTCATCATATTTTAAAATATAAAATAGTTATAAAAAATGAAGTAACCAAATTAATTAAATAAAAAAATTAATGAAATAAAGTTTCTTTTCATATTCCACATGTCGTTTTTTCCCAATAAAAAATCAAATATCAAATTAATGAAAAGTATCTTTATCATCATGTATCATCATCATCCTCTCCAAAGCATATTGAGAGATCATATTTATCTTCATTTTCAAAGCAAAGACAATACATGATGCACACCCATCCAACATAGAATCAAAACCCAAAATCTAATCCAAAATCTAACCCAAAATTACCGTATTTAATTTAATTTATTGTCAATTAATTTACCGTATTTTTAATACACGTGGCAAAATAATATCCACCTAATACCTTTTTTTTTAAGTTCTAATTGTCAAGTCATATGAAATTAGTGGTTACCTACTAAACAGGTTATCCAATCCCTTAAATATATAAAAAGTTTAGTTCAGGCCTCTAAATGATAATTTTAAAAGTTGGTTCCCTAAAATAGGAATCAGATGAAAGTTGGTTCCATTTTGATCCAATTTTTTCTAGTAAAAACTAAAAAAAAATCAATAAATTTAATATAAAATATATATGAAACAACTAAAAAAATTAAAAAATGCACAAAAGAAATCAAGATATATTCAAAAAAAATTTAGTGTTAAATGCTAATTTTAAGTTTATAATTGGACATATAAAAATATATATAAAACAATTAAGAAATTTGATTTATAATTGGATATATAAAATATTGAAATAAGTGAAACAATTAAATTTTAGAGTAGATTACACTTTTGGTCCTTATAGTATGTTTAAAGACCGGTTAGTCTTTTCTAACGGTTGCTAACTAACATTGTTAAATGAAAGAATTATGAGTCCAATAAAAATTAAAAATTAGAGACCATCTGTGTAAATAGTTTGTTTTAGAAACCAAATTCAAAATTGAAGCAAACCACAGGGTCCACCTGTGTGATTCACTCTTATTATTTTAAATGAAAAAAGGTAAAGTAGCTCTTATGCCTTTATATGCAAGTAAACTGAATGGATTTAACTGTTGCACATTAATAAACGTTAGTCTCAGAGACCCAAATCATAAACTTTTACATACCACGAGGGTTTTTTGCAATAAAATTTCTGTAGTGACTAAAACCACAAAAGACCACAAACCACAAGGACAAAATTTGTAGTTTACTCAACAATTATAATATATCACTTAAAATTAAACGATATTGACTAAAATAAAACTAAATATAAATATATATTGAATAGAAAAAGATAACAAAGAAAACAAATAAATATTTAGTTAAATAGGAAGAAAAAAACGTAGGTCTAGATAATAAAGAAAACAAATAACTATTTAGTTAAATAGAAAAAAAAAACGTAGGTCTACTGTTATTTTTTAATAGTTATGATTTTTATTAGAGTTTTTTTCCCTTTTTATTGATATCAACAATAAAAATATAACAAAAACATTCTATAGATCAAGCTATAAATTATATTTTTTTGATTAATCTGGATATCTGAACGCGAGTTGACTAATTCTAAAACAACCACCCATTTTACGGGTACCCCGAAGTCATCGCATTTGAAACCTTCATGGCCACAAGAGGACTTTTATATTTTTTTAGAACCAGGACCTTCGGACCAGGACCTCCGGACCAGCACCTCCGGACCAGGACCTCAGGACACTTTTGACTTTTAGAACCCAAACTCAAACCAATTTGAAACTAAACTTGTGGTTTAAATTATACTTAACTTCTAACATGATCATAAAATACTCACATATAAAGAAGAAGACATACAAAAGCTTACTTGGATAGTTGGATTTAAAAAATAAGTAACCTACAATTTGGTCTTTGCGGTTTGTCAAAAATAACACTTTTTGGTCCTGTAGTTTCAAAACTATAAGATGACCACTGTAATTTACAAAAACGTCTAGATTAGGTCATTTCCTGTTATGATTGTTGAAAAGTTACGTTAAATGAAGGACATTTTTGTCATTTTTTGTTATTTTATCAATTTTGTAACCGATTTAATGATTTTGGTCCCTGAGGTTTAATTTTGGATTAGATAAAAGACAAAAAAAATGATAAATAAATTAAAGTGCCCCCTTTTTAACGAATTTTTTAATGACTGTTAGAGAGGGCTATCAAATTTGAACGTTTCTATAGACTACAAAACGGAAAAGTGTTAATTTCGACAAACTACAGAGACCAAATATTTGTTTTACTCAATAAAAATATATTTCTCTCATGATAATCATTTTTAAAGAGTTCTTCAAGTTTGATGATTATACACACTCTAAGCTACGTTTCCTAGTGAAAGATTCTTAGTTATATATTACTTTAGGATTTCTAACAACGATTGCCGAGAAAATTCCTTTGCTAAAACGAATTGATATCGACTGGCTGGTGTTTGTATATAATTCCATGGCTAAACATGATTAGCAATAGATTATTACTCTTCTTTTAAAGGAGCAATAGATTATTACCCTTAAAGAATACATTTGTATTTGTTTAGTAGTGATATGACATAATATAACCTTTAGATTTAGTGTCTTTAATTATATAATGTAAGATTTACCAACAGCTTGATGTTGATAAGTATAGTTTGTTTTATAAAATTAGATAGTTTTCAATTAATCGATCACTTCTTTTAAAAATATTTCATTGTATGACATCTCAAAACCGCTACTACTTTAGTTGATATTCTACCATTCTGAATTTTTTTCGCACATAGTATATGTTTACCTTGTTTTGTTTTAATTTTTTAAATACATGTTGAATGTTGAATCATTCAATTTGTTTGAAAAATGAGATAAATTGTATCAATGTTCTTTTTACATTTTAATATTGTGAAGAGTTATATGACTTCATCTTCATTAATGCTTGTTTGATAAATACCTCAAGATGACTTAAAGATGGTTGACCATGGGAGTAAAAAACTTGGTTTGTCAATCACTTGAGGTTTCTCAAGTGTTTGAAGAAATGATACTGGAAACAAGTAGTTTATGGTGAGAATATGAACTTTCTTATATATTTCTAATTTGTTTAACCCTTTACATTAATTTAACCATTTGAAGATGCTCTCAGAAACTAAATCATATACTTTTAAGATCTAAATGAGTGTCATACCAAAATAGACAAGGTGAGAATATTGTTTGCTATTATTTAAAATTCTAATAAATATGAAAATTTAATTTTAATTTTTTAAAAAATGCCCAATATTGTGGATAATGTGTTGGTAGATTAACTTTTAAAAATTTATCGGTAGATTTGCGGCAGATTTTCCATCAACGGACCATATAACGAATAAAATATATTTTCGGCGGATGACTTTTCTGGCTGATTTCCGGCGGAATATTCTGCCGGTTATTTAATGTAACTCTTTTTGATGAAATTTAAAATATTAACTTACCGGCGGAATATTCCACCGGAAACAAAGAAATCTGCCGGAAAAGTAATCACTAGTGAGCAATTTTTCCGACGAACCAAATCCGCCTGGAACACCTGTTTTTCCTTCCGGCGGATTTGGTCCGCTGTAGGGACGGACCAAGAATTTTATTGATATGGAAGCACCGTATAACAAGCACCATATAACATAGACAAAAAATAATTATAAAAAATACGGTTTTTATCGACGTGTTATTACATTTTTATTAACGGTCAATATCTTTCGATAGATTTAGAGAGATTTTTAAGTTTTTTTATATCCATTTTGAGAGACTTTTTCAAAATTTCGGTTGATTTAAAGAGTTTTTTTTGAGATTTTTAAGCTTATTATCGATTTCGAGAGATTTTTTCGGTTTTTATTATTGATTTCAAATGTTTTTCTTCGGTTTTAGTTTTTTATATTGATGGTCTTTAATAACTAAAGTCAAATAAAAAATACTTTTGGGAAAGTTAATGATTAAATATGAAATTAATAAAATGTTTATTAAATGTTATTTAAGTACGAAATTAATAGAGTATTTAATATGTTATTAAATGTAATTAATTATTTGCGTAGATCGAACTTGAAACCATCTTTATAAGGAGTTTTAAATTTATTGGAAAAAACCACTATACCAATTGACTTATCTGTGTCATAAGTTCTGTTTTAAAATATTTAAGAGCACCCTTAAAACGATACGATTGCACAACTAACAAATTCAAAAAATTTACCCTATGACGAAATATAATACGTGACCGTGCCACCGTATGAACCTACTCAGGTCTGCTGGAAATGCTGTTTTAATTTTAGGAGTGTCTACTTTTATTTTTATTTTAGACTTAATTTTCATAACCTCCATTCTTATGAACCAAGTTACAAAAACTAAAAAATCTCAAATTTTAATAGAGATCCCATCATCGAATTCATGTGTTCTCCAAAATATGAATGAAAAGTGGGTTCATTTTAAGATTCCCCAAATTGAGAAGTTTTAAAAGTTGATTCATTTAAACATTTCAGAAGTTAGTTCCTCAAACTAGGAACAAAAAAATAATATTGTTATTCTATTTTGATGTAATTTTATACAATTAAACATGTTCATTATGATTTTACAAATAAAAATATACCCTTGATTAGATTTGAGAAAACAAATGAACTTCAGTTTAGAGCATCTCCAACAGTTTCTTTAAAATGAAGAAAATAGGGATTTTGAGTCAAATTTTTGCTTCAATAGATTTCCCAAAACTATCTCCAAATTGGAGAAAGTAGGAGAGAGAAGAGGTTTTTCTCCAAATATGGAGATCACCCAAAAAATGATTATAGATGGAGACCGCCAATAGAAAATTTTGAAAACAAATCATTGAGAAGAAAAATAATATTTTAATAGATAGTTTGAATATTTAAATATTATAATTAATTTTGTTTTCTTCAAAAGGAAGAATCTGTTTGATGAATGAAATATTTTTTAGAGATTTTGAATTTTGTTTCTCCATTTAATTTTTTTTTTAAAATCTGTTAGAGATGCTCTTAGAACCGAAATTTTATTAGAATTACTCCCCATCAACAATTTCTCAATTCCATTCAATTCCCAAGGGCTAACCAAACATCAGAATTCATCCATTTCACATGGCATTATTAGCCCATTCCAACTCATCCATATAAAATCTTATCTCTAATACGTTCTTCTAAGTTTATTTAGAGCATGTCCGTTCCTGATAATGTTTAGGCCTTGGACGAAATTTAAAAACAGACCCTTATTAAGTACGATTTTTTTAATATATTACTTTTATCATCAGAATAGCATTAAAGTAAAAAAAATACTAATAATCTTACTATTATATAAAGAGGCTAACAGAATTAAGTTTAGAAATTTAAGACTTACCTATCTTTGTGCATAAGGTACAACCAATCGATGCGATGCTCATCTCCTCCTCCCTCCCATCGTCCCTACCCCCACGTCCCTCTCTCCCTCATCGTTCCTTTCTTTCCGGTGATGACACACGATCCCCACTTCCCCAAATCCAAAACGATGAAATTGATCTCAGTATGGCTTTTCATTTTGGCTTTGCTATGGAAGCATTCTTCAAATTTGGAACTACAAAGAAACCCACACGTATGTTGTCCTTCAAATTTTGTTCTCAAAACTTCAATTGTATACATCAATTTTTTGGTTTTTTCTTCAATTGATGAATTGTGCTTTCATCTATTAACTACTTTTATGGTTTTAGTTTACGATTTTTGTAACGCAGACTGTTGAAATTTGGTTTTGGTTTCTGATTTTCTAACGCAGTCTCTTGAAATTAGGTTTTGAAAATTGATGAATTAGGTTTTGAAAATTGATGAATTGGGTTTTTGTATTCCTGTTTCTTAACGTCTTCTTCTTCTTAATTAACTTCAGTTAATTTAGTCAATTCTTTGTATTTATATCTGATTAACAACCTTTTGGGTTTTGGTTTATGATTTGGTAAGGAAAGCTGCCGAATTTTTGAAGAAACACAAACAGGTTTGGTCTCTAAACTTCATATTCTTTTTTCTTCACTCATTAGCTTCATCTCTCTTCAATTTTATAAATCAATTCTCTGGTTTTTGGTATCACCAAACAAGAATGTTAATGTGTTTTTATCAATTATTTGTGTCCAAACAAGAATATTAATGTGTTTTTATCAATTATTTGTGTTTTAATCTGATTAACGACTTTTTGGGTTTTTGGTTTATGATTTGGTTAGGAAAGCTGCCGAATTTTTGAAGAAACACAAACAGGTTTGGTCTCTAAACTTCATATTCTTGTGTCCAAACAAGAATGTTAATGTGTTTTTATCAATTATTTGTGTTTTTATCAATTATTTGTGTTTTAATCTGATTAACGACTTTTTGGGTTTTGGTTTATGATTTGGTTAGGAAAGCTGCCGAATTTTTGAAGAAACACAAACAGGTTTGGTCTCTAAACTTCATATTCTTTTTTCTTCACTCATTAGCTTCATCTCTCTTCAATTTTATAAATCAATTCTCTGGTTTTTGGTATCACCAAACAAGAATGTTAATGTGTTTTTATCAATTATTTGTGTCCAAACAAGAATGTTAATGTGTTTTTATGAATTATTTGTGTTTTAATTTGATTAACGACTTTTTGGGTTTTGGTTTATGATTTGGTTAGGAAAGCTGCCGAATTTTTGAAGAAACACAATCAGGTTTAGTCTCTAAACTTCATATTCTTTTTTCTTCACTCATTAGCTTCATCTCTCTTCAATTTTATAAATCAATTATTTGGTTTTTGGTATCACCAAACTAGAATGTAAATGTGTTTTTATCTTCTCACTGCAGGATGAATTCGTCTAACAAAATTACAACGACGACAAAAGTTCAGCCATTGGTTTCATTAAACCCTTATCAAGCAAATTGGAAAACCAAGGTTTTGTTGACAGGCAAAGGAAGTTTGCGTACATACAAAAATGCGAGGGGTGAAGGCTGTGTATTTAATGTGGAGCTTACTGGTGAGGATGTAAGTATTGATTTCTCTATCTGTCTATTTTGGATTCTACTAAGATTATATATGCCTTTATACAATACCATTTATTCAGCCAAACATGTGAACCAAAGGTTTACATGTGAATTATTAGTAAGTTGGGGGAAAGTATATATATATATATATATATATATATATATATATATACATATACAGGCTCACATTTCTTTTACCTAATATTGAATCAATTATTTATACATAAAGATACATATATAAATGCATATTTATTTTTACCAATGATTCATATATGATCGAAGGTTTCGCGCTTTATCAACTTAATAAGCTAAATGCGACTCACTATCTATGAGAAAACCTTCCCAATCTATACAAACAAATTAATAAACACTGTTGGGTCACCGATAATTTGGTGATGAACCACCTTCCTTTATATGAATGAATTTTTACAGGTTCTTTTGAAGGTCTGAAATATGCTTAAAATATTGAAGAGTCAAAGACTATTCAATCAAGGGGTTGTACATCAAAAAGTGGAATTTTGGATGTATCAACCAACTTCAATATTCAGACCATCTTGCCAAGTCAAGATTGGGTCACCAATATAGTGGGTCACCGATGGTACACTCAAAAGTCATCAAAAGTACTAAGGACATCAAATAAGATGAGGTCATCAAGTTTGATGTCATGGTCACCGACACTATGATCTTGGTCACCGAAATTGCAGGTATATTTTCTAAGGCTGTGATATCAACTCACAAGGGTATACACTTTTGTCACTTAGTGAAAGAAGAAGTTATCAAGCAAAGTGTACACTTATCAACTCCAGCCTTATAAGGTATCCACCGATGTGATACATAGTGAGATGTATCACTTAGCAATTTTAAAGAGATAAGTTCTTGACTCACATCAATTGCAAGACAAGTGAGCCAGCAAGAACTTGGGCACCAAGCCTTAATTAAAGACATTCTCTTTTATTCTTATAAAAGGAATATTTGTCTTTTAGCTAAAAGGCTTGATGGGACTTCACAGAGCATGAAGAAAAGAAGATAAAGTTATACTCGACATTACGTGCTACAAGGAATGGTTCATCCATTATTCTAGTACAAAGGAAGTGGTCTCTTCCTTTGTCCATCGATAATCTTCCGGCTAATGAAACCTTGACGATTTGTCCACTTGCATCCCATGCATGGACACTATAAAAGGAGATGAAGTCCTTCCCAGAAATCTCACGCTTTCAACAAATCTTCAGAGTGATTATTTGTTTGACTGTGGCAAAGCTGTGTGCTATAACAGTATTGTTTTAACTTGCTTAGTGTAATAGTTAATTACTGTTATCTGTGTGTTTAGTTTGATAGAATAGTCCGCTCGTTCTTTTCCGCATCAAACTATACGTGTGTAAATTTTTAATATTTATATTAAAAAATTTAAAAAGAGTATATTCTGTGTGTTTTATATTCAACCCTCCCTTCTACAAAACCCTCTCTTAGTTAGCCATCTCTCTTTGGGGACTAACAATTGGTATCGAGCGATTGGTTTAATCTCATAAACCGGATCCGTGATGGCTACTACCTCAAATGTTGATGGTACCTTGCAGACCTCTTCCAGTAATACATATGATTTAGGATCTTTGGCTAAACCCCCAAGATTCAACCCAAACAACTTTGGTTATGGAAAAATCGCATGTTATTATTCTTGGAAGGGATCGATTGCAAGTATCCCAACATTCTTAGTGAGGGACCTATTGTTCCTAAAATATGGGCTCGCTTTGGCCCTCAAAAGGACGCTGAAGGAAAGGACATAGAGTCAGATGACGAAAGAAGTGAAAAAAGCTCGGTAGATATATCATCAAACCTTCTAACAAATTTAGTGAAGATGATAAACGCCTAGTCGCTTTAGATACTAAAGTCAAATTCCGCTCTTCGTTTCCCTTCCCGATGATGTGTATCATTCTCTTCTTAACCTTCCCACTGCTAAAGAAATGTGGGATACTTTGAGTGTCTTATATGAAGGCACCAAAGAAGTAAAGAAATCTAACAGGATCTGTCTTGTTAGAAAGTATGAACTCTTCGCCCATGAAAAGGGAGAATCTCTTTCTACCTACTTTAATCGTTTTAACTTTCTTCTCAACGATCTCAAAGTTCTTGGCCGAGTTTATGATAATGAAGAAGTTCTCTGCAAGTTCATGGATTGTCTTCCAGATTTCTGGGAAACTATCTGTACTTGCATCAAGCAAACCAAGGACTTAGAAATAATGCCTTTAACTGCTCTCTATGGAACTCTTCTTCACTATGAACAAACTAAGAACCAGAGAAAGTCTCTTATAAAGGATATCAAATCCTCTTCTATTGCTTTGATAGGTGATTCAAAATCTTCTTCTTGTGTTCCTAGAATCACCTATCCTTCTTCTGATTCTGAAAAAGATATTAAGGAAGACTCTTCTCATCTGTCGTATGCATACTATAGTCTTCGCCGATGATGAAGGAGAAGAATCAGCCATTGACATACTTTCTGATAGTCTGGCAATGCTTGCTGGAAACCTTAAGAATAAAAGATTTTCTTCAAACCGCTCCAAATTTAATAGAAAACCTTTTTCTCAAAAATCCTCTTCTGATAAAGCAAATGAAGAATGCTTCAATTGTGGAAAGAAAGGTCATTTTGCTTCTGAATGCAGATCAAAAGCTTCTTCCTCTAAACCTTCTTCTTCTTATGGCCATGACTTCTCAAAATCAGCTTCTAGGAAGCATGAAGAGAGAAATAGCCAATCCTCTAAAGAAAACTCTGAATCAAAAGAAACCTCAAGGTACAAGAAATACAAAGCCAAATACAAGAGAGAAAAGGAGAGAAACCAAGGTAAAAATAAAACCTTAGTTGCTGAGGCTCATTGCTGGGAAGATGAGCAAACCTCTGAGAGTGAGAGTGAGTATGTCACTAAGTGCCTCATGGCCAAAATTGATGATATAGAAGACATGGAGAAATCACTCTACACCACTCTTGTATCTGCTGAGGGATCCACTTCAGGGACAAAACCTCAGGTACATCCTTTTACCTTTCTCTCTGATGATCAAAAGGCTGATGCCTTTGATTCTTTAACTGTTGACTTCTGTGACTTAAAGATTCAAAAGAAAAAGGCTGATATACACATAAAATGTCTAAATGATCAACTCCTCTCTTGCTTTTCAAAACTAAAAGATTTTGACAAAATGAAAGATGATCTGGAAAACCTACGGTACTTAAATGACAGTCTTTCTGAGGAAAAATCAAAGATTTCTTCCACTCTTGAAAAGGAACAAGAGGTTCTGTCTAAATGAACTAAATCCTCTAAGAATCTAGAAAGGATCCTTCAAGATCAAATCACTAGCAAGGATAAGTCTGGCCTTGGTTATGGAAAAGATGTTCCTCAACCTCTTGACCTTCCACTCCCTTCCTCTTCTGAGTGTCAAGGTTTTCCTGTTGGTTTCCTTTCCGATGACAATGATGATCTCTTCGGTTACTCATCTGAGGATTCTACCTCCGTTCACTCTATAGATCTACTTGACATGCTCAAAGTAGAATCTGGTTCCAAAAAGTTTGGAGTCTTTGTTAAAGCTAAAGAAATCTCTTCTGAGTCTTCAAAGGTTTCAACTTTTCCAAGCTCTTCTTCTTCTCCCAAACCTATCCAAAGACTTTTAAATTCCTTAAGTCTGCATGAGTCAAGGTACTCCCAAGAGCAGCCTTCTGTAGTTGCTGAGTATCCTTCTTCAAAAAGATTTTCTCCTCAAAAGAAAAATTTTTCTAAATCAAATTTTTCATCTAAAAGGAAATCTCAAATAGCTACTGACTTTATTCCTCGGTCAGTAAACTTGAAGAAATCAAGAAACCCTGGTAAAGGTATTCTTGGACCAAGACCAGGTGTTGGACACCCCTCTTCTTCTCATTCCTCAACCTCTGTCCAAAGTTTAGATGATAGGGATTTTAAAAAGGTTTTTCCTTTAAAGAGGTGTTATAACTGTGGCAACACTCTTCATCTTGCTAAAAATTGCCCAATATACTTGGATCCTTGCAAATCTAAAATGCCTTCTAATCCCAAAGGACCCACCCCAAAATGGGTACCAAAAGTCTAAATTTGTTTCTGGGTGCAGGTACCAAATAAAGATCATATATGGTACATGGATAGTGGATGTTCAAGACACATGACCGGAAACAAACTTCTTCTCTCTAACTTCTCAAAAAAAAAGGGACCCACTGTTTCCTTTGGAGGAAATGGAAAAGGGGTCACCAAAGGATATGGTACCATTTCAAATGGAACCATCACTTTCTCCAGAGTAGCTCATGTTGAAGGGCTAATGTACAATCTTCTAAGCATCAGCCAAATATGTGATTTGGGCTATAAGGTCATGTTCCAGCTGTGTGTGTGCTTGGTCTTTGATGTACAGAACAAGATTGTACTAGCAGGAACCCGACTGAATGACGTGTACATAATCAACATGAAAGAAAGTGCAATAGGAGAAGCTGTGTGTCTCCTCTCTCAAGAACTAGCCAAACAAAGTTGGCTGTGGCATAAAAGGTTCTCTCATCTAAACTTTAAAACCTTGAACAAACTCTCCAACAAGGAGCTGGTTGTTGGAATGCCAAAAATAGCTTTTGAAAAAGAAAAGTCGTGTGGGGCATGTGAAAAAGGAAAACTCACGTAACTTCCTTTAAAACAAAACAATGCTCTTCTATCTCTCAACCTCTTCAAATGCTTCACATGGATCTATGCGGTCCGGTCGGTACACCCGATCCGGGTGGTAAAAAGTATATGCTAGTAATCGTCGATGAATTCTCTAGATATACTTGGGTGTTCTTTACGAAACACAAGAGTGATGCCGCCTTGAAGAAATCATCAGGTTTACAAGAAAGATTGAAAATTTGAATGGTAAACTGGTGAAGTCCTTCAGAAGTGATAATGGCACTGAATTCAAGAATGCTGCTCTGGAAGATTTCTTTGACCTAAAAGGAATCTCTCGTAACTTCTCTCGCCGTACGCACTCCTCAAAGCAAAATGGTGTTGTTGACAGAAAGAATAGAACACTATGTGAAGCTGCAAGGTCTATGCTGAGTGAATCCAAGTTGCCAACCTATTTTTGGGCAGAAGCAGTTAACACTGCATGCTTTACTCAAAATAGGTCTATCATAGTCAAAAGGCATGACAAGACCCCGTATGAAGTTTTCCATGGTAGAAAACCTGCTGACTTCTTCCATGTGTTTGGCTGTGCTTGTCACATGCTAAATGACAGGGAACAACTTGGAAAGTTTGATCCAAAGTCTGATGATGGAATTTTCATGGGCTATTCTCTCTCCTCAAGAGCCTTTAGAATCTTCAATCTAAGAAGACAATGCATAGATGAATCCATGCATGTGAAGTTTGAAACTTCTTCATTATCTTGTGATGAAGAAGAATTAAACCTATGGATAAATTCATGTGTTGGTGAAATTCCATCCTCCTCTCAAACCAATCCTCCAGTTAGCAACTCTTCTCAGCCTCCCATAAACACCACCTTACCTTCAGAACCTTCTCTTTCTTCTCCACCTCCTGAAACTAACTCTTCAGAAGACCTTACCCACCAAAACACCATATCTCCCTTAAACCTTTCTTCACCATCTCAAATTCCTACCTCATCCTCTTCTCTACCTCCCTCCTTACCTCCTGCACTAAAGTGGACCATGGATCATCCAATAGATCAAATCATAGGTGATCCACAAGTTGGTGTAAAAACCAGAAGAGGCATAAGCAATCTGTGCTTATATGTCAACTTTGTTTCCATTGTTGAGCCTAAGCTGATAAATGAAGCTCTAGCTGATCCTAGCTGGGTAATTGCCATGCAAGAAGAGCTCTCACAATTTGAGAGAAACAAAGTCTGGAAATTAGTTCCTCGTCCATCCAACAAAACAATTATTGGAACAAAATGGGTGTTTCGAAACAAGATGGACGAAGAAGGAACTGTCATAAGGAACAAGGCAAGGTTAGTTGCTCAAGGATATCGGCAAGAGGAAGGAATTGATTATGATGAAACCTTTGCTCCTGTTGCCAGATTGGAAGCTATCCGAATATTTCTTGCCCATGCAGCTTACAAGAATTTTCGGGTATTCCAAATGGATGTCAAAAGTGCCTTCCTGAATGGTGAATTAGCTGAAGAAGTGTATGTGAAGCAACCTCCTGGGTTTGAAGATCCAGTCCATCCATATCATGTATATAGGCTGGATAAAGCTCTATATGGACTGAAGCAAGCTCCACGTGCCTGGTATGACACTCTCTCAGAATATCTACTTAGAAATAAGTACATACGAGGCAAGGTTGACAACACTCTCTTCTTCAAGAAATCACAAGGTAATATCATTCTTGTTCAAATCTATGTAGATGATATTATTTTTGGAGCCACCGATGAATCCTTGTGTGATGAGTTTAGCTCCCTCATGCAAAAGGAATATGAAATGAGCATGATGGGGGAGTTAACTTTCTTTCTTGGTTTGCAAGTAAAACAATCTTCAGAAGGTATTTTCATAAATCAAAGTAAATACATTAAAGATCTTCTGAAAAAGTTTCAATTTGATACTTGCTCTACCATGAAAACTCCTATGGCTCCTCCTCTTAAACTCTTGTCTGATCCTGATGGCATTTCTGTAAATATTACAAATTATAGAGCCATGATAGGATCCCTTCTTTATCTAACCGCAAGTAGACTCGACATTATGTTTGCTACTTGTCTATGTGCCCGATACCAAGCAAATCCTAAAGAATCACACCTAGCCGCCGTGAAAAGGATTTTCGTGTATACGAAAGGTACCATAAACGGGTCTTTGGTATCCCAAAGACTCGTGTTTCGATCTCATCGGGTACTCGATTCGATTTTGCAGGTTCAAAAATAGACGTAAAAGTACAACCGGAAGTTGTCGGTTACTTGGTGGAAAGCTTGTGAGTGGTCAAGTAAGAAACAACATTCGGTGTCTACATCTACCGCCGCAGTACGTGGTCTGGAAGTTGTTGTGCACAGATATTGTGGATGAAAAATCAGTTGTGTGATTATAATCAAATTTTCTCAAAAATCCCAATAATGTGTGACAACTCAAGTGCAATAGCCATTGCCAACAACCCTGTGCTTCATTCAAGATCCAAGCACATTGATATCAGGTATCACTTTATAAGAGATCATGTCTCTAAAGGTGATGTGGAGTTACATTTCATTCCCACCGACTATCAACTAGCTGATCTGTTCACAAAGCCTCTTGATGAAGCAAGGTTCAAATTCCTCATTGGTGAATTAGGTATGGTAAACATAGACTAATATATTTTATATTTATATATAATGTATGTTTTATATATATATATTCCATATGTATATATATATATTATATACATTTATATATTTATAACTTATATATGTTATATGTTTTATATATATATTATATGTATATTTATAGATATATTATATATTATATTATATATTATATTATATTAATATATTTATATAAAAAGAAAAATAAAAAGAAAATAAAAATAATATATATATATACATATAAAGTCGGTGACTTAGTCACCGACGGTTCTCTCTCTCTCTTCTCCTTCTATCCCAAAATACTTATCTTTCATCTCTCTCAAACCCTAAACCTAAAACCATACTATTCACCACCACCATTGTACTCACCACCTCCATTCACTTTCCGACGCCGCCACCCACCGACACCGTCCGTTCATCCACCGACGTTTGCTGTGTACCCACCGACGAGCCGCCGACATTTGCTGTGTACCCACCGACGAGCCGCCGACGGCTCACCACTCGGCCACCGACGTCTGCTCTCGACGCTGACGTCTAGCTTGCGTCACTTTCCGACGCTTCACTTTCCGAAAACCACCCACCGACGTCCGACGTCTGACGTTACTTTCCAACGTGACATCCACCGACACGTCATCCACCGACGTCACCTGTTCCCAAGCCACCGACGTTGCACCTTGGTTCGAGCCACCGACGTCGCACCTTGGTTCGAGCCACCGACGTTGCACCTTGGTTCGAGCCACCGACGTTGCACCTTGATTCAAGCCATCGGCGGTTGCTCCTGCTGACGTCAGCTTTCCGACGTTTGTCTCTCTCTCACATACAAAGCCACCGACGTTCTCTCTATCCACTGTGCATCACCCACCGACGTTTGCCTTGTGTATTCCACTCACCAAGGTAACCGTTACAAACCTTTCACCTTCTTAACCCTTAAAAGATAACTCTTGACTTACCATTCTTGATAAGCAAGATTATTTGTTCTTATCCCTAATGACATCATCAATGTCAGACCATGCGCCGAATTCAACTCTAAAACCCTTAGAATTCTGACCTTTCAATCACCAAAAATAATCATTATTTTTGAAAGTTGAAATTTCCCTCTCATATATAACCACCCATCCCACTACTTCACCACCTTTCTCGCACCCATCTTCTCCTCACCTTCAAAAGCAAAAACCTGCAACCTGCAACTTCATTTTCTTCTTCAATGGCTTCTCCTTCAAGAATTGGTGAAGAACAAACAATCACTTTTGGATCTCTCTCCTTCCCTGCATGCAATTACTTTGGAAGAATAGGAGTTGACAATGCTCATCCAGAATACAATGATGTTTGCTGTTTTCTTCAGAGATGCCCTCTTCAATATGCAATCACAGCAAAACCCAAAATGAGTAAGTTTCTTCTTGGAAACTTTTGGTTGACTTGCACATTTGATGCCTCTTCGGATCAAATTCTTGCATCTGTTCTAAGTAATGATGAACATGATGTGATCTTCAATGTGGAAGATGTTAGAAGCATTCTCAAGCTTCGTTTATGATTCCTATGAACCATTCCCTCTTGGTAATGAACATCAAATGGTGGTTGATGTGTTGAACTACTTGGAAGAGAAGAAGGGATCAAAGTCAAAGGGTCCAGGTACTTTATTGCGCAAAAACATGGGAAGTATTTGGAACTTCTTCTTTGCTCATCTGATTCTGTGCCCGAGCAAGAAGACAGTGGTCCGGATCGCCACCTTCTCAGTAATCGAGCCGGCACATGCTCTTATTTTTCAGAGAAAAATAGATTATGCCAGCTATTTCTTTAATGAAATGATCTCCTTGTTCTCTACCCTCTGACGTCCTCAGGTACCCTTCCAACGACTTTTCTCTCTTATTATTCATGCAAAGTTGGCAGATAAATTAGAGAAAAGAGATGATATCATATATGATCTCCCTCTTCATCAAGTGGGAAATCAAATTATGAAAAAGGCTGTCTTAGCATCAGACAACCCTCTCAGACCTTCTATGGTTGAGTTTGCAAGGAATGCAACTCTTGCTTGGGGAGAGAACGAACCACGTCTCCAAAGAACCTCAGGTATGTCTTCTATCCCCTCTATACCTAGAGTCACTGGTGTGCCCAAATCTCTTAAGAGATCCAAAGCGTCGGGCACATCTACCTCCGCACCCACCGATGCTACGAAGCCAAAAGAGCCTTTGGCTTCCACCCAAGCATCCAAGTCCCATAAGCGGAGAAACTCTAAAAGCCCCCCAAAGACTTCCTCAAAGAAGTCTAAGGGAACCCAAAGGGTTAAAACGCATGATCCATCTACTGGCTCCCAAAAGCCAGTAGATGTTGAAAAGATCCTCACAAAACCCAAGGAACACTCATCCATACCTAGCTCCTCCAGGCCCTCTCAAAAGGACTTGGTTGTAAATAGGGACACCCTTACTATTCCTTCATCAACTTTCTCACTAGTTGATGAAGATGACTTGGAGTATCCCATCCAAGGTACCTCTTCTCCACCCCCTGAGCTCTCACAGCTCCTTTTACACACTCCACGTGAAAGTGCATCACAACCAGGTGCATTTGATGGAGCAACCCACTTTACTGACTTTCTGATGTCCGACACTACCCCTTGGACAGGTACGTCTCCCGTACATGACAAGGGTGTGGAGGAACCCATTACTGAGGAATCCCCTCAAAGACACTCTCCTAAGAGTGTCTCCCCCTCATCTCCTAAATCCCCCCCAAGAAAATCTAAAGGTTTGGTTGATTATTCTTCCAGTGATGATGATGATACTGATCAACCACCAAAGCCTCATCCCTCTGCTCCCATGTATTCAAAGCAAGGGAATGACCTTCTGCAGGCTTTCACCACCTTTACAAGTGATACTATCAGAAGGGTGGAGGTTTTAGAAGAACATGCAACTAAGGAAAAGGAAAGAATGGATTCCCTTTCCTCATCTCTCAGATCTAACATAGAGGAGTTGTCGGTGAGTCACCCAACTCTAATGACATGTTTAGATCTTCTACATTTGGATATCCTTGATCTTCAGCAAGGATTCTCTTCAAGCCAAGCTTCTGTGCTTTCATCCATTCAGGATCTTCGAAGCACCTCTTCTAAGCAAGCCACCGATATTTCTTCTCTCATTGCCACTCAACAGGTATTATGGACTCTCTTATCAGTCTTCACACCAAAGTTGATAAAGTCCCAACCTCTGCTCCAACGGTTGAACTAGATATGGGTGATTCATACTTCAAGGACACTGATAGATTTGTCCTTCAAAGAGTTGAGAAGAAAATTGGTGCTCTCTACTCTGATATGGAACGGGTGAAAGAGTTTCTCTCTTCAGTGGGTTTCAAGGGTTCAACCACTGAGGGGGAGAAAAATGGGAAGACCACTCAACCAGCTACCAAAGCCGCCGACGCCGACACTGCCAAAACAGCCGCCGACGCCAGCCAGCCAGCCACCGATGTGGCCTCTCAAAATCATCCAGCCACCGACGTGGCAACCACCAAAGTGGCTCTTACATCCACCGATGGTGGTATGGTCACAGAGGTGGTCCCTGTTCCTTTGGTACCCGAAGCAGCTGTTGAGGGGGAGAGTGTCAGTGCTCAACCCCTTGAAACTGAAGAAGAAAGAAGAAGAAAAGAAAAAGCCAAAGGAAAGAAGCCTCTTTCCTTTGAAGAACAGAAGGAAGAAAAGAAGAGAAAGAAGAAGATGAGAGATCCTCATGCAGACACTCTCAGACTTCAGCCTGCCCCTGCACTGACCGATCCTATTGGGGTGATTCTTACTGAGGCTGAAAAAGAAGAGGCTATAAGGGCTCAGCTTGAGTATGATCAGACTAATGTACTCAAGCTAGCTCATGATGAAGCTGTTCATGCCAAAGTCACCGATGCAATTCAAGCTCAAAAAGATGAGCTTGAAAATATAAAGAAGAAATCTGAAGCTGCAAAATTGGTTGATGAGGCCAAGAAGGCAAAGGAAGTAGAGTGGTTTAAAAGAAGATTGAAGAACAGGAAGGATGATTCCAAGATTATCAATGCTACCATCCAACCTCCAACCAAGAATTCTCCCAAGTTACTTATCACCCTTAAGAGAGCTGATACTTTATCAAAAGTATATGAAGCTGAATGGTTGGAAGTTCTTGGGATGACTGAGTGGATGGAAGTTGGTAAATGCATCTCCAAGAGCAAAAGCAAGTACAAGGAGCTGGTACTTAATATTCTCGTAAAACTCTTCATTAAGATGCTCAACATCCAAAAGGAGAATGATATTCTTGTGACATACCTTGAAGCACAACAAATGTACTTCATTCAACGGGTCTTAAAGGAGAGGTCATCACTGCTCCTAAAAACAAGAAGAAGGGACATTTTGTTATGCTTCATGAAAGGGGCATCCAGATAAATGCTTCGGGTATAGATCTTTCCATTCCTACTTCTATTGCTTACCCGGAGCAAACCATGCTGACTACTCCAGAGCTTGGGGTTTTCTTTGAAGACATCTTTGGAAACATCGGTTTCTTCAGAGCATCTGACATCCCAAGGGCTCACAGCCTCTCCTTCCTCTCTCGCTATTCTTGGAGTGCCTCCCATCAAGACCCCGGCATCACAAGAATGATCTTGGATGAACTTAAAAGAAGAGAACCCTCCTCGTATCCTTGATCCCGCGTACGTATAGTACGGTATGAACTTTATTAATCATGTACTCGATCAATCCTATGTGTTGATTAATAAAAGTTCATACTTTTCTTCCATCCCATCTCTTGTTAATATTTTTACAAGCTTTGCACATATTTAAACTTATACTTATTCTTTTATTCAGTTTATACTCTATACTGTACATACTCAGTTAAAAAAAAAATGAAA
Source organism: Silybum marianum (assembly GCA_036898165.1). Classification (NCBI taxonomy): domain Eukaryota; kingdom Viridiplantae; phylum Streptophyta; class Magnoliopsida; order Asterales; family Asteraceae; genus Silybum; species Silybum marianum. The sequence goes on from CM072531.1 coordinate 3,135,044, forward strand.
AAAAATTATTAAAAAAAAAAATGAAAAAAAAAATCTGAGTCAAAAGAACCCAAAAGAAAAATAGAAAGGGTCAAAAAGAATTCTTTTCTAACCTACAGGTATCATCATCAAATAGGGGGAGATTGTTGGGTCACCGATGATTTGGTGATGAACCACCTTCCTTTATATGAATGAATTTTTACAGGTTCTTTTGAAGGTCTGAAATATGCTTAAAATATTGAAGAGTCAAAGACTATTCAATCAAGGGGTTGTACATCAAAAAGTGGAATTTTGGATGTATCAACCAACTTCAATATTCAGACCATCTTGCCAAGTCAAGATTGGGTCACCAATATAGTGGGTCACCGATGGTACACTCAAAAGTCATCAAAAGTACTAAGGACATCAAATAAGATGAGGTCATCAAGTTTGATGTCATGGTCACCGACACTATGATCTTGGTCACCGAAATTGCAGGTATATTTTCTAAGGCTGTGATATCAACTCACAAGGGTATACACTTTTGTCACTTAGTGAAAGAAGAAGTTATCAAGCAAAGTGTACACTTATCAACTCCAGCCTTATAAGGTATCCACCGATGTGATACATAGTGAGATGTATCACTTAGCAATTTTAAAGAGATAAGTTCTTGACTCACATCAATTGCAAGACAAGTGAGCCAGCAAGAACTTGGGCACCAAGCCTTAATTAAAGACATTCTCTTTTATTCTTATAAAAGGAATATTTGTCTTTTAGCTAAAAGGCTTGATGGGACTTCACAGAGCATGAAGAAAAGAAGATAAAGTTATCTGACATTACGTGCTACAAGGAATGGTTCATCCATTATTCTAGTACAAAGGAAGTGGTCTCTTCCTTTGTCCATCAGATAATCTTCCAGCTAATGAAACCTTGACAGCTGTCCACTTGCATCCCATGCATGGACACTATAAAAGGAGATGAAGTCCTTCCCAGAAATCTCACGCTTTCAACAAATCTTCAGAGTGATTATTTGTTTGACTGTGGCAAAGCTGTGTGCTATAACAGTATTGTTTTAACTTGCTTAGTGTAATAGTTAATTATCGTTATCTCGTGTGTTTAGTTTGATAGAATAGTCTTTGTTCTTTTCCGCATCAAACTATCTGTGTGTAAATTTTTAATATTTATATTAAAAAATTTAAAAAGAGTATATTCTGTGTGTTTTATATTCAACCCCCCCTTCTACAAAACCCTCTCTTAGTTAGCCATCTCTCTTTGGAGACTAACAAACACAGACAACTATTATCCATACAGGGCTTAATGGAAAACCAAACAAACAACCACTAAGTTAATTACAGACCCTAGAGAACATATAAAAAATGGGGGGAAATGTCAATGGAACTCACACCTTATACGGTCAGCTATATGTTGACTGCTTGGTTGTGGCAATGATATAGAAAGTGCCTTATTCGGTTAGCTTTTAAGGGGAAGCTTTATGCAGAAAGCCAAGTTTTTTTTTCCAAACATGCCTATCCCAATTTAAAAAACCGTTCCTTCTATATATGAGAAAACCTTCCCAATCTATATAGACAAATTAATAAACACAGACAGTTTTATCCATACAGGACTTAATTGAAAACCAACCAAACAAACAATCACTAAGTTAATTACAGACCCTAGAGTAGAACATATAAAAAAGGGGGGGAAATGTCAATGGAACTTGCACCTTATACAGTCAACTATATGATGATTGTTTGGTTGTGGCTTAATGATATATAGAAAGTGCCTTATTCGGTTAGCTTTTAGTAGCTTAATGGGGTGCCTGTGGACAACCCGTTATTCAGCAGCTGCACTTCCCTCTGCAGCTTTACGGCTTAATCCAGCAGACAGCTTAATACAGTTGTTGCTGTTGTTTATAGACATTCACAGTCCCGTTCTCGATCCAGATCCAAGCAACTTGATGTAGACAGACAACTTATTGGAGAAGCTGACATCGATTAGCTTAATGATATATAAAGTGCCTTATTATGTTAGCTTTTAGGGGGAAGCTTTATGCAGAAAGCCAAGTATTTTTTTTCCTAACCTGCCCATCCCAATTAAAAAAACCGCTCCTTCTATCTATGAGAAAACCTTCCCAATCTATACAGACAAATTAATAAACATAGACAGCTATTATCCATACAGGGCTTACGGGAAAACCAACCAAACAAACAACCACTAAATTAATTACAGACCCTAGAGCAGAACATACAAAAAATGGTCGGAAATGTCAATGGAACTCGCACCATTTTATGAAATATTAAATTAATAAATAATATATTTTATAAGTTAAGAAAGTGACATTTGTAAAATTTGGCTATTATTTCAAAACCGCTCCTTCTATGTATGAGAAAACCTTCCCAATCTATACATACAAATTAATCAAAACAAACAGCTTTATCCATACAGGACTTAATGGAAAACCAACCAAACAAACAACCACTAAGTTAATTACAGACCCTAAAGCAGAACATATAAAATAGGGGGGAAATGTCAATGGAACTCACACCTTATACGGTCAGCTATACAATGACTGTTTGGTTGTGGCTTAATAATATATAGAAAGTGACTTAAAGTCGAATACAAGTATGAACAACTTACTAGGCTACTGTGGCTTAATGAAGAGCTTACTGGGCTGCTATGGCTTAATGAAGAGCTTATAGATCTGTTGTGGCTGCTGGGTCTTAATGAACAACTTACCGGGCAGTTGTGGCTTAATGAACGGCTTACTTGGCTGATGTGGCTTAATAAGTTACTTTCTATATTATTAAGCCACAAACAAACACTCATTGTATAGCTCACTATATCGTTAATTGTATTCTTGAAAAGTACTGTGTAAGATCGTTGGGTGTAATTTCTTTGGGTTGTTAATAAAAGTGTTAATGTGTTGCTGCTAAAAGTGAATAAAATAAATGTGTACCAAGTCAAATAATTCAGTTTACCTTTTTTTACTACTTAATTCTTTTTCCGAAATGTAAATTGCAACTGGAATTAATGTTTTAATCATAAAATTATGTATTCAAGTTCATATATTGGAGTATCTTTAATAAATTTTCTATACTAGATAGAATAAATATTTTGATGATATTTATATTTCAATAAATTCTTTATTAAATTGTATTTTTAAACAAACAAAAATTAAAATAAAATATTATAAATTTTGATTCTACGAAAAATAAAATGTATAAAAACAGAATAATTGATGAATTAAGCTTAAAAATATCAAATTTGTTAAATTAAATGTAATTTTATTGTAATTCAACTTCCCACACCCCACCCACACCCATTACGGTTTGAAGTTTTTCCCCATCTACATGAAACTGCCATCCTATGAAATTTCCATCATCATGTTTACTTCTCCTGCCATTACTACAATTTGAAAGAAATGTTGAAGGAACTTTCAAGAAGTCCCACACAAACTTAGGTAAATATTGCTAAAACTTCCAATTTTGTATGTACTTTGTGTAATCTACTATTTTTGTTAATAAAATGAGACGAGTTAATATATGATAACCATGACAACTAATATTAGCCAATTAATATAGTCAAATTATATTTCATTTTATATTATTCTATATTTTCCTTTTCTTTTTCACTTTCATTTACACCCTTATCATATTAATATAGAAAATCGTATCTATATTATTATATATTAAAAGAATACATTTCTTTTTTACAAATTATACCATTATAATCATCTTATTGATACATTCAAAATGAGTCCAATATTAAATATATTTGAGATCAAGTCATATTATTAAATAGTATAAATAACATAAATACGTAGTTGATTAATTATAGAACTTGCGTTTTATATTTTAGAGATATTTGTTAAATTACAATTTGCACCCTTATAATAAGTTATTTAATTTCATTTTACACACTTATCATATTAACGTAAATAATCTTACATTAACTAAAATATATTTCTTTTTTTAACAAATTATACCATTATACTCGTTTCATCAATACCTTTAAAATGAGTCTAATATTGAATATTTAAAATGAGCCAAATATTTAAATATGTTTGGATCAAATTATATTATTGAATACTATTAATAGCATACCTACGTAGTGAATTAATTTTAAAAATTACATTTTATACTTTATGTTATCTATTTAAACGGTCATAAATGTGCTACTTTGTTCTTTTTAAATTAGGATTGTACTTGAGTTTTGTAAAAATAATGGATGACGATTTATAAAGGGTTGTTTGGGATTGTTTATAAAAATAACTTATTGACTTATTTCGTTGCAGTACCGATAATAAATTGTTTTGAGTATTTGGATTGGGAAACAAAAGAAGCTTATACCGGTTCCACATCGGTGATAAGAAGTTAAACACTTCTAATTTATCATAAGCTCATTATGACTTTTAACCATTTTCTAACCCTTTTACATGTATAAGCAATCCCAAACACTTCATAAAAAACAACTTATTAACTTATTTCAATGTGATACAGCTATAAGCTAATCCAAACAATTTTATAAAACTTTGATGTGTCATCACATAAGATGATAAACACTTTTACAGAAAAAGCATAAGTTGTTTTAAATAAGCAATCATAACACCCCATGAGTTCATAACAATAGACAATTTAATATCTTAAAAAAGTTTGAGACTTCTGAAATTAGGATTGGTGAAACATTTAAATTCCGCTGCGTTGCAGCGGGTACACCTGCTAGTTTATATAAAGATGTTCTCTGAGTTTTCTCATATGCAAAATCATTAAATAATTACTTTTAAATCAATAAAATATGTCACCTCATTATTACATAATATCGTAACTCCATTCCACCGCTAAACACATATTCTATGATATATTTTTAGTATATAGATTGACATCATTTAGTATCACATGCAATTCTGAGTTGTTGACTATTCAAAGTAACATTTTATGTCAATCAATATGAATCAATTGGGTTTCCATGTCACATCATGTTAATGTTTTCATCATCACTTTAAACTTTTAGGATTGAAACAAGTTTGGAGGAACCATCAATCTTAGAATCGAAACTCTATCTTAGTTACGTTATAGTTTGAGATCTTATTGTTGTTTTAGAGGAAGGAGAATACTTAAAATTCATGCTCCTAATATCAGGTAATAAAGAGTCGATAATGTAAGAAAAAACATTTTTAGTTTTGAAATTTTATATATAGACATAAGTTGGATTGTCTCATATGGTTTATAAAATATTTCAAAGGTAAGTGTTTTTTTAGTTAATACCAATTAATCTACTATATTTAAATACAAACATAAAATTTATGCGGCTGAAACAATCAAAAAAGTTAGTAGGAGATGAATTATAGAGAATATATATTATATTTTCGTAGATAAAATGCTTAGAGAAAAAAACTAAAAAAAACAATAAATAATATTATAAAATTAACAACCAACTAAAATTTTTACACATTTTTTTCTCCAATATAATTAATTAATACATGTTTGGGTCTTTAATATAATGCTTAATTTATTTTGGAACATATTAGATAGTAAACTATATTATTTCTCTATTATCATTAACTTTTTTGAACTACTAATATATATCATATAGTATGGATGAAAAAATCGGGTCCCTATTTCTTTTGAGCCCTGGACGTACGTCCGGCCCGCCCTCCCTCCTTCAGGAACGGCACTGATTTAGAAGCAGGTGAAATTAAGGTTTTAAAAAGCAAGCAAGTACAAGCCTCTTGTACTTACAATAAAAGCCAATTAATTGGCAATATCTATTGTTGTTTCCCTATTTATCTATTCACATATTCCTTAGATTTATCAACGGTTAGCTAGAATAATATGAGATTCTACTAAATTTTATATGCAAAAGAGGAGATGTGAAGCAGCAAGTTTCTTTGTGATTTAGATGGCTTAACTAGTGTCTTCTTATCCCATTTAGTAAGTTTGTTAGATGGCTTAACTAGTGTCTTCTTATCCCATTTAGTAAGCTTAACAAACGTCGATCGATATGGGTTCCTGTTCTTGTGATCGTTGAAGCCAAACAACTGATAATTTTGTTATGATTTCCAACTAGCTAAAACAAAAACAGAATGTAGTTGTGTACTTGTGTTCCAGAAAAATTCAAGATTTCCAAACTAGTTAAGAGTCCAGTAGCTAATATATATGGTATATATTTGTTATTGGAGCCCAGTTGGTTGTAATGAAATAAGGGTAAATACAAGGAATAACAACTTACTTTTATAAATTTTTTTATTATAGTATTGTACTTTTAATTTTACTTATTATTACAATATACTTTTAAATTATTTTTTTTTATCAAAACATTGTACTTTGAAAATTTTACCCATTATAGCATTGTGTAACATTGTCTTTTAAATTTACTCACTATACTAGGTTTCCATGCCACCTCATTGTCCATGTAGGTTGTCCACATGTAATATTTTGCCGATGTGGTATTTCTTATTATAGCATTGTAGTTTCAAAACATTAACTTTACATATTATTTAATAAATATATTAGACTGATTAAATTAAACTAAATTATTTATAAATATAACAATATTAAGAAATTTGTAGATCACAATAAATTTCCCTAATATTAAAAAAAATGTTTAAAAATATATTTTTTTAACTAAGAGAATAAGAATTTTTATGTTTTTTACAAATAAAATATTTATATGGTAGATCACATTAAATTTCCCTAATATTAAAAAAAATGTTTAAAAATATATTTTCTTAACTAAAAAAATAATCAATTTTACTTTTTTTTATAAATAAAATATTTATATGGAAAAGAATATATCTATTTGTCTTAAAAAAATTTATTGACATATCATTCAATAAATGCATTAAATTAATTAGATTAATTAGATTATTTTTAAAATATTCATTAAAATGTAACACTATTAAGAAAATTTGTAAAAACACAATTTATATCGTTAAATTAAGTACAAAATAAGTATTTTTGGAATTAGAAAAATTAAATCACAAGTGTTATGTTTTTTTATAAATAAAATATTTGTCTTGAAGAAAAATATCACATTTGTTAAAAAAATGTCACTCTAAAATATTTAATTCGCATACAATTTAATAAGAGTGATTTAAAAAAAAGAATGACGACGTTAGGAAATTACATAAAACATTGAGATAATTAAGATTAAAATAAATTGAGTGAGATATGAATAATCAGAAAAGTGGGAAAATTTAAAAAAAAATTGCAAGAGATTTTTTTTATTAATGCCATGTAACCAAAATGACATGTCATCCATGTCACCTTATTTAAGTCATGTAAGCAAAGAAAAGTCAGGGTTAACTTGTTTAAAACATAACAAGTTACCCATTGTTACAATGGGTAAATTTTTTAAAGTACAATGTTATAATAAAAAATAATTTGAAAGTACATTGGTATAATAAGTAAAACAAAAAATACGATGCTATAATAAAGAAATTTATAAAAGTAGGTTGTTATTTCATTCATTCATTTACACGATATAATAAAATAAAGCAAATAGGCATAAAAATATAAAAAGGTTGACAAGAATATTATTTGTGGATAAGTTGACTTCAAAATGGCTCTTAGAACACATTTGAATGAGGCTAATTGATTAGTTCTTCTTCACAGCTATAAAATATGAATGTACAGCCTTCTTAATTAATCATCAGTCCCACTTTGTGTGTTGTGTAAGAAATGGCATACCAAATATTAGGGGTGGCAATTCTCGACACGACACGAAACACGACACGAACCCGACACGAAAATAAACGGGTTAGGGTTGAACTTTTTGACACGCCAACCCGTCAACCCGCCAAATAAACGGGTCAGGTTCGGGTTGACACGAACGGGTCGCGGGTTGACACGCCAACCCGCCAAAATTTGTTAAAAATAATAATATATATATATATTTTATGTTTTATTTTAAAATCTAAAAGTCTAATCAATAGAGTTTCTTTCGTTTTGTTGTGTAAATTGTAATCCCGTCCGTCAAAACTCAAACATAGAAATGTGAAACACGAACACCTTAACCCTAACTCAGAATACTCAACAGCAGCTACGACGGCGCTCTACCTAGAAACAAGAGATTTCATGACCCCTCAACCCACGAACGACCTGCCAACCCGCCAACACGCGACACGCCAACCCGACAACACGCAAGTTGACTCGCCAACATGCCACCCCGCGACCATCCCGCCAACACGCGGGTTGACCCGCCAACCCGCCAACCCGCCAACACGAACGTGTGCGGGTTAGGGTTGCATATCTCGACACGATTAGCTAAACGGGTTGGGTTAGGGTTGAGCATCCATGACACGCCAACCCGCCAACCCGCGACACGCCAACCCGAACACGACACGATTGCCACCCTTACCAAAAATACATTCCATCACTTGTTCTTCTTGCTCTACTTTTGGCCATTGCCATTAATGGCAGTGACCTCAAAGTAGGGTTCTACCAAAAAAACATGCCCAAGAGCTGAGGCTATTGTACAGAAGGCAACCGCAGATCACATATCTGTAGCCCCATCTCTTGCATCTCATTTGCTCCGAATGCACTTTCATGATTGTTTTATTCGGGTTCATTCAACAGCATACCTACTTGTTCGTCTTTTTTAAGAGTCTTGTTACTCAAACTAATTAACTTAATATAATTAAATAGCATGCATTTCGTTATTTTTCATCCATTCCCTTTGGTATAAAAATGACCCTTGTGTGTTCTTTTGATTTTAGTTACCAAAATCAATGGCAAGTTAGAGTTTATGTGTTGCTATATTATCCATAAGTTGATCTTTAATTGGTAAATATGGATATAGAGATTGTTGTTTATATTTATAATAGCCTCAGATTGCAAATATATCAGAGATTGTTCTTTATATTTAATAATGTATATATGATATTTTGCAGGGATGTGATGGTTCTGTGCTAATAGAGACTACGAAAAATAACGAAGCCGAGAAAGAGGGACCTCCCAGTCTTTCCCTCAGAGGATATCAAGTTATTGATGCTGCAAAAACTGCGCTAGAAAAGGAATAATGTCCTGGCGTTGTTTCTTGCACAGATATCCTAGCTTTAGTAGCTCGAGATGCAATCTACCAGGTATTCATGGTCATCATATATATATATATATATATACATACATATATAGAGGACGATAATCAAATAAAAACCACTAAAAGATTACAAACTCGTAAAAATCGATATAAAAATATTTTTTTAATGATTTTTTTTATAAAGACCTATAATTTAAGATATTGTTTCACATATATGTTTTTGTTCACCTTATGAATATAATTACATGTGGAGAAAAAATTGATTCACTTAGTGAAGCAAAAAAATATACATAAAAAAGAATCATACGGTGAAACAAATACATATGAAAATTTCACCTTATGAAACAAATATATGTGAAATAATATCTTAAATCCTAGCATTTGATAAAAAAAATTATGAAAAAAATTATTTTTATATCGGTTTTTACGAGTTTGTAATTTTTTTTGGTTTTTATTTGATTAAGCCGCTATATATATATATATTTGCAGAAAAACTCGAATTTAATTGTGAGTCTGTGTTGGAACCAATGTTCTGAATAACATAAGGCATGACGTGGTGGTAAGGTCAAGCCCCGAGAGCCACGGTGTAAAAGCCTTGGGAGCCACGGTGTGAACGTGGAGTTTTCCAAGGCAACAAGACATGAGAGCTTTTTGCAAAAATAAGGTTGTTTTAAAAAATGCTTTGTAAAAATATGGTTGTTTTAATTGGTTTTGTAGAAATAGGGGTGTTTCTAAGGTTAAACATCTTTACAACTCCAACCCCTTAACTTTTTAAACAAATTCAATCAAAAGGTTAAACATCTTTACAACTTCAACCCCTTAACATTTTAAACGAATTTCAATTACACTGTTTTCTTTTCTTTATTTTTATATTGCATATTTGTTGTATTTTTTATATATTTAAATTTTTGTTGTTTTTCTTTTTATATATCATTTTCTTTTCAATTACATTATTTATTATTATTTTTCAATTAAAACATTTTTTCAAGACCTTTAAAAAAAATACAAAATAATATAAATTTAAATTTCGAATGGCCTAAAGAAGATTACGTGAATATTTAGAAGATTTTGGGATAAAGAAAGGCAAACATATCAAGACACGTTATATGTATATTGTATTTTCAATTCTTTTTAATAAATCTTTTACTATTATAAAAAGTTAGAAATTCTATTTTCATAATTATTTACCATTACATCATTATATATACTACAAAATTTAATATACCATTACAAAATATTTTACTTTTACTATTGATTTGATTTGATTATATACTATATTTTAGATTTTCTTTTAATTTTCTCATATTTATTATTCTATTTTTTAATTTATATATTTATATATGTTTTAAAAATATAATATAAAATTAAGAAAATTTAATATAATGCGACAATTTTTTATACATAATTATTTGTAATTTATATATTTAATTTTACACAATTTTTAACTTTTTACGTTGGTTTGATCTTAAGTTTTTAGTTTTTATGTTATTTGATTTCACACACCTTTAGATGTTTGTAACTTAATTGATTTTACACATTTTTAATAACTAAAATTATGTTGATTTGATTACACACAATATTTACACAATTTTTTTTGTTGATTTGATTTTACATGATTTTTAAGCTTTTTAAGTTGATTTGATTTTACACAATTTTAAAGATTCTAAATGATTTGATTTTAGATATTTCAAACATTTTAGCTAATTTGATTTTATACATCAATAAAAGTAAAAATAATGCAAATGCAAATAATATTCAACATCGGTATCAACTATATATTTATAAGAATTAAACTTATACATAAAATATAACAAAAATATAATAAAAAAGAAAGGGGTGCCATCAAAAGTATTGATCAGACATATTTTATAAAAATATAATAAATTAGCTTTAGTTATCTATTTACAATAACTAAATTTATACAAAATATATAACGAGGGTATAATATGATAACTAAAAAAAGGTAAGGGTGTAATTAGAATTTATTTTCATATTAATAGGGATTGAATTAAAAAATAGTTGTGGGTATTTTTACAAAACAAATTACCTTATTTCTACAAAACAAATTAAAACAACCCTATTTTTCAAAAAACTCCAAGACGTGATTTAAGACAACAAACCTTTATATCATATAAAGTATTAATTATACATATAAACATATATTTTGTACTATTACTCATGAGTCCGTCAATAATATTAAATGATTTAAATTATGTTATATTTATACACTATAAACTAACAAATAAGATTAAATAGTAAGATAAATCAATTATTGTGTTACAAAACCCAACCATTAGGTCATAGCATGCCACCGGCTCAAGTGCTTAACGTGGCATGAGACACAAGCCTTAAGCCATGGCGCGCCACGATGGCTGTTTTGGCGAGTTTTTTTGAACTTTTGTCCTCAACCACACAAGACTATCATGTTGATCTTGGAGAGTAGAAATCACCTGATCCAAATTCACGTGTCTCATTCCTGTCCCACCAATGAAACTAAGACACGTCAGATTTTCATCTATTTTAAATTTATTTAGCTTATTTTTACTTTCTGTCTCTCTGCCTACATGTATCCATGTGATTGGTAGACATGGATGGGACATGAAAATTTGGGATAGGTGATTTTCATCCGATCTTGGAAAAGCTTTTTATCAAGAGCGAAAGATGAGAATGTTTTTGCTATTTTTGGCAAAGAATAATTAATTTTTATACATGTTTTCTTCTTTCTATATTAAGGGACCATATTGGCCAGTGCCGTTGGGAAGAAGAGATGGACGAGTTTCAATAGCATCAGAAAGTTTGACATTACCTGCACCTTCTGCCGATATTACTCGACTCGAAGCACAGTTTGCCTCAAAGGGCTTGAGTGTAAAAGATCTTGTAGTTCTTTCAGGTACTTTTGTCCATTTTTTTAATTTCCCCCAATACTTGCACTACAATATAGACTGAAAAATAATACGAAAATTTGAGGGACGAAATGCGAAACCCATAAAAGTAGTGTGTGGTGTCTTATAATAATATACATATTAGGATATGTGCAACCCCTAGATGAATCTTCAAAAGAGCCCTTGAGGAGAAAGGGGAGGTTCCAACATATATAGAGGAGAAATGGTCCAAGTCTAGCCGATGTGGGACTCTAACACGCCCCCTCCAACGAGGCTAGATGGACACTGAAGTCCAGAGGGGGGGGGGATTTATCTGGAAGTGTCAAGTCCCTTTGAGTGGTAGATCTTGGCTCTGATACCATGCTAGAATTGATAACCAGAAAATTGAATAAGATGATCGATGCTGAAAGCTTTCTTGTATTGTTATTGAGAGTAAACGTACAATTGTGTAAAATATAAAATGAGTTGCTTAACCTAAACCTAGAGAAATACAAGGGATTAAATACATGCTATAAAAGGTAACTATACACAAGAGCCTATGGGCCTTCGAGCCTGCTATATACGCTAACAATACATATTATTTATACAGGAGGACACACTTTAGGGACTACTCATTGCTCTACCATCGCAGTTCGGTTGTACAATTTTACGGGCAAAGGTGACACCGATCCTTCTCTAGACTCGGATTACGTCCCTTACTTGAAAAGTAAATGTAAACCCACCGACAAAACCACACTACTTGAGATGGATCCAGGGAGTTCCAGATCATTCGACGCGAATTACTATAAAAATGTGTTGAAAAGGAGAGGCTTATTTCAATCAGACGCTGCTCTTCTTGATGACAAAGAAACAAGTGCTTATGTAAAGCTGCAAGCAGAGTCTAATGGGCTTACATTCTTTAAAGATTTTGAAGAATCAATGGTCAAATTGGGTCAAATTGGAGTTCTAACTGGCAAGGCTGGTGAAATAAGGAGAAATTGTGCTATAATAAACTAAATAAATAAGTTGACTAATGCATCTTTTTTCTTAATGGAATCAGCAAATGAAGCCTGATCATGTGTGTTTGGTTTAATAAAGAGACCACGACGAGGAATCTTTCTCACTTGAACAAGATGCTCGATCGCGTTACTGATATTGTTGTTGTTTGATCTTGGGTACTTAGGGGGCGTTTGGTTCGCGAGATTTGGAGGGATTTGGATTTCAAATCCAATCCATTTCGGTGTTTGATTTTAAATCCTTACCATCAGGCAAACCAAACACCAAAATGGATTGAATTTGAAATCCAAATCCCTTCAAATCCCTCCAAATCGTGCGAACCAAACGTGCCCTAGTTAACAAAGTGCTTGTACACATTTTGTAAAAGAATTGATGTAATGTAATTATGGAATACAATGAGTTGTTGACGTTAATATCCTAATGATCATCAAGTAAGTCAAGAATGCTTCAATTCACGACATTAATTCTTGAGCACATTCTTTTGTCAAACAATGAGGGACTGTATATAATTATATATATGGGGAGGGATCAAATGAGAACCACCCCTCCTTAAGGGTGCGTTTGGTAGGGTGAACAGGGTGGAACAGAACAGAACAGAACAGGTTTGTCCCACGTTTGGTGTGACTTTAAGCAAGTGGAACAAGGATTAAGTGGAACAAGCAACCTTGTTCACCCCTCACTCCCTAGAACTAACTAGAACAAGGAATATGTTCCTTTTCTACCCTTGACCTAAAAAAAAGAAATCAACTCCTTTCTTCTTCCTCTCACGCACCAAACCTCCTTCACGCCACCACCACCTCCGGCGCCTCCCTCACGCCACCACCACCTCCGGCGCGTCCCTCAGGCCACCACTAGCCGTCGCCTCTTCCTCACGAACGCCACCAGCGGCCGGCGCCTCTTCCTCACGAACGCCACCAGTCGCCGGCGTTACGAACGCCACCAGCCGCCGCTGGTCTTCTTCTTCCTCACGAACACAGCTTAGGTACACTGATTTTAAGGCTTTTTTTTGTTTATAGATTAATAGGAAAGCAAGCTGTTTTAGGGTTTTTTTTGTCACTATTAAGTTTTTTTTTGGAAACTATCACCAACCAGACAACTACAAATTTTAGGGTTTTTTTTTGTTAACTGATTTTAGGGGTTTTTTTTGTTATCTGATTTTTTTGTTTTTTTATGTTATTCATGATTATTTGGTTGTTTATTAGGTATAATTTAGTTGTTTATTTGTGGTTTTTTTATGTTATTCATGATTATTTGAATGTTCTTTGTGATTTTTTGGTTGTTTTTTTTATATAACTTCATGATATGTTTGGATCTTTTTTTTGTATAAGTTCATGATTTGTTTGGTTGTTTTTTTGGTATACCTTCATGATTTGTTTGGTTGTTTTTTTGGTATAACTTCATGATTTGGTTGGTTGCTTTTTTGTAGACTTTGTGTATTTTTTTGTAGACTTTTTGGTATACCTTCATGTTGTGTATTTTTTTGGTTGTTTATTTGTAGAATGGATCAAAACCATCTTGTGGTAGTTATTAGCGTCATGAAAGCTTACATCGATTTGTTCCTACTTTGGTTCAAGTTTGCGATTTAGTTACGTGAAAATGAACAAAGACATCGAAATGAACAAAGACAACACGAGAGGAGAACTTTAAGACAACGAACTTTTACTAGATTTCAAATTAGATCAATAGAAATCCAACGCATCACACGTGAAAGTGACATTATTTGTGTAAATGAGTTGCGGATGGATAGGAATGCATTTGCTATTTTGTGTGAGTTGCTAAAAACTTGTGGTGGCTTATTAGATGATGGTAATGTTACAATTGAGGAACAAGTGGCTACATTTGTAAACATATTAGCACATCACACAAAAAATAGATGTCTTCAAGTTAGGTTCTATAGGTCGGGGGAAACAATAAGTAGGTATGTCCATCGAGTTTTAAGTGTTTTATTGCGTTTGCAAGACATGTTGTTTGTTAAACCAACACCGGTAGATGATGAATGTATCGACAGAAGATGGAAATGGTTTAAGGTAATCATGGTTAACCTATCTCATTATTCATTTTATGAAACATTTACCATTTAGTTAAAGCCAAGTTTTTTGTTTATAGGGTTGTCTAGGTGCAATAGATGGAACATACATTGAAGTGACCGTACCCGAGTCAGACAAACCAAGATACCGAACAAGAAAAGGAAATATTGCAATTAATGTATTAGGTGTATGCACTAGGGACATGAAGTTTGTCTATGTTTTATCCGGTTGGGAAGGTTCAACTACCGATTCTAGAGTACTACAAGATGCAGTTACAAGGAATAATGGTTTAAAGGTCCCATTGGGTAATTATTATTTGGCGGATGCAGGATATGTCAATGGCAACGGGTTTTTGGCACCATATAGAGGTACTAGGTATCATTTACGAGAATGGGAACACATTGGTCATACACCTACAACTAAGGAAGAATATTTTAACATGAAGCACTCATCAGCTAGGAATGTCATAGAAAGGTGTTTTGGTATCTTGAAGAAACGTTGGGCTATATTACGAATTCCTTCTTTCTATCCAATAAAACTTCAAGGACGAATGGTCATAGCATGTGCTTTACTACATAATTTTATTAGGATGTACATGGCTATTGATCCGGAGGAAAACACTACACTCGCACTAGAAGATATGCCTCTCGGGGAAGAGCAACTTGATGATGTTGAATCTATTGATGTTGTTGAATCAAGTAATGAATGGACTCAATGGAGAGATGACATAGCCAAGAGATGTTTGAGTCATGGATGTCAAGTAGAATCAATTAATTGTATTATTATTATTATTGAATTTTAATGTGGTTTATTATTATTATTGTTGAATTTTATAACGTTATCATAATGTGGTTTATTATTATTATCGTTGAATTTTATAACGTTATCATAATGTGGTGTATTATTATTATTGTTGAATTTTATAACGTTATCATAATGTGGTGTATTATTATTGTTGTTGAATTTTATAACATTATCATAATGTGGTTTATTATTATTTAGTAGATGGCGTATAGACGTAACTGGAGTATCCAAGAAGAGGATGTACTAATTAGCCTCCTTCAAGAGATTGTAGTGGCCGGTGGCCAGAGTGATAATGGCTCTTTTCGGAACGACATTTATGAGCAAATCACCTTAAAAATGCGAGAAAAAATACCGGGTGTTAAAATAACATCAAAGCATGTTCAAAACAAGATAAAGCGGTTGAAAGATAAATATTCAGCCGCTTATGACATGCTAAACACAAGCGGGTTTGGTTGGAATGATGCCAATCAATGCGTAACGGTTGATGCTCAAGTTCTTGAGGAATACTTAAAGGTAATGTTTACGTTTTTTATGTAATTATTTGGTACATAATTATATAATATTGATGCATTATATATATATATATATTCATTTATCTTGATGCATTTTTTTATATATATTGATGACTTTTTTTTATAGAAACATCCGATCAAAAACTACATCGCTAACAAACCGTTTCCCCAATATGAGCGATTGACGACAATATTTGGGAAAGATCGAGCAACTGGATCGTTGGCGGAATCCGCCGCGGATGCTATGGAGAACATCAATCTCGAAAGTGAAGCCGGTGCCGAGACCGAAGATTTTACCGTACCATTGTCTACTCCTTCTAATGGCGCTTCTACCATCAATCTCGAAGAAGGGGAAACATCATCAAAAAAGAGGAAAAGAAAAGTTGGTGCTTCTAATGCTTCCAACAATGCAATTAAGATGATTGAAAAGGGGTTGGAGACGGTATCCGACCAAATGGGTAAGTTGGTATCGGTTGTTGGTACTCCGGCTACCGAAAGTTTGCCCCATGAGTTAACCAAAATGGGTTTTGATGCAAGCCAAGTTATTGCTATTGTTATGTATTTTTCCGATAACCCGATTCAACTACGCTTTTGGACTTCCATGAATGCTAGTTTCAAGCTTGAATTTGTGAGGACCATCTTAACCAAATTAGGCATGTGATGTTAGTTGGTAAACATTTAAACTTTTGTCTTTGTCTTTTCGTACAATGGTGAACATTTGAACTTTTGTGTAGGATGTGTGTCGGTAAACATTATGTTTTAAGTCTTTTGATTTATGAATATGTGCTTTTTTAAACAATATTTATTTTAGATGGTTTTTATATCTTCAAATGTTATCGGTTAATTTCCATTTAGATTGATTATTTGTTAAAAAAACACTAAACAACTCACTAGGGGTAAATTGGTCATTCTGTCATGTTCCGGCATATCATGTTTTACCAAACGTGGAACAACTGTTCTGTTCTGACTGCGTACCAAACGCACCAAATTGTGGACCACATATTTATGTGGGACCCACATTATATGTGATCCACAAGTGTCCCTTTGTTCCTTTAAAAATGCAAAGTTCTCATTTGAACCTTCCTCTTATATATATATATATATATATATAGAAGTAAGAATGTGACTGAGTTAAAAGACTTAATTATTATTATTTGTAGGTGTGTATATATATACATCTTGAGAGAATTGAGGGTAATTTGTTACCCGTATTTACGCCTCATTTTATCGACTTTTTATCCTTGTTATTAGACTTTTATATGCTATCTTAGGACTTTAATATTAATTTTTGTGTCTAGCGTTTATTTATATTAGTTACACAAATAATGAATTTTTGGCTAACAAATTGATTTAATCCAATGCCAATACTCATGTTTTGCTTAATTGTTTGTTTTAGGAATCTTTATATATATAAAAACAACAACCTCAAGATATGAGGTGGCATAATGAAAGTTTAGTATTGTTAAATCTTGAAATGTGGTGAGGAAATACAAGTTTGGATGTAGGAAGTGAGTATAAGAAATGAGAGGATAAACAAAAGATGATGACTTGATAATTCTCAAATATTAAAATGTGGTTGAGTTTCATCATCCCACATTGTTGAGAAGATGCGAGTTAAAGTGCATATAAGAATAAATGGGTGAACAGTTTTGTGTCAACTCATATGGTTGGATCAATTTGGCCTACTTTATTTTTGCAAAATAAATCAATTTATATAACAAGTTAGTAGAATATTAATGTTTTTTCGTTAAATAATAGATTTGACTAATTTTAGATTACCCAAAAAATTACCATGAGAAATTGATGTATTCGAATATAGTGGGTAGGTTTGTGGGAACAAAATATCGGCATCTATATTTGTATCTTTATATATATATATATATATATAAGTAAGATCACAAGAAATGATGTATAACTCTAAGAATTAAGTATTATGTACTTCTTGCATTGAGAGTTTTGTGTATCCCACATTGATAGAGAGATGAAAGATTAACAATTGATGGTAGGTATATGAGAGGAGGTTAGGGTGTGTTTGTTTTAACTCATGGAGTTGGATTCTCTTGGCTAATCATATAAACACATGTTGTTGCCTCATGTTGGCCAACCCTCTATGATAGGGTGTGCATCGAACGTGTCGGGTTGGTTCAGGACCCAAAACCCAAAACCCGATTGAATATCGGGTGGGAAATCATAACCCCGAAATCCGACCGATACTGAACCAACCCGTAAACATCGGATAGTTCGGATCGAGTATCCGATCCCCCAAATTTCTAAAAAATGTTTTAAAAGTTCATATTATAGGGCACCTATTTTATAGCACTCCTAAGTCCCAACTAACCCTTTATACAACTCAAGCCTTTAGAAAAATCTTAAGGCTTAAGCATAAAGAGGAAGGAGGAACTCGAGGAAAAAGAAGGAAACCTCTATCCATATATATAGTAGAGTAAATAAGCAAAAAAAAGCTTTGTAGGGCGATGTGGGATGAGGGCATCAACGCCTCCCTCTCCCTTTTCACTCTTGAAGCCGTCCGACATCGATTTTTAGAAGAAAACTTGAAGTTCGGAAGCTACTATATAAGAAAGAGAGGGGGTAGCATACATAAGCATAACAAATATTCGTGTTTTTCGGGTATTCAGGTGTCTATTTTCGATACCCAACCCAATACTACCTATCTGATAAAACCTTATAAATTCGGATTTTCGGGTTTCGGGTTTTTCGGGTGGAGGTTTTTAGTGATATTTTTGGGTTGGTTTTTGGGTCGGATTTCGGGTTTTGCTCACCTCTAATATTGTGTATGTTTGCTAAAACAATTTACATTTAAAACAGTCAAATACAGTGATACACATTTGTTTACAATATAATCTCATCACCACGCAACGCGTGGTGGCACACACTAGTATGGAGTAGAATGAAGTCCAAGAAAGAGAGTTAGACGTTGATCGAATGAATGCAGAAAAGAGAAAAAACAATGAAGACCCAAGTTATGTTTGGGTTAAGAATATTTTGTATACCACTTATCTTAAGTTTTGAGTCCAAACTCTAAGCTTCATCTTACCCCGGTAAGTGATTGCGACAATTCTTACCACGGTAAGCGCTTACTGGGTATATTGTTGAATACGATGCCTGTTGGACTAAAATCTTACCCGGTAAGTAAACTGGTAGTGTTAAATTTTTCCGGTAAGCACTTACCCGGGTAAGATTTGGTAAACGGCCCCTTAGTATTTTCCTTACAATTCAAGTGGGTTTTTAAGTGGAAATCAATATATGAAGTAGTTTATGTTTCTTCAAGTCTTCATCTTCTTTCATGATTGCATCAAAATATTCTTCTTTTTAGTAGTGTGTTCGAATTCCTTCAAGGTTTCTTGGTCGATCCCTTCATTTTACTTTATCATCGCATTTTTCTTCATCTTGTTTTAGTTATTGCACTTTTCATATTCGAACTCAAGATTATTCAAGGTATTCTTGTCCATAAGTGTTCTTCAAGATTACCAATGGTAAACTTGTGCTCTACATTTTACTCAAGAACATAAATGATAAACTTGTCCAAGTTCAACTACTCAAGATTGCTAATGGCAAACTTTTCCATCTTTTACTTTTTCATGCATTAAGTTTCCTTTAATTGCTTTCTCGTAATTTATCTTTGCTCTCTCATTTACGTTAGAGTTACTTTCATCTTAGTTAATTTCTACCATCATTTCTTGTTTATCTCTTATTGTCCATCACAATACTTTATAAAAACCCATTTTTGATGGAAGGCTAAAAACCTTAGTTTGGGGTGTAAGTTAATAAGTTGAGATTTAAGTGTTTAGTAATAAAATAAAGAGGTGTATTAACTTTATAATAGTAATTTACAACTTGTCATTATTGGATCTTTAATATTTTGTGGTAATTCCCCTAAAGTTAATTGACAACTAACTATCGGTAATTAAACGGCTTAACCTCAATGAGGTTATAAAAAGTATTAATTTTCCAAGACAATAATTATTATTATAAAATATCTTTTTGTTCAATTATTAACCCCGTCTAAATTTATCCGTACACCCCAAGCTTGCTTTTTATAAACGTATTTTTCAAAGTCACCAATCAACCAAACAAGTTAGTTAATCAACAAAAAAACCCTCTTAATTTTCACCCTCTGAAATCAGTCTTTTTAAATATCGGGTTTTTCATCTCTGCAAGCTTTAACACCATCTCTGTGGGAACGATATCCGGTACTTTGTACCATTTATTACTTGTTAAATACGACAGTATTCCGAGGTGTATACTTGTGCCAAAGTATATTTTTGTGTTGATTTTAAGGGATAGGATAGCAATATCTTACAACAAGAATCGTAACCTACAAAACTAAATCATAACATACCAAAACTAAATCCTAACTTATAATCTAGTGATTATGAGAGAATAATAACCTACAAAACTAAATCGTAATATACAATCAAGTGATTATGAGAGAATATTTAATTAATGTAGGATTGATGGTGAGTATCTCTATCATGCCCCTGCAAGATGGACAATCGAATAGTGACACCAATCTTGGACATGAGTTCTTTGAACCGTGTTCTTGCAAGTGGACTAGTAAGAGCATCAACTAGTTGATCTTTGCCAGAAATATATGAAACACGTAGCTTTCGACTTTGGACATTCTCACGAACAAAGTGATAGTCAAGAGCATCAAATCCATTTAAATCAAACCCGAAATCTAATCCTTAAAATACAAAAATAAACATAAAAATTTCAAACAGTCGATCTGCATTTGACTGTCTCGATCTCCATTTGATAAATCAAACAATCAAACACAAATCCATATACTCTTACCCTTGAATGCCTCGATCTGGATCTGAATGAGGACGGGTCCTCCTCAACCCAGCGCGACAACAACATGGACGAAGGGGTTTTTGTCAGAGAGGTTTCCGATGGAGGAAGGGGTTTCAGTCAGCAACAAGAATGATGTGGGTCTGTTCATATCCTTCAGAGAGTGTTTTCGATGGAGGAGAACGACAATCTATTCAAAATAGAAGGTAACAACAACACTCTCATCGGAAAGAGGGGTAGGGCGGCCACAACAATACTCTCGATAAGGGTGATATTTAAAAGCTTATTTGGTCAGCTCATTTTTTAATCATTAAGCTGCTTCCAAACACCACAATATGGTCGAGCGAATAAGCTGAAGAGTTCATTAAGCTCATTAAGCCGCTTCTAAACAGGCCCAGGCCCGTTCCTGACAATTTTTAGGCCCTGTACGAGATTTAAAAATGGGCCCCGACAAGTACGATTTTTTTCTTTATAATATAGTGTTTTTATTATCAGAAATAATATTGAATTCAAAAAGTACTAACAAAATTCATGTAACACCGTTTTCCCAGTATTTGCTAAATGCAAAATCAATCAATATTTAATTCTAGTTAATATCATACATCATATCATTTTTACATAGCATCGTAAATCTATTCATCTGCCAAACACATTTTATTATATATATTGACATCATTTGGGGTCACAATGCTGATTATCCATAGTAAGCTTTATGTAAATCAATATATAAATCAGTTAAGTGGAATATAATGAAATAGAGCCACTTTGAGGTTTCCTATGAAATGAGGCATGGAAGGGAGCCACTACGAAGAAGTTCCGGGAGTTACGAAGGAAAAGACCCTTTTGTATTTGTAATTGATTTCGGAATAAAAATCCTTTTGTAGCGAATAATTTATTAAAAAAAATAAATATTTCTAGATCCCAATACACCCAATGCCAGATAGCTGTATGTCTCGTCATGTTAATGTTTTCATCATCACTTTAAAATTTTAGCGTTAAAACAAACATTTTAGAACCTTTAATCTTAGAATCATAAGTCTATATTGCTTATTATTTGAGATTTAATTGTTATTTTAGAGAAAAAATACTTAAGATTCATGCACTCAATGTTATGTAAGAAAAGAGTCAATAATGTATAGAAATAGTAGTTTTCAAATACGATATAAGTTGAATCGTGTAGTATGGTTGATAATTCTTTTCAAAAGTTCAAGAGTTTTCTTAAATAATAATAAGAATTCTACTATATTCTAATATAAAAATAGAATACATGCGGATGAAATAATCAAAAGAGTTATTGGGAGATGGACGATAGAGAATATATTAATGTTTTCTAATTTCTAGGCAAGATAATTTTAGATTTTAATAGTAAGTAAAAAACTTCGAGAAACAATAAACGATATTATAAAATGAACAACCAATTAATTTTTTTGCATAGTTTCTTCCCCAATATAACTAATTAATAAATATTTGGGCCTTTAATATAAGGTTAGGTTCTTTTTGGATCATATTAGATACTAATAAAATTTTCTATTTAATTTATTAATTTTTTTGAACAACTATACCATATAGCATATATTTTATACGAAAAAAAAATTGGGCCCCTATTTCTTTTGGGCCCTGGGCGTACGCTCGGCCCGCCCTCCTTAGGACGGCCCTGAACAGGCCTTTAGTAGTTGTCAATGAATTGTTTTAGGCCTACATAACTTTCAACCAGAACTAATAAAGTGTATTACGCCTTGATTGGCTGTCATGTGTGGTAACGAACTGGATTGGGCCTTGATGTGTTGTAATGGACTCACCGGTTGTTCATGAACTGTAGTGAGCCTTATTCGATTTCAGTGACACTTAATGAATTGCTTTGGACCTTGTGTACTACAATGGATAGTTAAAGACTATACTTGGATTGATGGGCTTCATTGACTTTCAATGAGCTATCTTGGATGTTGATGGGCTCACTACAACAAAATTGTGTTTATAGGACGCCACCAATTTGAAAGCGTCCTAATAGACTGCCTTATCGGACTCAATTTATGGGACAAAAAAATAAAGGGTTCCATCTAAATGCGTTGTAATAGGTTTATAGGACCTTTTTGGGCGTTGTAACAAGGTTTATAGGACACTTTTTATACAAACCGTCCTATTAGCTATTTAGGGGACACTATTTGAATAAATATCATATAAACACAAATGTGCTGTAAAAAGGTGGGTTTATAGGACACTTTCTCAAAAGTATCATATAAACTAGTTAATACAACAATTTTATTCCGGCTCACAATAAAAAAAGATCGTTGCGGCCATAATATGTTTGCAATGCACTTTGAATTCATTTTTTAACATAATCTTAGAATATTCTTTGATGTGACATCTTAATCTACGTATCCTTAGCTAATGTAATGTACTCTATTTTGATTCTTATTTTCTATAACATACTTCGGAATTTGATCGAAATATTTGAGATATTATATTTGATGATGTATCAAAATGTAGATCTTAAAAATATGTTACACAAAATATGAATATTTAAATCTAAAGAGGTGAGTGTAATATTTAAACCGCATCTAAACGGACCCTAAATATTGAAACTTTTATCGAATACTAAATTGCATAATTAAACTCAAATCTTTGATAAACTCTATAAAGAAAAAAGTATACCAGTGAATGACTTTCCATTATGAATGCCGGCCATGATTTCATATTTCATTTAATTTATTACATTCTTTCCGTTTCATTTATACATGTTGGTCTATTCAGTTGTAGGTGAAATCTTAAAGAACACCCAATTGGAAGCCTTCGTGCTTCCGGTGATCTCTGCCAGTCTAATCCTATTATCTTATTTCAACAGTCTTCTATTCCTTTTTAGACTTATATTCATCAGAAGTCAGAAGCAGCCAAGATTCTGCTTGGATGTTGGAACCAAAGGCAAATGTCAATCAACCGTTAAAAAGCTTGAAGAGTTCAGATATCGTGTAGACATACAATACACATTCAACTTTTAAAAGTCCACACCATATATATATATATATATATATAAAGAGACACGTCTTAAAATACAAATCAATCACAGCGCACAAACTCGTACAAACTAATATATATATATATATACACACACACACGGACAAACATCCCTAAAAACTAAAAGGTTGACAATAACAAGTTGCTGATAAATAAAACAACTCATCGATGGATAGAAGTATCCAAAGGACACTTTCACATCTTCACAACTATTATAAATTGAAGATAATTCTCATCAACTTCATATTCGTCTTAATTTCCATCTGTGTGAGTAAGTAATTAAGCAACAATGGCAATCCAGAAACACATGATTGCTCTTATTCTCCAACTTCTGCTAGTTTCTCTTGTTTTTGACATTGCCAATGGCAGTGGCTTAAAGTTAGGGTTTTACAAAAAGGCATGTCCTAGAGCTGAGGCCATCGTAAAAAGGGCAACGGCTAACTACATTTATCGAGCTCCTACTCTTGCAGCATCTTTGCTACGCGTGCACTTTCATGATTGTTTCATTAGGGTTTGTGCAATAATTAACATCGATCAAGCATTCCATGTCTATTTATTTTATTAATTAACTACTAATTGTGATTTAAGATTGGAAGTATAATATCATGAATTGAGATATATGATACTTTTGCAGGGATGTGATGGCTCTGTGCTAATAAACTCGACAAAGAATAACCAAGCTGAGAAAGACGGACCTCCCAATCTTTCTCTCAGAGGATATCAAGTTATTGATGCTGCGAAAAGTGCTGTAGAAGCGGCATGTCCCGGTGTTGTCTCTTGTGCAGATATATTGGCTTTAGTAGCTCGAGATGCAATCCATCAGGTATTTATCACTATATATAAATTGCAAGAGAAAGAAACTATGGATCTTTTTTTTTCTTTTCTATATGGTTACACCCACTTGACTATATATAACAATGTTCAAAAAAGCTCGCCGCAACAGCTATAGCATGCCATGGCTCAAGACTTCGTTATGTGTGAGTCACGTGATGGCGTAATGAGTTTTTATAACACGATATTTGATTCTACATATTTGTTTAATGTCTTATTTATGTTAGCTTTTAATATGTAACTTAATTTAAATTGTTTATTATCATTGATTCATTGAGTAATAGTATAAAACATATGTTTATGTACATAATACTATATATAATATACAGATTTGCCGTCATAAGTCACGCATTTTGAAAAACGTGTGACCTCGCTGTGGCGCCAAGGCTTGAAGCTTGGCCTCGCCGCCACGCCTCAAGCTATTTAGTTATATCATTGCTATATATAACACATACAACGTTCAGGTTGGTGGGTTTTTAATTGGGGCACCAAGTATTGCGGAATTTTTTTACGAGAAGCTACTAGCTAGTATAGTATTATTATCTGTTGACATGATCACGAGTCCGGTCGTTGACCGCTACATATTTTTTTTTGCAGATTAAGGGACCATTTTGGCAAGTGCCATTAGGAAGAAGAGATGGAAGAGTATCCATAGCATCTGAGAGTTTGACATTACCTGCTCCATTTGCCAACATTTCTCAACTCAAAGCACAATTTGCCTCAAAGGGCTTGAGTGTTAAAGACTTGGTAGTTCTTTCTGGTATGTTTCCCCACCAATAATTTTTAGAGTATGAACTTATAACTACAAGTGATTGCTTTTAACCCTATAATAACTTTTTATCATCGATCACGATATAACGAGTGATCTTTTACTGTTTCATGATATAGGGGGACATACAGTTGGGACTTCTCACTGCTCTACCATCGCAAACCGGTTGTACAATTTTACAGGCAAAGGTGACACTGATCCGTCCCTAGACCCCAAGTACATACCTCAATTGAAAAGTATATGTTTTCCAACCGACCAAACCACACTCCTTGCCATGGATCCAGGGAGTGTTAGATCATTCGATGAGCATTACTACACTACTGTCTTGAAAAGAAGGGGCTTGTTTCAATCAGATGCTGCTCTTCTAAATGACAAGAAAACAAGTGCTTATGTCAAGCTTCAAGCACAGTCGCATGGGTCGACATTCTTCAAAGATTTCCAAGAATCAATGATTAAAATGGGTAAAATCGGAGTTCTGACAGGAAAAGCGGGTGAAATCAGGAAACATTGTGCATTAATTAATTAACTAAATCAAGTAATAACCATTTTTCCTTCAAAATTAACTAAAATGATGAGTGATTTGATTTAACTAAGAGAGACCAAACTAGATCTTGCTTCTTGGTTACATGCAGAAGATGCTCTAATTCAATAAATTTGTTAATTGAACTTAGATGCTTTGCAAAATACTTGTATTTCGGTAAAAAAAGTGTACATGTTTCTTTGTACACGAGTGATGTCATAAGGGTTATTGTGGAATACCGGAACAATCATATTGTGAACAAAATGTTGATTGTTGAATAGAGTCTCTGATTATGGATTAACCGTATATGTACATTGTCTTGGCTGTACTTTATTTCTTTCAAATATAACTATTAACCGTGCGTATTTCCCCATAGATCGGTCATACATATACAGACTTTTCTTGCAATTTTGTCATCAATATATATAAATTTGGGAAAAGGAAGGGAAAAGCATACAGGCTTATTCAATATCTTTAAGCTCTTAATTCGCTACTGAATCTAATAGCAATAGAAATCAGAAATGATTTTCTGTATATTTCTTCTAGAATTTAGAATTTATGCAAACTTCCTAGAATTGATGGTATTGGCAAACAGACTTGGGTTTGCTGGAGTTGATAAAAGTACACATTTTTATGCACACACTTCCCTAGGATTGAAGTTATATTAGCAAACAGACTTGGGTTTGATGGAGTTGATTAAAGTACACATAAAAAGGGTAGTAATTTAGTGTTTAATTTGTATTTTACATGTCCAGTTGACTCACAAGACAAATCAGTGGTTATTATTTTAACTCCCAAATGGTGTGCTGCTGCTGCTGCTGCATACGCATTATTTTAAGCAGGTTTGTTGTCTTTCTGTAACTATGGTCAAAGATCCAAATTAAAACGTTTTCACCACTAATTATATGGAAAGTTGCTAACTATGGTCAAAGATCCAATTCACATCATCACGATTATATGGAAAGTTGGATATCATTAATTACCACCTGGTTTGGTTTGTGGAATTGAAATTGAATTCTATTCTAATATTATATTTGGTTTGAAGGATTTTATTTAAAATACCATTAACATTAAATTATATTTTGAAAACATATTGGATTGGTTTGTATTCATGCGGTTTTATAGGATTTTCACATACTAATGATTTAAAGTATCTTAAAAACACTTGTTTGTAATAATCAATTAATAAAAAAATAATGAAATTATTTTCATAATTATTTATAAATAATGGAATTCAATTTCATTCCAAATCGTACAAACCAAACACATTAAAGATTCCAAATCCAAATCCTAATCACTTCTAGTTCCGAATCCTCTCATGAAATCCAAGTCTTTTAAAACCATTCCATCAAACAACCGAACATAACAAAAGGGTGGTGCCTCAATGGTTTGAACCTGGGCTCCAAAGGTCGAAAGTACCTGGAGGTCGAAAGTAACACAGGGAGGAGTAAAAATTCTTTTGTGGCTACGGAGGTTCAAATGCGGTAACTCCGGGCTACCTGCGAAGCGGATGGTTGCCCTGGGATTAGTTGGCTCACATAGCGGTTTGGATATCCAGGTTAATAAAAAAAAACAACCAAACGCTGCTAAAGAATAAAAATATAAATACAGATAAATATAGGAAGATAAATATAGGAAGAACGAAAACCCAACAATCCACTTGCTAGCCCCAACCTCTACTTTCATTACAACAAAATTAAGTTCACAGGAGGCTAAAAAATATATAATAAAACCTTTTATTTAAAAAGTATCTGAAATATATGTCAATACGTTCAAAAATATCTTATAATTTTTTTTATATACTTTTACGTATAAGATACCATTATTTGTTATTTATAAAACAGCTCACTAAAATACTTAAGAATCTCTCTCTCTCTCTCTCTCTCTCTCTCTCTCTTTATTTCTCTCTCTTTCTTCTAGATCTCCAACCCCTAGTCTTGCTACCCTATTGTTAGTTTTTGCCTATATTTATACCTTACCTATAAATAAGAACACAATATCTACCATCATTTCTCATCCTACAGTTTCTTATTGCACAAATCTATCTTTGTCATCACATATGATTAATTGCTTAACAGAACGCATATTCCATCTTCTTTTTCCATCTTGGAATGCAGCTTCATCATCCATCCACCACGGACGTCCGTCACTGAAACCAACTGCTGTCAAAATGATCCTAAAACAAAAGGTGGTGGAATCTCGAAAGGCTTCTAAGGATCATGCTGCATATATCTCACATGGTATCTTCTTTGCTATCTTCTTGTTGGTTGTTTATTATCTGATTCTAAGGTGGCGTGAAAAGACCCTTAACTCCACTCCTCTCCTTGTTGTCACCATGTTTGAGATGGCTGCCATTATCACCTTCGTTACTTCCTGTATTTACCTTGTTGTTTACTTTGGCAATAGCCTTGTCCACCACACACATTTTTCAGATGAAGAAGAAGACGAATTACCAGAAGAAACAACAAGCATCATTCATTGTGAATATGATCATGTGTCTTTAAAACAAGTAGCAAAAATGATGATAACAGAAACTAAAGCGACCCAAGAAGATGAGGCAATGATACAAGCGGTGGTTTCCGGTGAAACGCCATCTTACTCATTGGAATCGAAGCTAGGGGACTGCAAACGGGCAGCAGTTATCAGAAGAATGGCGGTTGAGAGGATCGCCGGAAAGTCTCTTGACGGTTTGCCGGTTGATGGGTTCGATTATGAATCTATATTGGGACAGTGTTGTGAGATGCCGGTTGGTTATGTTCAAATACCAGTGGGAATTGCTGGACCGATATTGGTGGATGGAAAGGAGTTCTTGGTTCCAATGGCGACCACTGAAGGGTGTCTTGTGGCTAGCACCAACAGGGGTTGTAAGGCTATTTACGCTTCCGGTGGAGCCACCAGCATCTTACTCAAGGACGGCATGACTCGAGCTCCAGTGGTTAGGTTCGCCACTGCCAAGAGGGCTGCTGAGTTGAAGTTCTTCTTGGAGGAACCACTCAACTTTGAGACACTTGCCACTGTTTTCAACAAGTAAGATATAGTTCTAAACTTCTACTTAGAATCACCTTCCAAAAAATCCTTATATAAAATTAACTAAGAGTGGTTTATAGAACTTAAGTATATATATATATATATATATATATATATATATATATATATATATATTATAGAACTTAAGTATATATATATATATATATATATATATATATATATTATAGAACTTAAGTATATATATATATATATATATATATATAGGGGAGAGATCACATGAGAACACTACCAATTTAAAGGAACAAATGAACTCATTTGAGACTACATATGATCTGGGTCCCACATAATATTAAATCATTTATGATTTAATATGATTTAATATTAAATCATTATGTGGGACCCACATCATATGTGATCCCCAATAGTCCCTTTTATTCCTTTAAAAATGCAAAGTTCTCATTTGAACCTTCCTATATATATATATATATATATATATATATATATATATATATACTTCCCCAGAACGAAAAAAAGGACTTAAGTATATAAGAAAAAGAATAAGTTTATAGGACGTTTTTTTGACGTAGTAACAAATTTTAGGACTTCAAAATAAAATATCAATATTAATTATTTTATAAGACACTTTTAAGAAGTGTTCTATAAACCTATTTTTAAGACATTTATATTTATAAAACACTTTCAAACAATGTCCTATATAAAATAGTTAATACGACGTTTTGCATAAAAAAGTTGTTTACAACATATTCAAAAATGTCCTATAAACTTATTGTAACACTTCTAAATATGATGTTTTTGTTTTTTTGGGTCCTTTAAACATGAGTCCCATATGGTATTCTATTAGGACACTTATACACTTCGGATGTCCAATAAACTCAATTTTTTTGTAGGGGTAGATAAGTACATATTGCCATGACTGTCGAGTCCTTAGAATTGTACACCATGACTCTTCAGTACTATCAAAGATAAGTAAAACCCAATTATATTAACCTCCAAAAGAGTCTAAGCGAGAAAATTAAATAAGTTCCACCATATATTAGAAAAAATGGTTAATGTCTAGCGGATGTGATTAGCAGATCAAGCAGATTCGGGAGGCTTCAGACAATCCGATGTACGATTGCAGGGAAGAATCTATACATACGGTTCAATTGTAGCACCGGCGATGCAATGGGAATGAACATGGTTTCGAAAGGTGTTCAAAACGTTTTGGACTATCTCCAGGATCGTCATTTCTCCGACATGGACGTCATTGGCATCTCCGGCAACTATTGTTCCGATAAGAAGCCGGCAGCCGTTAACTGGATCGAAGGAAGAGGCAAATCAGTGGTGTGTGAAGCAATCATAAACGAACAAGTGGTGCAGAAAGTATTGAAAACAAACGTAGCTTCATTGGTGGAGTTAAACATGCTCAAAAACCTCACTGGATCCGCCATGGCTGGTGCTCTTGGTGGGTTCAATGCTCATGCTAGTAACATCGTGTCGGCAGTGTACCTTGCCACCGGCCAAGATCCGGCTCAGAACGTTGAGAGCTCCCACTGCATCACCATGATGGAAGCCGTGAACGACGGCAATGACCTTCATGTGTCAGTGACCATGCCGTCAATCGAGGTTGGGACCGTGGGTGGTGGAACTCAGTTGGCTTCACAATCTGCATGTCTTAACTTGCTGGGAGTGAAGGGTGCAAACAAAGAATCGGCTGGATCAAATGCAAGGCAGTTGGCTAAGGTGGTTGCCGCTGCGGTTCTTGCCGGAGAGTTGTCTCTCATGTCGGCAATCGCGGCGGGACAACTAGTGAAGAGCCACATGAAATACAACCGTTCTGTTAAATTTTAAGCTAGGCATGGTTGATCTTAATGGATTTTTTTTAGATAATTAATAGTTTGGTTATATTTGTGATGACAGTTAATTAACCGTTGGTCGAAGGGGTGTCTCCCTTTGTATGTTGTGTCTATTGGTCGAAGCGATGTGTCTGTTGGTCAAAGGGGTGTGTCCCTTTGTACCGTATTTATTATTTGTCCTTTGTACAATTCAAGTTGATGTTCAGTTAATAAAATTACAAGTTATATATTGAAGTGATTCTAACATTGTGGTATCAGAGCCACGTCTCACGAATGGCTTCAAGTTCAAACAATATACTGCATCCACAAATTCCCAAACTAAATGGGAAGAATTACCATCACTGGCACATACAGATGAAGGTCCTGTTTGAATCACAGGAATTATGGGAAATCGTCGATCAAGGAGTCGATGAACTCACAGAAATCAACAACTTTACACCAGAACAAGAAGATAAGATCAAGGATTTGAAGAAAAAGGATAAAAAGGCCCTCTGCATAATCTACCAAGCAGTAGATGAAATTATTTTTGAAAGAATTTCCTCCTCAGATTCATCAAAGGAAGCATGGGACATGCTATACAAGACTTATCGAGGGGAAGATAAAGTTAAAGTAGTCAGACTACAAACTCTTAGATGCGAATTCGATGGACTCAAAATGAAGGAGTCTGAAACAGTAGAAGATTTTTACAACCGAGTGATTTTGATATTGAATCAGTTGAGATTGAATGGGGAAATCATCGAAGATAGAAGAGTGGTTGAAAAAATTCTGAGAAGTTTGACAAGAAAATTTGAATACGTTGTAGTGGCGATAGAGGAATCGAAGGATATCTCAATCCTATCACTTGAGCGACTTCTTGGAATTTTGCAGTCTCATGAATTAAGAATGAGACAATTCGACTCAACACCCTATGAACAGGCATTCCAACTACAATCCTCAAATGTCCAAGAAAGAAACAGGTTTCAAGTGAGGGAACAAGAATCAGAAATTAAAGGAAAAGGCAAGGGAAAACCATTACCAATTCAGTGTTACCATTGCCAGAAATTTGGGCATATAGCAAAGTATTGTAGAAAAAGGATTGAAGAAGAAAGGGACAATAATTTCATCAATATGGAAGATAACGATGACACTATGTTCATGATACTTTCGACTCAAGAAATACTTGTTGATGATACATGGTATATCGACAGTGGGTGTAGTAATCATATGTCTGGAAACAAGGATATTTTTGTCCATCTTGATGAAACTCAGAAAAGGGAAGTAAAGACTGGTGATGATAAAAGGCTGAGTGTACAAGGAATAGGGGACATCTTGGTGGATACTAAGAATGGACAAAAGAAGATACCAAATGTTTACTATGTCCCAAGTTTGAAGCACAACTTACTCAGTGTTGGACAACTTCTGCAGAAAGGTTATAATTTGCATTTTAGAGGTAAATTATGTGAAATAAAAGATCAACAAGGTGGCATGATAGGCAAGATCAATATGACAAGCAACAGGATGTTCCCCTTCAATTTTAAAGAAGACAACTTGTTTTCTCTCCATCTGTCTACAAAACAAAGTTCTCTATTATGGCACTACAGATTTGGCCATACAAATATAGGATATTTAAGCTATATGCAAAGACATAATTTGGTAAAAGGAATGCCAATTATAAATAAAATAGAAGATGTTTGTGAAGGATGCATGTTGGGCAAGCAAACAAGAGAGCTTTTCCCACAAGAAGAAGCATGGAGAGCATCTAAACCACTTGAGCTTATCCACACAGACGTGTGTGGACCCATGAACACTCTTTCTATTGGTGGAAACAGGTACATACTCACTTTTATAGATGATTTTAGCAGAAAATCATGGGTATACTTCCTAAAAGAAAAGTCGGAGGTTTTTGATTATTTTAAGATATTTAAAACTTATGTTGAGAAGCAAAGTGGATATTTGATCAAAGCTGTCAGATCAGATGGTGGGGGTGAGTACAATTCTACTCATTTTTTGGATTGTCTAAGGGATAATGGCATCCACTATCGATCAAGTCACCACTAGGTATACCCCTCAGCAAAATGGGGTAGCAGAAAGATTGAATAGGACCATGATAGAGAAGGCTAGGAGCATGCTAAAAGGAAAAAGTTTGGACAATACTTTTTGGGCAGAAGCCGTGGCCTGTGCCTGTTACCTAATAAACAGAACCTCCACAAAAGGGTTGTCAAATATGACCCCACAGGAAGCATGGAGTGGATATAAACCTGTTGTAGGCCACTTGAGAACTTTTGGATGTCTAGCATACTCCCACATACCTAAACAAAGGAGAAACAAACTAGATGATAAGTCAGAAAAGACTATATTTGTTGGCTATAGTAATAGATCAAAGGCCTACAAACTCTACAACCCTATAACCAAAAAGATTATTATTAGCAGGGATGTAGTGTTTGATGAAGGGAAAGGATGGGATGATCCATCAAGTCAAAAGGAAAGTACTATACAAATAGTAGAAGATGATCAAGTACAAAAGGAAGTTGATACAAGTCAAGTGGAGCATGGTTCCTATTCTTCAACAGTAAATTCCCCAATAACCCCTGGTACTTCACAAACCATAGAAACTTCAAGTTCTCAAATATCATCTGATGAAAGTCCACCAAAAAGGGGATACAGAAATCTAAGGGACATTTACAATGATCCAAGAAGTTTGGAATTCAATGACACTGCAGACTTCGTACTCTTCTCACATGGTGATGACATTTAAGGAAGCCTATCAAGAATAAATGCTCTTCTATCAGGGAATTTCAGCATCATGAAAGAAAGTTTGAAGGTTCAACCATTGCTAGCTTAAGGGGGTGTGTTAAATTTTAAGCTAGGCATGGTTGATCTTAATGGATTTTTTTAGATAATTAATAGTTTGGTTATATTTGTGATGACAGTTAATTAACCGTTGGTCGAAGGGGTGTCTCCCTTTGTATGTTGTGTCTATTGGTCGAAGCGATGTGTCTGTTGGTCAAAGGGGTGTGTCCCTTTGTACCGTATTTATTGTTTGTCCTTTGTACAATTCAAGTTGATGTTCAGTTAATAAAATTGCAAGTTATATATTGAAGTGATTCTAACACGTTCTAACAAAGATAATTCTGCGAAATCTTAAAAGAGTTCTCAATCTCAGTAACCGCGGCCGACGATGGTTGTTTCTCCATTGAAGGTGGATTTTTTTAATTAGTTGTCTACGTTAAAAAAAAACATAACTTTTATCATGAAAAAGGTGTACATTTGTTTAATATTCGATAACAAAATTACCTTTATTAATAAAATATTAGCTTCTTTTAAAGTTGTCATGGGATTGGATTCTATATATGAGTTAGATAAAAGTTAAAGATGAGTAAATTAAATAAAAGTAAATAGAAATGACCCAACTGGACTAAGCATATGATAGGTATTAAAGTTTTAATTTATAAAAATTCGTACATAATGCTGCTGGAAGCATCTTGATTTGAAGTTGGAATCCCCAAACGACAATGCTATTTCATTTTGTTTTGTTGTGATTTTAAATAGTA
Source organism: Silybum marianum (assembly GCA_036898165.1). NCBI lineage: Eukaryota > Viridiplantae > Streptophyta > Magnoliopsida > Asterales > Asteraceae > Silybum > Silybum marianum. Next base: position 3,169,577 of record CM072531.1, read on the forward strand.
AAAATCAAATGATATATAAATTCAATCTTAATATTTTTTTTTCTTGATCAAAGATTTAGAAATTGAATAGCTAGATATAACATGGTTTTAAAAGTCTATGTTATTTGTGGTTCTTAGTTTTTGATGACCAACCTTATTTATTAGGAGTTTGTAGTTTTGCAACTTACAATTAATGAGCAAACTCAAAAAAAAAATCATTTATAAGAAATATGATAATACTCACAAACTATATTTGTGATTATATGAATCATTAAAAAAAATCCTTTTTGAAGATACATATGGGAATCCGTATGATGTAACATCGATTCACATATAGATTTTCAAATATTTTTTTTGGAAATTTTCAGTGGTTTTTAACTTTCTCAAGATATTTAATTAGCCTTCTTAGATTTGAAACGACTATATATATAGAACAAAATAAAATATGATTGTCGACGGTCGAGGTAGACCTTAATTGGAAGTCGTTTTGTTGAGGAGACTATGATTGTCGAAGTTTAAGTATCGACGCGGCTTCAGCAGATGGTATATTCCAGGATGTTGTACAGGATTCATTTACCACCCGGGTAAGGTTGACATTGTAGCAAGTACTTCGATTCGAAAAGTGTAAAAGTAATTTTGGTCAAATCAATTTTGTGAAGATTATTGAAGGGTTCAATGCACACGGGAAGAGTATCCCAGTTGATAGAGGTTGTTAGAAAATTTTAAGAGTGAGTTCATTTGTGGACAATTTTCGTGGAATTGAGAAGTTGATGTCAAAAGCTACCCTTGAGGTAGTATGAATCACTTAAGATTGGGAGGCAACCAAGATCATATTGTTAGAAATTGCTCCAACTATGTTCAGTGTTCACCCTGAGAGTGGTGTAACATGTCAATTTGAAGATTGGACGTAGAAATCGGCGTGTAAATTGTCATGCTAGTCTCGGTAAGAGATTACCCGGATCCATTTTGAGTTGAAGCATATTAGTCACACTCTCTTGGAAAGGAAGCCAATTGTGTTTGCGAAAATGAGGTTATTTGAGTGTTTGAGCGTTTCTAGATTTCGAGGAAGAAATCTCCTGTAAGATTGGGAGGATTGTAACACCCATAATTTTCGTTACTATCTTCTATTTTGGGTTCATCTATAAATGTAGTTTACTAGTGTTTAAGTTAAACTCCTTTGAATGTTTTTGGGCATTTTAGTGTTGGCATTTCAAAACTCAAAGAAATGAACGAATAAGGAAGGAAGAGTGGGTCAAGCTAGTTTCAGAGCTGAAGTTAGTTTATTCACTGGTTAAGTTAGAGAACAAACTAGCGAACACCTCTGTTTACTCGAGCTAGTTTGTTCGCTAGTTTAAACTAGCGAACACCTTTAGCAGTGACTTAAGGGCCAAAAATCGAGGTTTTCCTCATTTTAGCCATAACTCTCTCATTTCTACTCCGATTTGGAGAGATTCAAGTTGTTATGGATTCGTGTTTTGAAGCTCTTCAAGATGGTAACAAAAATGATTAAAGGTTATTTGATGATTTTGGAGTTCATAGAAGTTGAAGGCATGATCACATCAGTTTTTTGAATCTAGGGTTTGGTCATTTTGCAACAACAATCCTCATCTTCTCTTGGGTAGCAGAAAGATTGAATAGGACCATGATAGAGAAGGCTAGGAGCATGCTAAAAGGAAAAAGTTTGGACAATACTTTTTGGGCAGAAGCCGTGGCCTGTGCCTGTTACCTAATAAACAGAACCTCCACAAAAGGGTTGTCAAATATGACCCCACAGGAAGCATGGAGTGGATATAAACCTGTTGTAGGCCACTTGAGAACTTTTGGATGTCTAGCATACTCCCACATACCTAAACAAAGGAGAAACAAACTAGATGATAAGTCAGAAAAGACTATATTTGTTGGCTATAGTAATAGATCAAAGGCCTACAAACTCTACAACCCTATAACCAAAAAGATTATTATTAGCAGGGATGTAGTGTTTGATGAAGGGAAAGGATGGGATGATCCATCAAGTCAAAAGGAAAGTACTATACAAATAGTAGAAGATGATCAAGTACAAAAGGAAGTTGATACAAGTCAAGTGGAGCATGGTTCCTATTCTTCAACAGTAAATTCCCCAATAACCCCTGGTACTTCACAAACCATAGAAACTTCAAGTTCTCAAATATCATCTGATGAAAGTCCACCAAAAAGGGGATACAGAAATCTAAGGGACATTTACAATGATCCAAGAAGTTTGGAATTCAATGACACTGCAGACTTCGTACTCTTCTCACATGGTGATGACATTTAAGGAAGCCTATCAAGAATAAATGCTCTTCTATCAGGGAATTTCAGCATCATGAAAGAAAGTTTGAAGGTTCAACCATTGCTAGCTTAAGGGGGTGTGTTAAATTTTAAGCTAGGCATGGTTGATCTTAATGGATTTTTTTAGATAATTAATAGTTTGGTTATATTTGTGATGACAGTTAATTAACCGTTGGTCGAAGGGGTGTCTCCCTTTGTATGTTGTGTCTATTGGTCGAAGCGATGTGTCTGTTGGTCAAAGGGGTGTGTCCCTTTGTACCGTATTTATTGTTTGTCCTTTGTACAATTCAAGTTGATGTTCAGTTAATAAAATTGCAAGTTATATATTGAAGTGATTCTAACACGTTCTAACAAAGATAATTCTGCGAAATCTTAAAAGAGTTCTCAATCTCAGTAACCGCGGCCGACGATGGTTGTTTCTCCATTGAAGGTGGATTTTTTTAATTAGTTGTCTACGTTAAAAAAAAACATAACTTTTATCATGAAAAAGGTGTACATTTGTTTAATATTCGATAACAAAATTACCTTTATTAATAAAATATTAGCTTCTTTTAAAGTTGTCATGGGATTGGATTCTATATATGAGTTAGATAAAAGTTAAAGATGAGTAAATTAAATAAAAGTAAATAGAAATGACCCAACTGGACTAAGCATATGATAGGTATTAAAGTTTTAATTTATAAAAATTCGTACATAATGCTGCTGGAAGCATCTTGATTTGAAGTTGGAATCCCCAAACGACAATGCTATTTCATTTTGTTTTGTTGTGATTTTAAATAGTAAAAATCAAATGATATATAAATTCAATCTTAATATTTTTTTTTCTTGATCAAAGATTTAGAAATTGAATAGCTAGATATAACATGGTTTTAAAAGTCTATGTTATTTGTGGTTCTTAGTTTTTGATGACCAACCTTATTTATTAGGAGTTTGTAGTTTTGCAACTTACAATTAATGAGCAAACTCAAAAAAAAAATCATTTATAAGAAATATGATAATACTCACAAACTATATTTGTGATTATATGAATCATTAAAAAAAATCCTTTTTGAAGATACATATGGGAATCCGTATGATGTAACATCGATTCACATATAGATTTTCAAATATTTTTTTTGGAAATTTTCAGTGGTTTTTAACTTTCTCAAGATATTTAATTAGCCTTCTTAGATTTGAAACGACTATATATATAGAACAAAATAAAATATGATTGTCGACGGTCGAGGTAGACCTTAATTGGAAGTCGTTTTGTTGAGGAGACTATGATTGTCGAAGTTTAAGTATCGACGCGGCTTCAGCAGATGGTATATTCCAGGATGTTGTACAGGATTCATTTACCACCCGGGTAAGGTTGACATTGTAGCAAGTACTTCGATTCGAAAAGTGTAAAAGTAATTTTGGTCAAATCAATTTTGTGAAGATTATTGAAGGGTTCAATGCACACGGGAAGAGTATCCCAGTTGATAGAGGTTGTTAGAAAATTTTAAGAGTGAGTTCATTTGTGGACAATTTTCGTGGAATTGAGAAGTTGATGTCAAAAGCTACCCTTGAGGTAGTATGAATCACTTAAGATTGGGAGGCAACCAAGATCATATTGTTAGAAATTGCTCCAACTATGTTCAGTGTTCACCCTGAGAGTGGTGTAACATGTCAATTTGAAGATTGGACGTAGAAATCGGCGTGTAAATTGTCATGCTAGTCTCGGTAAGAGATTACCCGGATCCATTTTGAGTTGAAGCATATTAGTCACACTCTCTTGGAAAGGAAGCCAATTGTGTTTGCGAAAATGAGGTTATTTGAGTGTTTGAGCGTTTCTAGATTTCGAGGAAGAAATCTCCTGTAAGATTGGGAGGATTGTAACACCCATAATTTTCGTTACTATCTTCTATTTTGGGTTCATCTATAAATGTAGTTTACTAGTGTTTAAGTTAAACTCCTTTGAATGTTTTTGGGCATTTTAGTGTTGGCATTTCAAAACTCAAAGAAATGAACGAATAAGGAAGGAAGAGTGGGTCAAGCTAGTTTCAGAGCTGAAGTTAGTTTATTCACTGGTTAAGTTAGAGAACAAACTAGCGAACACCTCTGTTTACTCGAGCTAGTTTGTTCGCTAGTTTAAACTAGCGAACACCTTTAGCAGTGACTTAAGGGCCAAAAATCGAGGTTTTCCTCATTTTAGCCATAACTCTCTCATTTCTACTCCGATTTGGAGAGATTCAAGTTGTTATGGATTCGTGTTTTGAAGCTCTTCAAGATGGTAACAAAAATGATTAAAGGTTATTTGATGATTTTGGAGTTCATAGAAGTTGAAGGCATGATCACATCAGTTTTTTGAATCTAGGGTTTGGTCATTTTGCAACAACAATCCTCATCTTCTCTTGGGTTCTATTATTTTGTGTATGTTTTGAGAGAAATGAAGGTGTTCTTGAGAACTTTGCACCATGGATTTGACGAATGAGTATTTTGAAATATTATGTACATGTCAAAATGAGTATTTTGAAATATTAAAGTGTTTACTTGATGTTTATAAAATGTGTCGAGTATTTGACGAATTTTGCGTATTTGGGTTAGTAAATCTTGTGAAGTACTTATACTTGGGTTTTTGGGTATATTCTGATAAACAAATTTCAAGAATGTGAATTGTGGTGATTTGTTTATTGTACAAATAGGGGATTTTTGATATAAATGCACTTTGCTGTATTTGGTTTTATAAACGTTTTGGAAAATGCATATTATTATGTTATGGGACATTTTTGGACTATGAATGGTATAATTTAATTAGAAATTGGTTTGTCCCAATTAAAGGTGTGTTTGAGTTAATCATGCCTTTGAGGGATGTATTTGCATAAACATTGGTCAAATACATTTAATTGTTTTTGATAACTTTTATTGATTAGTCAATCATGCTTGATTGACCTCAAATAGCAAAACTAGATTTTAACATCGACAATGGATAGCTAATTCTTACATCGAGACTAAATCAAAGTCGGGTGTTACTAAAATCGAATAATAGTCGCTATCTCCGAATACGGAAGACGTAACCGAATATCTTCTCGTGTCAAATTATAGCACTCTGATAATCATAGTGTCGCTAGTACTAACCCAACGAGAAACTGATGCATATGTCGACAAATAAAAAGGGTAGGCTTACGCCTAGTGAGTTCAAACAATTTTCATCATAATTGTAAAAAGTTAAAACATGAATACAGTTGATTTAAATCATAACATTATAAAGAGATATGTTTATCGTAAAAGCATCATCTTTATGAAAACCCAACATTTTCTTGATGAACTCTCGTTAAATCAAAATATCCAGTTACATGCAACTACAACTCAATACTTACGCGACCAAGAATAAAGCTATAAAAATTAAAACGAAAGACATAACTTTAATCAAGTTATTTACACGATTAACTCACGCTTACACTTAGAAGAGCATAAACATCATAAGATGGCGAGGAAGACCCGATTTACCATTCGTCGTGATGGAACACATAAGTTATCTACAAACCAATGTTATAGGGAGTTACTTATAGATAAACTTACATTGACATCAATCCAATCCAATCCATAGTCAAATGGAATAATAAGCTTATAGATAAGTGCCCTATCCAGTCTATAGTCAAATGAGATAATAAGCTCATAGATAAATACACATTGACGTTAACCCAACCCAATCCAATCTGTAGTCAGATGAGAATAAGCTTTGGATAAATGCATATTGACATCAACCCAATCCAGTATAAGAGAGAAATATTAATTGAAATGAAAAGCTTGTATTAATCAACTTGACAAGAGTACATATTTATATATACAATTTGAGAATCAAAATAAAATAGAAAAGATTGAAACTATCTTAAAGGATTAGACTAATAATTACAATAAATAAAATTAGAGATATGATTACATAGTAAATCAAGGGATTGTGATCAATTGTAGTTAGGAGGGTGATTTGGTGATCAAGTTAGTTAAGAGGGTGATTTGATGAGATATGATGTATCTCTATCATGCCCCCGCAAGATGGACGATCGATGAGTGAGACCAATCTTGGAAATGAATGCATGGAATCGAGTGCGAGGAAGCGGTTTAGTAAGAGCATCAGCTAGTTGATCATTGCCTGAAATGTGCGATACACGTAGGTTTTGATTTTGAACGTTTTCACGAACGAAGTGATAGTCAAGGGCTAAATGTTTCATTTTGGAATGGAACTTCGGATTTGCAGCAACATATGTAGCTCCCATATTATCACAATAGATGACTGGCTTGGTTATGGGTAAGTGTCCTAGCTCACGAAGTAAGTTTTGGACCCAAAGGACCTCCGGCAGTAGTCGCAGCAACAGCTCGATATTCGGCTTCGGTTGAGGAGCGAGCAAGAGTACGTAGTTTACGAGAACTCCAAGATATAGGATTCCGGCCCAAGAACACAATGTACCCGGTTGTAGAAATGTAATCATCCTTATCACCCGCCCAATCAGCGTCAGAAAAAGCATGAAGAGTATTTGGTGAGTCTCGCCGGAGTAGTAAACCTTGAGTACTTGTACCTGCAAGATAGCGTAATAACTGCTTGAGAGCAGCCCAATGATCTTCAGTAGGACTGTGCATGTATTGAGATAACCTGTTTACAACAAAAGAGATGTCAAGTCTAGTTAAAGTGAGGTATTGTAGGCTGCCTACAAGCGCTCGATATTCAGTTGGGTTGACGAGAGGGGTTCTAGTGTGTGTGGATAAAGGAGGATGTGTAACCATAGGAGTGGGTACAGGTTTGGCATTAGACATATGAGCACGGGTTAAAAGGTCTTGAATATATTTTTGTTGACTAAGAAGGAAACCATGAGGATGAGGTATTAATTCAACACCAAGAAAATAGGATAAATTACCAAGATCTTTTAGTGAGAAACGAGAGGAGAATTGAGAGATAAATGTATTTAAGAGTGTAGAATTGGAACCGGTGATAATGATAACATCAACATAAACAAGTAGGTAGATTATGTCATTATTGTGGCGTAGAGTGAATAAAGATGAGGCAGAGACGGAGTTTTTGAACCCAATAGTAAGAAGATATGATTTGAGTTCATTATACCATGCTCGAGGAGCTTGTTTGAGGCCATAGATAGCTTGACGAAGTTTGCAAACATGTGTAGGATGAGATTGACTAACAAAACCAGGGGGTTGGGTCATAAACACGTCCTCCATTAAAGAACCTTGGAGAAAAGCATTATTAATGTCAACTTGACGGAGAGACCACCCATATGTTATGGCTATGGAAAGAACAGTACGAACTGTGGCGGGTTTAACTACAGGACTAAAAGTTTCAGTGTAGTCTAGGCCAGGACGTTGGTTGAACCCTTTAGCTACAAGGCGAGCCTTATAATGGTCTATAGAGCCATTGGGATTAAACTTTGTCCTAAAGACCCACTTACAACCAATTAGATTTTGTGAAGGAGAAGGGGGAACAAGATCCCATGTTTTATTTTTGAGTAAGGCATTGTATTCATTTTGCATGGCATCACGCCATATTGGGCTTTTTAAGGGTTGAGTGATGGTAGTAGGTTCGGAAGAAGATGGTTGAAGAGAAGCATGGAGATTCAATTTAGTAATGGGTTTGCGAATATTGTTTTGTAGGCGAGTGATAGGGCGTGATGGAGGTGGAGGAGGAGGAGGAGGAGGGGGAGGTGGAGGTGGATGTGGATGTGGAGAGGAAGGAATGTCTAGAGAGGGAACAACCAATGGATGAGAGAGAGGAGAAGATAAAGGTGGTGGATGTTGGAAGGGGATGGTTGTGGTAGTCAAGGTATCGGAGACAATATGGACCTCAAGCTCTGATACCATATAAGAGAGAAATATTAATTGAAATGAAAAGCTTGTATTAATCAACTTGACAAGAGTACATATTTATATATACAATTTGAGAATCAAAATAAAATAGAAAAGATTGAAACTATCTTAAAGGATTAGACTAATAATTACAATGAATAAAATTAGAGATATGATTACATAGTAAATCAAGGGATTGTGATCAATTGTAGTTAGGAGGGTGATTTGGTGATCAAGTTAGTTAAGAGGGTGATTTGATGAGATATGATGTATCTCTATCATCCAGTTTATAGTCAAATGAGAAAATAAGCTCATAAATAAGTGTACATTGACGACAACCTAATCCAGTATATAGTCAAATGAGAAAAAAGTACACATTTTATAAAAAGAAACCGACTTCTATGCCTATGGACCAATGCATCTCATTCTAAATTACATGATTCTAAATGAATGACCATCGGACACAAAACATATAATCTAATAAATGAATATAACATAAGTGCATATAACTCCAAAAACTCAATATAGAGCAATTTAAATCGCACAAGTGGTCCAAGACTCATTTAAGTCAAAACTGAGTCAAAAGCTCAACACTTCAATTATCTAATAAATAAAAATCATCAAAAGCAATAAAATATGTTTACCTCACGATCTAAGCAAACACATACTCTAAAATTATGATTTACTCAAAAACCCATCATTTATTGGGAGAACCATTTTTCAATCGAAATTATACTATTTATATTTCCAACGCATCTCATAAGACAATAATGTGTAATTTCTAAACGATTTATAAAACCAAATACTCCAAATATCCATATAACACCAAATAATCTCACTTATGAGATAAGACATCAAAAAACCCACGCTTGTGATTTATTTAACAATATATGCAAAGATTCCAAGTATATGCATTTTCAAGATATATAAACTTGGCCAAAACACCAAGTATGCAAATTTCATCAAATACTCAACACATTTGATAAAAAGTAAGGAGAACATTTAAATTCATCAAAATACACATTTTGGTATGTACATAGTTTTCACAAAGCAACTTGAACTCATCTTTCTAGATTTGGGCTAAATCTATGTATTACTTGAATATTGAGCTTCCTTTGGTTGAAGACTTTAGATCGTCAAGCTAAACTTCTATATATATGATGTAAACCCTTCAAGAACACCTACCTTATCTCCCAACACAAAAGAGAACCCAAGATATAATGAGAGTTGTTGGTGCAAAAGGACCAAACCCTAGATTCAAATACTCAAAGAAGTGATCTTACTTTCAACTTCTATGAGCTGGAAAATCATCAAATAAAATCTAAACATATTTGTTTCCATCTTGAAGAGATTTCAAAGACGGAACTGTATCAAAAAGAATCGCTCAAATCGGATAAGAAAAGAGAGAGTTGTGACCAAATGAAGAAAATCTTGATTTTTAACCTCTACAGGTAAATGCGACCATGGCATGCGACCCAACCACTCAGGGTCGCAAAACAAGGGTTGCAAATGTTCAAAAAAAACCCTTTACAGTACCTAAAGTGTGATCCTAGCCCAAGGTGCAAGGGTCCCATTTCCTAGGGTCGCAAAACACCATTTTTCGTGTGTTTTGATATTTTCTTGCATATTTTCAACATCCAAACGAAGATCAAAACCCTTATTACTTAGCCAAGACATTCCATTGATGAAGAACATAATGAAACTTGAATTTATAAGCACCAAAAAGTTCTGGGTGTTACATCTAAGCTCCTAAATAAGCGACAGACTTGGAGTGGTTGAACTTGATGCCCGAATAAACGATAAACCTATTGTGGTTGAGCTTGGGGCCTATACGAGTAATATATATGGAGTTGTTGAGATTGTTAACTCATTAGAATATAGACCTAGAGTGGTTGAATTTAATGAATAAACATAGATATTACAGATTACTAATGTATACCGTCCAAATAAAAGCTACCATGGTGTTACTCCGTTTTCCATTTTTTTGAGGTTTTCCCCTGAACCTGACCCTATATATAGGCATATAAGTTGACTTTCGATAATAATGGGGTAATTATTTCCATATTATTGCTAGCTAGATACTAGAATTATATCACTGGGGGCTGGAACTACAGACCATGAGTGGTTGAACTTGATGGTGTGACTTGTAAAAAAATTGATTCTAGAAAAGAGCATTTATTAGTTCATTGGAGGATTCGAACTATAAACCATGGGTGGTTGAACTTGATGACCAATGTACCCTAAGAGAAGCTCTATAACATTGTAATATGGCTTATTTTTGTATTTCGTTACTGTGAATGGTATCGAGTCTTCCCTGTCATCTTACAATGTTTTATACCTTTCAAGAGTAAATATGATTTAAATATGTCAAATATTTTGATTAAAGCTACGTTTTTCAATTTTAATGTTTTATAGCTTTATTCCATAATTGTTTGAACTCATTAGGCGCTATGCCTAACACCTTTTCTTAAATGACATGTATATCAGGATCACATAACAATGGGGCTCCCAAAGCTTAAGTGGAGCAATATTGCCAGTGGAGACATTTTTGGATTATCATCTTTTGGAAGATAATTATGGAGTTACTTGATAGTATTCTTTTGAGGATTTTAACGACACCCGATTGTTATATAAATTTAGATATGGTTTAGATTAATACATTGTTAGCTATCGTGCTCCATTTAATTGTAAACTCTTATTTTATTTCCCCTATATTAGGTGATTGTATTCAATTTAGTTTTAACTTGTTTTACTTCTATGGTTTAAATTGTCTCAAATTTTAGGAGTATTACACTCATCTCTACACCGATTTTTCCTAAATATGACAGAGAATGATACAATGAGGGGTATTACGGATTTAGAATTATTTGAAAAGGGGCTTTTATGTCTTTTATTAAATCTTGGTTGCTGTTTAGTTGACTTTGGTTTGTTTATGGTTTAGGTTTGTTGGTTTAGTTAGGCCTAGTTGGCTCTCAACTATATATTGGGACGTACTCTCTTCTTTCCAGTTTAATCGGAATATCCAATTCTTTCTCTCTCTAAACCCTCTATTCATCTTATGGTATTAGAGCGAACCGCTATCGCTTTGTTTCATCCTTTTGATTCCGTTTTTCTTTTCTTAATGGTCTGATTCAATCACCATGACTAGATCTTCGAGTACAACACCGATTGCAGCCATTGACGATCGACTTCATCCCTATTTTTTGCATCATTCTGACGGCCCTGGACAGATTCTGGTGTCTCAACCGCTGATCGGAGACAATTATTCATCTTGGAGGAGATCGATGCTCATTGCTCTTGCTGATAAAAACAAGGTAGGCTTCGTTGATGGATCTTTGTAGAAACCTCATGGAACAGATCAAGCCTTATTGAATGCTTGGATGCGCAACAACAACATAATCATGTCTTGGATTCTCAATTCAGTTTCTAAAGAAATTGTAGCAAGCGTCTTGTTTGTGGATTCTGCTTATGAGATCTAGAAAGATCTGAGCGATCGATTTTGACAAAGCAATGGCCCGAAATTTTTCTCCATCAAACCTGAAATTGTAAATCTGTCACAGTAGCAGGACTCGATTGGTGAATATTTTACAAATTTAAGTCTCTTACTGAAAAATTGATCCAATTCAGGCCCCAATGTTCTTATAACAAATGCGAGTGTGGAGGTGTCAAAGCTATTGAGAATTTTTTTCAGATGGAACACGTGATGAACTTTCTCATGGAATACGTGAGTCCTTTTCACAGATTCGTGGACAAATTCTTCTAATGGATCCTATTCCACCGATTAACCGTTTATTTCGTTAGTTATGCAAGAGGAACAATAGAGATCTATTAATAATGTTGGACATCCTACTCTTTCTTTTCATGCTAAATCTGTTTTTCAAAAGAATCATCCTAACGCTGCTTTTAGGGGAAACAGACGTGATTGTCCTTATTATTCACACTGTAAAATGGCGGGGCACATTATGGAGAAGTGTTATAAGCTCCATGGATATCCAATCAGATACAAACAGAAGCAAAATAGGGCTAATCAAGTTTCTGTTGAACCGGAGGCAAATAGCAACGGGTTGAACAACGTGATAAAAGGCCTGTCTACAACTCAATGCCAAGAGTTGATGTCTGATCTCTCAACTCATATGTGTTCAGTGAACATGGTTAGTGATGGCACTGGTGCTGAATCAACACAAGAAGTTCAAGAATGTCCGGAGCATTAATGATTTATATCGTATGATTGGATAATGGACTCTGGAGCATCACACCACATATGTTACAATATCAAATCCCTCAAAAATGTCCGGAGCATTAATGATTTTACCGTGGCCATGCCGAATGGGACTACAATTCTTGTGCAAAAAATTGGAGATGTTCATTTACACAACTACATGATTCTTCGGGACGCATTATATGTTTCTAAGTTTCGATTAAACTTGCTTTCGATCAGTGCCTTAACTTCTACAAAGGAATTGATGGTTACGTTTATACATGATCAGGCGATAATTCAGGAACTAAAGCACAAGAAGACGATTGGCATTGCTAGAAAAATTCAAGGGTTGTATGTACTAAAGAATCAAAGTGGATCTCCGAAGGTGGCTGTAAATCAAGTTTCATTTGATGTCTGGCATATAAGGTTTGGTCATCCTAGCAACAAACGCTTACTGGCAATAAAATCGATGTTGAATATCGATCATACATGTGAAAAACACGATGTTGTTTGTCCCGTATGCCCATTGTCGAAACAGAAACAACTTTCTTTTGTTTCATTAAATCATATGAGTAGCAATCATTTTGATTTGATGCATTGTGATGTTTGGGGACCCTTCCATGTAACAGCTCATCTCGGACATCGATATTTCGTAACCATCGTTGATGACTATAGTCGATTTACATGGGTTTACCTAATTAAACAAAAATCTGATGTTATTAATCTCATTCCAAACTTTTATAATTTGATCCTTACTCAGTTTGAAACCAAGATAAAGGCATTTCAAACAGATAATGCACCGGAACTTGGGTTCGATTATTCTTTGCTGAGAAAGGGATTCTTCATCAAAAATCATGTGTTGGACGACCACAGCAGAATTCTGTGGTTGAGCGAAAACATCAACATTTGTTGAATGTTGCACGAGCCTTGATGTTTCAATCTAAATGTTCCTATGAGTCTATGGTCTAAATACGTTCTTACGGCCACTTCTTGATAAATAGAACTCCATCTGAAGTTCTTGGGAACTCATTACTATATGACAAGTTGTATGGTAAATCTCCAGATTTCTATATGTTAAGGACATTTGGTTGTTTAGCTTTTGCTTCATCCTCTACTCAATCAAGGCACAAGTTTGTTGCTCGAGCAATTCCGTGTGTATTCATCGGATATCCGTTGGGAATGAAGGCATACAAATTATATGATATACATTATAGACGAATTTTTTCCTCTAGAGATGTCATTTTTCATGAAAACATTTTTCCTTTTGTGAATAATGCTCAACGCCACAATCATGAAATATTTCCCTATAGCATGTTGCCATTAGATATTGATGATTCCTTTGCTGAAACGTTTACTGCTCCTCGGGAAAATATTGACAACACAATTACATCACAAGATCAGGTGTCGAGTAATGATCGCCACGAAGGTGTCCGTAAGTCATCTCGTACTCATTCTCCTTCTTATCTAAGGGACTATCATTGTAAAAATGTCTCTTCTCAATCAGGTGCCTCTAAGACTCCTTATTCGTTGGCTAACTATATAGGATATGATCGATTATCCTCTCAACATAAAGCCTTTACTATGGTTTCTCAGCTGCTTTTGAACCCAAGTCTTATAGTCAAGCTGTGCAACATAAAGAATGGAATAATGCCATGAAGGATGAGTTAAATGCCATGGAGTTAAACAAAACTTGGTCTGTGGTTGCATTACCTAAAGGAAAACATATTGTTGGATGTCGATGGGTATACAAGCTCAAATATGGACCTAATGGTGATGTTGAGCGTTACAAAGCCCATCTCGTTGCCAAAGGATTTCATCAACAAGAAGGTGTAGATTTTGTTGATACGTTCTTTCCCGTGGCTAAAATGGTAAAAGTCAAAACTGTTCTTGCTGTGGCGGCCATACATTCTTGGAAATTGATTCAACTCGATGTGAATAACGCGTTTCCAAACGGAGATTTAGATGAGGAAGTATTCATGGATATTCCCCAAGGATATGAAGTAAGTGGTGAGTTTCCAACAGGTGTATAGGCAGTTTGTCGTCTCCATAAGTCGATATATGGTCTTAATTACAGGCATCTCGACAATAGAACACCAAGTTTTCTATTTTTATGTGTAATGTTGGTTTTATTCAATCAAAAGCTGATTACTCACTTTTTCATAAGGGACATGGAAAAGATTTTGTTGCCCTGTTGGTGTACGTTGATGATATTATCATCACAGGAGCATCTTCTGCAGCTATTTTAGATATCAAACACCAATTGACTTGTGCTTTTAAACTCAAAGATCTTGGCAAGCTAAAATACTTCTTGGGATTAAAGGTTGCAAGATCTGCTGAAGGTATCTTCATTTCTCAGCGCCAATATACGTTACAAATTTTAAAAGATACAGGGTTGCTAGGTAGAAACCCTAACATGGTTCTAATGGACCCTAAGGCGGTTTTGAATGAAGAAGGAAAGCTATTAGACGATCCTTCAAAATATCGCAAGATTAATTGGCCGATTGTTGTATCTGAATGTGACAAAAATTATCTCAGTTTGTTTCTAAGCCACAGTTGCCACATTGGGAAGCAGCAATGTATCTGGTCAGATATTTGAAGCAAACAACCTGGGCAGGGATTGTTTTTTTTGGCCAAGTCTACTTGTCAATTACAAGCCTTTTCAGACTTTGACTGGGGAAAATGTACGGATTCCCGGCGATCGGTGACAGGTTTTTGTATATTTCTTGGGCAATCTTTGACCTTTAGGAAATCTAAGAAACAACCTACAGTATCGAGGTCCTCCACTGAGGCAGAATACAGAGCTATGGTGTCTACTACATCCAAACTAATTTAGATCAAATACCTGTTGCGTGATATGGGTATATGTCACTATACATCCATATCGTTGTTTTGTGACAATAAACCAACTCGAAAAATAGCTGAAAACCCGGCTTTGCATGATCGTACGAAACACATTGATGTTGATTATCATTTTGTCCGAGAGAAGGTGGCTGACAAATTTCTTCGATTAATTCCCATACAATCATCTTCACAGCTTGCAGATATCTTTACAAAGCCGTTAGTTCGGGTTATTTTACAATCGTTTATTTCCAAGATGGCATTGAAGAATATATTTTCTCCATGCTCATCTTGAGGGGGCATACTACGGATTTAGAATTATTTGAAAAGGGGATTTTATGTCTTTTATTAAATCTTGGTTGCTGTTGGTTTAGTTAGGCCTAGTTGGCTCTCGACTATATATTGGGATGCATTCTCTTCTTTCGAGTTTAATTAGAATACCCAATTCTTTCTCTCTCTAAACCCCCCGTTCATCGTAATATAGCACATTACCTAAGATGATGTCTTTATGGGTTTTTTTAACAAAATATAGAAAAAAAAAACATACGTTAGAATTGAAATCAAATCATTTACTTCAATTCACTTTAATTTCAATCTCTACTATATGCAAATATCAAATATCGAAAACAAACAAAACAAAAAATAAGAATTTAAGAAACTGTAAACTAAAAACGTAAAAAAAATACAAAACTTCTACAAAACAATAAACTCAATACTAATATGAAAACATTATGATTAATGAGATTATGATAATAACCTAAACTAAAAAAACATTTTGATTAATGAGAAATTGAGAATAATCTAAAATCCTAAATACTTAAAAGCAATAAACATCTGAAAAAAAAAATTCAATCCCAAATATTTGGTGCCCATTGGAATTTGTTGCCTAAGAAAAAAACAATTTTCAAGCTCACTGTATTTTTTTTTCCCTAGAGTGAAGAGTCTAGCTAGCTTGATGTCAAAGTTTAAGTGCCAACTCTGATCATAAAGGACGGAATCTAATAATATTTTGTTGGTCTCTCGTTTCTTAATAAATAGGTGGTTACAGATATACATTAGAAAATGATCATACTAAATTACGCATACACATCATTTCCATATTCATTTCAATCTAGATCGAGATTATTGGCTATTAAAGATTATACTATACGGTCGAACTCTCATTAGAAAATGCCATTTAAAAAAGTATATAATTGAGATACAATAATTATGAATGAACACATTTTTAACTCTCATGTTAGTTGTATTCTAGTGCATCACATTCGTGCATACTAATTAAGTAGGAGATTTTTATGGCATAAATATCCCCTCAACATAAATATGAAATACATAATTCATACACTTTCACAAGTGATTTCATGTTCTCTCTTAATAAGTTCTTTTACTTTTTTTTCTCTCGATGAAGTTAAACAAGTCATGCATTTGGACTATTTTGATGACTTGAGCCTCTTGTGCTTCACATATATAAAAATCAACTTTATTGACATAACATACTTTAAACACTTAGGGTCTCTTTGTTAGCCGCTTAATGAGTTTTAAATGGGACTCCCGACTTACTCGGTCAACTATACATTATATATGACTCTTTGGTTGTGGCTTAATGATATAGAAAGTGGGTTATTGAGTAAGTTTTTAGGGGAGAGTTTTATGCAATAAGCCAAACTTTTTCCAGACCTGCCCTTCCTAAGTAACACGCTTATTCCATCTATGAAAAAAATCCTCCCAAACAAAAACCTTTCTAATCTATACAGACAGATTAATCCATACAAGACTTAATGGAAAACCAACCAAACGACTTCTTAAACAACAAACAACTCTTAAACAACAAACAAATATATATGAAAATGTATAGTGAAACTGAACCTTTTACCGTAATCAGTACAAGATACATGAGCTGAATGATACCAGCAGAGCAAAAACAAACAAATAGAGGAAAAAATAACATAAACATGAAGCATAGAGGGCTGATCTGCGACCTAAAAGCAAACCACCAGACAAACTGAAACCTGTCATGCCTTAAACAGCTTGGCAGGTGGCAATCAGCTGGCAGTTTGCATAGCCTTTTATTTATTAAGATCGAGAAGTTTAAGATTTGATAGCTGTAGCATCTTTGTTGGAGCGGTTGTATTTCATGTGGCTCTTGACGAGTTGCCCTGCAGCGATTGCCGACATGAGAGACAGTTCTCCGGCAAGAACCGAGGCGGCAACCACCTTAGCCAACTGCCGTGCATTTGATCCAGCCGATTCTTTGTTTGCACCTTTAACTCCCAGCAAGTTAAGGCACGCGGATTGTGAAGCCAACTGAGTTCCACCACCCACGGTCCCAACCTCGATTGACGGCATGGTCACCGACACATGAAGGTCTTTGCCGTCGTTCATGGCTTCCATCATGGTGATGCAGTGGGAGCTCTCGACATTCTGAGCCGGATCTTGGCCGGTGGCAAGGTACACCGCCGACACGATGTTACTAGCGTGGGCGTTGAACCCGCCAAGAGCACCGGCCATGGCGGATCCGGTGAGGTTCTTGAGCATGTTTAACTCCACCAATGAAGCTACGTTTGTCTTCAGTACCTTCTTCACCACTTCTTCCTTTATGATTGCTTCACACACCACCGATTTGCCTCTCCCCTCGATCCAGTTCACGGCGGCCGGTTTCTTATCGGAACAATAGTTTCCAGAGATGCCAATAACGTCCATGTCGGAAAAGTCGGACTGGAGATACTCCAAAACGTTTTGAACACCTTTCGAAACCATGTTCATTCCCATTGCATCACCGGTGCTACAGGTGAACCTTATGTATAGATTCTTCCCAGCAATCGCACATCGGATCGTCTGAAGCCTCCCGAATCGGCTTGATCTACAACGAAATCATTTCATTCAATAAAATTAACCAACTAGTGACAACAGATCACGCTACAACAAAATCGGGTTTATTGGACATCATAAATGTCCGTGTGTCCTAATACACTACTTTATACGACTTAACTGCTAGTTTATATGACGTTTTTAGCAAGTTTATATGACTTTTTAGCGTCTTATTTAAAAAGATTTATAGGACACTTTTGGAACAAAATGTTCTATAAACTTTCTTATAGGACACTATTTGAAAAAGTGTCTAATAAAACATGTCACTACAAAACAAATGACTTTTTCCACAAAAATCACGAAGATAAATTTTCTTTGGTGATTACCTACCAGAAAATACCAATGGTTCGGTAGAATCCTATATTTTTCAAGAAAATACCAACGGATCACCCGGAAGATAACTGGATAATCTGTCACTAATTTGAATTAGCCACCAACAATTTACCCACCAACTTTTGTGACGGTTTTGTAACGAATCACCCTTTAACGACGGATTTCCCATGAAAATTCCGAAGACAAAAAGTCTTCCATTTAATTGTGAATGTTCTATAAACAAAATATGTGTTTATAGGACATCCTTAAAATAGTCCCCGCTAAAGGGTTAATATGACACTGTGTTTTAAAACACTCTGTATATTAAAACAACCAAAAACCTTTTATAAACTTATTACAACACATTTAGGCTATGTTTGACAAACTATCTTATAAGCCAGCTGATGACTGATAACCTAGTTGATGACTTATAGGTTAGCTAATAGCTGATGAACAATTTATGTTTGCCAAAAACAAGTATATAAACATGTAAAATGATCAAAAATGACATCTTAAAAAAATAGTCAATTACAGATATTTCATAATATAATTCAAATAATTCTATGATAATATAATATATTAATTAATACAAACAAACCAGTAAAAAAGTTAAACAATACAACATGTTAAGAATTTAAAATTGATTATTATATATATATATATAATATACATATTGAATTTACTAAAACAAATTTTATAAAAAAAATACATTAATCAATTATTTTAAATAAAAATTACAAATAATATGAATAACAAGAATGAGACTAGAACCAAGAAATTGGTAAATCAAATATCCTAATTAACTATTACTTTTTAGACATGTAATTAATATTTACATATTTTATTACAACTATTTAGCATATTTTTACTATATATGAAATAAAATAAGTTATTATTTTAGTTTTTATGTATTTTATATAAATATTTTTAGAATTGTTATATTTATTTTTTGATATCTTGATACATTGAATAATAATTAAAAAAATAATTGATATAGTATAGTTAATAACACTTATAAATAATTACTAGTATCTATTGTATAACTAAAATTGATTAATAATGTATAACTAAAATTAACTAATAACTTAGAATTAATTTTAATTATTATAAATTAATATTTATGAATAACTAATAGTTAATATCTATTTATAACTAATGATAATAATAATAAATAAATATTATTAATCAGTGTTATAATTGGAAAAATGTTAAAATGTTTCTCATAAACTATTCCAAGTCGTTTATCAATAAGTTAGCTTATAAACTAACTTACGTGCATCCAAACAATTATTAAAAAAAATAAATTATCTTACTTGTTGAAAACAGACGCTAGAGTCTCGAAGTTTAGTGGCTCCTCCAAGAAGAACTTCAAATCGGCCGCCCTCCTCGCGGTGCCGAACCTAACGACAGGAGCTCGAGTCATGCCATCCTTGAGTAAAATACTAGTGGCTCCACCGGAGGCGTAAATGGCCTTACAACCCCTGTTGGTGCTAGCCACAAGACACCCTTCAGTGGTCGCCATCGGAACCGAAAACTCCTTTCCATCCAACAACAACGGACCAACAATACCCACAGGTATTTGAACATAACCAACCGGCATTTCGCAACACTGTCCCAATATAGATTCGTAATCAAGCCCGTCTAGTGGCAAACCATCAAGAGACTTGCCCGTTATCCTCTCCAACGCCACTCTCCTCACAAAAGCTGCACGCTTGCAGTCACCAAGCTTCGATTCCAACGAGTATGATGGCGTTTTCCCAGAAACCACAGATTGTATCACAGCCTCATCTTCTTCGGACACCGTCCTCCCTATAATTTCTACCTTTTCGACATCCTTCTTTACGACCGGTTTTTTTACAGACACATCTGATTCGCAATCGAGCGCAGCACCACATGCGTCTTTGTTAGGAAGGATGTCGTTTTCTACCTCCTCTTCTTCTTCGTCATCAAATGTCGTGGCTTGGACGAAACTTATGCCGAAGAACCCTATAAGGTAGATAAAGGAAGCAACGAAGGTAACAATGGCAGCCATCTCAGACATGGTGACAACATGAAGAGGCGTAGAGTTACGGATCTTTTCACGCCATCTGATTAGAAGAAAGTAAACAACAGAGAAGAAGACGGTAAAGAAGACACCATTTGAGATGCCCATTGGAATTAGAGGGATAATATCATAAGCTTTTGAAGCTTCCACCACCTTTTTGTTGTTTGCTTTGAACATGTGATCGTCGTCAGGACCGCAAAGCGGTTCCTGACATTTTATAGGCCCTGTAAAAAATTAATGACCTTTGATAAGTACGAATTTTTTTCAATAAATTATTTTTATGATCAGAAATATCATTGAATTCAGAAAACACTAATAATTCATATAAAACTGTTTATCCAGCAGGATAATGAAACTGACCTTTGGTGGCAGCTGGTTTCAACGACGATCGTCGACGGACATCCATCCCTTAATCACGGTGGCGGTTGGTGGCA
This sequence comes from Silybum marianum, assembly GCA_036898165.1. Classification (NCBI taxonomy): domain Eukaryota; kingdom Viridiplantae; phylum Streptophyta; class Magnoliopsida; order Asterales; family Asteraceae; genus Silybum; species Silybum marianum. Next base: position 3,190,365 of record CM072531.1, read on the forward strand.
GGGTGATGGGATGGAGCCGGTGACGATTTCGTTGATAAAAAGGGTGTACGGATTGTGGGGGTTTTGTTAAGCAGGTAGTAATATATAGCACTGATGAATTAGGACAGACTTGAAAATGGAAGCAGAAGTGGTGGTTTTTATTTATAGATGATGAATGGGTATATATTATGATATGCAAAAGAACGCCTACTTTGAATCTTGAAGACTGTAGTCAGAGAAGGATTGCAGATGTATTAAAAATAATAATAAACAAAAGCACATCAAAATGGGAAAACAATGGCCATTGGATTAATTTGATCACTTAATTTTCTACAACTTCATTACTTCAAGATCATTCATCAGATAATCTCCACGAAATTAATTAATTTTTAAAAGAAATAGGGAATAAAAAATTAAAATCTTAAAAAGGATTTTCTATTTTAATTATAATATTAAAATGTTATATTTATGTATTAAAATATTTTTTTTTTATTTTTTTTTTCTCCAAATATAATCCTTTTACTTATAGATGGTAATATTTTTGAGGTGATCTTAATATTTGAAAGAAAAAACTTTGTTTCTTACTTTTTTTTAATTTTATTTTAGAGATAGTTTTATGGAAACTAAAACATTGACTTAAAATCTTTATTATTTTTCTTTATAATTACTTTTAAATGAAAAATCAAAATATATAAAATATATTAAACTTAATTCCAACAGCTTCTTCATTTTAGATATTATAATATTCATTATACTATTAAAATATTCTATATTTCTAACAAAATATTATTTATCTCAAATTAAACATTTAATTTCAATTTTTTTATTGCTGGAACATAAATATAAAAAGATCTTTTTTTCTTACGGTAATCATTTTTGGATATTTCTCCAAATTTGGAAACTTTTGTATTCTTTCTCATGTTTTCTCCATTTTGGAGAAAGTTTTGAAGTTGTGTTGGGAATGCTCTTAACGTTTATTATATTATTAAATATTTTATATTTTTAATAAAATATTATTTTAATTATTGGTGTAACATAATAAAAAAAGTTTCTTTTTCATGGTAATTATTTTTGGAGATTTTTTCAAATTTGAAGATTTTTGTATTCTCTGATATATTTTCTTTATATTGAAGAAAGTTTTGAAGAGGTTGTTAGAGAAAAAAATTGCTAAAACAATCTCTATTTTCTACATTCTGGATATGTTGGAAATGCTCTTAACATTTATTATATTATTAAAATATTCTATATTTCTAATAAAATATTATTTATTTCATCTAAACGTTTAATTTTAATTTTTCTTATTGGTGGAAATAATTAAAAAAAAGTTTCTTTCTTATAGTATTTATTTTTGGAGATTTTTTTAAATTTAAAGATTTTTGTATTCTCTAGCATAATTTCTTTATTTTGAAGAGAATTTTTAAGATAATATTAGAACAAAAGATTATTCAAAAATTCCTAATTTCTCCATTTCAAAGAAGTTATTATAGATCATCTTAGTGTCCAAATCAATACATTTACGAAGGGATTTCTTTAAATGTTTTTGATAAGTAATTAGCAACGTGTGGAAATTAAAGGATGAGATGTATATTAGTTAATACTTATAAATATTGGGAAAAGTAAACTAGAATTTTGGTCCATGTGGTTTACATCAATTATGAACAAAGTCCCTAAATTTTATGAAGTACAATACGGTTACCGTGGTTTGAATTTTTCTTTTTAAATGGTCCTTGATCAAGTTAACTCTGTTAAAAATAGTCAATTTAGTGAATGGTATTTATATCTTTTTTATGGATTTATTTTTCTTTTTTTGTTTTAGTCTTCTACCACCCCTCCCCTCCCCATCACCGACAACAACCCTAAAAGAACCGTCGACAACCATGGAACTCATTCCATCTCCATCTATAAAAATACCATGGAAACTAATTCCCCTTCTTCCGTTAACCCTCCATATTCATTAGTAGAATAACAATGAAACTTATCCCAAAATTAAAAACCAGTAAAATAGATTTCATCATCTATAAAGCATGCACAACCCATGAAAACTAAAACAAAATTCAGACATTGAGTTTTGACCCCCTGTTTTGCTTGATTTTGTGAGAGAGACGATGAAGGTTATTGGAAAATGGAGAATGGGACGCCATAAAGAAGGATTACGATAGTGCTGAGGATGTCGGAGTTAGAAGAAGGAATGGTAGTGGTCGGTGGCAGAAAGCAGTAGTGGCTACCTTCAAGGAGGTGAGACGCACACTGCTCCATGATGACTCTGTGTGTGCTCTCTTCCTTGTATGCTTGTGTTGTTTAGGGAAGTTTGGGTTGTCATGGTGGGCATTAGAGATGGCCAAAAACCGGGCTCGTGCCGGGCCTCAATCGGTCCCGGGCCTCAACAGTAATTTTCGGACCGGGTTTTTTGGGACCGATCCCGGTCTCGGGCCTAACGATTTCAAGCCGGCCCGTTAAGTGTGTTTTCGTAACCAGTCCTGAAAATCGGTCCCGGTCCCGGGCCCAAACCGGGCCTTCAATAAAAAATTATTTTTTATAAAAACATTAATTCTAATTATTAATTTAATATAATATTTATGTAATCATTATATATATATATATGCAATTAGGTCACTCAAATACACCTTAAAACATGTTTTATTGTAGTTTTATAATTGGTTTTCAAACAAATACACTTAAAAAATACGTTTATTATAGTTTTATATTTGGTTTTTAGTAAAATACATTTAAAAATACATTTTATTATAAATTGTAATTAGTTTTCAATCAAATACACTTAGAAAGTTAGAAATACATATAAAGAAAATATATAAAAATATAATTTTTTTGTAAAAATCGGGCCGGTCCCGTAACCGGTCCCGGGTCGGGCCGGGCCGGTCCTACAAATCGCTCCAAAAGTGTAACCGGTCTCGGGCCGGGCTTTTATCGGTCCCGGTCCCGGTCCTCCGTCGGTCCCGGGCCGGGCCGGGCCCATTTGGCCATCTCTAGTGGGCATGTTGCAAAAGGTAAGAAGGGAGAAGGAATAAAAGAAAATTGTGGCTCCAACAGGCAAAGGGGGTGCCCGGAGAAAAGGGATCGGGGAAGGGTGTAGCCAATGAGAAGGGAAAGTAACGGGGTGGTCCCTGTAGTCCTAGATGTTGTATATATAATATAAAAATAATATAATATAATTTATTGGAGCAAACGTGTATTTCCTGCACACTTAAACCGGCCTACACAGGCTGCCAATTCCCAATGTGAGGGGCATACCTGACTCACTCAACGGCAAAGCGATTGCGAGGGGGCCAGTGATCGAACCCAAGACCAACGGCCTATTGGAACAAACATCTCCTTGCTCCTTAACCAACTGAGTTACACGCCATTGACAATATAATATAACTTATAAATAATAAAAAAAATTAAAAAAATTAATAGAAAATTAAGGAAATAATAAAAAGACAAAGATACCCCTTATTTAACGGATATTTTTTAACAAAGTTTGCTAGAACGACCAATTTTGAAGCAAAATTAAAAGCAAAATGACCATTACTATACCTAATGAAGTTTAGGGACCTTGTTCGTAGTTGGGTACGAACCACGAGGACCAAAATTATCGTTGCTCTATTTAAAATTATGCAAGCAGCCTACCTTGTCGGGTGAAGGTTACGTTTCCCAATATACTTGCATCATTGTATGTGTAAAAATATAGGAGATATTTTGGTAAATTTGATTCAAATTTTGAATACAAATGACTTGCAAAGTTGCAATCAAATTCCATATTTTCTTCCCGTTTCGTTAATAAATCTCTAGCAAATTATTATATTATTTAATATATATTAATCTGTCTTTTAGTTTTTTTAATAAGGAAAAAGTTTCAAAACGTCAAATTAACTTTTTCATTTTGAGTTGTTAGTTCCTAAATTATTTTTTTAATAAAAAATCATTAAACTTTTTAATTTTGAATAATTAAGTTATTAAACTATTCTTTTGAATGAAAAATTATTACTCTTTTATTTTGGATGATTAAGATTTTGAAATTATTTTTTTGATAAACAAACAATCGAAGTTTTGCTAGTCACTGACATTTAACTGAGTTAATGACCAAATGGGTGTTATTTTCAAACATAATTACCAAACAAGTGTAGTTTTACACTTATTTACCAAATAGGGGTTCTTTTCCTTGCTAGGTTAAAAAAATTTCTTTTACCAGTATTTTTTTTTACAGCCTCTTTTTACCCTACCTGTGCACGCTCCCCTCCCCTCCCCTCCCCTCCCCTCCCGTCGATCTGATCTACTTCCGGTCGCAAGCTTCCATCTCCGGCCATCCTCCGCCTGCCGTCCGTCGCCGCCGTCCTCCGCCCGCCGTGTCGCACGCCTCCGTCGCACGCCCGCCGTCCGTCGCCTGCCGTCCTCCGCTGCCGCGTCGCACGCCTCCGTCGCACGCCCGCCGTCCGTCGCTCGCCGTCCTCCGCCGCCGTCGCACGCCTCCGTCGCACGCTCGCCGTCCGTCGCTCGCCGTCCTCCGCGCGCCGTCGCACGCCTCCGTCGCACGCCCGCCGTCCGTCGCCGCCGCTGCCGTCGCCGCCGCCGGTCGGACGCCACTTGCCGCATTTTCAGAATCAAAGGTTCGATTTCTTGTCTTGTAAGTGGTTCGATTTCTGAGTTTCGAATCAAAGCTTCGATTTCTTCTATTAGGCTTCTTGTTCGATTTCTTCTATTAGGCTTCTATTAGGCTTCTTGTTTGTTTGATTTCTATCAAAGATTCGATTTGTTACCTTTTACTACTTGTTGGTTTATGTATTTTACTACTTGTTAGGATTTAGGACTCCTCAAATATGTCTCTGTGATCTCGATTTGTTTGATTTGTTGGTTTCTTCTCATTTAGGTGTTTTTACACAGTTAATCAAGTATCCTATGTGGAGTGTATTGGGTTTGAGAAAAAGGGGCTCCTGGAATGAATATATGTATATATATTTAAATGTATTTGGCTTATTTGTTATTGTTTGATTTTGTTCATTTTGTGCTTACTATTTTCTATTAATTTATGGGTGTATTTTGATAGATGGATCTTGTTACGTTGATTCAAAATGAGGATTTCTACGCAATGTCTCAAGTTGTTGTTGCAAGCAATGCAATAATTAATGATAATGACGTTGATGAATATGATGACATTGGAGATGAAGAAGAAGAAGATGGAGTTGAGATCACTCAAGAACATGAAGTACCCTCAACTTTTACTAGTATGGAAGAAACAAACACGACTATTGATGGAAATTGGATTGTTTCACAATCAAACAACAAAAATGATATTACAAGAGAGTTGGAAAAAGATTCTTTTAAGGATAAAGAAGAACTTATTAGAGCCATCAAGCTCCACAAAAGCATAAAGACACATAAACAATTTGAGGTCACAGACACGCCCAACTTTATGGAGCATAAAATGCAAGTTAAATTTACAATCCGGATGCAAATGGCACCTTCGTGCTTGTAAACGAAAACGAAGTGGATATTTTGAAATTACAACATACACCGGTCCACATACTTGTTTACATAATGCTATTTCTCAAGACCATCCAAACCTAGATGCAAGCTTGATCGCTCATGAAATCAAACACCTTATAAAAGAGCAACCTTCTATTAGTATTTACGCTTTGAGAGCCGAAATAGTGGAAAAGTTAGGGTATACTCCTTCATACGTAAAGGTTTGGGTCGGAAAACAAAAGGCAATTGAACAGGTGTTTGGTAATTGGGAAGAATCTTATGCTACTTTACCGAAATTTCTAGGTGCACTTCAAAAGTTCAATCCGGGGACTATTGTCGAATGGTATGTTGTGAGATCAACCGATGAGGAACATGTGGAGTTTAGACGTGTTTTTTGGGCTTTTGCTCCCTCTATCAAAGGGTTTGTGCATTGTCGGCCCGTGATTAGCATTGATGGTACACATTTGTATGGTAAGTATAAGGGAAAGATGTTGATTGCAATGGGAGTTGATGGTAATAATCAGATTTTTCCACTTGCATTTGCTATTGTAGAAAATGAATCTTATGATAGTTGGGATTGGTTTCTTTCTCATGTCAAGAATCATGTGGTGAAAGAGCGTGGTGGCATTTGTTTAATATCTGATCGTCATATTGGAATCCTAAAGGTAGTGAATAAGCATGGATCTCCATGGTTAGAGCCACGTGGTTTTCATAGGTATTATTACAACTCATATATATGAAATGTATATAACTTCTTTCACATAAACCGTTTATGACTCATATTATTTTGTTTGTTTTATAGGTATTGCTTACGACATTTCATCAGCAACTTTAATGACAAGTTTCGTAATTCAGAGTTGAAGTCTTTGGCTTATCGTGCCGGGAGTCAAAATCAAGTTCGAAAGTTCAACTCCACAATGGAAGAAATTGGGAAGCTAAATCCAGAAGCTCGACAGTGGTTAGAAAGACATCCACTTGATAGATGGACACTTGCACATGATGGTGGAAAGAGATATGGGTTACTCACAACAAATCTGTCTGAGATTTTTAATAGTGTACTTAAAGGTGCTCGTTTTTTACCCATCACAGCATGTGTTCAACTTACTTTTTATAGATTGGTGCACTATTTTGAGGTGAGACGTCCTTTAGGATCTAGTGCAAAAGCTAATGGAGATGTGTATACTCCCCATGTTGTTTCAAAACAAGTTGCTTTGATGTCAAAAGCAAGTGCACATTTCTTGAGATCGTTTAATCGAGAGAAAGGTATATTTGAGTTGATAACTCAAAGAGAAAGAAATGTGCAAGTAGTTAATTTGAAAGAAAATGTTTGCACGTGTGGTAAGTGGGAGATATTTAAATATCCTTGTTCTCATGTCTTGGGTGCATGTGCCAAACTTTCCTTGAATAGTTGGCAATATGTTGATAGATGTTACTCAATTGTTGAATATTGTGCTACTTGGGCATCCGAGTTCTCCCCGCTTCCTCATGAAGCGTATTGGCCACAATCATCGATTAAAGAATTGCTTCCAAATTTAGAGCTCTTACGGAATAAAAAAGGTCGTCCTCGCTCAACGAGACTACGAAATGAAATGGACACCAAAGAAAGAAAAAAAGCGAACCTTTGTGGAATTTGTAGGCAAAGTGGTCACAACCGAAAAGGATGTCCATCTAGGCCACGGTATATAAAGAAAAATTTTAGAAAATTTATTTGGTTAATTGGTATGATATATCTCTCATTTCTTTGTTTTATTTTTGCAGATAAAGATTGGTCACCGGTTCAAGATATTTGGAAGAAATTGGGAATATGTTATTTGTACTATGGTTTTTGTAAAAGTTTATTGTCGGTTTAGTACCTAAAACAATAACTTTGATGATGTTGGTTTTAATTTTTTTTTATTGTTAGCATTGTTCAAAAAATTGTTGTGATTGTTACATAAAACATAATAAAAAATGCAGTAAAACACACAGCAGTAAAAACAGTAAAAAAATTGTAAAAAAATTTAAAATCAGTTAAAAAATAGTTTATAAAAGTAGTAAAAACAATATATAAAAGCAGTAAAAAAATAAAAAATAATTTAAAAAAAACAGTAAAAATCAGTTTATAAAAACACTAAATCAGTAAAAAAAAGAAGTAAATCAGTAAAAAACAGTAAAATCAGTTAAAAACGGTAAAAAAAGCAGTAAAAAAAAGCAGTAATATCGATTAATAACGGTAAAAAAAGCAGTAAAAAAAACAGTAAAAAAAAGCAGTAAAAAAAAAGCAGTAAAAAAAAGCAGTAATATCAGTTAATAACAGTAAAAATAAAGTAGTAAAAAATTGATTTAAAAAAAACATTAAAATACCCATTAAATAGTCTACTACACCTATTTACACCTATTTGGTAAATAAGTGTAAAACTACACTTGTTTGGTAATTATGTTTGAAAATAACACTTATTTGATAAAAAAACTCCATTTAACTTTTAAATAAAATATAAATTAAAAGATATCATAAAAATTTGAATAAAATATATACATATTATTATCAAATTAATAATTTAAAAATTATCGTTATTTTTGTGTAATTTTTTTCATTCGATTTTTTATGATAATTTAAGTTAGATTTAATAACGAACTATTTTATTGTTGTTTAATAATATAACTTTTTATAAATATAATAATTAACTATTCGGTTAAAACTCAATAATTATCTTAATTATATTTTAAAATTTTAAATTTTAAATAAAATGTTTATCATGTATTTGATTATATTTATATGTTGTTAGTTACATAAATTTAAAAATGGAACTTTAATAAGTTGTACTTATGTACAATTTACTTGTAATCTTGAATTTTAAATAATATGGATTAATAAACAATACTTAATACAAAAAAATTGTTTTTAAAAGTTTTTGTCAAATGTTTTATAATATAGTATAAATTAATAAAGTTGTAGATGTTAAACGATAGATAAAGAAAACGTTAGTTTTACATGTAATTTGTAGTTGTAAAATTTCAAAATATAATATTAAATATTTAAAGAAAATTGATGAGAGAAAATAACGTTATTACATTCATATTTGTAATTATGTGCCTAAAAACGAGTTTAAATTGCTTAAAAAAGATTAAGTGAGAAATCTAATCTAAGTGAAATTCAATTTGAATTATATTTTAATTAGTTCTGATTGTGATCTACCGAGTTGGATTTAGCACACATTAATTAGTCAAACCCATGTGATGTAAATTCTTTTAGGGTACCTAATTGTGTCTTCATTTTGTTTCGCTATGCTACATTGCTGTCACTTTTTCCTAGATCCGTTTTTTTCCATATTTGTTTTAAGTATATAATATTTATATACGATAAATAGAACGGACAAACTCACATACCTTCTTCACCTATGGTGAGGTTTGAACCCTGACCTCCTAGAAGACAAGGGACTCACATAACGCTAGCCAAAGGTCATTTTGTTCCATGTTTTTGGTATGAAACTAATAATTTAATTAGACTAGGTCAAGTTAAAATAAGATTATATTCAATTTATGATCGGTTTTAGTACCAATTATATGTGTGATCCAAAGTACCATCTGTCGTCCCTCTTATTACTGATATCATACCGGTAAACAATCCACGTACAATAATTTTCTTATTACGGTAAACAATCGATGTACAATAATTTTGACAGAACAAAGATGACTCAGAACAAAAGTAAGCCTTCCTATGAATACCAAAACGTAGTGATTGATATTATTCAAGAGAAAGCATGGCTTTAAATAGCCTACATAGTAAACAGAAAGCAATAAAAAAGGAAGAAAAATCAGGGAGCTGATTTTACCAGAATAAAGGAAAAATTCAAAATAACTACTGCTGAAAACTAGGTTCTAGACCTATTATTATGTGAAGACTAATTCTTTGCTGACTACTTCCAATCAATTCCTCCCCTAAACTGGAAATGCTAATGAAGCATCCAGTTTAGTCTTCTCGTGCCTGAACTCCAAGTAGATTTCGCAGCTTGACAAACGTCTCCAACTTTACTGGTTTTGTCATGATATCTGCGATCTGGTCTTTAGTCCCACAGAACACTAACTTCACAGCTTCTTGATTCGTAAGATCACGCAAGTAGTGATACCTTACGTCTATGTGTTTCGTTCTCCTGTGCATCACCGGATTTTTCGATAGATTAATAGTGGAACTATTATCACAAAATATCTCCAAACATCCACATTGCTTGAGGTCAAGATGTTCCAGAAGTCCTTTCAGCCATACACAGTGGCATGCACATGAAGTTGCAGCCACATACTCAGCTTCTGTAGACGAGAGAGTGACAATGGCTTGTTTTCTTGAACTCCAACATATTGCTGCTTCACTTAATAAGAATGCATACCCCGATGTGCTTTTTCTGTCTCCAACGTCTCTTGCGTAGTCGCTATCAGTGTAGGCTTTTAGCTTCAAGTCAGATTCTCTTCTATAGAAAAGGCCAAAATCTAGCGTACCTTTTAAATACCTCAGCACTCTTTTAGCAGACTGCATGTGTTCTTCTCTTGGTTTGGCCATGAAGCGAGATATTAGACACACTACATACATCAAGTCAGGTCGTGTGACTGTCAAATACATTAAGCTCCCTACCAATTTCTTGTACAGAGTGCCATCCACCTCTCTTCCTTCCCCTTCCTTCGTGAGAATAGTACCTGGAACAATGGGGTTCTTGACAGGATTGCAGGTCCACATTCCAAATCTTTCCAGCACCTCCTTAGCATATTTCTTTTGGCATATATGGATTCCTTTCAAGCTTTGGTGTACCTCCACACCAAGGAAGAACTTCATCGTGCCTAGATCGGTCATCTCGAATTCCCGCTTCATTGAACTTTTAAACCCTTCACATAACACAACATCATTTCCAACATAAATAAGATCATCAACGTAAAGACTTACCATGATAAGCTTTTCTCCAACCCTTTTGGTAAATAACGTGTGATCATAGGTGTTTTTTTCGAAACCTTCTCGTGTGAAATAACCTTCAATCCGACTAAACCAGGCTCTTGGAGCCTGTTTCAGTCCGTACAGCGCCCTTTTGAGCCGATAAACTTTGCTTTCCTCACCTTTCTTGATAAAACCTTGAGGCTGGTTCACATAGACGACTTCCTTCAGTTCTCCGTATAAGAAAGCACTTTTAACGTCTAACTGGTAAACATTCCAGCCTCTTTGTGCAGCTACAGCCAGAAGAGCTCGGATAGTATCCCACCGAGCTACTGGGGCAAAAACTTCTTCGTAGTCTATTCCTTCCTTTTGGGCGTACCCTTTCACGACTAGTCTTGCCTTGTGTTTATCAACCTCACCGTCTTCATTCAGCTTCGTCTTAAAGACCCATTTAACTCCAATTGTTTTTGCCCCTGCTGGTAAAGTTACAAGTTCCCATGTATTATTTTTTTCAATGGCTAGTAATTCGTTTTTCATTGCTTGCACCCATTTATCTTCTTTAATAGCTTTTTCAAAGCTTGTAGGATCCTCATGGGAACTAAACATTGCCATACCTGCCTCCTCTTCATCTGAAAACCCTTCCCCACTTTCGTAGTCATGCATCCAAGTTGGTTCTTTTCGATGTCTTCTTGTTGCTGCTGCTGGCATTTCTGTTTCTGATGGATTTTCATCAGAATTTGTTTGGTCTGATGTTGTTTCTGTTGTTTCTTCCCTTGTAATCTCTTCATCATCAGCCCCTCCGTCATCTTCTTCATTCGTTCTTGTTTCGTCATCTCCCCAATCCAGAATTTCAAATCTGGATTCCGCATCTTCCCCATTCCAGTTCCATCTCTCTTCTTCGTTAAATTTGACATCCCGACTAATAATTATTCTTTTTTGAACAGGATCATATAGTCGATATGCCTTCGATTCGGTGCTTACTCCAACCAAGACGCACTTGCGACTTCTATCACCGAGTTTTGTTCTGCATTGCTCAGGTATATGTACATGCCCGATGCAACCAAACACCCTGAAATAATCAACATTGGGCTTAATCCCACTCCAGCACTCTTCTGGCACCATGTCATTCACAGCGGATGTAAAACTCCGGTTGAGTACATGGCACGTCCACTTCGCTGCTTCAGGCCAGAAATACTTTGGCATTAACTTTTCTGTGAGCAGGCATCGTACCATATTCATTATGGTACGATTTCTTCTTTCGGCCACCCCGTTCTGTTGTGGGGTGTAAGCAGCCGTTAACTGTCTCTTAATCCCGTGTGATTTGCAAAACTGATTGAAAGCATTTGAAGTGAACTCACCTCCCCTGTCTGTTCTAAAACAACAAATGTAATTCCCTGCTTCTTTCTCAACAAGGTTTTTGAAGCTTTTAAACGTATCAAAAACCTCATTTTTTTCAGAAAGAAGATATATCCAGGTCTTGCGAGAAAAGTCATCTACAAAAACTAATATGTACCTTTTGCCACTTTGAGAAGTAGGGGATATAGGACCACATACATCAGCATGAATCAGCTCAAGTTTCTTTGTTGCTCTCCATTGGCTCTTCTTTGGTATGATCTCCCGATGTTGCTTGCCGATGTTGCACACTTCGCACACCGTTGTTTGCCCTTGCAATTTAGATAACCCTTTCACCATTTGTTTGTAATACATGGTCCTGATGAATTTGTGGTTCAGATGCCCATAACGCTTGTGCCAAAGGTTTGTTGTATTCCCTTCATCAACTTGTAAACATCTTTTTGGAAGAGGCTTCATAACAGCAGACACTGTAAACATTCGGTTCATCGTCATCTTTGTGTTTACAATCAACCCTCTTCGAGGATGGTAAACTCTGCATGCACCATCTTTAATAACAAAAGTTAACCTCTTTTCTTGTAGCTGCCCAACACTTAACAAATTGTTAGTTAACTCAGGAACAAAAAACACATCTGTTATTGTTTGGGTTATACCCTCAACCTCAAACCTGATGTTTCCCTTTCCCGTAACAGCTAACTTGGAGTTGTTTCCCAATTTTACTGTGTGTTTGAAGCCTTCATCAATTTCTACAAACCAATCTTTGTTGCCGGTCATATGGTTCGAACAACCAGAGTCAAAGAACCATATCTCCCTGTTACCATCCCCATTGATTTCTGCATGTGCCATTAAAAGCAATTCTTCACCTTCGTTAAACTCAACATAGTTTGCACCTTTCTCTAAACCAGGACACTCATATTGAAAATGTCCTAGCTTATGGCACCTGTAGCACTCAATGGTGGATCTAAACTCTGGTCTTGCTCTTCCTCTTCCCCTTGAACTGCTACTGCCACCTCCTCTTGCAAAGCTTCCCCTTCCTCTACCGCGTCCAGAGTTGGTATTATACTCAACTTTCAGTACTTGTTCTTCACCACCCTTACGTCGTACTTTATGTTCATGCACCAATAAAGAACTTTGTAGCTCATCGACCGTTAGTTGATCGATGTCCTTCGATTCTTCAATCGAACAAACAACAAAGTTGAAATTCTCTGTTAATGTTCGAAGTATTTTTTCAACGATCTTAACATCGTCCATGTCCTCTCCACTATTCCTCATATCATTTGCCGTGACCATTACTCTTCCAAAATAATCGGTCACCGATTCTCCCATCTTCATCTCCAAGGTTTCGAACTCCCTTCGAAGCCTCTGCAACTGAGCCCGCTGCACCCTTGCGTTTCCTTGGTACTTCACTTTCATCGAATCCCATAGTTGTTTTGCAGTCTCCTTCTGGGTAATGGTCTTCAATATGGATTTTTCAATGGCCTGAAATAGATAATTCCTTGCCTTGAGATCTTTAAGTTTTGCTTCATCCAATGCCTTTTGTTGTGTTGCTGACAACTGTTCTCCAACTTTGGGTTCCTTGTAACCCACTTCAACCACACCCCAATATTCTTTTGAACGAAGCAAATTCTCCATTAACAAACTCCAGTGATCATAATCCCCATCGAAACTGGGCACACATGGGGTTTGAAAATCTTTTGACTCAGCTGCCATCTCTCACAATCACTCGTGTATCACACCTTGAACTCTCACTTGTTTTAGTTGCTCACTTCTGTCCCTCTTGTATTAGCTCTGATACCAAATGACAGAACAAAGATGACTCAGAACAAAAGTAAGCCTTCCTATGAATACCAAAACGTAGTGATTGATATTATTCAAGAGAAAGCATGGCTTTAAATAGCCTACATAGTAAACAGAAAGCAATAAAAAAGGAAGAAAAATCAGGGAGCTGATTTTACCAGAATAAAGGAAAAATTCAAAATAACTACTGCTGAAAACTAGGTTCTAGACCTATTATTATGTGAAGACTAATTCTTTGCTGACTACTTCCAATCAAATTTTCTTATTAGATTTAGGAATAATGGTCAAGAAGGTGGAAAAAACTTGGCAACCAAAAGGTTATTGTCAATTGTGGATGAATTCGAAAAATATTATTTTAAGCATTTTTAATACGAGAATAAAGGGTATTTTGGTTATTTTGTCAAAATTTTATACTTTGTTTAAGAACTGAAAGTTGCGGTTGAAGTCGAAAGCTATTATTTTTTGTTAAATTAGATTATATCAAACATTGAATGCTTTTCCCTACTATTTCACAAATTTATACAAACAAAGATTAGAACTGGGAACAAATACGAATATATGACTTATCAATGGAAGGGAAAATTATAAACACGAAGAAAGTTGTGTACTTCTTTATCATAGTCATTTTTTAAGAAGTAAAAAGTTTTAACTTATCAACTTTTCATAAGTGCTTTTCCACACCGGTAATAAGTTATAAGTCAATAAGCTCATCCAAACACCCCCTTATTTTAATATTTTATAATTACATCAATCTACAAAAAAAAGTACAATTACATCAATGAAATACAGACATTTCACGAATTATCAAACGACAACAAATTAAGATCGATCAAAGCGCATTGTTAGAACTCTGATTCGACCAATTTTAACCATCAATTTAATTGATTAAAGCACAACGTTTCCTGATTTCGCCCTCATTTCCTGTTAGAACTCCGATTTGACCCATTTTAACCATTGATTCTTGGAAATCTTTGAAGAATGTTGATCCATGAGATTGTACTTGAAGCTTGACATAATCACTTGTTTTCTTGTCATTTAAAAGTGCAGCATCTGACTCAAACAAGCCTCTCTTTTTCAAAACAACATTGTAGTAATTATCATCGAATACTTTCGAACTCCCTGGATCCATTTCAAGGAGCGTGGTTTTGTCGTTGGGCTTACATTTACTTTTTAATTGAGGTACATACTTTGAGTCTAGAGACGGGTCAGTGTCGCCTTTGCCTGTAAAATTGTATAACCGTGTTGCGATCGAAGAACAATGAGAAATCCCCACGGTGTGCCCTCCTATATAAAAAAGGAAAAAAAAATTCAAAGGTTATAGGGGTTGACTATAAGAAACAACTATAAGATATTTTTCACAAAATCAACATTGGTTCTTTGGTTAGTTCATTGATTTTCATATGTGAGGTCCTCTGTTTAAATCTTTTATTGCGATTTTTTTCATAATGGATCTGAAATCAAAAGTTAAAAACTAAGAAAATGACACTATTGGAATTGGAAATTACATACGGGGTGGAAGAAAAAACCTTGCAAACCAAAGTTCTTATTATAGTTTCAAAATATATATGATGACACACAACAAATTAATACGATGACACTTTTCACCACCTTAAAAAAAATTACACTATGACGTATGAATGATACGGTGACACGGGCCATCATATGCTCTATATTGGGTCCGTCCATGACTCAGTCAAAAGATCGAAAATTAATCGTTATTTTTGCACGGAAAGAAAATGTTAATTTTATATTGGGTGGTGGGTAAATATCGACTAACATACCTGAAAGGACTACCAGGTCTTTAACGCTTAGGCCCTTAGAAGCGAATTTCGCTTTGAGTTGAGCAATGTTGGCAGTAGGAGGAGGTAGTGTCAAACTCTCTGATGCTTTCGATACTCTTCCATCTCTTCGGCCTAAAGGGACCGGCCAAAACGGTCCGTTGATCTGAAAAAACAAACAAATTAATTAATATGAAGGTTTGAAAACCAATGTGGTATATATTCTAGCAGTCATGGACCAAAATATATGGAACCCCTAGATTAATCTTCAAAAGAACCGTTCAGAAAAGAAGGGACGTTCCATCACATATAATGGACAAGTGGTTCAAATCTAGCAGACGCGAGAATCTAAAAGTTTTTGCTGATACAAGTGACTATTTATACTATATATGTATAAAATACCTGGTGAATTGCATCTCGAGCTACTAAAGCCAAGATATCTGCACAAGAGACAACACCGGGACATACCGCTTCTACAGCAGTTTTTGCAGCATCAATAACTTGATACCCTCTCAGGGAAAGATTCGGAGGTCCGTCTTTCTCGGCTTGGTTATTATTTGTTGAGTTTATAAGCACAGAACCATCACATCCCTGCAGAAATATAATATATCTAACTTCATGATATATATAGAATTGGGATCATGTCAGACCAGGTTGCTTTCGTGAGACCCATTAGACCATCTTTTTACACTTGAAACTTCAACGTGAAAGTTCAGATTTTTTTACATTCACAGTTCAAGTGTAAAAACGTGGTCTCACGGGTCTCATGAAAACAGGCTGCTCTCATGTGAACCCAAAATGTTATATATATAATCTTAAATCACAATTAGGAATTACTAAAGTAAATAAATGATGATAGATCATAGATGTTATATTGCACGAACCCTAACAAAACAATCATGAAAGTGCATTCGGAGCAACGCAGCTGCAAGAGTAGGAGCTCGATGAATGTAGTTTGCTGTTGCCTTTTCGACAATGGCCTCAGCTCTAGGACACGTCTTTTTGTAGAAATCTAAGCTTAAGCTACCGCCACTGGCAATGCCGAAAACAACAACTAACAGAAGCTGGAGAAGAAGCTGTGTAATGTGTTTTTGGTTTGCCATATTGCTTCCAATTTGCAAACACAGAGGGAGAGATGATCAAGAAAGTGACAAGAGTCTTGAATTTATAGTTATGAAGATGGGAAAATCTCCTTTTGAATTTGTGGATCAATGAGCTGTTTTTTGCAGATTATTTATTTCTTAGACATGATTAATTACCTGCCTTTTATTTTTTAAGGGATATTCGTATTGTTTAACATTGTCAACCCTAATTTCATTTCACCAACTAGATTCCAATCAAAAGCAGTGTGGACTTTTGCATTCTGAATGTGTATTGTATATACCTTCACCATATTCAAGCTTTTCAAGCTCGTGAGGGTTGATCAAAAATACCAAATTAAGTTTTGTTTTGTGGAATCTTGTCCTAATTATGACAAAATAAATTAAAGAATTCGGCAATCAGCGTGACAAACGTCAAGCAAGTTGTTTCGATAGTAGTCAACATTATTTTCAAGTGGGGTTTTCAAAGCTATGTTCTACCTTTTGTACGGTGATTTTAGTGTTATTAAACATATTAGTATAATTGTGATTTACTTGAGATCGATTAAGGCGATGAAACAAACATATGTAAGTTAGAAGGTGCGGAGTGCACACTTAGAACTGTTACCGATATCATCTTAGATCACCATAAAGCGGGTGTCAAGGGGGCCACGCCCCCTTACGGGGTCCTAGAGGCAGCACCCCTGGCGTGGTTTCAAGGGACTGAGCCCCTTGGTGGTGGTCCCTAGATTTTTTTCCCGGATATAAGTTCTAAAGGCTTAGAAATTTCTCCAAGTCGTGTGTATCCAGCTATCACTGAGCCATCGCAGAACGTGTGTGCTCGGCTTTCGCGGACACTACTAAATGAAAGACTATTGTCTACATACTTTTCCTTGGGAAATCTGTCGCTAAAGGTGATTTCTCACAAAACCGTAACAAAAGTTGGTGGGTAATTCAAATCAGTGAAAAATTACCCAAAGATTCTCTGGTTGATTTGTTGGTATTTTCTCGAAAAATATCAGGTTTACGAACCATTTCTGGGTGATCCATGGGTAATCACCGATGGAAATTTCCCTGGCTAATTTTTGTGAGTAAAAGTTAGTGGAAACAGCTTCAGCTTTTGCTGATGAACATCCTTCAGCTGTCGCTGAAGGTGTGTTCAGCTGTGGCTGCTGTCGCTGAAGGTCTTTAGCTATTGCTGAAAATGAACTTTCAGCTTATCGCCAAGTCTGCTGGAACAGAAGTTTAGATTCGGTTTGTAACTGTTTTTGACCATATCCATTAATGGTTATGACCGTTAAACCGCAAATAACCGCCGATCTCTCATTTAAATATGAAAAACGCGAATCTGGGTATCGATTTTCATAACATTTGCGAAAGAGAGAATAATCTCAAGAATTATCCCAATACGAAATCCGGTCCCTATATATCTCATACGAAATACAGTCCCCAACACTTTTTTCCTGTCTATTTTCTTGATTTTCGAAATTATGATGCTTCTACGAATTATTTTCTATAATCATATCAGACGATTTAATTTCAAATAAAAAGAAAAGAACACAACTTTCATTTTGATTTACAGTTGGAATTAGAATATAAAATAGAAACCCACAAGTTTTTTAAGATTGGTAAGAAAGGGAATTAGATAAAACAGAAGTACAAAACGCATCTGACACTACAAAAGAAATTGGGTTAATTATAGAACGGTAACAATTAATGTCTATGGAACGTTTAATAAACGCTTACCCGATAAACGCTTATCATAGTCACTTATGTTGCCAGATGAACATGCCACCGAGAATCTTACCCTGTAATAAGAGCGATGATAAGGACCCAAAGTTTTAGATGCACACTCTTACCTGGTTAGCGTTTACCAGATAAATTGTTGCATACAAGGCCCTTTTGATGGACTAAAATCTTATACGGTGAGGTAAGTGAAAGTGTTGATTCTTAACCGATATGCGATTATTTGGTAAGCGTTTGGGTAAACGCCCTTAAGTGTTCTAATAGACGGTTTTATAGCACCAAATAATTAATAAAATGTCTCATCTAAAAAAGTGTTGTAATACATTTATAAGATGATTTTGAACGTCTTAAAAGCTTTTTTAGAACATCTTTAAAAGAAAACACCGTTTTAGCTATTGTACTAAAGACCTTTTTGACATTTCATTAGATTTTATAGGACACTTATTTTTATACACATACATACATCGTAAAGGGCTTGGTATATGATTCGTTGACATTTGATGTTGATCCCAACATGCAAATGGAATCTTGGTCTAGTTTGACCAATTCTTATAAGCATGCGTAGAAAAAAAAATAGAATAGAAGGCTGTTAGAATAAGATAATTATTGATATAGATAGGCTGTATGTGTAAGCTCCAAGGCTTCCAATTGGGCGTTCATCTTAAACCATTTCACATGCACCTGAATACACTAAGCACAAGCTATTAATTTAAGAAGCAGGGATGATTATGTAATAAAATCAATACGAATCAAGTTTAGGCTTTTTTATAAAGTCTTTTAAAGAATATTGAACCAATTCCTATTATTTTATATATCTGTTTAATGAAGCTCAAAATATCGAAACAAAAACGATAAATGATGTTGTTTTAAAATTTAACTTCAACACATGAATGTGTACTATACGGGTCAAACATGATGAGATATAGACGAGGGTCGATAGACAAATTGGATGGAAATTGTTGTAAAACAGAAAAGAGATAACGCTAACTTAATCCAAAATAAAAAGTTTAACCAAAGCCAAACAAGGGATACATTAGTGATCCCAAATTCCCAATGAATTTCTAGCTTGAACACTCAAGGGTGTTCTTAGTGTACAAGACAAAATTCCAAAACATACAAATATGATGATTTACCAACTAAATATGCATCCAACACAAAGTAAAGAGATAGATTTAAAAGACAACACCAAGATTACGTAGAAACCCAAATTGGGAGAAAACCACGGGTGGGTGGAGGAGACCACCGAGAGAAATCCATTAGTGAAAAATGAAGATTACAATACTCCATAAGGAGAATGATCACAACTATAGTGAGTGTGTGTATTTGGAGATAAAAATGATAAAATGGGTGATTTCTAAACATGATCTTCACTTAAGATTTATGCTAAGAGCCCTAGCTATTTTGAGAAAACGTAAACTTGAACAACCCATTTTGGTGAAAGTTGTAGTTGGCAAAGTTGACCCCTCCAAGCAAAAGCAATATGATTTTCGTGGATCAAGAAGATGGATTTCAAAAGGGAACACAATCCTCTAAGATAGGGAAAAAGAAAATATGCTCAAAAAGTCACTTTTGAGCAGATATGAACATCGCTCGTCGCTGCACCTTATAAATCCTCGCGCCCGTGATCACTTTCCCAAAAAAATCCATGCCTCCAAAATGCATGTTTGGCGCGCCCGTGCACAAACCGCGAGCAGACGAAAATATTTGAGGCATCATTTAACATAAATAAATGACCAAGTAAATGAAGCAAGTAAAACTCGAAACAATTAAAAACCTGATAACAAAAGCAGGCTAGGCGTATGTAAAATTATTGGCCCTCAATAAGTACGAAAAAAATTCAATGTGTTAATACTTAACTGTAATCTGAAGTTATAATTTCTCTTGATCATTCACCATTTTAAACCATCCTAAAATATCTAAGAGTCCTAATAAAAGACTTTATAGGACTTCAGTTTACAAGACCAAACCAAAAACCGTCCTATTAAAAAATGTTACAACAGGTTTACAGAACGTTTTTGGAGATTTCAGATTATTGTTATACTAATTTCACCTTATAAATTCTCGCGCCCGTGATCACTTTCCCAAAAAAATCCATGCCTCCCAAAATGCATGTTTGGCGCGCCGTGCACAAACCGCGAGCAGATGAAAATATTTGAGGCATCATTTAACATAAATAAATGACCAAGTAAATGAAGCAAGTAAAACTCGAAACAATTAAAAACCTGATAACACAAGCAGGCCCATTCCTGGCATTTTATGGGCCCTAGGCGTATGTAAAATTATTGGCCCTCAATAAGTACGAAAAAAATTCAATAAATGTTAATACTTAATGAAAGGAAGAAATTTTATTCTTCTTTATTACAGATAAGAGATCACTTAAGATTTACGTACTCCGTAATTATTTGGTAATTAACAATCAAGAGTACATTATATTAGAATATAAGGATAATTTTGAATCCTAAAATATAGACATGAATTTGATCATCTACCATGTTTGTTAAGCTTTTAAAAACGTAGAAATTTTTTTAGTTTATAACAAGAAATATGTGTTATTTTTTAACAATACAAAAGATTATCTAAGTTTTTTTGACAAGTGACAAATAAGGACTATACTAAGAACGTGGAAGAAAAGTTGGTTCATTAAGATTCAACAAGAATAATTATATAATGAACGAGACATGTAATTTGCAAACTTAATGAGTGATTGCTTGAAAACTTATATAGAATCTTGTGATGCGTAGTGGAATCCCAATGAAAGATGAATAAGAAATCAAAAGTATAATTGATGAAAATATTTTCTTTTTTTGTTCTACTAGATAAGACGTTATGATTAAAAGTTTATGGAACATGACATATATAAGAGATATTACTGAATACATTGAGTCTGAAAAATTTATTGATTAATCATAAAACTATGAAACACGTCATAACTCATTAGAATAATATATCGATAGTTCCTCAACCAATAGTACAATATCATCTATAGAATCAAAAATAGATAGCAATAGCCAACAAAAGTAATTACGCAAGCAACATAAACAAATAACAATAGTCAATAGAAATATACTCTCTCCGTCCCAAAATAAATGTCCACAATGAAAATGGCACACAGTTTTAGGAATGTATATTTATTACGCTTTTTAAATAACCAAGTGACACTTTTACTCTTGATAATAGAGAGATAAACTTTCTCCATCTCATATTTAAGGGTAGAATGGGAAATTGAAAACTTACTTTTGAGAGTGGACAATTATTTTGGGATAAACAAAAATAGTAAGGTAGACAGTTAATTTGACACGGAGGGAGTATAACAATAACAAACATATGAACTTAAAGTTGTTATGTGTTGAATTGTTCAAGCACGGAAACAACCAAACATATAGAAATAGCAATAGCAAATAGCATTATACCGTAGTATCAAGTAAAAAAATTAAAGAGACAATAAACAATAACATATAATGAAATGGCAAAAAAATTGTTTTCTTCTTCATTGTGAGTAGTTAATTTTTGGGCCTCTATCTACTAATTTTTTTTTTACCTCTTATTATATTACATTTTTTTGGGTTTCTTTAGTGTATTAATTTTTTAGACTACTATTATATACCGGAAAAATTGGGCCTCTAATATTTTTGGTCCCTGGGTATACATTCATGTCACCCTTGCCCTATCCCCCATGGAAGGGACGACATTGAACACAAGACAAGCTACATACAACATACACTAAAAAACAAATGACTTTTACCCACAAAATTAACTAGGAAAATTTCCGTGGGTGATTACCCACGGATCACCTAGAAAATGTTAATGGTTCGGTAAAATTCAATGTTTTATAGAAAATACCAACGAATCATTCAGAGATCTGGGTAGTTTGTCATTGATTTCAATTACCCACTAGCAATTTACCCATCAACTTTTGTGACGGTTTTGTGAGGAATCACCTTTTAGCGATAGAATTTTCAGGAAAAAATACGTAGACAAAAGTATTTCGTTTAGTAATGGTATGAACACCACATTATGTTAATTAACTTTGGATTTCCGAAATAGTGAAGATTTGTTGCGTTTAATTACTTAATTCGACCCTCTTTCGATGTGGAAATATCTTTTTCAAACGAGACTCACATTTACTTCCGTAAAATGTAACACCTAAAAGAAACATTAAGATTGAACAAATACTTCTCTGATATATGGGTGTAACTATTTTCATGTTAGAATAAGAGTTATTAACCGATTGATCTCTAAGTTGGGAGATCAAAATTTCATTCAAATCATAACCAATTGGGCTAACTAAACATTTAATAAAAACAAATGAACTACACACCAACTTTCATAAGATAAAATCAATTAATTAAAACTTAATTTATGTTTGGTATATATAAAAGCAATTGGTGATCAATACCAAGATTTTGACCTAACTTAATGTTCTATTACCCAAATAAACAATCATATTAAATACCAATCAACAAATAACTAATTAAATCTAATTATTCAAATTAAATGACGAAATTGGATAAAGCCAACATTACCAAAATCACAAAATTACGTTCCCAGTAACTAATAACGCAAAACATGATGAAACAATAAGATATAATGAACAAATAATGTAACAAGATTAATGGGAAAAACTAATAAGTTATAGATGCCACTTAATGCAAACAACCCGAAGTTCACATGAAACACACTACTAAACGAAAGACTTTTGCCTACGTACATTTTTCAGGAAAATCTGTCGCTAAAGAGTGATTCCTCACAAAACCGTCACAAAAGTTGGTGGATAATTCAAATCAGTGATAGTTACCCAGACATTTTCTGGGTGATTCCATGATATTTTCTCTAAAAACATCGGATTTTACCGGAACATTGGTAGTTTTTGGGTGATCCGTGATCACCGACGGAAATTTCTCTGGGTAATTTTTGTGGGTAAAAGTCATTTGTTTTGTAGTGACAATAGAAGACGTTAAGAACGATCTAATCAATAACAAGAAATAGTTTAATTAATTACATAAACTAGTGCAAAAATTCATAAGATAAGGGAAGAAGATACTTAAAGGTGTGTACACTACTAAACCAAAGACTTTTGCCTACGGAACTTTCCCTGAAAATTTGTCAATAAAAGGTGATTCCTCACAAAACCGTCATAAGCCCGAAAAGTGGTGTAGTCCGGTGCTTGAGAGTATAGAAGCTCAAACGGAGATTTACCGTCTAAGATCGTGGTTGGCAATCGGTTAATAATAAAGGCGGCGGATGAGAAGGCATCGACCCAGTATGATGCCGGTAACTTGGATTTAAAGAGCATGACCAAACCAGTTTCTACAATGTGGCGATGTTTGCGTTCCGCCCTTCCATTTTGCTGGGGTGTATATGGACAAGACACTCGATGCAACGTGCCATTCTGATCAAACAAAAACCAAACTCTATGATTTATAAATTCCGTTCCCCCGTCACTTTGGAAAACCTTAATTTTGCGTGAAAATTGTGTTTGAACAAATTGCATAAAAATTAGTAATGCATTATAAAACTCTGATTTGGTGCGTAGAGGATAAAGCCAACAAAACCGAGAATAGTCATCGATAAATGCCACATAATACCGATAATGATCAACGGAAAAAACCAGGGAGGGACCCCATATATCACAATGAATCAGGTCCAAAGGGTTCGAAGCCCGTTTTATATTATTATTAAATGGCAAGCGTTGAGCTTTGGCTAATTGACATGGCAAACAAATACGTGGTTTAGGTAGAATAGACGTTAAAGATAAACGACCAAGTTTTTGCAAATAAACAATTGTATCAAAAGAGACATGACCCAAGCGAGAGTGCCAAACTTAATGCGAAGCTTTGGGACAAGAAGTGGTAGCAACAAGCGCGTCTCGATTGGTACGTAGGACCTAAAGGCCGTCCTCACGGCATCCTCGAGCTAGAACCTGTTTTGTTCGGCGATCCTGAATAAGAAAATGCAGGTAAGAGAATAAAACATCTAGATCATTATCCTCTGTTAGTTTACTAACCGAGAGGAGATTTTTAGAGAGATGAGGGACAACTAATACGTCGCGTAAACGAATGCGGTCAGAAATGGTGGAATGTCCTGTGTGAGAGACAGGAAGGCTCTGACTATTGCCGAAAGTGATAGATGCAATACCTGTTGGAGGAGGGGTGGGACTAGAAACGGAGTCAGAGGAAGCCGTCATATGATCTGTGGCACCGGAATCAACATACCAATAGGGCCAGCAGAGGTTACGTGACACTTAGCGTGAAAGGCACGTGCCAATTGATCATCAGTAGAAGTAGCCTGGGTCGCATAGGTGGCAAGGTTGGGGCAAAAATTTGCATAGTGTCCGTTCTTTCGGCATAGCTAACAATGCGGTGACCAGCGCCCACGACCACGACCACCGATGTTTCCAGAACCACGAGAACCGCGGCTACCACGACCGCGAGAGTTGAGCGATTGCCTGGGAAAGTGGGCTGAAAAGGCGACAGGATGGGATGAAGACCCGTGAATGGCACGAACAAATAACTCATGGCTTTCAGCCTAGCAAGCAGATCGGAGAACGAAGGGTGCGGGCGAGAGGGTCAGATGGCAGTGGAGAAGGTTTCAAAGGACGGCCCTGAGCCACAAAGAAACCAATACATTTGGTCGGTTTCGTCAACGGGATGGCCAATAGTACTCAACTGATCACATAAAAGTTTAAAATTATGTCCATATTCCGCAACGGATTTGTCACCTTTGAGAGTTTGACGAAGTTGGTCACGTAGATTTTGGACACGTTCAACGGAAGAGTTGCTGTAGGCAACTTCTAAGGCAACCCAGATTTGACGAGGCGAGGAGAGGCCGACGATGACAGAAACGGCCTCTTCGGTAAGAGAAGCATGTAACACAATAACAGTGCGCTGTTCAGCGGCGAGTCAGAGAAGAAGATCAGAATTAGCGATCTCCTTATCACCCTAAACGATGGTCGGAGAAGGGACTGTGGCAGAGCCATCGACATGACAGAGAAGACTTTGATAAGATAAAATTGGAACCATCTGATTTCTCCACAGCAAGTAGTTGGAGGACGATAGTTTGATTGTTAACATGTGAATAAGGGTATTGAGAGGAAGAGTATTATCAGCAGTGGAGAAAGATGGGGAAGCCATGAGAAGGCAGAAGAAGAAGAAGAAGGAATCGAAAGGGTTGGGAGAGGAAGAGAAAAAGGAAGGGGAGATCAACCAATGGCGGATACCATATGAGATTAATTCTCAGTGCTCCACAAAAGAGTGGAGACAAGTATTTATAACAAAAGAATTTACAAAAAAAGAATACAAGAATAGATTAATTACAAAGCAATATAAGAAGTAATAAAAACTACAAAATTCGTGCTGTAATAGTGGGTAATTCAAATCAGTGACGGATTACCCAGGGATTTTATGGGTGATCCGTTGGTAAAATGATTTTACCGAACTATTGGTATGTTCTGAGTGATCCGTAGGTAATCATAAACGAAAATTTCCTTAGTTAAATTTTGTGGGTAAAAGTCATTTGTTTTGTAGTGTTTGGTGTTTTATAAGTTGATCACATATAATAACATATGAACTTAAGCAATTGGTTTTATAGTATATAAAAGCATAGTTCGTGGGAGATCTTAAAACAACTGAACATAATAAGATTAAACACACTGGCTAAGGAAGATTTTAATTGACCTTATAAGCTACGACGGATGAACAATACGGTGGCATGAGCCACCGTATGCTCTACATTGGGTGTATCCATGATGTATGACCGATCTATATGGGGAAATATGGGGCGTTAATAATTATGTTATAAAGAAATAAAGTACACCCAAGACAATGAACATAAACGATTATTGTCTAACCAGAGAGAGAGACTGTGTTCAACAATCAACATTTTGTTCACGATACAATTAATTGTTCAGGTATTCCACAATTACATTAAAGACATCACCCGTTTACAAAGAAAACACACTTGTTTTCCGAAATAAAAGTTATTTTACAAAGCATCTTTCAATCAACAAATTTATTGAATCCCAAATAAAGCATTTTGTGCAAGTAACTAAGAAGCAAGCTCTACCTTGGTCTCTCTTAGTTAAATCAAATCACTCATCACTTAAGTTAATTTTAGGGAAAAATGGTTAATTATTACTTGATTTAGTTAATTAATGCACAATGTTTCCTAATTTCACCCGCTTTTCCTGTCAGAACTCCGATTTTACCCATTTTAATCATTGATTCTTGGAAATCTTTAAAGAATGTCGACCCATGCGACTGAGCTTGAAGCTTGACATAAGCATTTGTTTTCTTGTCATTTAGAAGAGCAGCATCTGATTGAAACAAGCCCCTTCTTTTCAAGACAGTAGTGTAGTAATGCTCATCGAATGATCTAACACTCCCTGGATCCATGGCAAGGACTGTGGTTTGGTCGGTTGGAAAATTGTACAATCGGGTTGCAATGGTAGAGCAGTGAGAAGTCCCCACAGTGTGTCCCCCTATATGAAACAGTAAAAGTTCACTCGTTATAGGGAATTGTCGACTAACATCTATTGGATTATTAAACTAAACTTAGTTTAAAGAATTATTATGTAAATAGTGTATATATATGTGTTTATATATAGGTAGTTATTTATGAAGGGGTGTGATTGTTCATGAAGGGGTGTGACTGTTTCATGAAACAACACAATCATAGGCGAACCATTGCGATGGTTCGATGGCACCCTTTCGGTGTCTATATATATGTATCAAATATGTACAAATCAGTGTGTGATTTCTCAATAAAATAAATAAACTTTGGTTGATTATCTTTGTGGATTTTACTTTCGACCCAACATGTTCCATTCATCAAGAAACTGAGAAACCCACCAAAATCGGCGCAAGAAACATCACAGAAAGGGGTTCGAGTGGAATGAAAAGGGATACCCAGAGGCGGCCGAATTCTAGAAGAAAACTACCACCATCAGGCACCCCACCGGAAAAGGGGACTTACCTTAACCGGAGAAGACAACCGGAGTAACCGGAAAATTGCAATCGGCCAGAGAAGATCATCGACTGGAATCACCGTCAACCACCATCGAAAGCAGAAGAAGCGACATAAACAAAAAGGGGCGTATGTTATTTTCTTCTTAAAACCCTAATTCTTAAAATCTTAAATATTAAAGTAAGTTTAAAAAAGGGGAGAAGGGAACATCGTGAGTTATATAAATAATTTTATTTTTAATAAAACTTAAAAGTTTACTTTTTAAATTTAAATAGTAAAGTTTTAACCTTTTTGTTAAATTTCTCTATAATCAAACAAGTAGTTTTGTCCGGTGAAAAAAGAGCCAGTGGACTGTTAGAGGCAGTTGGTTTGATTCGTCCCGCAAAACAGGAGAAGGCAGTAGTTTTGTCTGGTGAAAAAAGAACCAGGGGACTATTAGAGGCAGTTGGTTTGATTCGCCCCGCAAAACAGGAGAAGATAGTAGTTTTGTCCGGTGAAAAAAAAAACCAGGGGACTGTTAGAGGTAGTTGGTCTGATACAACCTGCAAAACAGGAGAAGTCAGTAGTTTGTCCGTTGGAAAAAAAACCAGGGACTGTTGGAAACAGTTGGTTTGATTCGCCCCGCAAACAAGAAAAAAGGAGTTTTTCACTCAAGAAGAAGATATTTAAAGAAGCCAAAAAGTTGGAAGAAAGAAGAAACGAGCAATGCCTGAATCATCCAAAGAAAATAAAGGAGGGATGGAATCCGGAACATCAAAGAAAACTGAAGGAGGGATGTCAATGACCTTCCAATGCCCAATTCTAAATTCCACGAATTATTCTATTTGGGCCGTGAAGATTAAAGCACTTTTTAATGTCTATGGAATATGAGAAGCACTTGAACCAAAAGGAGATGTGGATATAAAGAAAAACACAATGGCTATTGCTTATTTGTTTCAAGCTTTGCCCGAAAAACTCGTTCTACAAGTTGCTCATCATACGGAAGCCTCAGATATATGGGAAGACTTAAAAGCTCGATTCATTGGTGCTGACAGAGTCAAGGAGGCTAGACTACAAACATTAGAATCAGAATTTGAATCATTGAAAATGAAGGACTCAGAATCACTCGATGTATTACCGGAAAAATTAGTCAACTTGTGTCACAAGCAAACAATCTTGGATCTACAATAGAAAACAAAAGATTGGTTCGAAAACTTCTAGGGTCTGCGCCAGCAAAATTCATTCAAATTGTTGCTGCAATTGAACAATTTGTTGATCTTAATAGCATGTCATTTCAAGAAGCTGTCGGAAGATTAAAGGCCTATGAAGAGCACATTAAGAAGCCAAACAAGGAAGAATATACACATGATGGACTTCTATACGCCAAAACAGACGGAAAAGAAGAAGACAAAGAGCATAGCTGTGAACGTTGTGGTTATAGAAAGTCAAATCAAGATATCAAAAAAAGAGGTCGTCGTAGAAATTGGAAACCGTACAGGAACAAAGTTGGTAACCAACACCAACAAGACAAAAGTCAGCATAGATGATGAACCAACAATTGGTCCAACACTACTGTAGACAAGCTTTGAAGAATGGAAGACCTCACTTAAACTATGTTTAGTTTAAGGGTGAGTATTGGATTATTAAACTAAACTTAATTTAAAGAATTATTATGTAAATAGTATATATTTATATATAGGTAGTTATTTATGAAAGGGTGTGACTGTTCATGAAGGGGTGTGACTGTTTCATGAAACAACACAACCATAGGATGGTTCAATGGCACCCTTTCGGTGTCTATATATATGTATCAAATATGTACAAATCAGGTCTGATTTCTCAATAAAATAAATAAACTTTGGTTGATTATCTTTATGGATTTTACTTTCGATCCAACAACATCACATGATCACATTCCTTCGATGATAAAAAAATTATTATAGGGTTAAAATAAACCACTTGTAGTAAG
The DNA here is from genome assembly GCA_036898165.1 of Silybum marianum. Lineage (NCBI taxonomy): Eukaryota > Viridiplantae > Streptophyta > Magnoliopsida > Asterales > Asteraceae > Silybum > Silybum marianum. Next base: position 3,219,357 of record CM072531.1, read on the forward strand.
TTAATACTCTAAAAATTATTGGTCGGGAAACATACCAGAAAGAACTACCAAGTCTTTAACACTCAAGCCCTTTGAGGCAAATTGTGCTTTGAGTTGAGCAATGTTGGCAAATGGAGCAGGTAATGTCAAACTCTCAGATGCTATGGATACTCTTCCATCTCTTCTTCCTAATGGCACTTGCCAAAATGGTCCCTTAATCTGCACAAAAAAAAATGTAGCGGTCAACGACCGGACTCGTGATCAGGTCAACAGATAATAATACTACTAGCTTCTCGTAAAAAAAATTCCCCAATACTTTGTGCGCCAATTAAAAACCGACCAACCTGAACGTTGTGTGTGTTATATAGCAATGTTCTAACTAAATAGCTTGAGGCGTGGCAGCGAGGCGAAGCCTCAAGCCTTAGCGCCACGGCGAGGCCAAGCCTCAAGTCTTGGCGCCAAGGCGAGGTCACACGTTTTCCAAAAGGCGTCACTTATATATGACGGCAAATCTCTATATTATATATAATAATATTATATACATAAACATATGTTTCTACTATTACTCAATGAATCAATGATAATAAACAATTTAAATTAAGTTATATATTAAAAGCTAACATAAATAAGATATTAAACAAATATGTAGAATCAAATATCGTGTTACAAAAACCGCACATGACGTGCCTCACAGATAACGTGGCATGACACACAAGCCTTGAGCCACGACATGCTATAGCTGTTGTGGCGAGCTTTTTCGAACATTGAAATATAGTCAAGTGGGTGTAACCATATAGAAAAGAAAAAAAAAGATCCATAGTTTTTTTCTCTTGCAATTTATATATAGTGATAAATACCTGATGGATTGCATCTCGAGCTACTAAAGCCAATATATCTGCACAAGAGACAACACCGGGACATGCCGCTTCTACAGCAGTTTTCGCAGCATCAATAACTTGAAATCCTCTGAGAGAAAGATTGGGAGGTCCGTCTTTCTCGGCTTGGTTATTCTTTGTTGAGTTTATTAGCACAGAGCCATCACATCCCTGTGGAAATATTAATTACATTATATATATATCTCAATTCATGATATGCTTTCAATCTTAAATCACAATATTTAGTAGTTAATTAACAAAAGTAATAGACAATGCTTGATCGATGTTAATTATTGCACGAACCCTAACAAAACAATCATGAAAGTGCACTCGTAGCAAAGAAGCTGCAAGAGTAGGGGCTCGATAAATGTAGTTAGCCGTTGCCCTTTTTACTATGGCCTCAGCTCTAGGACACGTCTTTTTGTAGAACCCTAACTTTAAGCCACTGCCATTGGCAATGTCAAAAACAAGAGCAACTAGCAGAAGTTGGAGAATAAGAGCAATGTGTTTCTGGATTCCCATCGTTGCTTAATTAATTAATCACACAGATGGAAATTAAGATGAACATGAAGTTGATGACAGTCTTGAATTTATATTACTTGTAAAGATGTGAAAGTGTCCTTTGAATACTTCTATAGATGAGTTGTTTTATTTATCAGCAACTTGTTATTAATCGTCAACCTTTTAGTTTTCTGGGATGTTTGTATACATGGGTGGACTTTTAAATGTATTGTATGTCTGCACGATATCTGAACTCTTCAAGCTTAAATAAAATGCTTGAATTCTTGATATTTCATATTTCCCTTTTTTTAAAGAAAAAAGAAAATGCTTGAATTCCGTCGCTAATTATTGACGGAATTTGCGTCGGTAATTAGGGACAGATTTCTTGAATTTCCATTTTAAAAGGACTAACTTAGCCGTATAAGCATATCTTCACTGAAAGCTGTCATTAGCCCTACTTTAAAAGAAAAAGGAAAATACTGAAATCATTTCCGTCGCTAATTTCATCGCTGAAAGTCAGTTTCCTAGTGCTTGTAATGGTTCAAATATCTCAATTTGTGGAAATCTTGCTGAAATATATGACAAAATAATGAATTTTGTCATTAACTTTGTAGGTTGATTGACATTTTGGCCGATTCCGAGTTTTGATGAATATAAGTCGAAAAACAAATAGAACACTGTTGGAATATTAAGATAATAGGTATAGACCGGAAGAGATCACTGGAAGCACGAAGGCTTCCAATTGGGTTTTCTTTAAGATTTCATCTGCAACTGAGTAGACCAACATATAAAAAAGAAATAGAAAGATCATGTAATAATTTAAATGAAACATGAAATCATGTGGCCGGCATTCATAATGGAAAGTCATTAACGGGCATTCGTTTTTTAAGCAATTTAGTATGGATTCGGTAAAAGTTTCAATATTTAGCGAAAGTTTTCCAAACATATAATTAGTTCTTTGAAGTAACATCATTTGTGTCAATTAATTTTTGGTTTTAGTTAAATAGATTTAGAGTTGAGTATAGTTTAATTAAGCTTGATCGATAAATTTATTAGTGTATTTAAGAAACACTCGTGTTATGAGAGGACAAACTCACCTATTATGTATACACTCCTTGCATGTTCATTCCCTGTTTTCTTATAAAATTTCAGAACTGGTAAAAGTATGGAGCCAATACGTAACTGTAAGAGGTGATTATGTAAATATAGCGGAATGATTATGTAAATGTAGGGGGGGGGGGGTTACTTATATAAATTAAATGGTAGATCGGTAGTGGGAGAGAGAAAAATTTAGAAGATGTGTCGATGTCTTGTTAGAAGGAGATGGAGGGAATAGGAACGAGTAACATAAGTTCTTTTTCCATGTCGAGACACAACATAGGTTTTGTTGCGTTTTTGAACTTTCATGAAAGGATATTGATAGGTTACGTTGTTTACACATAAAAAGTTAGTACCCTAAAATGAGCTCATAATTATGTTAGTTCTGCGTATTTCTTTCGGCAGATTTTCACATGATCGGTTGAATTACTTCTTTGCTTTTTCCGGATCATAGTATCTTTAATCAGGGTCGTTCCTGGGGAAGGCAGGTCAGGCACATATTTTTTAAGTATATAATAGTAGTTCAAAAAAAATTAAAGAAGATATAAAAATTTAAGTATCTAATATGACCCAAGATTCGAATCTTGTGTTATATTATGACCCCAAACATATATTAATTAGAGTAAATTACACTTTTGGTCCCTGTGATTGTATGCAAACCGCGCACAACTCTCGTCCGTCTTTTGAAATAATTACAGCTTTGGTCATTGTCGTTTCCATTTTGCTTCAATTTTGATCCCTGAAACTAACTTCTGTTAAATAGACCCGTTAACTCAAGGGGTATTTTCGTCTTTTTAGTATTTTATTTGATTTTCAATTAAAACCGAATAGAATTGTAACTATAACATGGTGGGACCCACCATCATTATAAACCTTTGTTCATCCCCCACCCATTAACCAACCTCTCGTGATTTGGAATCCTTTGCCTCCTCCTACGGTTAAAACCCTCCAACGATACCTACCCTTTACAATAAGTAAACCTCGACTTTGTCTCCCCACATAAACGCCCATCGGACAAGGTGTTTCCCGCCCCCCCCCCCCCCCCCCTCTCTCTCGCTCATCTCTTCGTTTGGGGTTGGATGGGTATGTTGACTGAGAATAAGATCGAAGGGAAGGGGAGAGGTGGGGTATCAAATCAAGGTTTACAAACTGGAGACGTGAATGGGTTCCAATCGTACCTCAACACTTGCAAGATCGAAGGTTTGAAGGGGGAAGGGATTTAGAGGATGTTGGCGATAGTGGACTTCAAAAAAGAGAACATTCTGATCTTATCGAAACAGACAACATCTATGGTAGCACCAACAATCGAAAAAGAAAACATCTTGATCTGGGTTTGTCGGTTTCAATTTCGTTTCAAGTAACTTGGGTTCGTCGCTTTTGGTTTAGGTGAGACCATCGACTGTTCCAGATCTGGTCTTCTTCGTCGATTTTGATTTCTTGAGTTTTAGAATTCAATGATGATTTTGGATTAAGACTATAGATTTCAATGAAGGTTTGATTTTGATTTTTGAATTAGGTTTTGATTTTGGATTTGGGTTAACTTCTAGAATTAGGTTTTGATTTTGGATTTGGGTTAACTTTTAGAATTAGTTCTGCTTTCAGATTTGGGTTCGAGTTTTGAATTTGGGCTGGGTCATGGATTTTGGATATGAGTTTTTGAGTTTTGGATTTTGGGATTTGACCGGAGAAGATGACCGGAGCATTTACCGGAGAAGGTGACCGTAAAAGAAAAGAAAAGATTTCTTAATTAAATAATATTATATATATTTTTATATTTTTTTAACTAAAAAACAATAAAATATAAAAAGACCAAAATACCCCTTGAGTTAACGGATCCAGTTAATAGAAGTTAGTTTCAAGGACCAAAAGTGAAGCAAAATGGCACCCACATTGACCAAAACTGTAATTATTTTAAACGAGAGACGAGAGTTGAGGTTTGCATACAACCACAGGGGATCAAAGGTGTAATTTACTCTATTAATTAATTACATTGGAGAAGATAAGAAGTAGAAAGTTAATTGTCACTCCTCTGGTAGTATTGCTTATTGTTTCTTTAAGTTGTCCACCTAGTACCAAAGTCTAAAACTACTTGCCTAGAAAACTTAGATATATATTCTTTATATATCATTCACCTTCCATTAGCTTTTTCCATTATTCCATCTGCATGAGTTCTATTTTTGTATTAGAATATGCTAGATATTTTGTTATTAGCTAAGAAAACTACATTTGTTTTTGTTGGAATACGGGATCCATACACAGTGGAAATTTACCATATTCCTCCCAAGAATCCAGAAAAACGTGCTAGGATGGGTATCCTATATCGATTATCAATATCCTATACAGATCATTTGAGCATGCATGCACTTAATTTCTCACTACCATTTAGTCGAGGGGCCTAGAGATATCATTCTCATCATACAAATAGAGAAAATTCTATCTTGATCAACGATAGTACTACTAAGTGATACCTGATATACACCCAATTACAGAATTATTAGAGTCAATTATCAAAGTACACCACTCACACAAAGCAAACTCCATGATCTCAAGTTAAATGACCACATGAGAAATATCTATGACATTCATATGACATCCAGTGAAACATTCTCATAGCAAGTCATGTCGGTACACAAGATCTCATCTTGTACCCATTTCATATCTCTATACGAATCCTTACATATACTAGCCTAAATTCAAATTAATACTTGATGAGAGACATTTTAGAATACATTATTCTAAGGCTATTATTACATTTAGATATAACGAAGAATAACACATAAACATAATAATTGGACAATATCTTTCATTAATTAATCACAAGACACAATGCCCAAATAGAATCATCCAATGATTGGCTTTTGGGCAAATGCATGAATTTTGAGTACTATCCTATCTCTAAAACAAGAATAACCAACATGGGCTTTTGATTCTAAAATTGATGGTTCCGAAAAACTTTCTTTTAACCCTAAAAGTTTACCGCGGTGATGGAAAACATTAACATGACGTGAGATGAAAAACAAACTAATTTACATAGAGCATTATTCTGAATAGTCAATATCGTGACGACAAATAATACCAATCTATATATTAAAGGTAGATTATACATAGAGCATTATTTTGAATAGTCAATATCGTGACGACAAATAATATCAATCTATATATTAAAGATAGATTATATGATGTTTTTGACGGTGATAAATATTCATGCCGTGTAAAAATGAATATTTACTGATATTATTTTTTTGAAATAATTATTGATTGATTTTGTATCTATAAATACTTGGAAAACAGTTTTTATGAATTATTAGCATTTCTTGAATTCGCTATTATTTTTATGCTAAAAATAATATATTGAATATTTGTAGTATTTTAATTCTCGTCCAGGGCCTTTAAAATAAGTTTGCTAATGCTACCCTAATCTTCGACTTGCTTGATTTCCTAATCTTTCCACAGGACAGGGATTTTGATAATCTTATAAGTCGTGTGAAATTTATGATAACCATGGTTGTTTAGACTACTTTGCGTCCACCTCGACTAATCTGACGCATCACAGACAACCCTCCGGTAATTAACCCTAGAAGGGATCAAAGGACTCAAAATGGTACCAATGCCTCACCCGTTAAACAATTGGTTCTCTTGCATCAAGTTATGCATTTACTTCAATAGAAAATTAAAACAGAGGCTTCTAGAGTGATTGTTATAATAAATGAACTTTAGGGACCAATAGCAAAATGAATTGCAATCGCCAATTAATGACCACTGGTGTAATAAATGAGGTCAAATAATGAAAACCAGAATTTCAAACATATCATGAAGATCAAAATTGAAGTCAAAGACGAAAACCAAAATTTCAAATTTAACATACCATGGAGATCAAAATTGTAGTTACTCAATAATGTTTAATATATAGAGTTAGCTAAAACGTTAAAAATACATTAGAATTGTAGATTACTCTGTATATCTTATTATGTAAAAGGGGAAATTTCAACCCATTTATTTCGAAACGGGTCAATTACAGATTGTATTTTACTGATAACGAAATGAGTTCAAAGTGCATTACACAAAATTTGATGTTTGTTACAATTAATCTTTAAAAAATTTAATTTCAACAAAATTCATGTTTCGATTAAAATCTTACAAAGTACTATTGGACAACAGTATATAAAAAATGTTGTAGTATTTTAAATGAAGAATGTAATAATAATTCGTCGTTCACTGTCATGCATCACTTACACTTTTAATTGGTTGTATTTTTTTCCATTGTAGATTTAAGATTTTTTTTTGACCAATTTAAGAGTTTATTTTTTTTAAATCAGTTATATATATTTGATTTATTTTTGCATATGCTACAAGACATAATCTTTAGCAAACAAGAAGGAAATTTCATATTAAAGAGGGATCGAATCTTATCTAGAAATTGGACATGATCTACTCTTGTCCACACAAAGCCTTAATGGCTAAGAAGTCTGATCACATTAAGTCTAATTCTACTCCTTTACTTCATCTCCCACTTTTTATCCCTTTATCCTGAAATCAAAAACCCCACGAAAGAAACAATCTTTTAGCTTTCCAATGGCTGTTGCTGAAATTTTTCTCACAGCATTCATCACTGTGCTCTTTGAGAAGTTGGCCTCTGCTGATTTGATGAAGCTGGCTCAATGTGAAGGAATCTGTTCTGAGCTAGACAACTGGAAGAGAACATTATCCCAGATACAAGCAGTGCTTACTGATGCTGGGCAGAAGCACATCACACAGGTAGCTGTTCAAGAGTGGCTGAATAGGCTCCAACAACTGGCTTATGACATAGATAATCTACTGGATGGTTTGGCCACCGAAGCTATGCGGCGCCACTTGGTTAAAGATTCTCATGCCAACAAAGGTACCGGCATCAACACCAATAAGGTATTGAATATCATCCCAACGGCTATAGCTAATTGCACTCCTCGTAACATTATCTATGGTCGTAAGATGAGTTCTAAGCTTGATGAGATTACGACCCGTTTGCAACATCTAGTTGAGGAAAAAAAACTTTTGGGTTTGACTGATAATGTTGAATTGTCAAATAAAATAAATAGACGATCTGATGAAACTTCACTTGTTGGTGAGGACAGCATTGTAGGTCGGGAAGGGGATAAAGAGGCATTGCTGCGGAAGTTGTTGGAGAATGAACCGTGTAATCAAGACGTCAGTATCGTGTCCATAGTTGGTAGGGAGGGATAGGAAAAATGACTCTTGCCCGATTTTTGTACAACGAAAAGAAAGTAAAGGATCATTTTGGACTCATGTCATGGGTTTGCGTTTCAGAAGAGTTTGATGTATTTAATATCAGCAAGACTATTTTGAACGATGTGGGTGGGGATGATAAAAAAGTTCAAAATCTAAATCAACTTCATGAGGCCCTTAAAGAAAAACTTTCACAGAAAAGGTTCCTAATTGTTCTGGATGATGTTTGGAATGAAAACTACAGGGAGTGGGAACTCCTTCAACGCCCTTTTCTTGTAGGGGCACCCGGAAGTAAAATTATCGTGACCACCAGAAAGACTAAGGTCTCATCAATGATGGACTCAGTTCAAGCTTATCCTTTGGAGGTTTTGTCCAATGAAGCATCTCTATCGATGTTTGCTCAACATGCGTTAGGTGAAGAAAACTTTGACAAACATCCAACGCTTAAGTTGCATAGTGAAGGTATCGTGCATAAATGTGGTAGATTACCTTTGGCTTTGATGGCACTTGGGAGGATGTTGAGAACAAAAACAAATGATGAAGAATGGGAGGAGGTGTTAAATAGTGAGATATGGAATTTACCAAATGAAAGTCAGATTCTTCCAGCTCTAAGACTAAGCTATTATGATCTCCCTTCGCATTTGAAGCAATTGTTTGCATACTGTTGCTTATTCCCCAAGGACTATGTGTTTGACAAGGATGAACTAGTCCTATTGTGGATGGCAGAAGGGTTTTTGCACGGGTCAAATGCGCACAAGTCGATGGAGAGTCGTGGTCGTGAGTATTTTGAAGAGCTAAAGTCAAGGTCATTTTTTCAACATTCAACTAATGATGGATTAACATATACGATGCATGATCTCATAAATGACTTGGCCACCAGTGTTGGAGGAGACTTTTTCTTTTCTTTACATGATAAGATAGGGAATGAAGCATTGGAGAATGTGCACCATTTCTCATTTCTTTGTCAACAATATGGAGTATATAGTAAGTTCAAGGCATTAGAAAGAGCTAAACGCTTGCGAACTTTCTTATCTGTATCAATGTCAAATAGGGTGGGTCGCTTCTTATCGAACAACATTCTTGTCGAATTACTCCCCCAATTACAGTTCTTAAGGGTGCTAAGCCTAACTGGTTATTTAATTAAAGAGGTACCACAATCTATTGGTTGTTTGAAGCATATACGATACCTAAATTTTTCCCAATCTGGCATCACGTGCTTACCGGATCAAGTCAGTGACCTTTATAATCTACAGAGCTTGTTGATTTATGGTTGCTATGCATTATCTAGCTTGCCTAAAAGTTTTGCAAAGTTAATAAACCTGCGACATCTCAACATTGGTAATACTCCACGGTTAAACAAGATACCATTAGGGATTGATGGGTTGACGAGTCTACAAACTCTATCAAAGGTCATCATTGAAGGAGCTAATGGTTTCAAAATATCAAAGCTTAAAGGTCTATTGCATCTTGAAGGTCAACTTTACATTAAGGGGGTGCAAAATGTGGGAAATGGAATAGAAGCAAATGAGGCTAACTTGCAACAAAAGAAGGGCCTCAATGATTTGGAGTTGGAATGGAAAAATGATTCAAATGATTCTCAGAATAAATTAAATGAATATGAAGTACTTGAAGGGCTAAGACCTCATGGTAATTTGAGAAATCTGAAGATAAGTTTCTATGGGGGAACGAAATTTCCAAGTTGGGTCGGGGATATCTCATTTGTTTGGTTGACACACTTCACAGTACATGGATGTAGAAGTTGTACACATTTACCAACACTTGGACATCTAAGGTCCCTTCGCAAGTTGTTTGTGGGAAGCATGAATGGGGTGAAGACTATTGATTCTGAGTTACTTGGACCTTCTAATTCTTGCACCAGTATTGCATTTCCCTCGCTTGAAGTTTTGGAGTTCAAAGATATGCAGGGTTGGGAGAAATGGTCAACTGGTGGTGGTGGTGGTGACAACAATGGTGCTATTGGGTCTTTTCCTTGTCTTCATAGAATTTCTATAGTAAATTGTCCGAAACTTGTTGAAGTGTCAATTATGTTAATACCGTCACTTGATTATGTACATATAGAAGGATGTTCTGAAGTGGTATTAAGAAGAATGGTTGGTGTGTCTTCATCGATTCTTATATTAAGAATGTGGGATATTAAAGGACTAATCAAACTACATGGAGAAGTTTTAAAGAATCTCGGCCGTGTTGAATATATACACATTGAAAAGTGTGACGAAATGAGACACTTGTGGGAATCGGAATCAGAGGCATGCATGTTTCTTGTAAGTTTACGAAGGTTGAGAGTAGATGGATGTAAAATGTTGGTATCATTGGGAGAGAAAGAGGCTAATTTGGTGATTATGGAATCTATTAGAGAATTGATTCTTTGTAATTGTGAGAGATTGGAGAGTTACAGTTGTTCAAATAATATTGAGAGGTTGGAAATCAGGAAGTGTCCGTCAATGCCGTCTTTCACCTTCCCGAAAGTGCACGATGGGACATCCACTTTGAAGTTTCTTAGCATTCATGGTTGTGAAAGCCACGAGCAGAGTTGGTTTCTCAACAACTACTTGCCATCACTTGAATCTCTTATCATTTGGAGTTGCTATAGTTTGAGATCGTTTTCTAAAGGAAGCTTAGTTCATCTCACCAAATTGAAGATCAATGATTGTGATAGCATAGAATCCATCCCAGAAGACGGTTATGGCTTTCTTCCATTGTTTTGCCTAAGACATCTTCAAATCTATAAATGCAAGAATTTGAAGACATTTCCTCATAGGCATTTTCAAACTCTCACATATTTGGAAGATCTGTGGATTAGTCATTGTCCAAGTATGGATTACTCGTTTCCATGTGGGTTATGGCCTCCTAATATGAGAAGCCTGAGAATAGGTTTCTTAAATAAGCCCATGTCACAGTGGGGGTTGCAAAATTACCCAACCTCACTTGTTGAATTAGATGTATATGGCAAAAGTTCAGGAGTGATTTCATTTGCAGGGACACAAGGTGTAGGGAATAGTACTTCATCATCTTTTTTTCTTCCAACTTCTCTGACTTATCTAGAAATCAATGATTTTGAGGACTTGGAATCAGTTTCAAAGGGACTACAACACCTCACCTGCCTTGAAAAACTTCATATTGTGTCATGCTCGAAGCTTAGAGATCTGCCCGAGAAACTGCTTCCTTCACTGTCATGTTTAAAAGTGTATTATTGTTCGAAGAAGCTGGAAAAAAGGTGTCGTGAAAATGGCAAGTATTGGCCCATCATCTCTCAAATCCCTGACCTTCGTATATGTGATTGATAAGTGTAAGTACTCCCTCCTTCTTCATCATCTATTTACTTAAGTTCTAAAATTTCTTTGATTAATTTTAATAATAAGATTATTAATAACAAATTTGCAACCACTTAACTATACTCATACTTTGTGAACTAGCATCCCTTTTTCAATATTACGTCCCTTCTGAAATAAATATAACTTTTTTCGTAGAATACATAATATTTCTTTTTTAAATAAGGTTTCACTTCTCTCAGTCTTTTGCCTTTTAATTAACAGTTGTCACAAAACAATAGCAACACACTACCCAAAAAATGACTTTTACCCGCAAAAAAATACCCAAGGAAATTTCCATGGGTGATTACCACGGAACACCTAGGAAATTAATACTAATGGGTTCCAACGAAATCCGATGTTTTCAAGAAAATACTAACGGATTACCTAGGAATATCCTGGGTAATCTGTCACTGATTTGATTTACCCACCAACAATTTAATAATTTAGACACCAACTTTTGTGACGGTTTTATGACGGATCACCCTTTTGCGATGGATTTCCTAGGGAAATGTCTGTAGGTGAAAGCCTTCCATTTTAGTAGTGACATTAATTTTGAGGTTTCTATGTTTTGTATATTGATATGTATTTTTATAAATTTAACTAATAACACCAAATACGTCTTGCCTCTCATGTGAATAAGATCGATGAGGAGACTAGTGTATCACATAAAACTTATTATTTGATGTAGCTTTGTAATTATTGGCAAAAAAACTGTATTATTGTCACTACGGGGCACATTCCAAAAACAACTATTAATTTGCTTTATTAGTTGGGATAAAATGTATATGTTTTCTTTGAGAAGACAATTACTAGAAACAAAGAAAATTTAAATACATGTACCTTGAATTGAGCCTTGAATGCACGATCAGTAATACACACAAAACATAAACAAACATACAGCAATAAGTTATGATAATTTTAATTAGTCACAAATATGATGATGAAAATGTTAATAATATTTTAACCTTGAAGTGAACATGTACTATACTCATCGATATTTGTTTTATGAGTAAGAGCATGCATTGATTCAAAAGTAATAAGAACTTCTGAGATAGAGAATATATGTATGGCAGTGAAGTTATGTGTCCAAAGTTTTTATAAGTTATGTCCATTTCAAATTTAGTGGTCAATAAAATCTGTACGGACTCCGAACTCATAAACCAAGTCTAATTTCTGCACGTAGGTGAGGCTTTTATTTGCGAAGAGCTGGTGAATTTAGAACTCGTGTAAAAACGAGAACAATGTGGTAGAAGTGGCTTATTCGTGCAACTTAGTTGGCAAGCAGGGTGACTTTGCCCAAATATATAACAGATTCAAGTTCGAATCCCACGGATCGAATGCGGGCTTGAATCCTTCCACTTTCTTGCATCGTTGAGTCAGCTCACGAAATTCCTCCTCACATGTGGTGCCATGGAGGCGGAATCTGTGTGGGGTCGATCGGGCTTTGTGATCGGTAATCTACCTTTTGTGCAAAATTTGTGGTAGAAGTTGCCGGATTGATTATCGAGCGCTTTCATTTTCCGGAATGGGTTTTAGTTTATTCTAAATCCTACCCAAGGAGAAGCATTTTGAAGTCTTCTTGTGATGAAAAGTTGTTGCATTTATTGATTAGAGACAATTCTACCATTAATTGTGTTTAGCTGTTTTTTTACACCATATCTCTTTAGTTCCTAGTGATTTATGTTCTTGTAATCTTTTTTATAGTTGCATAGTTTAATTGATGACACATTATTTAAGTTTGACACCCTTGTTGGGATTTACATTCTTGTTCTTATATTGTTAATAGTACAAGAAGTTAATATATATGTGTGCTATGTAATGCCATAAGGTCCAAGATGGGCCTTGGGCCTTGGGCTCTTGGGGTGTCTTTATCTGATATATTCACATAAGCTTACTCGGGTAGACTCGTGATCCTAGTCGTGGAGAACGCCACGCAACTCACTGGAATGTTGGATATCGAAACAGGGACTTGTGCGGGCATTCCCACAACTTGTGCCCACGTGGCAAACCGCATAACTCTCTGAGTGTTCCCGTGACTTAAAATCGCACGCCAGGCCACACCTGCAGTTACAGTATACTGGACAAAGGTGTATATATATATATATATATTTTGTTTTTTGTGTATTCGCTTCAAAGAAAGAGAGATACGAAAAACCTTGGTTTCTCTCACGTTTTTGGCACCGAAATCCATCACCACCGTCGTCTAATTCACTACACTCAAGTATGAAACTTGAATTCGACTGTTATATCCTCGGGACAAACGCCAACACTTCTAGTGAATTTTTGTCTTACGACACTGTGTAGTTGCAAGCCTCAATCTGTTCGTTTCTACCGAAGAATCTACAAATCTAAAGTAAGGCTAGCTTACGGATTTTACGATTGTGTTGTTATATATACAATACATATATTTTGTAAAAGAATCCTCTATTTTCTACAAATTTATGTCCATAATATATGCATATTTCTATTTACGATTGACTGCTCCTAACAGGGTAGGCGATTGTGTTCCAACTTTTGATCCGGATTTTTAGGTTTCTTTTTGAGCTCGTTTTCTTATTTTTCAAAAATCTACGAATAACCCCATTAGCACTTTAATCCTCCCTATATTAGACACTCTCACTTGACACTTGAAAAGAACTCTACCTCAAATTCACTTGAAAAAACTTCATTTTATTCCTTGGGGTTTTGATGCAATACTAAATCACTTGCATATTAATTTTTTTTCTCTGAAACATTTTGATTCATAACTCGATCTTTGTAATTCAGAAAAGTTTCCCAATCTTCAAGTCCGAAAGGATACTCTCATGGTCAATTCCATACAAGCGATACTTTATCAAACTCGAAAAGGTAAGAGGCAACAAGAACTTTAGTAGGAACTTTTTCAATTTGATCTGGAGCCTTGGGTGCTGGAATAATGGAAACATCATCTTCACGATCAACCTTCTTGACTTCTTGTGACAAAGGTTTCAGCGGCTTGGGAATGTCTTCTACTAATTAACTTGCCTGGTTTCTTTGACCGTGAACCCGAAATCTGTTGCCAACTTTGGATCCATATAGGTTTCTTGTTGTGTTTCTGTTACGACGGTGATGACTTTATCTTCGACTTAATTTGTCGGATAAGATTTTGTCTTTTTCTACCTTCATTTGCTTTGAAAAGAAACTGACCGGATAATACGGTGATAGTGGTTATTGCTACGTTGAAGTTGTGATGGAATAAGCTAATAGCTTATAAAACTCTAAAAAATAATTTTATAAAACTAGATATAAAACTCTAAAGATAATTTATAAAACTAGAGATTTAAACTCTTATAAAACTAAAAATAGAACTCTAAAGATAATTTATAAAACTAGAGATTTAAACTCTTATAAAACTAAAAATAGAACTCTAAAGATATTTCATAGATCAAGAATAACTAAATATTGATGAAACAATAAACCTTATTTATATGCTAAACTATCGTGTAGATAGCTATGAAAACTAAATTCAATTCAAGTCCTAATAGAAGCAAATAATTAATAACTAGAAATAAACAAAAAAATCCTAACTTAATTAAGAAACAAAATAATCAAATAAACAGGGTCGGGCCGAGGGGGTACCAATGTGGGACTTCGAACCAGGCCCCCAAATTTTTTGGGGCCTCCAATTTTTTTGGGTCCCAATTATATATAGGTATCTTAGTATATATCTTTTACTTTAGCACAAATTTTCGGCCTAACTGAGATTTAAAAAAAGCCCAAATGAGAAATTAAAATCATTAACTGATTAAAGATAAAATCCCTAGATTCTAGAACGACGATTTCAATAAGGCGGCAAAATTTTGGATCTCGCTCTCATTCTCTCACTTTGACGATTGTCAATTGATCTCCTCTCGATTATTCCCGTTGATTTTGTTTTCTCAATGGCTAATGTGATGATTGAATCTCGTCCATGTTTAATTATTTTTCACTCTTTTGCCCTCTTTCCTGCCTTAATCTCTTATTTCTCTTGAGAACTTGAAGAAAAAATTGAGATTTGAAATCGTATTTGCACTCCACAATGACACAAGATAGACTCAATGGACTAGCTTTAATAGCTATTGAAAATACTTTTTTGGAGAAAATTGGTGGTGAAGAATTAGGGGTGTAATCGAGCTGAGTCGAGGCGACACAGTGCCAAGCTCGAGCTCGACTCGAGTCTCAAACTCGCAGCTCGATACTCGACTCGACCGAGTTCGAGCTCGTGACAGGTATCGACCCTTTCAAGCTCGACTCGACTCGACTCGCTCGTGTCTTAAAAAACGCATAACAACATAAATAGTAATTGTAATTTTATAGAAGCTCGATAAGGTTCGACTCGACTCGCTCGATAATTTAATATATACACATATATGGGGTATAAATGTAATGTTATAGAAGCTCGATAAGGCTCGCGAGCCGCTCGAGCCGAGTAATTTATAGGTCAAACTCGACTCGATTATCTACTCGAGTAGCTCGAGCTCGACTCGACAATTCACGAGTCGAATTCGAATACTTTCCGAGTCGATGTCGAGTATCTCACGAGCTGTCTCGGCTCGATTACACCCCTATGAAGAATTCATTGAGTATTTTGTATCGAAAAATGTTAGAAGGACGGTCTTATTTAAATGAACTGCGTATGTTGTATGTTACATTGTCATTTAAGACATTTTTGTTGTTTATGTTGTAAGACTTTTAATATAATATATGGTATAATTTTTTTTTATCTTTTCATAATTTGTAGTCGATCTACACTCTTGGTAAATTTGTAACAGGGCCCCCAAAAAGAAAAGATTGGAACGGCCCTACAAATAAACAAATAAAAACAATATTTGTGTGGCTTGTAAGGACACGTCCGCGGCCCAAGCCACGTGGGAAGCTGCATAAACGACTTAATTCGGATTTTTGGGCTTTTTTGAGTTCGTTTTCTTATTTTTCAAAGATTTATGAAAAAACCCGTCGTTTACTTCCACAATCTCGGCCACGGCCACGGCGACATAGCTAGTGGAGCATTTTGCATCTCATCATGCCATCATCTGCTCTCAGCCGCTGATCGAACTCAAGCATCGCATGCCCACATTTTACCATGATGTATATATATACTCATTATGTGTTTGTGTTATTGGTTTTTATATATGTAACTTAGGGTATATTGTTTCTTTATCGACTAATAGTTTTAATTTTTGATCGGAATTAGGAATATGGGAAGGTTGTCAAAACATAAAGTTCCGAACTTTTGTTCATAATTGTATTCCATAATTACATTACATCAAATCCAAACAAACATATATAAATTCTTTTACAAAATATGTAAAACATGTACAATCACTTTGTTAAGTACCCAAGATCAAACAACAGCAATATCCGTAACGCGAGCATCTTCTTCAAGTGAGAACGATCTCTCGCCGTGGTCTCTTTATTAAACCAAACACGCATCAGGCTTCATTTGCTGATTCCATTAAGAAAAAAGATATATCAGTCAACTTATTAATTTAGTTGATTATAGCACAATGTCTCCTTATTTCACCAGCATTGCCAGTCAGAACTCCAATTTGACCCATTTTGACCATTGATTCTTCAAAATCTTTAAGGAATGTAGGTCCATAAGACTCTGCTTGCAGCTTTACGTAAGCACTTGTTTCTTTGTCATCAAGAAGAGCAGCGTCTGATTGAAATAAGCCTCTCCTTTTCAACACATTTTTGTAGTAATTCTCGTCGAATGATCTGAAACTCCCTGGATCCATCTCAAGCAGTGTGGTTCTGTCGGTGGGCTTACATTTACTTTTCAAGTAAGGTACATAATCCGAGTCTAGAGAAGGATCCGTGTCACCTTTGCCCGTAAAATTGTACAATCGAACCGCAATGGTGGAGCAGTGAGAAGTTCCTACAGTGTGTCCTCCTGTATAAAAACAATATTTATATAGGTTTCACATTTCTTCCCTCAAATTTTCGCTTTATTAAATTTTCAGTCTAGTATATATTGTACTGCAAGTATTGAGTGAAATTAAGAAATGGAAAAAAAGTACCTGAAAGAACTACAAGATCTTTTACACTCAAGCCCTTTGAGGCAAACTGTGCTTTGAGTCGAGTAATGTCCGCAAAAGGTGCAGGTAATGTCAAACTCTCGGATGCTATCGATACTCTTCCATCTCTTCTACCCAAAGGCACTGGCCAATATGGTCCCTTAATCTGGAAACAATAAAATATGTATACAGATTTTTTTTTCAAAAATAACAAAAACATTCTGATCTTTCGCTTGATAAAAAGATAGTATAGTGATCGAGGACACGTTGCAACAGTGTCACAAGTTCGAGTTTATCATTTCTCTTACCACTATTGAAATCTTCATAAGAACGGTAGTTTTTTTTCTTAATTTGGAAGGGTGTCCCAGGACTAATCCCGGAAAATTGTGATGGCAAGAAGCATCGAATCGAACTCTGGCAGATGGGATATTCCACCACATCGCCTAGGGCATCAACCATTACGCCACAACGCTTCTGGTTAACCGTAGTTTTTTGAAATGCATATATATATATATATATATGAAGGAGGACTATATATTTAAAAGAAAACGAGAACCAACAAAATCTTACATTAACGTGCGAAAAAGCCACGCGAACCTGAAGCCGTGGTCAAAGTCCTTTTTTGTGTGTTAATGTAAAATCATATATGATTTTGTTCGTTCTCGTGTTTTTTTAAATAGGTAATGTTCTCGTTTGAACCTGCCTCATGTGTGTGTGTATATATAATGATGATAAGTACCTGGTAGATTGCATCTCGAGCTACTAAAGCTAAGATATCTGCGCAAGAAACAACGCCAGGACATTCCTTTTCTAGCGCAGTTTTCGCAGCATCAATAACTTGATATCCTCTGAGGGAAAGATTCGGAGGTCCCTCTTTCTCGGCTTGGTTATTTTTAGTAGAGTCTATTAGCACAGAACCGTCACATCCCTACAAAATATCATATATTTTATTATATAACTCAATCTCTGATACATTAATTAGCAATCTGAGGCTATTATAATCTGTCACTTGATCTTAATTGTGTAAAGAACAAAATTCATAAATCCATATTTGCCAATTAAGGATTAAAAAAAGGATAAATTTATGGATAATATTATAGCAACGTATAAACTCTAACTTACCATTGAATTTGGTAACTAAAATCAAAAGAACACACAAGGGTCATTTTTATACTAAAGGGAATGGATGAAATCGACGTAAATAACGATATGCATGCTACTTATATTAAGTTAAGTTTGAGTAAAAAAGACTCTTAAAAAAGACAAATGAGTGTTATGTTGTTTAACGAACCCGAACAAAACAATCATGAAAGTGCATTCGGAGCAAAGGAGCTGCAAGAGATGGAGCTACAGATATGTGATCTGCTGTTGCCTTCTGTACAATAGCCTCAGCTCTTGGGCATGTTTTTTGGTAGAACCCCAATTTGAGGTCACTGCCATTGGCAATGGCTAAAACTAGAGCAAGAAGAACTAGTTGGAGAACAAGTGATGGAATGTATTTTTGGTATGCCATCTCTTACACAACACATACAGTGAGAGTGATGATTTAGGAAGGCTGTACTCAATCATGATTTTATAGCTGTGAAGAAGAACTAATTAAGCCTCCTTCAAATGTGTTCAAGAGCCATTAATTATGAAGTCAACTTATCCACAAAAGTTATTCTTGTCAACCTTTTTATTTTTATGTCTATTTGCTTTATTTTATCATATTTGTCAACCTTTATTTCATTACAACCAACTGGGCTCCAAATGGATTACAAATATAGACCATATTAGCTCTTGGACCCTTAAATAGTTTGGAAATCTTTATTTTTTCTTGAATGCAAGTACACAACTTAGACATTATTTAGTAAAAATAAGTTAGCTTATTTTTAGGCTATGTGTTTGAATGCATGCACATAAGTTAACTTATTGAAACACTACTTGAAGTAGCGTTTTGAGAGCTTATTATCACTTTTCCAATTATAACCCTTATTAATATTAATTATTATTTATTTTATTTTTTAAAACAACACTTTATAACAGAAAAGCTAGCCAGCGGCTAGCAAAACAAACAATTACAAGATTACAACCGTCCGAGACAAGGGAAGGGATTGCAAATCCATTCACCAAAGTTTTTACGACTTCCTTTTACACCTACCCCAACACCCATCTAAAAGACTTATAAACGATTAAATCAAACAACTCACCCATTCTCGGCTTCGACTTTTCAAAAAGGATTTTGTTACGGAAGCACCATATAGAGTAACACGTGACCATCATAACAACCTCTACCCCCAAACGATGCGTATTAGGAATACGAGCCTCATCGATGACCTCCAACGCCGAACCGAATGAATTATAAGAAGCGAACGGAAAATTCCACCATCTTTGAATTTTACCCCATATCTCCTTTATCCGACAGCACCCGAAGATAATGTGATTCACCGTCTCTATCTCGCTACTGCAAAAAGGACAAAGGATGTTATCCATATCGATTCCAATCCGATCTAACCTTTCTTTAGTGGGGGAAATTATTATTTATTATTATTAATATTAAATATTACTAATATAAATTGAAAATTAATTACTAATTAAATTTAATTATAAAACTTACATTAATATTATTTATTAATTATTTACAATAATTATTAATCATATCATTATTTACGTTAATTTTTATTCAATATATTTAATAATAAAAAAACCAAATATAAAAATTATAAAAATATTTATGTAACATAAAAATTAAGTTTATACTTATTCTGTTTCATAAATAATAAAACTAGGTTAAATACTTTTAATAAAATATTTTATTTAGTTATTAAATATGTTTTTTTTTAAATTATTATTAATTAAGGTATGTGAAATTGATCAATTTTTTGTGGGTGTTACTATAGGAACACCCCTCTAGTTCCTAACCTATATAATAATTGTTAACATCATTTAATTACCTAATTATTAAATCTATTATTAATCTCTTTCTTCTCTTTTTTACCCTTATTATTATTATTTTTAAAAAATTATTTAATTCTAAATTGTTTTTTTTATGTTAAAACAAATAATCAGTTTTTTTCAAAGAAAAAGTTATTTACGTTTTTACTTATTTTTATTAATAAATATTTATCTATAAAGTATATATATTTTAAATATGTTTTACATTACGTCTTAAATATTTACTGATGAATAAAAATATTTATTAATCATCTCTTTTTATATTTTTCATTTTTTATTATATAATAATAAAATTATATTTGTATATTACTATTTTAATAATTAAAAATATATATGTAAGAATAATGATTTTAATTATTTAATTTAAATTTGTTTTTGTATAAAATTAATTGACGATTCTTTATTCTTTTATATTACATTTTTTGTTAATTTTCATAGATAATGATGTTTGTTTATAAAAGATGTATTAATCATTTAACATATATAATATATAAATATAGTCATTTAGTTTTAGAAATTTTTTTGTAAGTTAAAAATAATTTTTAAATATTAAATATTAAAAATGTACAATATTAAATTTTTAAATATTAGATACTAAATATTAACATGTATAATAATAAATATATTTTTCTAAATATTAAAAATTAAATTTGTAAGTTAAAAATATTTTTTTAAGAAATTTAACAATTTAAACTTTTGTATTTATAAAAGACATAATAATTATTTATTGTATTGGAAATATAAAAAGTAAAACTTGGTGATAATGTGTTAGCTAGGGAACAAATAAATTATTAAGTAATGATTATTCTTAGAGGGTGTCTAAATAAAGAATAGAGAGGTGTCTTAATAGATACACCATTTTTTATTCATATTATGTAATAGTTATTTAAAATCATAAATAATATATTTTTCTAAAATTTGGTTTATCAAATCCAAATATCGTAACATATGTAATAATCTATTTGAAATTCTTTTAATTAATATATCATATTTTTTTGCCATATTGTTTTTATTAGTTAATATATTATATTATTAGAGATTTGTTTTTCATGTATATAATAATCTATTTGAAATTCTTTTGTTTAATATTTAATATTTTATAATTTGTCTATCATGTTGTTTGTATTAATTAATATATTATATTAGGGTAAATTGCAAATTGATCTCTGTGATTTGTTGTTTGTCTCGGTTTTCGTCCATATAAAATTTTTATTACAAGAAAACTCTCGTGGCATGCAAACGTTTTTGGTTTGAGTCCCTAAGACTAACTTTTATTAAATCCCATCCGTAAACCTTCCCACCCAAACCCCCCCACCCCCCCTCCCCCCACACCCCACCCCACCCCACCCCACTTCCTAATGTGCCTTGCACATGAGGCCATTTTCCTTTTTTTTACAGAAAACAATAAACTAGGGACCAAAATTGCAATTTACTTTTTTTAATTACATTAAATCATTATATATATACATATAATTAGAATTAAAAAACCTCACTCCCATTATTTTTTTTATTCGGAAAAATACGAGAAATAAATAAAATTTGAGCGAAACAAATTATACCAAAATAACGATAATATTTTTCTCGTTAAAGTGACATCCATATCGATATATTTTTCTTTTTTTCCATTGTTTTCTAATTTTTCATTTATCTAGTGTTTTACTCTAAATATAACACAAGAAAACTACCCTATTTTTTTATTTGTTTTGTAATTGTTTTAAATGTTATATTTCGGTAACATTTTCATATTATGAATGATATTTTCCGAACAAAACAATTAGGTGCCGGTGTTTTTTTAATTAAAATAATAATATTGTAACCACCCAATTAATCACATCAGTTACTCGCGTTCGGTTCACGGTTAACATAATTTATAAAAAAGATCATATATAGTATAAAAATGTTACCGAAATATAACATTTAAAGTAATTATAAAACAAATACAAAAATTCGGTAATTTTCTCCTTTCATGTTTAAAGGAAAACGTTAAATAAATGAAAATTTGTAAACAATTAAAAAACAAAAGAAAATAATATTGATATGAAATCATTTTAACAAGAAAAATATTATCGTTATTTTGGTGAAATTTATTTCACTCGGATTTTATATATTTATCATATTTTTTCAAATAAAAAATAGTGGGAGTGAGGTTTCTTAAGTTAAATAATATATATATATATAATGTTTTAATGTAATTAAAAAAAGTAAATTGCAATTTTGGTCCTTGATTTGTTGTTTTCTATAAAAGACGAAAATGCCCATGCACATGAGGGGGTTTAACGGATGGGGTTTAATAAAAATTAGTCTTAGCGACTTAAACCAAGCACTTTTGCATACCATGCAAGTTTTCTTGCAATAAAAAGTTTTATAGGGATCAAAACCGAGACAAACAACAAACCACAGACACCAAATTTGCAATTTACTCATTATATTATATAGATTTGTTTTTAATTATATTTTAAAATATTATAATTAATTAATGATATTTACATTTTTATAAACTAGTTTTGACAAACATGATTTTTTTTATCAACTAACTTATCAGCTACTAGCTTATCTCTGTTACCAACTACTTTATCACTAATTTTACAAACATAGCCTTAATTTTTGTTTTTGTTTTGGTCTAGTTTGGAATCAGAAAACAAATCATATGTATGGTTTCAAGAACAGGAACCCATATCCATATTTATTAAGCTTACTAAATGGATAAGAAGACACCAGTTAATCCATCTTAATCACAAAGAAAATTGTTGCTTCACATCTGCTCTTTCCCATATAAAATTAAGCAGAATCTCAGATTATTCCAGCTGACCAATAAATCTAAGAAATGTCTGAATAGAAAAATGGAGACAGAACATGAGAAATTGTCAATTAATTGGCTTTTATTACAAGTACAAGAGGCTTGCACAGTTGCACTTGCTTGCTTTTTAAGCATTGTTTCACCTGCTTCGATATAAACTAAGAAGAAAGAATTAATTACAGATAAGATTTTATATGGATGTTTGGAATGTGATGAATGATGACGCCATGTGAAATGGAAGAGTTTTCATGTTTGGTTAGACGGACTTAGACCTTGGGAATGGAATAGAGAAGTTGCCACTGTTCTAGCTAAATGGCTCGTCGCAACAGCCGTTATAACGCATCGTGACTCAAAACTTGTATCTCAGGCCAAGTTAAGCCTATGACACGTCATGACGTAATACGCAGTTTTTGTTCACGATATTTGATTTTATTTTACCTTTTTAATGTGTTATATTTGTTAGTTTTTAATATATATATATAACTTAATTTGAATTTATTATTGATTCTTTAAGTAATAATAGAAAACACACACACACACATATATATATATAGAGAGAGAGAGAGAGGGAGAAGGAGGATCGTACGAGAATGTTATATGTTTAAAAGAACACGAGAACCAACAAAATCATATATGATTTTACATTAACGTGCGAAAAGCCACACAGACCTGAAGCCGTGGCCAAAGTCCTTTTTTGTGTGTTATTGTAAAATCATATATGATTTTGTTGATTTTTGTGTTCTTTTAAATATATATTGTTCTCGTTTGAACCTGCCTTATATAATATGGAGATTTGTCGTCATAAGTCATGCCTTGAAAAACACCGTGACCTTGCCATGCCTTCTAACGGTTGAGGCGTGGAGTCGCCGCCCTACTAGGCCTCAGCTATTTAGAACTGAACCTTGGATATTGCTGATAGAAAGTAATTCTATTAAAATTTTGATACTAAATTGAAGTTCATTTATTTTCTCAAATCTAACTAAAGATATTTTTTTTGTAAACTTATAATAAACTTTTTCACGACTTGTATGTTTAATTGGACAAAATTGTATATCCAAATACAATAAAACAATATTGTATATGTTTCAATTTTGAGAAACCAACTTTTGATTTTATGAATCTACTTTCAAAACTTCTCATTTTAGGAAATCAAGATAAATCCAAATTTTTCTTTCATATTTTGGAGAAAATGAATTCAATCATTCTCTCTTAAATTTGATTTTTTTTTAAGTTGGTTCACAAAAATGAAGGTTAAGAAAATTAGTTCTAAAATAGGAATAAAAACAAAATTTGTTTTACTTTAATATAATTTATTTGTCTATTTTCACTACTAGAAAATTGAGTATTTTCAACGGAATTTTTTCAAAGGAAAATGTCGTTGAAATTTCTTTTTACGAATTTTAGAGGGATTATTGACAGAACATAAATTTTTTACGAATTTTCAACGAATTTCCGTTGAAAATCTCTCACAAACATGCATTTTCAAACAAAAATTTTAACCAAAATTTTTTCAACGGAATGTCTCGTCAAAAAAATTTGGTTGAAAATATATGTTTGTCAGTTTGTAAGAGATCTTTAACGGAAATTTGTTGAAAATTCATAGAAAATTTATGTTCTGTCAATAATTCCTCTAAAATTCGTAGAAAATTTTTAACGATATTTTATGTTGAAAATACTCAATTTTCTAGTAGTGTTTGGTCTTCCATATTGCATTAGGTGTGTTCTTCATTTAGATCTTAACATACATAGTAGAATATGATTCAGCATCTGAGAAAAAGAAGTTATATATGTTCACAAGGTTAAAATTAAAAAAGACACACATTGATACAATTTATTTATCTCATTTTCAAACAAATTATATGATTCATTCAGCGTTCAACAAGTTCTAAAAAATTATAAGAAACAAGGGGAAGGTACTACGTGTTAAAAAATTAAGAAATTTTCCGACCAGGAGAATATCAACTTAAGTGTTAGCGGTTTTGAGAGTTGAGACGTCATAAGATGGAATCTTTCTATAGAAAATGATCCATCAAAAAAAATATATTTATTGTCATGAATCTGTCAGTAAATCTCACATCATATTCTAACGTCCTAGTTAAGAGTATCTTCAATTTAGGGCAACAAGTTCTATAATTAAGACACTACACCTAAAGGTTATAATGTTGTGTCATTTCACTACTAAAAAAATAAAAATGTATTGTTTATGAGTAATAATCTATTGCTAATCATGTTCAACAACGGAATTATATATACTTGGTCAATATCAAAAAAATTTAGCAAAGGAATATTAGTCGTTGCTAGAAATCCTAAAAAGTTGTAATTAAGAATCTTTGACTATAAAACCAAAAAAATTTAAAATAAAATTTAATAAAAATAGTCAATTTGCCCAAATCAATTTACTTTAATCGTTATGTATATAGTTTATAATAAGCAACGGTTTTCAGCCAAAAATTAAAAATTCTTGCATAAAAAGTAAAATCCTTACGCATATGCGTAAAAATTCTTTCTTTATTTATTTTTTTAGCTGAAAACCATTCCTTAAGTTTATAAGGATTGATCAAAAATGAATTAGAGTTTTAAAATGGCTAAAAAAATTAAACCATCTATCAACTTTGACTATTTATGTAAATTCCTTATTTTAAAATAGAGAAATTATAGATTTTTGACAAGGTTTTTGCTCAAAACAGATTATGTAAAATCTTCCTCTAAAATGAAAAAAAAAGGGAGACCAAATGCGAAAATTTCCAAATTCGGATAACCCTCCACTGTTGAGTACTGTGAGAGAAAAATATTTTTTTATTACGGTAAACTACAAATTTGGTTCATCTGCTTTCCTAAATAACAATTTCTCCAGTTTCAAAATTACACTATAAGAGACGTTAAAAAATTATGTTAAATTGAGAGATATTTTCATATTTTTTATAAAAAAATTTGTTAAATTGAGAGACATGCTCATAAATCTTCATGTACATGTAATCATAAAAGCAAGAACATGTAATTAAAACATCTTATGCATAACATAAATCACATAATCATATATGTGAAAATATATTTCATACATATGTATACATCACAGTAAAATCCCATGAAGACTCACTTGCTCGTGTGGATTAATTGTGCAGTGATTGTCCCCGACTGATAAGCTTCAATTTATAAACCAAATAGTCAATTAATGACTAAGTTTCATCCAAAAGTCAACCCTAATGTTAACTCATGATTAACTATGGTCAACCTCTAAACCTATTGTAACGCTTTTAGATATGACGTTTTATGATTTCGTCCTATAAACTTCTGTCGTACAATGTGTTCTTTTATGACGCTTTTTCTTTTTAGGCGTCCTATAAAATCACTTTTGTTGTATTGAAATCTCTAAGATATTATTTATTTAGATTTACTTAATTAAATCAATATTAAAACTTAAGCCCAACTTATGTTTATCAATTGTCAATTGTCATTATAAAATAGTCCAAACTCTGATTTAAATAAGAAGCCCAATAGCAATTTAAACCATTTTCTCGGCCCAACAACACCATTCCCCCAAGCCCAGCTCCAACCGGCCCGAATTCGGTCTGCTGGGCTCCACCTGGTCGCGAGGGCTGCAGCGGCATCCATCCGTTTTGGTCCGTACGACTTCGTTTCATGACCGTTTTTCGTGATTCTTTTAGCAAAACTTTCGTAACACTTTTATCTAACTCTAGAAATAAAAATCACTCAAAAATACGTAATATTGAGAGATATATCAATGTTTAAAATATCGATTTCACCGAAAACACTGTTTCATTTCGTTTTATCAAAACGACGGCCTTCCGGCCATCCATTTTCCCTCAAATCCGAAATGGACTCTTGAACCATATAAAATAATGTTACCCAATAGTTAAACTCAAGAATGGTTGAGAATATTAGCTTGATCTCACCTAAAACCTCAAAACATGCGTATGTCCTTCGATATTCGTTATCTCCTTCATCCGGGAACCAAAGTAGCCAATTTCAACAGTCATTGTCTCCTTAGAGGCTTGTGAAGATTTTCCTAGGAGGGTTGGTCGAACCTTTCTTTAATAGGGGTGGTTTTACATATTAACTGAAGGTATCTATTTGAGGAAATCATCATTAATGCAATCCTTTTTGAATTTTTAGTTTTTGCACAAATGCCGCTCTCCTTTCTACTTCCTACTACTTTAGTCCAATTAGGAAAATAAAATAAATTTTAAACTTAAATTATTCTCTTCCAATTTATTTATATGATATAAATAAATTACACAATCCATCTCTATTAATAATCGAATATTCCAAATCGATCACTTTACGATTTCAAATAAAAAATAAATAAAATTCTATTTATTTATTTTAACTTAAGACAATTATTATCATAATTATTTGTTTACCCCATTTTGGGGTGTTACAAATCACTTCATCATAGCTAATATTAAATACAAACTTATTCTCAAGGATTTTCACTCTTAGATGCCTCCTCCGGTAATATATCTTTAACACATCTTTTGAGCACTCGATGATTGTGATCGAGGAAACATATCTTAAACAAGTGATAGCATATAGAGACTAGAAAGATAACACCTGATTTAATTGTGAAATTGCCAAACCGGTTAAAACTTCAAAGTTCAAAGTTGAAACGATTTTGTTTCTAGGTTTCTGCAATAAAATTACTACTAATACAACAATAATAACTCAGTAAACAACTAAATTACTACTAATACAACAATAAAATCAATAAATCATAAACAATAACTCATTAAGTCAGTAAACAGTAAATAAATAAAATTTAGGGGCTGTTTATCAAATCTTACCCGGGTAAGTGCTTACCGACAAAATTCAACACTATCACTTACTTACCGGGTAAGATTTTAGTCCACGAAAACGACATCGTATGCAACAATTTACCCGGTAAGCGCTTACCGTGGTAAGATCCGTCGCAATCACTTACCCCAATAAGACTCATGGTCATTGTTTTTCTTGTCTTCGCTCTTACCGGGTAGGATTTTTGATACTTGTTATATTCCTCCGATAAGGTAATATGACTTGGTAAGCACTTACTCGGGTAAGCGTTTGGTAAACGGCCCCTTAATCTAAAATTTGAAGTCTAAAAACTAAGCTGGAAAGTGGAAACAATAAACTTAATATAACTAAAAACTAAACTTAAGAGCATCCACAATGGAGGTTCTTCTGCAGATTTTTGTTAAGGTTTTTACAAAAACCTCCACTATGGGACACAGGTTCTTGTCCAGTCACAGGTTCCTATAGGCACCCAGGTGCTTGAAACAAGAATCTCGGTTTTTGCAAAACATTCTTTTTTTATTATTTATTATTTTTATTGTTTTATTAATTATTTTATTTTAATAAATTTATAAAACATACAAATAAATATTCATTAGAAAAATATATAAACTAAATATTATAAAATATATTTTTTAATTTTCTTTTCTTTAAATTTTTATACAAGTTTTTTTGGTTATCTCATTATCTTATCATATTTAGATTACATATATATAATTAATTTATAAATGTAAATTAATAATTGTAAATATATTTTCTAATTTAAAAAAATACATAAAATTGTTAATAATTTAATAATATATACATATATTTAATTTTATATAATAATCTATAAATAAAATTAAAAATTAAAAATAAGGAAAATGAGGTTTTTGTAAGAACCTCTGTTGTAGGGTTTTATGGAGGTTTTTGTTTTGTTGAGGTGACATTGATGTGACATGAAAAAATATGGCAAGTGATGTTCTTAGAGGTTCCACCACTGTGGATGCTCTAAGTGGCTAACAGGCTAAGTAACCGACTGGCCGAATCAGTTATATAAAAAGAAAACATAAATGGAATTTAGAGTTTACAAAAGTATAAATTAATAAAATAGAAGAGACTAGAGAGTTGAGAGTTCAAGACTTACACTATTCAGTTCCCTCTTTGCCTTTTTTGAGTATCCGAGTTCGAGAGTTGAGAGATGGAGAGGGCCAAATAGGAGATACAGCTCGAGATCCAGACCAGTGTGCAAGACAAAGACTCAATCGAGAGAGTCTTTAATCAATTGTAGAAAGACAAGAGAGGCAGAGAGCAAGAACCAAAAGGTATCGATTGATCGATTCTAGTCTTCAATCGAGAGTTCAACTTTCTTTTCGTACGTGAAGGATGAAGGCGAGGCTGAGAGATGGATTTAGGCATATAACAGATTCACGGTGATTGGCTTAGTGCTTAGGGCAGTAATATCAGTAACGGTAATTTTTTAGGCACAAAAGGCCAAATGAACCTTTTAACGGGCTTCAGCAGACAATGCCCTTGGGGTCACTGCTGCCCTGGGTCGTCGCCCTTCTGGTCTATAGCCAAGCCGGGCTTAATTATAACTAATGAATCATGATAGTTATCTATAAATATGTCGATTGTCTTTTAAACATTGATTATTGTTTGTATGGTTTCTAAAATTACATGATGTGCATTTGAAACCTCCTATATATACATGTACATGTATGCATATATGCACATTATCTATACAATCTTATAACACAATTAGGTAAAACTTCTAAGTTAATAGGTCATTATTTATTTTCTTTGGACGGCAATAACACACTCACACGTTCCCGAGGTATCCAGGATCCATTCGGGTACAGACTAATCCCCGGCGACCAGGACCCACCACAGAGTGGTAGGCCAAGGTCTGAATATCGCCACATGCAGCCGCAGGGATTCGAACCCAGGTAGTCAGGGATATCATCTACTGACCCCCCAGAATGTTACGTTACCATTGGGCCAAACATGTTTTGATAGTTAATAGGTCATTATTGATAAAGCATTAAGTACAAATCACCAATGCATCAAGAGTCATGGTTTGTAAAAAAACTTTGTTGAAAACATATTCCACATAGATGGAGCAAATAAAAGGTTAGTAGTATATAAAATGGACCAACATTTTGGGTTCAAATTAACCACACAATTCAATCTATCTCAAGTACTATACTAAATTGAATTCTCCATGAAGATGTGGAGTACCAGCGGCTAGACGGTAAGACCCCGTGCACCTTTACTACTTGATTAATTTAATTTCCTTTTTGTTTGCTTTCTATTTTGTGAAAAAATACTCATCTTTGGAGAATGTCTATGTATTTCGGGTGACTTGAGATATTAGTTCGTGTGATTGTAATATGTTTTCTCATTAGGATTTTTCTTTCCATGAAAGCTTGTGTTTCCAAATAAATCAAACAATTTAGTATATCTTGGCATTTATATACAAATATAATTACAAGTAATTTTATTTTATACTATTCATATATAAATTTTTGATTTTTTTAATGAAAAATTATATTAACTTTTTATTCTTATTTTAAAATAAAAATTTAAATATTGTTCTATCGTACATGTACGCATAACTAAGGGGGTCGTCTAGTTCGGATAAAGAAATGAAAATGACAGCAAATGAAAATGATAATAAATTTTCATTCCATTTAATTTAAACCTCAAACAAAAACTTAGGCTAATGGAAATGTAGTTACTTATCTTATATAAAACCAACAATTTTTTTTATATTCAATCCGATTAATAATTGATAAATACTTCTAATCAAATTAGTACATGGAGGGAGAAAACTCATGCAAGTTCTGCATGAAATCAGGTAAATAAACATGAACATTTTGCTTTGAAATCACATAGAGATGACCATATTCATTCCTTTAACATGAATTCAAGCTTGAAATCAAGTCTATTATTGGCAGAAACACTTGACAACAAATCAATAAGACAATAACCCTTCATTCCACCATACACAGAACTAAACACTTATCTTCTTTTTGTATTAAGACAATATGAAAATCCAAATACTAACACGGGCATACGCATTAACCATCGAAGTCGGTACTCAAGAAACCATTCTCGAAATCAAGCGAAAAATCGAACATTTTCTTGGTGTTCCAATCTCTTCACAAACTCTTAGCATATACGATTGGGAACTACTCGACGGGCTCGACCTAGAAGACTATCCAATTGTCACCGAAGGTATAAAAATCGATCTCACAATCGATAATCATCATACGCCATCTCTAGAAACCCGTAGACAAACCCAAATTACAGTTAAATTTTCATCCCGAAAGCACAACATAGAGATTGACATAACCGAAACCGTTGGAAGTCTCAAAGAAAAGATTCATATTATTGATGGAACTCCTATAAAGCAAATGATGCTTTTCTTTTCTGGAGTGGAGATGGATGACGATTTTCGTAATTTGAGAGATTATGGTGTTGTCGAATACTCGGAAATCATTGTGTTTTTGAAGACAATGAGTCGATTAGTGACTGAGCCACCTTCACGGAAGCTTGGCTTTGTGGTTCAGACGTCCTCAGCTCTATTCGACTCTACTTGCATCCCTTTGGAGATGAAGGACTCGAGCACCGTGAAAGAATTAAGGGAATTAATGTTGGCGACGAAATTACTACCAATCGACGACTATATATTTATTCACAAACAAAGGATCATGAGAGATAATTGTAGCCTCCGTTGGCACGGGGTCGAAAACGGTGATTATCTTTATGTATTTAAAGGGACTGTTAATTAGTCGAATTATGGTAATTTTCGTCATGTAGAAGTATTGCAACATGATTATGTACATATATTTTTCGGTATTATAGTATATTTGAAAGCAAGATATTAACACTACTAAAATGGAAAGTTTTAGCTACAAACATTTTTTGGGAAATCTATCGCTAAAGGTCAGGTGATTCATCACAAAAACGTCACAAGAGTTGGTGGGTAAATCAAATTAGTGACAGATTACCTAGGAAATTCCTTGTTTGGTATTTTTCAGAAAACATCATATTTTACCGGAACCATTAGTATTTCACGGGTGACCTGTCAGTAATCATCGACGGAAATTTCGTGTGTGATTTTTGTAGGTGGAAGTTATTTATTTTGTAGTGTAGCATTTCGATTAATTCAAAATATTTTCATTCGATTGTTAAAGAAGACGGATTCGTGTCCATCTGATTAGAAATTTCTTTGAGTATGTAGCCGCCGGCCTAAAGATTGTGAATTAGAATTAGAATTATTACAGTCGTCTATGGTGCATTTACGAGGGAAGCATATCAATAAAAGGATCAACATACGTCGTGGTCGGATGCAGATTTTGGTTTAATTTACGTATGGCGTGCATATCACATAAACGCTACAAAACAAATGACTTTTACCCATAAAAATTAGCCAGAGAAATTACCAACAAATTTCCATCGACGATTACCCACGGATCACCCGAAAATACCAAGGGTTCGGTAAAATCTGATTTTTTTGAGAAAATACCAACGGATTACCCAGAGAATCCCCGGGTAATCTGTCACTGACTTGAATTACCCACCAACTTTTATGACGGTTTTGTGAGAAATTAACCTTTAGCGACATATTTTTCAGGAAAAAGTCTGTAAGCAAAAGTTTTTTAATAGTGAAATGTCGTCATTGATGAATCATGATTGTTAGAGCCTCATGTCTGCTAGACTTTGACCGTTTATTCTCAATATATATTGGAACCTCTTTCTCTTCTTTTATCGTGGACTCTTTTGAAGATTAATCTAATAGGATTATACATATTCTCAGACCGTAATATGGGGCAATCAATGGTAGCATATATGGCATATACCGTTCGAGCCTTAATTTCAAAATTGAAAACTACAGAGCTACTAATGTCAATAACACATACACACACATATATATAGAGAAATATGGGGCAATCAATGGTAGCATATATGGCATATACCGTTCGAGCCTTAATTTCAAAATTGAAAACTACAGAGCTACTAATGTCAATAACACATACACACACACATATATATAGAGAAAGGAAAGTTCAAATGTGAACTTATTTTTCATTGCGAACATGCGTGATGGCAAAGGAGAGCACGACACATTTCATTGGTGTTCACATTCAGTATGAATAACAATGAACATTCGTTATGAATAACAAAGGACGTTCGGTACGAATAACGAAGATGAAGTTCTGAATAACACAACATTCAATATGAATAACACACGATCATGATCAATTCATGATGAATAACCCGTGGAGGCAGGAAATGTGTCGCGCTCTCCTTCGTCCTCGCGTTCACAATAAAAAATGAGTTTTCATTTGAACCCGCTATATATATATGTGTATATATATATATATGTATATATATATATGTATATATATGTGGGTGTGTGTGTGTGTGTTAATGGAGGTTCGGAAAAACCCGAAAAAAATAAAAAACTAGGAACACCCTGGTCATTAACCGCTCATCATCTGGACGGTATGAACATGTGATGCATATAGGTAATTGAAGCTGTTTTTTACATTTAATCGTTTTATACACAACCGAACCTGGAAAAAGAACATGGTATATCTAATCAATTTCAACATAAATCCAAAAAAAACCAACTTTAATTCATTCAGTTTCATAACGTTTTATAAATCAGAATGGTAGATACAAAATACAAAAGTATGTTTATATATTTGAAATCACGACCTTTATATATAATAACTATCATCTAGATTTGATATACAAAACAACAAAAGGGATCAAAATCAAGATTAATTATCACATCGAAAACTAAATTGATTCGGAAGTACTTAAGAAAAACTGATGAGTCGAACCATCCTTGAGGGAATCAAAGAAGAGATAAAGATGGGAACCATCTTCAACACCATACTCAACAAGCAATGCTTCGTTTTCGTTCATCAGATTGTTATACAATAGGAGAATTAACCGATCATCAGGCAGCTTTTCTTGAGCTCCAATCTCTTTCTTCAAGTCTAATACAGTGGCGTTATCACCAATTTGAACGTAAAAGAGTTTTCCCGTCAAGATCTCTATCACCACCCTCATATTTTAATTTTCTACCATAAATCATCAGTAACAATAATTGTTTACGATAATTGATAGAAAGAGCGTATTTGAGTGAGAGAAAGAGGGAGAGAGACCTGCATAGCATGAAAAATGGTCATATAGGATGCATTGTCGGGAAGTTGGTTTGGTTTTTATTAGCATGACAATGGAATAGGAAATTTGTGACTACGTAAAATGCGAAATCTATGTGTTGTTAGTTTACGTGTCATAAAATGTATTTTGATCATAGTTTTACGTACACGTTAAAAAATGTGTATACATAGAATGTTTATACGTAAAATATGCCATACAAAACTCAAGGAGTATTTTGGTATTTATTAGAAACTGATTATTTACTTGTAAGATATTGAAAAACATTTATTTGTTTCATGGTAACAATTAATTATGCTATTTGTTTCTAATGGCTTTGGTTTTTTAAATATATGTACGAAGCCATGGAAACACCTAAAAAATGTTAAGTCGTATCGTTACACCCCATTTGTAAAATATTGTTAGATCAATTGAAAAAGTTGATAAAATAAGTTTTAAATCGATGATGAAATTAAATTTGTGATAAATTAGTATTGAAAAAGAATCCCATAAATTAAATAGAGTATATAATGTTATTTCATGTGACATTAGGCTTTTATTAAAGTGGCATAACGTTACGCACTTATGATAACAATGACTTGAAAATTTTGAATGTGTTATACGATGAGGATGACTTGGGCTAAAATTATTTTGTTCTTTGTCACCATTATATGCAAGCTATTAGGATACAATTATGAAAAATAGAGATATATTTGTTGTAGAAGAACCATAAATATGTTAGAGCTACAGAAAAAAAAATGAACCTAATTGTTCCAAGTAATGAGATAATTAAGGTCGAGGCACTAACTATATGAAAATGGCTCACATTTGAGATCTAGGTCTTACGGTAAGAAAAAAGATTTTAATTTTTTGATAGAAGAACTGGTCATGTAATTGACGAATGCCTTAAGCTACAAGGAAATAACAAAGTTGTCGACAAAGGAAATATAGGACTTCTAGTGAAATCGATAAAAGTTGAGTGTGAGGGTGATAATTGTGAAGTCATGGTTGTTTCTAAGAAGGCTTTCATCCGGTGATTATGAGTTTGAGAAATTGAATGTAAGTACATTTTTTATGAACAAAGAACTTGAGGAGTTCATTTCACACAACAATCGAAAGGGTTTATCACCCTTAGCAACGAAGACTAGATTTGTAAGTAGAAAAAATCCATTTGCAATTTATAGCAATCTCCTAGGCAACTACACAAAAGATACGATGCTTTCGTGACCAACACACAATTTGCAAATTTGAATGGATGTATATACATACATACCCACTTTTAGCACATTTTTAGGATCTTATTCCAATTTACTTTCATTCTCTCAATCACATTGAGTTTTTTATTCTTATTTTGCACACATTTGAGTTTGGAGTTTGGTTATGAAGTTTGGTCTAAATTTTGTTAAAATCTAATATTGCTAGTGTGAGCTTGTTGTAATAGTACAACAAATTAATGTGTCCAGCTTTGTTGAAGAAGAATGTTCTGGCAATCTGATGAAGGAAGTTTCTGATCAAAAACTTTCGTTTCTATGGTCAAAAGTATAACACCCTAGATTTCGTTACCGAGTAATCTTAGTATTTTCGTTACATACAATTTTGGATGCTTTATGTAGTTGTACCCTTGCTTAAAGGAGTTGTACTTTGGACTAATAATGTAAGTCCAAGTTTTATGTAAAGGGTCAATTATGTAGAAAATAAATTGGTCTTAGGACTAAAAATGTTAATAAAAGTCCATGTAGGGACCAATAGTGAGTTAGGCTTTTGATGAGGGGTGATAATTGACAATTGAGGATTCTTATACTAACTATTTAAGCCCTCTTTTCGGCCAAAAAGCTTCATTTGGAGCTTAACCCTTTCTCTTTCTAGCTAGAACCGTATCCAACCTCAAGAACCCTAAAAATTTTCCAAACTCTTCATGCAACTATGGAAATGAAGATATTTTGAAAGCTTGGTGATTAATCTTTGAAGATTTGTTAGTTCTACAAGTAAAATCTAAGGTATGCTCTCTAATTTGATGGTTTTTATTAAAGATTGGAAGATTCATGTTAGGGTTTATGGGGTTTTGATTAATATGCTAAATCCTTGTAAATTGATGTTAGTTTCTTGTTTATATTGGTTAAATAAGTGAGGAAATAAGTTTCAATCATTGATTTATGGTTTGGAAGAGTTTTATATTGTTTCACCATGGTTTAGTACCAAAATTTATAGAAAAAGGGACTGTTTTGGTGCTGTGAATAGTAGCAAATTTATCAAAAAGGGATTATTTGAAGTTGTGTAAAAGTTTTTAATAGTTGCTGTTTGTTCAGAAATTCGTAGAAAATCACTAGTTTATCCGATTGAGGTGTACGATATATCGTTGGAAAGGTATCTGAGTATACTACAACTTTGTAGTTTAAGTCCAGAGCTGATTCCAAGTTTACACGGCTCAAAACAGTGAGTTTTAGTAGCTGTTACTGTGCAAAAACGAGAATTGCACACTGTTTTTATAAAAATCATATAAAATTGGTATTTGCTCCAAATGACTTGAATCCAAAGCTATTGGAACAATAAGAAACAGTTCTACAAGTTTTGTTTAGACCTTAAGACCTAGATTGACCTCTAAGCTTGTTAAAAAGGATCATGAACACAGTGGTTCAAAGCTGTCCGGTGCAGGGGAATTGTAGCATTATTTGTTTGTACTTTGAGTTTTAGGGAGTTGTACCATCCGCAAATCTTGTTCCGATCATTCTCAATCTATTGTAAACTTGTTTAGGGTCAATGTTGGAGTGAAAAGGTGGCATTAACAACGGGATAGGAACTACATGATTAGCACATCGATTACCATCTAAGGTACGGATATCCGATCTTGTGACTCTTCTTAGTCACTAGACTTTTAAACAGGTAATACCTTTCTCATTCATCATTTAGGCATCTATTATGATCTCTTATTTTCAATTCATGAGATCATATTGGGCATTGTGAGTTTGATAACTCCTTTACTAAGTGGTATCAATTTGTCTATGATAATTCTTATTTGAATCTATTAACATAGTTTTGGTCTTTGATGTATTTATTATTGGATAATTGAATTTAAATTAAATCACTTTTGGATTTGATCCTTTTCATTTTTGAACCGTTGTCGTATTTGAACCGTTTTCGGAATTATAAATTGATATATAGTGACTAAAAGTCAAATTCTTATGAGATTGTTCTTTACATATCAAATTGACATGTTTTCACTATTTTGGATGTTTTGTGATTTAAGGCACGACATCGGGGGCAACGATGTCGTGACGCCTCCATGTCGGCTATAATTGTCATGGCGTCCTCGTTATTCGAACCCCAATGTCAATAAGTGGGTATGGCCCGGTACCGGCCAATTTGAGGGCGAATGGATCGATCCTAGGAACCGTTATCGGGAGCCGTTTTCGGCAGCCGTTTATCGGAAGGAATTGAGTGTATTGCCCTATACTCATTTTCCATTGTTCGAGTGGTCCGTACAACCCTCGAAACCATTTGATTTTAATTATATATTCTTTGTTCTTGACTTGATGATATTATTTTGATTCATTTATTAAGAACATTTTTACGTTAATTATCAATTGTTCATTTTGTATTCCGATCTTCAGATTTCATATGATTATCATCGTTAACTAATTCAATTATACACTTGTGATCTTTGTTATTTTTTTTTTATTATCCGCTCACTGAGCATTTGGCTCAGCCGAGGTTTGTTTTCTCCTCGGCAGGCACAGGATTGTAGGTGGGCTTATGACGGGACTGAGAGCGAAGGAGTATGACTACTTTGAAGACGACCTTGAATATTATAATAGTTTTTGGTTATGTATATATTGTAATTATAACTATGTCGTCTTAACTTTAGTCTACCCCATACTTTTATTTTGCTGGTTAATTATAGTAGCTCTGGTTTCCCGTTTATGTTAATTTTGTTGTTTGTTTCCATTGTGGCACACCGTCCTCCGGCCACACGGGACGGGGTGTTACAAAAAGCTTTTTGTACTACCTTAGCATTATAATTTTGATGCTTCCTAGTAGTATTATTTTTGGTTAATTATTACACAATAGATATTGTCTTGTACTTTTGATTTTTTTTTTCTTGTGGCTCTTTTTTAGTATATTAGGAGAATCTCATTAGTTAATTTGTAAATCCAGATTTTCTAAGTTGGACTAGCTTTTTGTTTCAATTTCCTTTTTAATTTCAAGAAATCTTTTGGTTAATTATCTACTACAACAACATTCTTACTTTTCCACAACAAACCTATGATTTTTAGCACTTTCACTTTCTACTCTCTAAGATTTCCAACAGTTTTACATTTCTTGCATCTTTACATTCTAGTACTTTACATTTGTCGCACATTTACTATATCTTGCAACTTTACTTTTGTGCACTTCACTTTATGTCATTTAAACGCATGTCTTTACTTTTTCCAACGATGATGGGTTAAACACCCTAGCTTGGATCTGAGTGTAGGTTTGGGAGATATAAATCTATGTGTTGGCAGATAATTTTTTTTATTAATAGCAATCAATTTTGCTATTAACTCCTTGTTGCTAAGTTTCATCCAAGTATTCTTGACAAAATAACATATTTTCTTTCACTTGGATAAGTTGGAGTTAAATGTAAGTCAACATAAATATTAGACCACTAAGGGTTATAGTTGGCTATTAGGAGGTTCAACCTTTATTGGTTGCAAACTATATGCAAAGAACATACCATTTTCAGATTTGAATATTGCTAGCAAAAGTTTAACCTGAACTTACACCCATGTTTTCTATAATTATTGTTATTATTCAACAGAATGATAATAAAAGCCAAAAATCATTCCTTCGAATTCACCATCTGAAATCTCATTCTAAGATTAATTTTTTGGAATTCTCACCTTCTTTATCCCTGTGGATCAATCTATGATATTCTTACCATTATTACTTATTTTCAGATGATATAGGATGAGTATGTATACTTGTGGCCATTTTGGGTTGTCTTTCTAACATGACATGAACCTCCGATAATTGCATTTATTAAAAGAAATGTGTGATGAAAAATTATTGCATTACTTTTTTCTTATATGTAAAGGAAACTCTACTTGTAGTTAAGATTATGGGATAGGTTCGGATGTTCAGAGACCAAATAAATGCATAATTTGATATGAATAACTTGAGGGGTACGAAAAAAATATTGATATGAAGATTGTTAGAGATAATAAACAAAAAAGTCCTATCTTAGTGAAAAGGGATACATAGAGAAAGTTATTCAATGTCTCCACACATGGGGAAACTAAAACCTATTAACATTCCATTTGCATCACACTTTGAAGTTATCATCTGGTTTAAGTTCTTTTACTAAAGTCGATATTGTCTATATGAAACGAGTACCATATTCTAGTGTTGTGGGATCCTTAATATATGCCATATCCTGGTGTCATGATCTTTAATGTATGCCACATTATTTTCTCGTGAGTCATGTTTCTTAATGTATGCCATGATTTTCACAACTTCGGATCTGTCTTATGCAGCATAGGCACGGTAAACAGGTATGTAAAAACCCACATAAAGAAAATTAGAAAGTCATTCAATGTATTCTAGCTACATTTTGGAATATATATTTGGGATTCCTTCGATGATTCCAACTATGCCAAAGACTTGAACAATCGAAGATTAATCAAGGGGTATGTGTTTACACTCGAAGGATGGACTTTCGCATATTTATAATTGATAGTTATCTTATCCATAACAACAAAAAATGGTCGATTTTTTTAGGACTAGGATGGGCTGGCCAGGCATTAGGGTTTTAAAATGGTTTGATCAGGCTTGTTCGGACTCAACCGGATTTTTCAAACTTCTTCAGGCTGGTTTTTTTGAGCCGGCAAGCCCCTAAAATTTGACCTAATCAGGCCTCGCGATCACTAGGCGTGGACTTTAGATTTGGACTTTTTTTAAGCATCTCTATTGCCTAAGGCCTTATAAAAAATTAAGGCATATTTTTATGAGCATTTAATGTATTACTTATTGTTAATAAGGAATTATTAAACGTTGTCATTTGTTTCTTATTTTTTAAAAATCAACTGATTATTACTATGTTTTATTTCAATGACTTTTCTAAACACATATTACTTTATATACACAATGGATCAAGTTATTTTATCATCATTTACAAATAGATTTCAGCAATTTCAAGTTTATGACAATATTTAGATTTTATTTAATTTTGAAAAACTAAAGTATTTAGATGATAAAGTTTTAAGAATATGTTAGTTTCAGGGCCGTCCCTAGGGGAGGGCGGGCCGGACGTATGCTCAGGTCCCAAAAAAAATAAGGGTCCATTTTTTTCCGGTATATACTATATAATATATGGTAGTAGTTCAAAAAAATTGATATATAAAATAGACAAATTCTTTTAGTATCTAATATGATCAAAAAATAGAAATTAGTATTATATTAAAGACCCAACATGTATTAATTAATTATATTAGAGAAGAAAATAGGTAAAACAATATTAATTGCTTGTTCTTTTTATAGTATCATTTTATTGTTTGTTTAAGTTTTTTTATTTACTACTAAATCGAAAATTATGTTGGCTAGAAATTAAAAAACATCAATAAATTCTCTATTATTCATCTCCCACTCGCTCTTTTGATTACTTCATCCATATAAATTCTATTTTTGTAATAGAATTCTTGTTATTAACTAAGAAAACTAATACATTTTGAAAAAAATTATCAACCATATGAGGCGATCGAACTTGTATCTATATTTAGGTTTCAAAACCACTATTTTTTTCATACATTATTGGTCTGCTCTTACATAATATGGAGTGCATGAATCTTAAGTACTCTTTTCCCTACAACAACAATAAGATCTCAAATAATAAACAATATGAAGTTTTGATTCTAACATTGAAGGTTCTAAAAAGTTTGTTTTAACGCTAAAAGTTTAAAATGGTGATGAAAACATTAACATGATGTGACAAGAAAACCGAACTGATTTATATATTGATTTACATAAACTCTTACTTTGAGTAATCAACATCGTGACCCCAAATGATGTCAATCTATATAATAAAATGTCTTTGGCGGTGGAACAAATTTACGATGCTATGTAAAAATGATACGATGGATAATATTAATTAAAATTAATTATTGATTGATTTTTCATTTAGGAAATACTCAGAAAAACGATGTTATATGAATTATTAATATTTTTTGAATTGAATGTTAATTTCGATGATAAAAACAATATCTTGAAGAAAAAAATCATACTTATCGAGGGTCCATTTTTAAATCTCGTCGAGGGCCTAAAAATTATCAGGAACGGGGCTGGTTAGTTTCAATATTGAAATGATAATAACATATGATAATTTTTCGGGAAATTAATTATTTTAACTGACGGGTGTCGAGTCCGGCAAATAATAAGATTTATAATTCAAGTCCTATTACCTCTAAACACAATAAATTGTGATAGTGATAAGTAGGGTCGTCTCCTCAGGGACTCGGTGTTAACCGTAGGTCCAAGACGATGTCACGTACAAATTCATTAAAATAATATATTTATATATATAAAGGGGGGATGGATGATTGATAGTTACGCTAAGCATGCGAAAATTAATTTATAATTATAAACAATAACAAGATGAATCCTAGTGATGAGCATAACCAATTATTTATGAAATCATGTATCATTGACTTGTACGTAAAAACATTTTCTCAATTGATTTTAGACCGGCCGTGAGTGTCGACGCGCACCAAACACTCCGCTTGTTCTTACGATTAAACTAGCATGAGAAGCTCGATGGACTAGTTCCTAATTGATTAAGTTGAATCTAGTCACGAACATAGAACTCAACCTACCAATCGCATTAAACACTAAACAAGCACCAATCCTAGCTAATGAATGGAAGCCAAACATTTAAACTAGATTACACAATCCTATAATGCAAACCAATTGATTTGGTGGTCTATTGATGCATTACTTGCTACAAAGTTGAAATTAGGAACAATTAAGGATTCCTAATTACAACTAGCAAATCAAAGTTAGGTTATAGGATTCAAGGGATCCTTCTCAAAACCAAAAAAAAACCAAAATTGATGAACACTTTAAACAAAGATTGCAAAGATAAAATCAATTGATAAACATAATCCAAGTCTCAACAAAGTTCAAAGTAAATTGATCATAGTCCCATCACTAGGAATAGGAACTTAGCTACTCATAATAAAACCTAAAAACATAATATTAAACTTACAATTAGTAGAAATTCAGTAAAAATGATGAAGAACCCTAGATTGAACTTTCCAAAATCGACTCCAATCTTGAAATCGCCCTTGTGTTTTCTCTCCAAATTTCTCGATCAATTTCTGAAATTCCTCCCCCTCTATGACAGTTAACGACTTCAATTTATACCCAAAGCGAACTAACCGTTTGATTTGGAGACGTGGTCGTTCAATTTCATCGCTCGTCAGTTGGGTGTTGTCAAACCCACGTGAAAACCCATGCGAGAATACCATATTTGAGCAAGCGAACAGAGGCTAACGCTAGTTGTGGCGTGAGTTTGATAAACCGGAAACTCGCGCGTCTGATTTTGGTCCCGAAACAGTGCTCGTCGCTGGTTGCGACATGAGTTTTGGCCGGCAGAAAGTAGCGAGAGAGAGCACGACGTCAAAAATCAAGGCTGGATGCATCTTTCTTTTTTCCTTCTTTTCTTGTGATCTGGGCTGTGTTTATATGGGCCTGTGACGTGGGCCTGTGACGTGGGCCTGAACTTCAATTTCTTTCCTTGGTTGTTTGCTGCTGTCCATCGAGAAACCACAAGTGCAAAATTAAAGAGATTTCTTTTCCTAAATTCTTTTTGGCAACATAGGACAAAACCATATTTAAAATGGCTTTTTTTCTTCTTCTCTTCCTTGCTGCTGCACACGAGAATATGAAACCCATTAAAACATTCTTTTTTTTCACATTTTAAAATATAGCAACCCATCAAATACCAACCTCAAATAAATAGGGGTATTTTAATCATCCAATTACCATGAATTGCTACGTAATTTCGACATTAAAATACATAAATTATCACTTATCATTAACCATTTTAGAAATCAATATTACTAAAATAACCATTTTCTCTCCACTTTTACCAAAATGACCAAAATACAATCGAAACATCCACCGAAATCGAAACCTCCGTCAAATACCTCCACCAAATGCCAAATACCTCCGCCAAATACCTCCAGGTTATAATTTATCAATTTCTAATTTACATTTTACATTTTATACCCTTAGAGTTAGTTAATAAATTACTTTAGATTCTTTACTTTTTAATTTTTTGTTTTACACCCTTATCACATTAACACACATACTCATATATCAATTAAAATACGTCTAAAAAATACGTTTTTATTTTAACAAGTTACACCATTATAATCGTATTGACAATACCTTCGAAATGAGCCCAATATTGAATATTTTTCGATTTAAATATAAATACTTTTAAAGTCAATTATCCTCTTGATCGGTGAATATCAATATTTTTCATAAAATTCGGAATATTAATTAAAATATAATGTTATTATGATTTAACAACAAAGTATAATATTATGGATATATAAAGAAATAAGATATAAATTATAGTGAATTTGTACTACTTTTGTGTTCTTGTCATTTCTATAATAAAATCCATATAAATTAATATTCATGTAAAATAACACATAATGCATCGGTTCTTAAGGTTATTACAATATACACTATAGTTAACCCATTTTTGAATCAATGATATATACACAGTGCGGAGGGGACTACAGAAATAAAATACAATAATCTTTCAAGCATATTTCCATGTTCTCCTTCTCCAAGACCTTTCAATCTTTCATGAGTAAATTTTTCAGCCTCATTATAATATTTTAATAGCCGGAAAAGACGATCAACTTACAAAAAATAATAGCATTATATTTTAATTAACATTCTAAATTTTGTGAAAAATATTCATATTCACCGATCAAGAGAATAATTGGCTTTAAAAGTATTTATAATTAAATCGAAAAATATTCAATATTAGGCTCATTTCGAAGGTATTGTCGAGACGATTATAATGGTGTAACTTGTTAAAATAAAAATGTATTTTTTTAGACGTATTTTAATTGATATACGAGTATGTGTGTTAATGTGATAAGGGTGTAAAATAAAAATAAAAAGTAAAGTACTTAAAGTAATTTATTAACTAACTCTAAAGGTATAAAATGTAAAATGTAAATTAGAAATTGACAAATTATATTTGGCGGAGGTATTTGGCGGAGGTTTCGATTTCGATGGATGTTTCGATTGTATTTTGGTCATTTTGATAAAAATGGAGAGAAAATGATTATTTTGGTAATCTTGATTTCTAAAATGGTTAAAATAATTAATTTCCCTATTTTTTTCTCACATAGGCTGCTAACATTCACTTTTAGAATTAAATATTTGAGAGATATAAAAATAACAACACAATTGGAACACTTAAATATCTAAAAAGAGTAGATTGCCTCTAAAAACCAAGAAAAATGAAATTCCAATAAGGGTTTTTCCTTTTACACCCTACTCTAATTTCTAAATATACTTTACTCTATTGTATTTATCTATTTTAATTGGTAATATACTAACAT
The DNA here is from genome assembly GCA_036898165.1 of Silybum marianum. Classification (NCBI taxonomy): domain Eukaryota; kingdom Viridiplantae; phylum Streptophyta; class Magnoliopsida; order Asterales; family Asteraceae; genus Silybum; species Silybum marianum. The sequence goes on from CM072531.1 coordinate 3,263,682, forward strand.
CCATATTTATTTATCAATTTTAATTGGATGATATATACGTATATTAGGTTTTAAAATGTAGAGTAGGGTGTAAAAGGTAACACCCTTCCAATAAATTGAAAAAAGATTTTAAGCCTAATGTTTTAATTTCGAAAGCCTACTTTATGCCGATACACAATATGTATCGTAGTGATCAGTTATGGTGTATACGACCTTTTAATTTGGTGCTTGTGGGTCCTTTGTCATGGCAGCCTAAAACAAGACAAGAATGGTCGTCATTCCTTATTTTCAAGGAATCGGACAACCTGCTAACCCTAAGTTGCATACCAAGCATTACCAAAAAATGACTTTCACCTACAAAAAATCATCCAGGGAAACTTTTTGTGTAATTACCATGGATCACCCAGAAAATACTAATGATTCCGGTGAAATCCGATGTTTTCAACAAAATACTAACGGATTACCCATGAATTTCCTGAGTAACCTATCGCTGATTTGATTTACCCATCAACAAATTAACCACCAATTTTTAGGACGGTTTTATGACGAATCACCCTTTAACGACGGATTTACCAGGGAAATGGTCGTAGGTGAAAGTCTTCCATTTTAGTAGTGAAGGTCACATACCCTAATTAAGTGACGTGTTTATCTTCATAGACGATCGAACTAGCTAGAAATAGCGTCACTCATTCTCTGAATCATTGATGTTGTAATCTTTTCCATTGCAACACCAAATCGATAGCGGATCGAGATTGATATGATTAATTTTTTGATGATTGAGTTATGCAAAATAGATGTCACTATTAGTCACATATATCAATCCATTTTGCCTTAAGCCAGCTAATATTACAAATATGTGTTGAGAATTGAGATGATCTTAGAAGGTTGACTTTTAGCTTGACGTTGACCTAAATTTCAACCTTGGATTAAATTGTGGCCTAAATTGTATTCATATCCACAACCGATTTGTACTTTTTTTCCCTTGGTTTTGGTGTTTGTTTGTGGGCATTGCATCCTCAATTGGTGCTTCAATTTGAACCCCTAAATCATTTCACAATCAATTACTCCCATTAGAATCTTTATCTATTGAAAATTTGCTCTAGAACTCTACCATTCTATTGTATTTGATTGTTTCAAAAAACCCTGAAACTAAAGTTTCACTTAATTTCCTAGGCAAAGGATCGTGTGAGGAAACAAAAAGAAGTTAAGGCGGCCACTTAATTAATGGTCTGAACGCTTGATCACTTTTAATGATCTCACGTTCATCAATGAATTGCGTTCCTTACGAGACCTGATCTGGTACATCTCGGTGCATCTTATTAGTGGTGATCTTCAATGAAGATAGATCCCTTGTTAAGCTTCTCACAATAGCTTCTCTTCTGATCAACGGAACCCAACCCCAATTTCCTATTATGAGTGTGTGTGTGTGTGTGTATATATATAGGGTGATAATCAAATAAAAATAAAAAAAAGGTTGAAACTGTGGGGACTGACCTAAGCCTTAGATCTTATGATTTTAATTTAAAGCTATTTTTAATAAATAAAAAATGGCTTAATCGTCATTTTGGTAACAAGATTCACTAGATAAAACATAAAAATTCATTTTGGAGATGAAAGTTAGAGCAAGTGGTTGAAATTACATGTTTGTCCTTAACTTTTCAAATTAGACATGAGATTGGATGTGTATTTTGCTAATATTACAAAAATGTCATCTTTTTTAATAGCCATCGATTAAAACCCTTGAATGTTTGAGATTAGTCCTTAAGTCCTTAACTTTTTTTTGGTTTTTATTTGATTATCACTCTATATATTTTGGGTTAGGATCCGGAAAAAACTGCAAAAAAATGAAAAAATGGGGAACATTCTAATAATTGTTCATCATCTGGATGGTATACACATGTGCATACAAGTAATTTATAATCAATTTCTTCCGTATGCACATGTGCATAAATATACAAAAAACAACTTCAATTACGTACCAGCAGCACAGCTGTATGTACACATATGCATACAGATAACATGAATGGCTATCAGAGTGTTCCGTTCCTCAGTTTTTCATTTTTTTGAGGTTTCCCCTTAGGGGGCGTTTGGTTTGCCGGAATCCGGCGGAATCTGATGGAATTGGAATGGTCAATTCCGTTGACCAAATTCCATTCCATCGTTTGGTTACCTCAGGAATGGAATTGAATTCCAAACATTCCTCCATTTAAGGATTTCACCATTCCTTCCTAAATGAGATGGAATTGAAATCCATTACATCCAAAACTTCTATAATGACAAAAATACCCTCATGATAACTTTAAAATGTTAATTTTATTATCATTTATAATTAAAAAAATTGAAAATAAATATAAATATAAATATAAATATAAATATAAATATAAATATAGAGTCTGGTTCTTCTATACCTCAGTTAAAAGTTACACCCCGTGCACCCCAATCAAAACCGTCCATTTTTTATATTTTCTGATTTTCACAACCTTTTAACCATTTTTTTCATAACAAGTTTGTTCCATTTGATCCTAAATGATATGAAGTGTATTATGAAATGAAGAATGTTATGAAATTCACTATATAGTAGGCGGTTTTGATTGGGGTGCACGGGGTGTAACTTTTAACTGAGTGTAGCAGAACCTCCCTCTATAAATATAAATATAAAAATAAATATAAGAAATGGTATTTTTGTCATTATTCATCATTTCATTCCAATTCTGTTGCAAACCAAACAGACAGATTCCAATTTTTACATTCCATTCCTGCAAACCAAACACTTGGTCAAACCTGATAAGATTCCATTCCAATTCCTTCCAGATTCCAATTCCTTTGACAGATTCTATTCCTACAGATTTCATTCTGCGAACCAAACGCCCCCTTAATGTTCCCCTCTCTCTCTCTCTCTCTCTCTCTATATATATATATATATATATATACACACACACCTAACTACAGCGAACCGAAAACATGTATATGCCGGTTTGCATAGTGGTCCAAGGTTTGCTCATTATCATCCTCAGATGTCTAATGGCCAGCTCTAACTAGATAATTGTATAGTAAGTTATGGGTGATAATATTAGTGATGGTTACCAGCAGATGGTGGTTACTTACTAGTCTTAAAAAGCAGGCTATACAAACAAAAACTAAGTGTTAAAACTAGCTACCAATCTTGCCTTTGGACCCAAAAACAAAAGACTCCAATTAAGTATGTACCACCTACCATTCTTTAGTCATGCTTTTCTTTGCTTACCTTTCATTCTTGCTGTGTAAAAAGGTTGAAAACCCATGATAAAAAGTTTCTATTAATACAAGTTCTCCGTTATCTTTTAACATCAAAACGATATTTTAAGTATTTGCCAATTACTCGATATCTAATGGCTAGTTTCGACAAGCGCTCAACTTCCGATGACTTTTCTTCTAAATCTACAGGTACCCATCTCAAATCTCTCTTTCTCGCCCTCTTGCTCCACCACACACAAGTTTAATTTAGTCGATTTTTAAACAACATAGAAGAACTATTGTAAATAAGATCGAGTTTGGAGTGTTCTTTATGATGACCCCCAAAAGATTACAATTAATCGATGCATTAATCCCTGTTAGAGTCCCACACATCGGCTAGACTTGGATCATTGTTCTTGTATAAATGTTGAAACCTCCCCTTTCTCCTCAAAGGCTCTTTTGGAGATTGATCTAGGGTTCCACATATTTTAATAGTCCCGAATGTAGGTTTGTGCTCGTAATTAACCACTGACGGACCCATAGAAGGGCATACAGTGGCACGTGCCACCGTATTATCTCTCTGCAGAAAAGTTAAAAAATTTACGTTTATGAAAGGTGCAGTTGTTTCATTTTATAAGGTGCGAACTGTATTTTATTCAAAAGTTCAAGAACGTACAACCGTACATCGTAAACAACCAAAAAACCCAAAAAAAACTCTTGAAATCAAAAAAAAAAGTCCATTGAAATTGATTTAAAAAAACTTGAAAATCCCTTGAAATCAAGCAAAAAAAACTTTTAAAAAAATCCCTCGAAATGATGAAATTAGACTAAAACACATCGAGAGATATCAAATATTAGTAAAAACATGTCGATAAAAACCATGTTTTTTGTAATTATTTTTTGTCTATATATATAATAAATTACTGAGTTCGTCCCTCCTCATAACTTTGCCTAAATCTTTGTAATATGTTATAAATAAATCTCCAGAAGAGCAATCCAGTCGAGAATCGAAGCTTGAATTCTCAGAAGACGAAAAAAATCTTATCACAAGAATGTACAAGCTGGTCGGGGATAGGTGAACTCTATCGATCTCTTTCTCGTCTTATTTATGTTTTTGTTTAATTGATCATTTTTAATACACCCACAATGCATTCATAGCTTTTATTCAAAATTATTCTTTTTTTTGTTTTCTTTATTCGTATAAATCTCCGAATTTTCATTTATTTTGGGACGAAAAGAATGATCAACACTACTAGAAAATTGAGTATTTTTAACGGAAATTTTCAACGAAAAAATGTCGTTGAAAATTTTCAACGAATTTTAGAGGGATTATTGACACAACATAAATTTTCAACGAATTTCCGTTGAAAATCTCTCACAAACATGCATTTTCAACCAAAAAAATTTCAACGGAATGTCTCGTCAAAAAAAATTTGGTTGAAAATGCATGTTTGTGAGAGATTTTCAACGGAAATTTGTTGAAAATTCGTAGAAAATTTATGTTCCGTCAATAATCCTTCGTAGAAAATTTTCAATGACATTTTTCCGTTGAAAATACCCAATTTTCTAGTAGTGCAATAAGTTAAAAAAAAATTAACCATAAGGCTTGTGGCGTACTGGTTAAGCCTTGTGGGGATGAAGCTAGATAACTTATCTACGCAGGTTCGAATCCAAGGGCAAACATCTTGTGGCCCTTGGGTCTCAGGACTGCATGTTTTAGCAGTCTTAAAATTGTCAGGGATTAGTCTACCCAAATATTTAGGATGCCGTTTTAAAAAAATAAATTAATTAATTAAAAAAGTTACCGTATGATGACACTCTCAGATGGTCATTAATTGCTGGAAGAATCCCCGGAAGAACAGCGGTGGAAATTAAAGAGTATTGGACTTCAAGATTTTCTGCAAACGATTGAGAAATCAAGAAGAGACACGTGGACATCGGGGGATCTAAAATGTAAATGTTATGAATGCATGCAAGTAGATGTGTTTTATAAACGCTTTGATGTTGAATAAATATTAGTTTTGTGTTTAATTAACATATGACTTAGGGGATAAAAAAAAGACAAATATATATAAGCCGGTAACTATAAATGATTCATATATGAATTATTGATAAATAGAAACAAGAGTTCATATGTGAATAATTGGTAATAGAGGTGCTCACGGGTTGGGTTGATTGAGTTGGAGGCATTTCAACAACCCAACCCAATTCTTGCGGTTTGAAAAATCTCAACCCAACTCAACCCGACCCAAACCAAAGTGCAACCCAACCCAACCCGTACGGGTTGGTCGGGTTAGTCGGTTTAATAGTTCGGTACAACAAAATATTCTTCTAACCTTAAATATGTTGTTTTTTTCTAGTTTACTCATAATTCTATATCATCATCAGTCATTTGATACAACTTATCTATACTTTTTAAATTTTAAGTATATCACATTCAATTAATTTTCTCAATATATATATATGTGTGCGTGTATGTGTGTGTGTTCACCGTTACTAATATATACAAATAAATTATATAAAGATAGATAATAGATTGCAAATATATGTATATGAAGAGAGTGTGTGATGGGTGTGATTGTTTAATTTCCATATTAGCGGAGACTCAATAATCATATTAAATCCAAATATAAAAGGATATTGGGTTCATCGGGTTGGGTTGGGTAGTTCAAATAAAAGTACCCCGATATCAACTTAATACATACGGTTTGAAGATTTTACAACTCGATTAGGCATCGGGTTGCTTCGGGTTCAGTTATTTTGCATCGGGTTGGGTTGATCGGGTTGGTCGGTTTAGTCGGGTTTTTAAGCATCCCTAATTGGGTTTGGTCGGGTTTTTATCATTTTGTCTTTCTTGTTAAAATCTCCTTCTATCGACTTAAAATTTTATGATTACAATAACGAAAATAGAAATTCATTAAATTATGTAGATTATACCAAGGAAATGAACTAAAGTTATAACGAAGAATGTTCTTGCAATGTTTTTTCAAGAACAACAATCGTAAACTTGATGTCAATCTTTACTCGTTAAACCAAAGAAAAATTTGATTCATAGTAAAATGGATCTTTCGAAACACCTAACCAACATTACATGTATTCAATGTCACTTTAAGTTTATAGGAGCAACTGTTTGTTGCAAATGTGTTATAATAAGTTTATAGGACGGTTATATAAATGCCTTATATAACAAGTTTTGTAAAAGGGAAAAAATCAATGGATGTGTATATTAGTATATTATATGTGAAAAAAATTTAAACAAAAAGATATATGCATTAACCGAACAAATAAAATCTGGAAGTTACCTGAACCGAAATACCCAAGAACTTTTCATAGTTTAATTGACCGATTAAGTCTATTATATTTTTTTGAACAAATAAATCCTTAGATGTATAATATAAAGGAATATATCATTAATCACTATAAAACAGGGCCATCAACAACTTTTACCGATGGCTACCGTCATCGAATTTACCGACCGAAAACGGAAGGATATTCGGTGGCAATATAATTAACTACAAAACACCACGACAATTACATGGGGTTACCGACGACTCACAGGGTAAAAGAAATGTGTCGGTAAACTGTCGAATATCAGTGACTTGCCAACAACATTGTGATGGCATAAGTTGGTCGTATATATTCGTCGATAAAAAGTTAATTTTTTGATATTATTTATCGATATATATATATCAACAGGGGCGGTTTCATACGAGTACGGTAACAATTTACGTGAATGCGAGGACCTTTTTTCATGTAGAAGATCACATATGATTTGATTTTGCACTAATTGTATCGGATGACTTTTGGGGCCACTTAAGTCGCATGGAAAGCCGCCCGCATCATTTATGATTTTGTACAAAATCACATATGATTTTGTACATGAATCATATGTGATTTTGTACATGAAAATTTTCATGTACAGAAATAATTGGCTGAGAATTGTCCTCGCATTCTCGTAAATTGTTACTGTTCTTACATGAACCTCCTCTATATCAATAATATACGGGAAACATATCAATTACCGATAGATTTCAAACGTAGATTTTTTATTTATTGAATATATCGAAAACAAACGGTAATCTGTGCAAATTTGTTACAATTTCACAATTTCTGGCACAAACTTTTAAATTTTAGATTTTTATTTAATAGTATTATTTATGGAAACATCGGTTATATGTCAGTAACTTTATTAAAATTACCAATGGTTACTATATTTTCATTTTTTTTCTTAATAGGTTCTAATAACACTAGTGGTATCAATGGGTTTTAGTGGGTCAAAAAACGATCTTGGTGAATTTTGATGGATCATATCCGGGATGGGTGGTTTCAATGTGTCTTACTGAACTTTATTAAGCTTTATTGGGCCCATGTTTGTTCAAATGTGTCAATCATTATTAACGGGCTTTAATAGGTCATATTTAGTCTAACTGGGTCATAATCGATCTTGGTGGGCTTAATGGGTCATATTTGGTCTAATTAGATCGTAATCAATTTTGATGGGCTTAATGGGTCATATTTGGTCTAATTAGGTCGTAATCAATCTTGGTGGGCTTAATGGTTATACTTGGTCCAATTAAGTCATAATCTTGATGGCCTTAATGGGTTATATTTGGTCTAATTAGGTCATAATCAATCTTAGTGGACTTAATGGGTCATATTTGGTCTAATTCGATCATAATAGATATCAGTTGGCTTTAATGAATCTCAATAGATCATAAATCAGGTCATAATGGACAATAATGGTCATAATTGATCCAAGTATATATGTCATAGTCGGTCCTAATGTGGGTTATGTTTGGTCTACATATATATACATATATATATATATATATATAGGGTTAGGTTCAAATGTGAACTCATTTTTGGTTGTGAACGTGAGGACGAATCTCAGTCACACATCTTCGGTTATGGTGGACGCGATCACGGAGGATTGACGCGATTCATGGGAGGGTGGAGATTATTAAAGGAGTGAACTGCGTCAAAGTTCGTCTTTATTGACCGGATAAGTGGCTGAGATTCGTCCTCACGTTCACAATCAAAAATGAGTTCACATTTGAACTTTCCTCTCTCTCTCTCTCTATATATATATATATATATATATACTAGGGGTGAGCAATTGACCCGCAAAAACCGGTCCGAATCGGGATCGGCACCGGCACCGGCATCGGCACCGGTATAGTCCAACCAATCCGGCTTTCAGTATAGTCCAACTAGTCCGGTATAATCCTGCAGTGATGACATGGATTAAAAAGCAAAAATACTAAATTCAAGAAAGCAAATGGATTAATAATCAGTTCCAACCAAGTTTTTCACTGGAAAACCGGGACTGGGACCGGGACCGGCACCGGTATTGCCTATACGGTCCTGTTCTCGGTCCTAAGAATCTCTCATTTACTATTCTGGTTTCAAACCGGTTCGGGCCAAATGCTCACCCCTAATACAAACATACATACAAGTTAACTACTCATGCATACATAGTCACATGTAACCAAATAACATTTACATATGCATACGTACAATGTAATGTTAATGTGGATAAATTTCCATTTCTATTAATTTACCGCCAATAATCCATCTCAAATATCATATTATTGACGAAATTATGACTGTGGGTCATAATGAATCAGACGTCATGCCCTGACCATCAATAAGAATCAATTTATAGGACCAAAAATTAAAGGGTCTTATCTGAAGGTATTGTAATATGTTTATAGGACGCTTTTGTATGTCTTAACAAATGTTTTATGACATTTTTAATATAAAGCGTCACATTAGCTATTTATAGGACATTATTTGAAAATTTATTTTATAAAAACAAGTGTTCTATAAAAAGATGGGTTTATATGACACTTTTTCATAAGTGTACTATAAAATAGCTAGGGGACGTTTGTATTAAAAGTGTCTAAATTTTTTTGTTAAAGCGTCCAATATCATCCTATAATTTATTACAACGCTTTAGATAATACCGGCCCTCTATTTTTTTTTTTGTCATATAAAGTGGGTCTTATAAAGCAATATGGGATTAGGGGGTGCCTGGGAATCAGAACATTTGTTACCCTAAAAGTCACATAGTTCTGGGGAGTTAATTACTTTTTCATTACCTTGCTAGCCGAATGCATCATTAGAATACTTGTATATGGTTTTTTTTCAATAGTTTCGACCTTTCGGGTAAAAAAATGTTATATAAAATACAAATCAGTTAACTGGGTGGTATTGTGTGTAACACCCCATTTTTTTTCCAAATAAATCAAATGTCACGTCATCAAAAACACCTCATTAAATACTTCAATTAATAAACTAAAACGTTTACAGCGGAAGTCTAACATCAAATCAAAATAAATATTAAAGATAATCCGTCCCATACCGGGTCACTATAATTCAAATCAAGACACTCCGAAATACATATAAGTGTACACTAAATAAAGTAAAAGGAACTAAACTCCTTAAACGTGTCCTTTGCCCTTGTCGATTCCTGAACCTCCCGATCCTGAGATGTATACTATAGTCAGCTAAATAGCTCAGTGAGTTCACGGTTTACGTGCGACTATCCGACACACATTCAATCACATATAATTATCAATTAAATATGATATGCAATTTCACCAATTATATGCACCCCAATGAGATCTCTTAACTCCTCTCCGTTAGGTAAGGACCTGCCATGTCACAGACATTCCCTGGGCGTGTAAGTCCATCAGGAACTACCACCCATTTCGGGTCGTGTCTCCCAAAGTGTGACACATCGAGCCGATATCCCATAACCGGGTTATATACATTTTATAAGCATGTTAACCCACACCCCAACTCCTATTTGCATGCAATGTATCATCATATAACATAAATAGCATGCTACACCATAATTTAACCACATGCATGTAGATCACCAAATTAAAGTAAACATGCAATAATATCACCTCATCAATTAACATATAAACATCCACACCATATATGTAAAAAGACATTTCATACATATGTATACATCCCAGTGAAATCTCGTGAAAGACTCACCTGGAATTGTAGGTTTGCTAAAACTCCGCTCCAAGTGGTAACCTACAATTTATCCAAAATAACACTATAAATGTCTAATCTTTTTCCCAAAAGTCAACAAAAGTCCTTTATTGACCAACCTCAGTAATGTCTAATTAATATCTAAATAATATTATAAATTAGTACGTTAATTATTAATAAATTCGGCACCTTAGAATTCTTAATAATAATACACTTGAAAACTCCCAAATTAATTAAATTTTATCTCTAAATTTTAATTAATTAATTAATTGATATTTTAGAATAAAATAATATATTTAATTTAATATATTAAGTTTTCTAAAATAACATTAGAAATTATACCCAATTAAATTTCTTGGACTCCCAACATTAATAATAATCCAATAAGGATTTATGGGCTTCAATGCAAAAACCCAAGTATATTTTAAGTCTGATGGGCTTCAGATCAGGCCCAAGCATAAGGACAGCCCATACCCCTTGGCCCACCCCTCCTCTTGCCGGAATGGTCGCCGGAAAACGCCGCCGGCGCCAGCGAACGTCGTTGTTCCGGCGACAACGCCTATTTTCCGGCCAAAACTTGTTTTAACTCGTTTGGCCTCGTTTCTCGTCCGTTTTCATCGATTCTTTTTCCTAAATTCAAGTTATTTAATTTTCTAACTAATTGGAACAAGAATCACCCAAAATAGTTGAGATTTGATTGAGATATTTGTGTTTAAAGTTCCGGTTTTTACCGAAAACGATTTTTCGGGTTTTTCGGTTGACTTGACAGCCTTCCGATCACCCATTGGACTCCGAAACTGTTATGAACGTTTTCTCTATTAACTCTAACGTCTCTACATGTATCTATTCGAGTTTAGAAGGGTTACATACCTTAACTCGATGAACCGACACCGAAAAGTGATCGAAACCTTTACGCCTTAACCTTTTCTCCAAGACTCCAAAGCGTTTTCTCTCTAAGTATTTTAAAATACCAAAACCCTAAAGGGTTGGTCGACCTCCTCTTATATAGGTCGGTTTCTAACGTTTTATGGAAAAAATCATAATATGGAAACTCTCATTAATGGCATAAATACCTTCCATACCAACTTTCGTCAACTGACAACACAGGTCCCTCTCCCTCGATTTTCTTTCGAACCCACTCCAAAATTTGAATTACTTCCAAACATAATATTGTTCTATTAATAAAACCATAATATTTTCATTAAGGTTCACCAAACTTATTTCCGAAATTCGAAATAATATTCCTCTAAATTAAAAAATTTGGGTGTTACATTGTGATTCTCATTTATTATGTTAACTCTTAAACGTTGGTTGTGCATGCATGGATGGAAATGTTCACTACCCATCGATGGGAAATAGGGAGTTATGGTAGCATTATACGGGAGGGAAGAGAAATGAAAGGTTGTTCGCTAGCCATATCTGGTACCTCTAGATCTTATGCCGGCTCCGATTCAGTCGAGGTTAATAATTTATTTTATTATATAAGTGAAACACATATTATTTTACTCATTGTGTGTTTAATATCTATAAGTGCGAGAATTAAAGAAGAAATTTTAGATGATGAAGTAGAGAGGCTTAAGCGTGAGAGGGAGAAGACGTGATGGCGGAGAGAAGGAGGGCCCTCAAAGGCGATGTTGCTTGAACACTTCTAAGCATCATCTTCTGAGGATCCTCTTTCCGATGATCCCTTATAGAGTTATAGTAGATTTCTTGATACTGGCGTGAATTTGGATAATTTTGTATATTTATTTTGATATGTGTACCAATTTGCAGATAAATTTAGTTTCAATTTGGGAATTTGTGTGATACTAGTATATTACGTATATTAATTATAGGTTAAAATGCGTGAAATATGGTTTTGAAAAAAAACAAATCGGCTTTCAGATGAAAATCCGTTCGTAAACATCAATAAAAGTACATTAACAAGCATTAACAATCTATGAAAATTGTCAGTAAATAACGGTCAAAAATCTGTTGATAAAGCATATGAAAATAAACCCAACACTCTTCATTATCCGTCGGTAATCTTGGTTCCTCGGAAATTCACATAAATGTGTTATCTCTAAGTCGTCAATAATTCATGGGTTTATCTTTTATTTTATTGAGTACAAAATGCCTTTTTCTACGTTTTATTATTGGTATTTATCGGTAAGTTATAAAAGTATGTCGGTTTTTTCGGTTGTTTTAATTGATGGATATTTAACATCGATTTTTGTTCTTTCTGTTTGGATACCAATGGTTTTCTGCCATCGGTGATGTCATCTTTTGTAGTAAATTCTCTCTAGATGTATTAACATATCAATAGCAAAGCATAATGAACCAATAAAACGAAAGGAATACATCATGCCTATTAGTTGGTCATTATTTAGTTTTCTGATTTAAATCACAATCACAGTTGTTTGTTATGATACGATGATTGTCATTTGAATCTGGAAATAAGTAATTAGTAGATTCTCTTTGTGATTGTCATTTGAATCTGAAAAATAAATAATCAACAGATTCTCTTTAAATAATAAACAACAACATATTTCTTTATCTTTATTCGTTCATTGTAATTTAATACTGATTTATTGATACATCGAGAGAAATGGTATACGACCATATTAAGTAAATGGCGATATCATTAGTTCATTATACTTTGCTACTTGACAACTTTTATAAATGGTCATATTAAGTTGAATTTATTAAGGATCACCCAATTTTATCTTATAAACTTATTATAATGTCATTTTTAAGATGCACAATTATGAGCTTTATGAATTTAAAGCCTTATTAAGTAGCGGCGGATATAGAAATTTAGGTGATTGGAGGTCTAGGCGGTGTGAACGAGCCCAGTACTAGGTTATTCGAGCTTGCCTCAAAATAACTATAAAAAACTCAAAATCTGTACGTGCTTTTTTGAAAAGATTCGACCGTAGGTGCGATGATTTACTTCACGGGTGAGGTCTCTGGTTCAAGTCCAGGGGATATGAAATCCAACCCTGGAAATACAAGATCCCAATTTTTTTTACTACCCGGAGCTTCGATACATTTCGAAATCGAGACGAGGAAGGGCGTAGTAAGCGACGAAATGCCCTGGGGCTATTTACAACTATCCAATTATATATCATATATGTGTGGACATATTGTGTATTATGGACATATTGTGTATCAAGAACGAAACAAAAAGCGGAAAGAATAAAATATTCTCAGAACTCTTAATTGATACGACATGCTATTTTTTCCGTCTTCTCCTTGGCAAAGAGAAATTTTACCATTCGACTATATCCGCTTTTTGTTAACTCAATCTCGAATAACTTTTTCAATATAAAGCTCCAACTCAAACTAGAATATTTTTTGGGTTACGAGTTCGATGCTTGTTTACAGGTTTGTACTCGCGATAAATTAACTCGTTTATTGGTTTGAGATTGATAATTGTTGTACTTTTGGAAATGGTATCTTAGGCATTTGCCTAGACTAATCCCTGACATTTTTAAGACTGCTAAAACATGCAGCCCTGAGATAATTCCCTAATGGCCACAAGTTGTTTGCGCATGAATTCGAACTTGGGGTAGATGGGTTATTTAGTCTCATCCCCCACAAGCCTTAACCACTACGCCACAAGCCTTGTGGTTAATTGTTATATTTTTATTGTATTATATATGAATATATGAGTATGTTTGGCTTGAAAATGTGTATGCTTAGATGTCTCATCTCGAGTCGACTCGAAAAATTTAATCGAGCTTTCAAAAGAGTCGATTTGAACATTGGTTTAATGAAGTTCGACTCACTAAATTAGATGAGAGTTATTTTGTGTTTGAAATCGACTCAAACTCGAGAATTATTAAAGTTCGAGCTCGAGTAGGTCATTAAATACTCGACTAGTTTACACCCTCAACTAGGAGTATAAAAAATCTGAAACTGTATAACTCACTCGAACCAAAACGGTTTTGAATTATTAAGTTTGTGGGTTAAACAATTCAGTTAACCAAATAAGGTAAGTATCGGTTTTGGTTATATCTTTATCCTATTGGTTCATTAATAGCGAGTTAGATGTTGGTTTATTTGCAAACTGGATGAATCCTACAAACTCGTATAAACCATATATAAAAATAATTTTTTCATTATTTTTTTTCATCAAATGCTATGATTTAAGATGTTATTTCACATATGTTTGTTTCACCTTATGAAAAAATTACATGTGAAACTTTTACATTATGAAACAAATAAATGTACTTATGTAAGCAAATACATGTGAAACTTTTACATTATGAAACAAACATATATGTAATAACATCTTAAATCATAGCATTTGATAAAAAAAATCATGAAAATTTTATTTTGATATATGGTTTTAGGGGTGAGCTCGGGACCGGACTGGTACCGAAACCGGGTAGTACCGAAACCGAAAGTGTCAAAATCCAATACCGAATACCGAACCGATTAGTGAAATTCCGGGATTTTCGGGACTAGAACAGTTTGGTACCATTTTTTTGAACGACTAAAGTTTTTCACCATTAACCATTAAACGTAATAACAAAAACCAAAATCACTTAACCAAACCGGTACCAAAATCCCGAACCGAACCGGTCCCGTATAGAAACCAAAAGTATCGAAAACCGAAAGTCATAAATCCCAATACCGAATCCCGAACCGGTAGAGAAACTCGGTATCGGTACCGGTTCGGGATTTCGGTCCGTTCCGCTCATCCCTAGAATTCTTGCAGTTTATAAATAAACCAATCTTTAGCGAGTTATACTATTATTTGCTTTATATAATTTCATCGTATTTTAGAGACCCATTTTGTAATATTGTATAAACCGTAAGGACTTAAAAGGTAATTCATTTTGTCATAAATTTATTGCAACATAATACAAACATATAATTTAAAACAAAAAGATTAGACAACATAGGAAACAAGTAGGAAGTTTCGTCCTCGAAGTACTAAAAATGATCGAAACATAACTCCATAACTCCTTTTGCAAATCCCAAGAAACCTCCTCATCCTATCGTTTGTCTCCTTATGATCCTATCAATTATTTTTCTTCAATTACACTCGATGAATAATATGGATCATACTATCATAGTATATAATTAATTTTGAACAATAAAAAAATTATGTAATGATGTAAATCAAGATAAAAAAAATTGGAATAGGGTTTGGTTTCGGTAAATATGAAAATTATGGGTAAAAAAAAGTAAGAAATGATTTCCGAAATCAACAATAATAAAATGCAGTAGATCAATAGGTGGAAGGGCGCTATCGGGCTATCGGCATTCCAGCATTACTTCACATTTCATGGCCACATATCTTTCGTTTCTGGAGGTATAATCTTCACCACGATATTAGTGGCTTAGCTCTTTACGCTTCCCATTGGCTTTTTTATAGTGATCAAGAGTCTAGATCCATTCTTATGCTTTCATATTAACTTATGTTCTCACAGTATCTTTCGTCTCAACTCCCAAAAGTTAAATTGTACCAAGTTTGCAATGTATCGTCCACTTTTCAAAAATAGAAAAAGTTAAACCCTAATTAAAAGGTGGATTCTAGCATATAATAAAATCATTTTTACTGTTTTAAAAGAATCAAAATACGATAGAGTGTATATAGGCCTGTAGGATAATGAATGAGATCATTTTGTCGGATGTATGTGTATCGTGTATCATGTACATATCTTTTATGTATGAGTAGAAATGCACAAAAAGATTATGACCTAAATCTGGAGACCGAGACCAATATGACTGGTTACAAGCTATATCCAATCATTCAATTTCGAATTAGTTAAGGGTTTTTTCTACCAAGGATCGGATGTTTAAAAAAAGTCGAGCACATTTAAGATAGATATATGAACAGTTAGTACTCTTCAACCAAAAGCAGTACTAGTTTTTAGCTAAATGATTGAAAGACCAAACTTTTTCACAACAATGGAGCTATGAGACCAAACTTGAGACTATTTCTTGTGCATCTCTCTCTAAATATATAAATGTATGTATAATGTGATATAGTACCAATTTTCTAACATCATCTTAACATAGTTATTAAGTTTAGTTGAAACAAGACTTTACTGTTTTTTCTTAGAATCTATAATTTCTATTTTAATGCGTTATTTTATTTTCATTGTTTACAAATACTAAAAGTGTTTTTTTAACATTTTCAATTGATTCAGATGCCATCCACATTGTACATACCTTTTTATTTTTTATTTTGTTCATAATGTTTGTAATATGAAAATAAAAACATGTTTAAAATCTTATAAATAATTATAGATAAAAAAAATAGATAGAAGTTATATGTTCTCTCCAAAGAGATTGAAAAAAGAAAATGAATTTCAAAGATTTAAAAATACAAGTGGGATTATTTTTATTTTTTAATTAAGAAATTGGTGACAATAGGATGATAATATTTGTTCATCAAAGAGATAAAATCGTTTTCAACTATTATCATGCTCCATATCCGTCATCATCCATATCCGTCATGATCATCTTCATTCAACTTGTGTTCACACTCTCCAAGAAATAGAAAAAGGTTAATTTTTATCCATGTTTTAACTGAAGCTATGTTTGATAAATTGATTGATAAGATAGCTTATAACTGATAAGTTAATTAATAGTAATATGATAATTGATAATTTATAAGATTATTGATGAATAAGTTATGTTTGACAAAAACTATCTGATAAATATATAAAATAACAACTTAAAATATTAATTACTTATAATATAATTAAAATAAATATTTAATAAAATAATATATTAATTTAGATAAAATATTAAAATAAATAAATAATATTTTTCTTTTTATTAAAAAAATTAAATTGATTATTATATAAATTTTGGATTTTTAAAAATAAATTTTGGAAAAGTTGCATTTAGTTTACGATTTGAAGTAACCATTATGTATTGTATATATATAACTAGTCAACCATATTTTAACTAATTATTAAATTTTAAAAAAGTATAGGTAATAATTTTAAATAATAATAAATTATTAGTGAATAATTTAAAACTAAAATGAACTAATAATTAACATTAATTAATAATTATTAATTAAAATTCATAATTACAATTACAATTACAATTAATTAATAAAATTAAAAATAATATTAATTAATATTAATCAGGGGTATAATTAGAAGAAAATGATAAAAAAAACTCCATAAGTTAATCTCAACCAACTTTTAAGTTAGCTTATAAGTTAACTTGTCAGTCAAGCTAATTTGTAAAACATGTACTTAGAAAATAAGCTAGCTTATAAGTTAACTTATAAACTATCTTATTTTTGCCAAACAATGCCTAACTCGTTGTGGTCTTGTTCATGACATTAAGGTTTGACGTCGCCGCCGCATTAACCCCTATGGCTCCACTCTAAGAATTGGTTTGCATCGTAACCGTTATGACACATTACTACACGTTACGACATGTTATTTTATAGTGCGTGTGTAGAAATTCAAAAGATTTAATTTGATTTTACACTATTGATATCGTTTTCTATAAGCTATATATGTTTGTATAAATGATCTTTATTCTTTTTTTAATTATATTACATTATACGAATTTGATTTGTTCTAAAATATTATTTAAAACGCTAACACATACAAGTGTGGGTGTCTCTGTGTTTGTGTGTGTGTGTGTGTATATATACATATATAAGAAAGAGGTTCATGCGAGGACGGTAAATTTTTTAGAAAATACGAGGACAATCCTCAGCCAAGCATTTGTACATGAAATTTTAGAAAATATTATCGACAATCCTAATAAACTACGTACATAACTAATGGAAGGGACATTTGTTGGCTCATTCAGTAGTGGAGACTAGTCAATAAAGGAAGATAGGATCAAACTCGAGACCTGTTTTATATTTAGACAAAGTCAACTCGCTTTTTTCTCAATTGAGCTACATATCACTACTAGAAAATTGAGTATTTTCAACGAAAATTTTCAAACGGAAAATGTCGTTGAAAATTTTCTATGAATTTTAAAGGGATTATTGACAACACATAAATTTTCTACGAATTTTCAACGAATTTCCGTTGAAAATCTCTCACAAAATTCATTTTCAACCAAAAAAAATTTAACGAGACGTTCCGTTGCAAATTTTTTGGTTGAAAATGCATATATGTTTGTGAGAGATTTTCAACGGAAATTCGTTGAAAACTCGTAGAAAATTTATGTTCTGTCAATAATGCTCTAAAATTCGTAGAAAATTTTCAACGACATTTTCCGTTGAAAATACTCAATTTTCTAATAATGTATGTCATTGACGTATTTAAATTATTGTTAAACCAGATTTTAATGGTTCAATGGTTTAAAAACATCTTTAGAGCATCTTCAAGGTATTTTCTATAATTTTTCTAAAATAGAAAATAAAAAGGCAAAATCTCTAAAAACAATTTATTACAATTTTAACAGCTTTTTTATTTTAGATAATTAATCATTGATTATATTATTAAAATATTATTTCTCTTTTCTACACATTTTAATTTCCATAATTTGGATTGTTTGGATGTTGTTTCTCTCTCATACGCATTTAACTTCAAAAAATTTGATTGGTTGTATACATTTTTTCTCTCCTATTTTAGAAATTCTAAAGATTTCTCCCTAATTCTCTAAAATTAGAAACATTATAACAATGCTCTTAAAGCATTTTAGAAATTATCATTTTTTCTATTATGCAATAGATGATGCTCTTAGACAATTGAATGATTATAGTAATTGTTTTAAAATTTCAACAACCAAAATGCAAATAAACTGAAAATAATCACTATCCAACTTGAAAACAAATTAATTACATAATAACTAAATGCATGGTTAGCCATTTTTTATGACTACCTTATCAAAATATCAAATAGACAAAAAATATCAAATATAACAATTTTCATTAATAAAGATATATTATTTTAAGTCAGTATGGCATAGTTTTAAATTTATTATTTAACGTAACAAAATTGTAAAAATTTTCATTTTGTTCCAAGTTTCACCCGGTTGATCGTTAAAATGGATAAAGAAAATCTTAAATCTTAAATTTTAAAAATTTGTTATATTGATTAAGAAAAAAAAAAGTTAGTTTCTATTACCAAATCATAAATTAATCAAGAAAATCTCATTATATTTTAATACATTTTATCCGTAAAAAACAATCATGATATATATTTTGGGTTGTGAAAATTCTTTTTAAATGATAAGCTTAAACAAATTTGTTTTGGTTACTGGGGTCTAAATGATGATATTTTTCTTTAAAAGGGGACTAAAAAGTTAATAGTGATAAGTAAAGGGGTGTAAATTATAAACTGTTCTCTTTGTTAACAACTACTATGCATGCATGCATGACGATCCAATTAGCTTAAGAAGTTGACACGTGTTAACTCCAAGACAAAATGTTTTACAGGTGTTGAATATCAGTTATCACACGTGGCTCAAGAATTTTATTGTCTACTTAGAAAGCCAAATCATTTTGCCTTCTTTGTAACAAAGTAAGCCGTTCGATTCATGTATGTGTTTTCATAAAGATATACATATACCAGTCGTTAACGTGAAATGGATCAGAATGAAAGTAAATATATATATATATATATATATATATATATATATATATATATATATAGGCAGATTCAAACGAAAACGCTACTTATTTAAGAAAACAATCAATTTTTTTTATGTATAAAATTATATATGATTAGCCACGATTTTTCTCGCGACTTAACCAACGGCAAGAGTCGCGCGTGTCCATTTTTTCATGTTAGTTCAAAATCATATGTGATTTTGTACATGAAAAAATGTTTTCTTGTTTTCTTAAATACTTAGCGTTTTCGTTTGAACCTCCTTCTCTCTCTATATATATATATAGGGTTGATTTCCGCATGCAACCAATATTTTTTTTTAAATTTTTTCACTTTTTCTTAATTATTAGGGTTGATTAGTCAATAATATATGAAAAAATTTAATGAAGAATACATGAAGGTTGGTGAATCAAGAATATGT
This sequence comes from Silybum marianum, assembly GCA_036898165.1. NCBI lineage: Eukaryota > Viridiplantae > Streptophyta > Magnoliopsida > Asterales > Asteraceae > Silybum > Silybum marianum. Next base: position 3,283,839 of record CM072531.1, read on the forward strand.
GAAACAAGATTCATCAAATTGAGAGTTTCATGAATCAATTCATTTTCATGTAGAAAGAAAAATAATTTTATGAAAAAAAGAATTATATGAAACAAATTCATCATATTAAACACTTTCATGAAAAAAATTATTCAAAAAAACAATGAAACACGTGGTTTGTACGGTTTGTACGAATTGACGTGGTTTGTATTTGGAATCTCCCCTATATATATATATATATATATATAGGGGTGGGTTCAAATGTGAACCTATCTTTGATTGTGAACATGAGGATGAATCACAACCATCCATTTTAGATCAGACAAAAGATGAGAGATAAAATTCACGGTGACATTTTTGTAAATAAGTGGAAAACTCAGGTCATGGCTTAAATCATAAATACAACCTGACGATTTAAATCAGAACCAGACATCATCATCTTCCCAAATGTCTTCATCATCTTCATCATATTTGTTCAAATCAGAACCAAGCATCATCATCTTCCCCAAATTTCTTCATCATCTTCCCCATATTTCTTCATCCTCTTCCCTAAAAGAAATTTCACTTCCGTCTCCAAATTTCTTCATCATCTTTCCCAAAATAAATTTTCGCACAAGTTTGTTTTTGCTTTGTGTTCCTCCTTAGAATCACAAGTCTTTTCAGATCCAGATTCTTTTTCTTGATGAAGTATAATAAAGTTATTCAAATGTTTTTTTCCCTTTAATATGATCGTTCATCATTTTATCAGAGAAAACTTCTTTGAAACACATTTGCTTGAATTGTTGTTTTTCAAAATCTTTGGTTCCATTGTAGGTTATATTCAATCTGAATATAAACTACAATTTTGGGTTTGTATACTTGTAACTTATATTCAGACTGAATATATTCTATAAATAGGTGTTTGAATAATTGTAGCTTATATTCAGACTGAATATAAGCTACAATTTGGGGTTTAAATAATTGTAGCTTATACTCAGACTGAATATAAGCTACAATTTAGGGTTTGTATACTTGTAGCTTATATTCAGACTGAATATAAGCTACAATTTGGGGTTTGTATACTTGTAGTTTATATTCAGACTGAATATAAGCTACAATTTGGGGTTTGAATAATTGTAGCTTATATTCAGACTGAATATAAGCTACAATTTGGGGTTTGAAAATTGTAGCTTATATTCAGACTGAATATAAGCTACAATTTGGGGTTTGAAAATTGTAGCTTATATTCAGACTGAATATAAGCTACAATTTGAGGCCTGAATAATTGTAGCTTATATTCAGACTGAATATAAGCTACAATTTGGGGTTTGTATCATTGTAGCTTATATTCAGACTGAATATAAGCTACAATTTGGGGTTTAAATAATTGTAGCTTATATTCATACTGAATATAAGCTACAATTTGGGGTTTGAATAATTGTAGCTTATATTCAAAATGAATATAAGCTACAATTTGGGGTTTGAATAATTGTAGCTTATATTCAAAGTGAATATAAGCTACAAGTATACAAACCCCAAATTGTAGCTTATATTCAGACTGAATATAAGCTATTGTAGCTTATATTCAGACTGAATATAAGCTACAAGTATACAAACCCCAAATTGTAACTTATATTATGACTGAATATAAGCTATAATTTGGGGTTTGAATAATTGTAGCATATATTCAGTCTGAATATAAGCTACGATTTGGGGTTTGAATAATTGTAACTTATATTCAGTTTGAATATAAGCTACAATTTGGGTTTGAACAATTGTAGCTTATATTCAGTCTGAATATAAGCTATAGGTATACAAACCCCAAATTGTAGTTTATGTTCAGTCTGAATATAAGCTACAATTATTCAAATATCTAAATACAACCTAACGATTCAAATCAGAACCAGACATCATCATCTTCCCCAAATTTCATCATCATCTTCCTCATATTTGTTCAAATCAGAACCAGGCATCATCATCTTCCCCGAATTTCTTCATCATCTTCCCCAAATTTATTCACACCATCTCCTTCGAACCTCAGATTTCGTCAACTCAGACAAAGAAGAAAGGTAAGAAGGAGAACCCCCACACCTGCAACTTTTTTCTTTTCTGCTTATTTTCTTTTTTGTGCCTCCATCGTGCCTGTATTTCAATTTCTTTGACCATGAATTTCGATTGATGAACACGATTTTGGATTTCGATTTTGTCTTTGTCTTACGATTTTGGATTTTGATTTCCAGGTTCGATTGAGAACTGGAGATTTTTACTCAAAAATTTAATTCAGATAAAAACTTCCAAAACTACCCCTCAAGCCATGTTTAAAGATTAGCTTGAATATGGCTTACATGAAGGGCTGAGATTCATCCTCATGTTCACAATCAAAGATATGTTCACATTTGAACTTTCCTCTATATATATATATATATATATGAAAGTTCAAATGTGAACTCAAATTTGGATGTGAATGTGAGGACACATGAGAGTGTGACACGTGTATGAATGTAGATTATTCAGACTGAATAATCAAAGAAATATTTAGACCGAATAAAACTTAATATAGTATTTATTCAGTCTGAAAATCTGAATAATGTTTGTGCAGACAAAATAAATATTATATTAAGTTTTATTCAGTATGAATATTTCTTTAATTATTCAGTCTGAATATGACATGTGATGCGCTCTCATTTGTCTTTACGTTTACAACCAAATTTGAGTTTTCATTTGAACTCGTCTATATATATATATATATATATATATATGTAGAGGAGGTTCAAATGAGAACTTTGTAAATTTAAAGGAACAAAGAAACAGCTTAGGGACCACATATGATATGAATCTTACACATTAAAAAATCCTTTACCTATATATATATATGTATATATTACTTCATGTTTATCTATACTATATTAAAAATGAGCAGTTTCAGTTATTCTTGAAATTTAAGAGGTATCATTGTTTATGCAATATGTACAAGTTTTTGAAGCCCGAACCCCATTATCCCTCTCTTTCTGGCTTCCAACCTTGAATCCTCTCCTCCACGGGTCACGACCCTACCCTCCACGTTCGCTGTTATCAATTACGAGAATGCTATAACGAATTATGCAACTTCGGTCACCGTTATCTGCAATTTTCATCTCAATTATAAAAACTTGAGTTTATAAAACATTAAATTTTTTAACTACTTTGTTGTACATGTCATCGACTTTGTTTTAAACTTTTAATGAAGAAGAAAGAAGAAAATAGAAAAGGGAAATAAACAAATGTCGTGTTTCGAGTTTTTAAAGAAGGAAAACAAAAGGTAATGTTGGTTTTTTTTTTCAAAACTTTCTTTTTAAATGTGAGAGTAAAGAAACGAACAAAAAGTAATAACAATTATAAATACTTATAAGTTATAATTATATATTACTACAAACCCTTAGAAAATAAATAAAGATTTGTTTTGTAAAAACCGTATTTCTTTTTCTTTTTCACCTAAAGGAATAAGTTATTGGTTGATAACAAGTATTCAAATATCAAACACTTTTTTCAGTTTTTTAGCTTGCAAAGTAAATTACCAATTCACCCTTACACGTTTTTTTCTAATTTTATTTTCCTAATCAACCTTATCATTGAAATGGTATTTTTAATAATAAAATATAGTCAAATATTTACATATAAAATTTATTATTTTATAATGCTAAATAAAGGAAACGAATAAGAAATTCAACATGGAGTTTATTATTTATAAAAAACAATTTATTACAACATAATTTATTTTCACTCTTATCCAAAAAAAATGCCCCCACCCCCCTTCTGAAAATGGCTATAAATTGGACATTAGAAGATACCCATTTTCATTGAGCTTCTTGCAGTTGTATAGCATTCATATATTATATACATACATTCATACATACAGTTCTACCCATGGCTGCATCTTTCTCTGTTCCTTCAATGGTATGTATCTTAATTCTCTCTATATATACATATATATACACATATATAGGTATATGTCTCATGATTTCTTGACAATTTTTATGTATGAAAGTTGATTTCACCAAAGGATAGTTAGTTTGCACTACAATAAAATTAGGTTTACGAGACGTCATCAATTTCTAAACTTCTTAAATGGACTATTTTATAAAACTTAATTCATAGAACCAGAAATATATCCTAATAAAAAATTTAGAACACTTTTAATATAAATCCTCGCATTAATAGTTTTATAAAACTCCTTTAAATTAAGAAAATGTCATATAATTAAATCATCTTTTTATACGACCTTTTTTATAAATTCTTAATTTTATAAAATATTTTTTCAAACAATATCCTATAAAGTTAATATTTTATATCTAGTGTTTCCTTAAAAAAAATTATAAGATAGACCAAAAGTGTTTTATAAAATTATTAACCCTTTATTCTTTGCTCAAAACCTGCTTTTATTGCGGTGTTAAAAGAGCATTTCCAACAACTTTGTTAAAATAGAAAAAAATGAGTTTTTGTTTTCTAAACCTCTCCATGAGCTTTGCTATCTTGTTCACTATAATATAAAAAACTTAAAATTTTTCTAAGTTTAGGAAATTCTTTAAACCTTGATGGTAGTAAAAAAGAGAAATTATTATTTTATTACATCTCACCAATGATATTAAAGTTTTATCATTTTATATTAAGTTTTTTTCTTTTAAAAGTGTATAGGGATGATGAGTTAGATAATATTATATTAATACAATTTCTGTTAAAATCTCTAAAATAGAAAATCCGTTGAAGATGAATATAACTATTTTCTTAGAAATATTATACAAAACCTATTGAGATACTCTTAGAGATTTAAGAAATAATAAATTTGTGAGTTAATTATAAAATTCACAGATTTTGGAAGAAGAAGGAAAATTTCAAGCAGAAGTAGCAGAGGTGCAAACATGGTGGAACTCCGAGAGGTTCAGACACACGCGCCGCCCATACTCCGCCCGTGACGTGGTATCCCTACGTGGCAACCTCCGTCAATCCTACGGCTCAAATGAGCTAGCCAAGAAGCTATGGCGCACCCTCAAAGCCCATCAAGCCAACGCCACTTCTTCTCGAACCTTCGGTGCACTTGACCCAGTTCAAGTCACCATGATGGCTAAACATCTAGACACCATCTACGTCTCCGGCTGGCAATGCTCATCCACCCACACCTCGACTAACGAGCCAGGTCCTGACCTAGCCGACTACCCATACGACACCGTTCCAAACAAAGTCGAACACTTGTTCTTTGCTCAACAGTATCATGATCGTAAACAAAGAGAAGCTCGAATGAGTATGAGCCAAGAAGAACGAGCTCGAACTCCTTATATTGATTACTTGAAACCCATTATAGCCGATGGTGACACCGGCTTCGGTGGAGCCACCGCCACTGTGAAGCTTTGTAAGCTTTTTGTTGAACGTGGAGCCGCCGGCGTTCATATCGAGGACCAGTCGTCGGTGACTAAAAAGTGTGGTCACATGGCCGGAAAAGTTTTGGTGGCTGTTAGTGAACATATCAACCGGCTCGTAGCGGCTCGGCTTCAGTTTGATATAATGGGAACTGAGACGGTCTTGGTGGCTCGTACTGATGCAGTCGGCGCGACTTTGATTCAATCCAATATAGATACAAGAGACCATCAATTCATTCTTGGTACGACTAACCCTAATCTCAGAGGCAAAGGGTTAGCCACGCTTTTATCTGAAGCCATGGCTGCTGGTAAAGCCGGACCGGAGCTTCAAGCTCTAGAAGACAACTGGCTCTCGATGGCTCGGCTCAAGACGTTTTCCGACGCGGTGGTGGACGCCATCGGAGCCATGAACGTTCCGGAAAGCGAAAAGAGAAGGAAACTAAACGAATGGATGAATTCATCGAGTTACGAAAAGTGTTTATCAAACGAAGATGGAAGAGAGATAGTGGCTAGATTAGGGCTTACGAACTTCTTTTGGGATTGGGACCTACCTAGAACCCGAGAAGGGTTCTATCGGTTCAAAGGCTCAGTTGAAGCCGCTATAGTCCGTGGCTGGGCTTTCGCTAACCATGCAGACGTGATCTGGATGGAAACCGCGAGCCCAGACATGGTCGAATGCACCAAATTCGCGCAAGGTGTCAAGACCATGAAACCGGAGACCATGTTGGCTTACAATCTCTCACCATCTTTCAATTGGGATGCATCGGGAATGACGGATGTGCAAATGATGGATTTTATTCCAAGAATAGCGAAACTCGGGTACGTTTGGCAGTTTATTACGCTCGCGGGTTTTCATGCGGACGCGTTAATTGTTGATACTTTTGCAAAAGATTTCGCGGCTAGAGGGATGTTGGCTTATGTGGAAAGGATTCAAAGGGAGGAAAGGAACAATGGGGTGGATACATTGGCTCATCAAAAATGGTCCGGTGCTAATTATTATGATCGGGTTCTTAGGACGGTTCAGGGTGGCATCACATCGACCGCTGCTATGGGAAAAGGTAAACCCGTTTTTTACCTTTGCGTAATTTTTTTTAGCAATGATATAACTGTCTTTAATTATTTAAAGGTCGTTTCTGACAAACATAAAAACTGTTAACTTGTTTTTTGAGCTTATTGAAGGAAAAATTACCCTCGTATGATTAGTCATAAAATATCTTTTTAGAATGTTACTAGGTATAAGGTTTCAATAAGTTTCAAAGTTTTTTTTCTTTTTACTTTTTGCTAATTAAGCTCTTAATTAGTTTTTTTAACTTGTTAATTAGCTAGCGTTTCAATAAATTTTAGAGGGTTTTTCCATTTTTTTTGGCTTCCCTCTTTATATTTTTTCAATTAATTTTTTTTGTTGCTAATTATGCCTTGTATTTTTCTACTGGTTTAAAATAGCATTTCAATAAGGTTTGGGGTTCTTTTTCACCTTTTTACATTTATCACTTTATATGTTTAGTTAATTTTTTAACATATCTTTTAGGTTATTTTACTTTATCAGTTATCTTTTATTAAAAATAACAGACAGTTTATCAACAAATAGCTAGTTTTTCAAATGACGAAATTGGCGTTCTTTCTTAACGGAAAAGCAATAACCATTTGTATGTGTCGAATGCAATTGCTATCCTTCATGTGATAAATGGACATGATTAGAATTAACTGAACAAATCAATCGGTGAGATTCGTAATGTATTCTGACCGGCTGTTATTTTAACGTTATTTGCAGGAGTGACTGAGGAACAATTTAAGGAGACGTGGACAAGATCTGGGGCGACTGATATGGGAGATGGCAGTGTTATGATCGCAAAATCAAGAATGTAGAACCACCATCATCGATGACGGTTGGAGGGCCGACGATTGGAGCATCGGGAAGCATAATATTTTTACTTTATTTTATTTCGGGTTGTTGAAGCAGAAATAATGTAGTCCATAATGTCCATATGCATTATGGATCATTTTTCAGTATGGACATTGTTATTATGGTGTTGAAAACAAATGTCTTTTTGTTTCTGTTTTATGTTTCATTCTCATATCAAATTGAAGTGTTTACTATTTTTGTTTTCATCCTAAAAAACTTGTTTTGTTTTGTTCAGTTATGTTATGTTATGTTTGACAACTATAATTATATCAACCATTAAAAATAAACCCTAAATTATTATTTTTCTAACTGTGGGTTCTTTTAAAAGTTATTTCAAGTAGTGTTCAATAAGGCTTAACGGTTTTTTCCCAGTTTCGATTATGATCTTTATGATTTACATAAAAATGGTAAGAAAAATCTCGGCCTTCTAGATAATTTTACAATATTATCCGACTTATTAACTAGTTTTTTATTATATTAAATATAACTAGTTTTTCAGCCAAGAAGTCATATATTAAATATGACTAGTTTATCAACTACTTTTTCAAATACATCCAAAAGAAAAACTAAGAAACTCTTAAACTTATCTGAGTGATTTTTTTAAATGCGTTAATGGAATAAGTTATTCGTTGTAAAAAATATATGGTTATTGGATTCTTTTAGGCGTTCTCACTTAGAGTTCTTCTTCCATGGTTTAAGGATGGAGAGAATGATGATGATGGCGATAACAAGAAGCAAAATGATGGCGATGGTCATGCATTTTCTCGATCTCTTTTGTAAGCTTTTGGCCGTCGTAAGAGCATCCGCGCCCATATTTACGTGATCCACTGCATTTGCGACCTGCAAGAAACAACAAAGCTCAAAGCTCTATGAAATTGGTGTTTTACATTCCCAAATCAGCTAGACACGAACAATCAAACATACATACATATATAGGATTGGGTTCACGTGAGACCATTCTGTTTTTATAAGACTCGTGAGATCACATTATTACACTCTTGAAACTTCACAGCAAAACATTGTGAAGGAAAAAAAATTCGAACATTCACGTCAAAATCATTGTGAAGGTTACCTTAACAGTGTTTTGTTGTGAAGTTTCGTGTATAAAAAGGTGGTTTTACTGATCTCACGAAAAAAACATGGTGCGTTTCACATGAACCCAATCCCAAACCTACATACATTTATATACATACACACACACATAGGGATGGGTTCAAATGATAACTCAAATTTGGTTGTGAACGCGAGAACAAATACATGTGTCATATTCAGACTGAATAATGAAGAAAAATATTCAGACTGAATAATACTACATTCAGACTGAATAGTTTCGGTCATTATTCAGTCTGAATATGACACGTGTGGCGCTCTCATTTGTTCTCACGTTCACAACCAAATTTAAGTTTGCGTTCGAACTTTCCTCTACACGCTGATAACTCTCACTTTGAGTGTTATTTACATTTCATTTGTGTGTTGTTTTATTGCTTTCTAGTATGTGTTTTTCCTTTATGTGTTTATGTTTCCCCTTTTTATTTATTTATTTTCATTTGGAGTTGTTGAGGATAAAAGTTTGTATTTTGATTAGTGTATGTGTCGTTTTTGGAGCTCGTGCGTCACTGTGGCGAGTCACCACTGTGGTGAGCAACGTCTGAAGCTGCTTGAGCTGCAGAAAACCCTTATGGAGATGCATTGCCAAATATGTGTTGAAGATGCAGGATTAAGTTTGGGTCAAGGGCTGGAACTTTCATAAAAGGGATGAGCAAAATGACAAAGGAAATGAAGACAAAATAGAGTAGAGGAAACCATTGAGATGTCCCTCTCCTCTCTCAAGTCTCTTTCATGAAGATAGGACAAACATGAAGAAGAAGACAACATTGTAACATCACTTTCTCCATTGCCAAGTCCCTTTCACCCCTTCTCTCCTTTTCCAAGTTTCTCCATAAATGGTGTCCTCTTCCTCTATTTTGTCTTCATTTCCTTTGTCATTTTGCTCATCCCTTTTATGAAAGTTCCAGCCCTTGACCCAAACTTAATCCTGCATCTTCAACACATATTTGGCAATGCATCTCCATAAGGGTTTTCTGCAGCTCAAGCAGCTTCAGACGTTGCTCACCACAGTAGTGACTCGCCACAGTGACGCACGAGCTCCAAAAACGACACATACACTAATCAAAATACAAACTTTTATCCTCAACAACTCCAAATGAAAATAAATAAATAAAAAGGGGAAACATAAATACATAAAGGAAAAACACATACTAAAAAGCAATAAAACAACACACAAATGAAATGTAAATAACACTCAAAGTGAGAGTTATCACACGCGCACACACACACAAAAACATATATATATATATATATATATATAGAGAGAGAGAGAGAGAGGGGTTCAAGGAAAAACACAAAAAAAAAGAAAACTGAATAAAACACCCTATGAACCCTCCATCATGACGGTATGCACTAATACATAAACACGTTTTTTTGTTTATATATATTATATTATATTATATGTGTGTGTGTGTGTGAACCTCTCACATCTGTTCTTTTTCGAGAGAGTTTAAAAGAGGTTACACATATCCTTTAACACATTTTCCAAAAAATGTTTAAAAAATTGTAGTTAAACATTGCAATCAATGAATACCCGTATTTGGGAAGTTTAAAATAAGAACCTGGAAATCAACTAATTTATTAATCGCTCATTATGAATACTTCTATATTATTCATAATAATATAATGAATCATAAATATAATCTAATTTATTATAATTATATCTAATATAATCCTTAAGTCTTCAGAACATTTACCATTCTTATTTTAAGACTCTCTTTACCAAACAATGTTTTAAATAAAGGTCCACTAAATCCACCTTTTTATCAAAAATATCCAAAGTATCCGATTTTTTAAATATGTCTTTTTAAATACTCTGTTTTATACGAGGGTTTTTTTGTTAACAACTCTTTAAAAAACATTGTAGCTTACAAAATAAGAAATTTATTAATTTTGCGAGTTCCTCAAAATGTATCAAATGCAACCACACTTCAAATATATGTTTCTCTACAAGTTATTGAACAAAAAACATAGAAAAAAAATTGGGAAAAAATATATAGCTGATAACTCGTTGGTTTCTTATTAGAAATTGTGGTTTTAACATTTTGAACAAGTTATGAGATGAAAGAACAGAGAATACAGAATAAACTAATAATTCTACCTTGCAAAATAAGAAACTCTTATTTTGGGAGTGATCTTTTTCCCCCAAATAAGTTGAAACTTGACAAGTTAGAAGATATACTATCAATAAGATAAAATATGTAAAAATATCGACAAAATAACAATACATAAGACTTGTAAAAATACAGTTAAAAAAACACATTTTATATATAAAAAATTGCATAATAGAGGTAGAATATGTTGCTTAATTCTCATCAAATTGTTGTTGAAATCACTAATTTTTTTTAAAGAATTTGATTTCTAGAAAGAAGCTAGAGTGAGAGAGGCTTTGATTAATTTTGACTTTTTAAGGGATGATAGGTATTTATAATGGGAAGTTGGGAACAATAGCAAAAAAGAAAGGTATTTAGAGAAAATACCTCTTTAAAGTGTTTTTGGTATTTTGATTTTCTTTTTATTAATTAAAAAAACCATTAAATTGATTAGTAACAAAAGGTTGACAATATAGGTAGTGATGGTCAAAAATCGGTTTCGATCTTAAATATTCTTGCCATAACTGGTCTCGATTCCGAAAAAAGTCTCTCGGTCCGATTAAGCTTATATAGAACCGGTTATGAGAATCGGGACTGGTCCCGAGCATGGCTCATTTTGGCCCCAATATTATTATTTTTTTAAATCGAGTTTTTTCATATAATTTTTTTTAGTTTTTTTACATTTTAAAATATGTAATTGGATCAATAAAATACACTTAAAATATACGTTTTATTATAACTTTATAATTGGTTTTTAATCTAATACACCTAAAGAAAATATGTTTTATCATATTTTTGTAATTGGTTTTCAATCAAATACACAATATATTTAAAAATACACTATTTTTTGAAAAATCGGGTCGGTCCTAAGCTGGACCCCAGTCCATAACCGGGCGTTATTTTTTTGACAAAAAACCATAACAGGTCTATACTGTAACTGGTAGTCCCAAATTGGCCCCAATAGATGCAGGGTCGGGTTGGACCCAAGTCGGTCCCGGTCCTACGCCGAGTCCAAGTTGGGCCAGGCCCATTTGGCCATCTTTAAATACGAATACCCAAATAACCTTTCAAATAAAGAAAATACAAAATATTTACTTCATTTTATTAATGGGTAGAAAGTTGATTACCTGCTACCGTAATTGGCCCCTCACGACGCCCGTTATAAGGCACCGATGTGAGAAAACATTTTTTTGACTCACTCAACAACAAAGGCTAACGTTTGGCTCTGAATCGACCCCTGGACCAGTCTTGTTTGGGTAAAACGTCTCGTGTAACAACTGTCAACTGGGCTACAGGCATCTATATAATATCACTAATACATTAAGCTATAATTTTCTTTAAAAAAATATAATTTAATATAATTTTTTTTTAAATTTGGATTTATGTTTGTTTTAAAGTTGAATTAAAGGTATCCATTTATAGTTTTTTATTTATTTATACAAAATAAAATGAAATTAAAATTAATTTTTGAAATTTAAATAATTTTGCACAAATGAAACTATTTATTCTAATCCTATCAAATATCAAATACCCAGTTATATCCATAACATTTGAAAATTCATTTATATATTTTTTATAATTAATACCTAAATGCCTAAAAATGTAATTGAGAAAAATTAAATTCGTAAGCAATTCGTGGAATACCTTAACAAAAAAACAAACTTTCTTTACAAATAAAAGATTATATAATAGTAGGTCATCAAACAAAAACTTAAAAAATGTTACAAACTTATAGAAATCGATCCAAAAACAAATAAATTTTTAGATGATTTTTCTTCATCAAGAAATATGGTTAATTGTTTTACATTTACTTGTATGCACATTATGAAGAAGAAAAAAAAAATACATATAGGGCACGTTTGGTTCGCGGGATTTGGATGGATTTGGAGGGATTTGGATTTAAAATGCAATCCATTCCAGTGTTTGGTTTGTCTAATGGTAAGGATTTAAAATCCATGGATTCATTTAAAATCCCATGAACATTGGATTTTGAAATCCTTGGCGGATGCTCGGGATTTCGCGGGATTTCGTAGGATTTATATAAAATAATATTTTAAAAATGTTAAAAACATTTGTTTTGTAATAATTGGTTAATAAAAATGTAATTTAATTATTTTTATATTTTTTTATATTTTTATATAAATTATTTATAAATAATAGAAATCCAATTCCATTCCAAATCCTACAAACCAAACACACCTATGATTTTCAAATCCAATCCAATCCAAATCCCTCCAAATCCAAATCCTTCTATGAAATCCAAATCCCTCAAAAACAATCCCACAAACCAAACGCATCCATAAAAACTTTTTTTCATATTCAAATTGTAAAACAAAAAATACAAGTTAAAATATTTTATATTATAAACCAAATATATGTACAACAATACTTTAATTCGTAATTTCTAATGAAAAAAGTAATATCAAAAGAATAGTTTTAAATCATTTCTCATAAAATATTTTGTAATTTTCACAAGATTAATCCGTAAATATAACATTTGAATCACATATAATTCAACAAAAAAGTATATAACTAACAATCAAAATATCTAACAATACTCCTTAAAAACAAAATTAAAACAATTAATGGACATAACATTTTATTATTAAAAAAAACTATGACAAACTTTTGAAATTTTTTAACACACAAATATACATGAAATCCACCCCATAAGTATATGAAAAAAACTATAATTTAAAAAAAAAAACCTATAAATTTGCACAAACAGAACTTAATGGAAAACCAACCGATCAGAAGAGCCCCTAATTAAGCTCCCTTGCCACTTTTCCATGGCTGAATAACAGAAACTACAACAATAGCTATTATAACTAATAACAAAATAATCGCAATACACATGCATTTTCGACTTTTCTTCTGTAGTTTCTTTGCGGTATGAAGTGCAGTCGTTCCTGATTGGACATGATCGACTGCATTCGTTACCTGTATCAACGCTTTCCGTCAACACAATCGTAAACAGTGGAGGATCCAGGATTTTTGTCTACCGGGTCCCATTAAGACAGACTAAAGGCGCGTAAAGTCACCCGACGTGTTTCAGGAAAAATTTTACATTTTTTAGTTGATTTCAAGGGACTTTCTTAGTGTTTTTGTCGATTTTGAAATATTTTTTAGTGTTTTTGTCAATTGCGGGCAAGATGGGGTCCTTTGGAAAATTTTACTGGGGGAAACTGAGGCTAAATATAGTATTTTTGATATTTTTTAGTCTGTATAATTTTTTTTTAACAATTGACTGGGGTCCTTGGACCCCACCCCCCTTTCAATGTTGCATCCGCCCCTGATCGTAAACCCACATACCCCCCCCCCCCTCTTCTTTTTTTCTAGATCTTAAATTAACAAATCCCGATCAATGTACAACTTTTAATGCACAATGTACAAGTCACCATAGCACTATCTCTAATATGGTAAACAGACAGGACATGATAGGACAGGACAGTTTACTGATTAGATAAATAATTTCTATAAATAGAAAGTGTACCTGGCTTTCGATATTATCCAATAAGTCTCCTTGAGCTTCTACAAGAACCGCCATATCGAGATATATCTAATAACGTCAACAAATCTTTTATTCAACGGAAAATAAGCACATTTTCACGTGGTCGACATATCGGAAATCCAAAAGTCAACAACCGAAAAAAAAGGTCAAAAATAAAATACCTGATGTAGGTCAAGAAGTTTTTTTTCGATTTCTTTAACGGCATCGTGTCTTTCTTGAATTTCTTCTAACGTATTTAGTACCTTTAAAAAAACGAGTTCAATAAAAAAAAATATCCCGAAAATAGTTAAACACGGATTTTAATTTTATCTGCATTTGATGTAACTTAGGGGCTGTTTGGCAGTTGCTTAATGGTTTGGTGCAGAATGATTAAGTGATCAGAATGATTAAGAGGCTCTTCTGATATAGTGCAAAATGAAATATAATTATTTGGTAACTGTTCAGGATGTAATTATGGCTCTTAATGGTTAAGGGAGGTCCATGATACAAAATGATTCACAGGGTTTTGAAAACCATTAAGAGACGGACAGACTTATTTTTTGCCAAACATGATTCACCTCTTAACGATTCAGAGGTTGCCTCTTAATTGAACTGTTAAGAGGTAAACAAACAGCCCCTTAAGTCGTTGTTCGGATAAAATTGTCTGTGTGGATTAATCTGTCTGTATAGATAAAAAGAATACCTGTCCTCGCCCCATTTCTTTCATTGCATTCTGGAAAATTTGTTCGCTATTTCCGGTTTCTATGAGATTGTTGATCGTCTGTAGCACAAAAGTCGATCCGTGAATCCAACACCGTAAAAACACTTGTTACATAAAATATTTAGCGTAAAAAAAAAAAGAATTCGGGCCCACCTCTTCATCTGGTCGGGTTCCTGTAACTGCTCGATTGTCGAATTCAAACGACCAAAATTTGTAGAAAAGGTTAATAAATATAAATCGAGTAAGATTCAAACATATATAGCAACTCGTTCGACACTTAAAAAGTCAAATGTTTGACTCTTATGAAAAAATCGAACCTGTAATGACTCTTCTTTCCACGACCTCACGGTATTCATCATCGATCTTTTGCCTCAAAGTCTGAAAGTGAATGAAAATTACATTTATGATAAAACCGACAAATAAACCAAAACAAATGAGCCCAGTATATTGGGAACTTTACAAAAATAGTCAAAGTTGATAGGTGGTTTCACTTTTTAGCCATTTTCTGACCCAAAATTACTTTTTCTGACTCAGAATCTGGGTCAGAAAATGACTACAAAGTGAATTTGGGTCAGAAAATGGCTAAAAAGTGAAACCTTATTTGCTGATTGGCTATTTCTGTCAATTTGAACAGTATATCCCACCTTGAGGTAAGCATCTTCTCTACCCCAACGAGTAGAGAAGATGTTTCCGTGAATACCCACGGTGAATAATCAACCAAAAAAACAAAAAAGATTTATCATACCTGAAATTCCGTCATTATGTCTCGGAACTTCTTAGTCAATGCACTGGAAATTTAGAAGAAAGCCGTTAAAAAATAAAAGTTCAAAATGATTTTAAAAACCCGTTGAAATGATTATGAAATTTTGAATTTTTTCAAAAAAAGTGGGACCCACAAGCATACTAAAAGCTTGTACAGTTGTGGAGAGCTTTTTAACCATCTTACATGGCCAAAAAGCTCTCCAAAAAACTCCATTGCGGACGCTTTAATATATGAAAAAATGACCAAAAGATAGTTAAAACTTACGATGTCATATTTGTCCTAGATCGATCAACGCCCGTCCCGGGCCCACAACCGGGTTTTTGTCGGTTTGCTAAGTTCTACAGTTATCGGTAAGTTAGATAACTAAAATGCATAATAACTTATTCCATATGATATAATAAACAATATAAAAAGCGCAATACCTCTTTATTAATTGCTTCTATTTTCGTTTTTACATTACGTGCGATCTTTCCCACTTCATCAACGTCTTTTTCCATCCGTTTTCTAATAGCTAAAACCAAGTAAATCATTCATGATTAAACGACATTAAAATTGGAAATAAAAACCGTTAAAATTTTCAGAAACCGACCTTTCATAGCAGATGCTTTTGTGACGGATTTTGACTCCTCGTTAGAATCCTGAGAAAGTAATTGCCAAGAAAAGTCTATGTATAAAGGGTTCAGGGTTTAGAGTTTAAGGTTTTATCTGTTATGAAACAACACTGTATGAACACTATATGTTTCACATGTGAAACAACACATGAAAACTGGTTTGTAGGTTTCTATGAAAATTTGGCCATCTCTATTAAATGTATTAGACCTTTTATCTACCCATTGGGGTAGAGAGGTTGTTTCTATGAAAACCCCCAGTTTGTTAAAATCAAAAGTGAAACAAAATGCCGTAAATAGGGTAATGGGCATGCATACCTTGAGTTTTTTCAATAAACCCGAAAGCTTATCCACTTGTTTCTCTATATCTTGGATCTACATTAAAAGAAAAAAAAACAACTTATCATAATAAAAAGAGAAGTAAACCAAGCCAAACGAACCCAATAAATCCTATCTGACATGGGATATCGGGAGGGTAAGATGTACACAGACCTGACCTCTACCCAGATTGTAGAGCAGTTGTTTCTACGAAAACCCTCGACTTGTGAAAAATGTAACAGAGAGGGAAAAACACACACACACACACACATATATATATATAGAGGAAAGTTCAAATGTGAACTCAATTTTGGTTGTGAACGTGAGGACGAATCTCAGCCACTTATCCGGTCAATAAAGGCGGCTTTGACCTGGTTCCCCTCCTTTAATAATCTCCACCCTCCCATGAATCGCGTCAATCCTCCGTGATCGCGTCCACCATAACCGAAGATGTGTGGCTGAGATTCGTCCTCAAGTTCACAGCCAAAATTGAGTTCACATTTGAACCTAACCCTATATATATATATATATATAGAGAGAGGGACGGGTTCAAATGCGAACTCAAATTTGGTTGTGAACATGAGGACAAATGAGAACAAGACACGTGTCATATTCGGACGGAATAAATACTATATTCAGTTTTATTCGGTCTGAATATTTCTGATTATTCAGTCTGAAAAATCTACATTCAGACACGTGTCAGGCTCTCATTTGTCCTCACGTTCACAACCAAATTTTAGTTCACATTTGAACTTTCCGCGCTCTCTCTCTCTCTCTCTATATATATATATATATGATAAAGATTTAAAAGTTGGTTAAGAGAAAGCAATAACGTACAAAAGAAGCGGATACAAGAAAAGCATAACCAATTTAAGTGAAAATTGCTTTGGTGGGCCCTACTTGTAAGGCCCAAACACAAAACAATTGACTGACCCAATAACTTCGAATTTACAGTATACCTGCTTGTTAAAAGACTCCATTCCCATGTCAGAATTACTTCTTGGAAGTCGAGTGCTCATCTGAACATCCATATCTCTTGGAGGATGTTCTCTAGCATCACTCACGAACGAATCCTGAAATACGAAATCCTATAAATAACGGTATATTTACAAAAGCTTCAAGTATAGATAAGATCAGTTAAGATACAATTTCACAAGAAATTAGCAACAAAAATACAAAAAAAAAAGATAATATACACAAAAAATGAAAGTCTGAAATTGATATATGTCCAACTTTTCGAACTATGTAAATGTGTTACACAATAAGTTGATATGACGCTTTTGAACATTCTAATAAATTTTTAAAACACATTTTTTAATAGTTTTTTTATAGGACAGCATGACTTTTTATACATTTCTTGGGTATAATATCATATAAAAAACAAATAGGACGCTATATTTCAAATTTGTAATTAATAAGAATAATAATAAATGAAACTGTTTGGTTTTTATAATATAATGAGTTCCTTCCCCCAGAATCCCAAATTTTCATTCCTGATTAAACCGGAGGGAATGAAAATTCATTCCCTGTCATTTTCATTTTCATTTTCATTTTAATTCCCTTGCCAGAACCAAACGTCCCCTTACAGAGTGTTTGTTCTTCTTAATCATATTGAATTTGCCAAAAAAACAATTTAATTTAGGTGAAATTTAATAGAGTATGTAAATATTCTTATATATCTTTTATAATATATTAGTAAATATCTTAGGGGCCGTTTGGTTTATGGGATTTTGAAACTGGATTCTTTTAGATTTTTCAATCCCGCGTATGGTTTAAAGAAAAGTCCAGAATTGAAATCCAAAATGGGGAGTTAGAAAACCAACGTTTGATTTATAATGAATTTCATTCTTTATAAATAATTTTATAAAAATTATATTAATAATAAAATTAATTTTTTAGTATTTAATTTTTATAAACAATTATTTTTAATATATTTTAAAACATTATTAGATATAAATCCAAATTCTTTTTAAACGAAACATGGCCCAATCCCAAATCCCGCAAAGCGAACGGGCCAAAAGAAATTTGTTCATTGATTCTTCTCATCAATATAAAGCTGTATATGAATACATGCGTAAAAGTTAAGCTACAAAAATATTTACATATTCTAGAAAAATATTATGGTTCTAAATTATAATAACCATAAAAGATATATGAATTAAGAACATTTATAATTATAATAATGTAAATATAATTATAATTATAAGGTGATAGAGGGAGGTTCAAATGAAAACGCTAAGTATTTAAGAAAACAAGATTTTTTTTTATGTATAAAATTACATATGATTTTGTACTAACATGAAAAAATGGACACGGACGACTTTTGCCGCGGGTTAAGTTGGGGGGAAAAGTCGCGGCTAATCATATATGATTTTGTATGTGAATCATATATGACTTTGTACATGAAAAAAGTTTTCTAGTTTTCTTAAATAGACAGCGTTTTCGTTTGAACCTGCCCCTAAGGTGATAATCAAATAAAAACCACAAAAAGGCTATAAACTCGTGAAAACCGATATAAAAATAAAAATTTTCATGATTTATTTTCATCAAATACTAGGATTTAATATATTATTTAACATATATTCGTTTCATAACATGAAATTTTCACATGTATTTGTTTCATTATATGAATATTTTTTAAGCATATTTTTTTATTCACTAGATGAATCCAAAAAAATAAATTCACGTGTAATTATTTCATAAGACGAACCCAAACACATGTGAAGCATTTATTATGTAAAAAATTATTTTTATATCGATTTTTACGAGCTTATAACATTTTTCTGGGTTTTATTTGATTATTGCCCTACAATTATAATAGTTTAATGTAAAAGATGTATAAGAAATTAAGAATATTTACATATTCTAAAAAAAATTATGGTTATCATTCAACACTCTACTTTGTAAAGTTCGATCAGCTGAAATTAAACAAAAATTACCACAAAAATTAGAACAAAGAAACCCCAATTCAATATTGATCAAAAGAACCACTTAAAATCCCCAAATTACAGATTTACGATCAATTTCAAGAAATCAAAAACCCCAATAAGAAACAAGTAACCAAAAACTAATAATTCGATTCATCAAAACCACAAATAAAAATACAAAATTAAGAACATATAAAATAAGAATTAACTTACACTGAGCAAATCGTTCATCTCGATCGAATCAGCAATCCAGATATTGAAGAAATTTTGGGGGTTTTGCGATTAGAAGTGAAGAAAGGTGAAGAAAACAGGGTTCAATCAGGATCGAATTGATTATATATACGTGGGTTTACTTTAATTATACAGGTGTTCATTGGTTGTAGGTTTGGCCGGCGAATAGCAATCGCAAATTGATTGATTATTATTAATATATATATTATATATAATAATGTTGTTTCTGATTTCATACAAGAAATGGCGTTGGTTACTATATGAGAATTGAGAAATGATATTTGTTTCTATATGAATGATCATAAAAGATTTTGGACCCACTTGTAATATGGGCCGGTTTCAGTTGGGTGAGGCCAAATTTGTGTCTTATGGCACCGTCAGATCAGCGATGGTCAAAAATCGGTCCTGAATCGGGTTGGTGGGTCCTAAATCGGTTCGGGCCCAAATACTGTTTTCGTAATCGGTTCTGGCGTAACTGGTCTCGATCAAAATTCCAAGGGCAGGTATAGCTGTTTTGTAACTTGTTAAGAAAACCGGTTTCAGGTCGGGTCCAAACCGGCCCTATGTATTTTTTTTTATTCGATTTTTCACATAATTTTTTTTGAAACTCTTTTAAAGAATACAAAAGTATTATACTAGTACACTTGAAAATATGTAATTGAGTTAATTAAATACACTTCAAAATATACGAGCCGAAATCATGAATTATAATAAGGATTTGTGAACGATTTTGAGTTGTTATCTTTCCTCATACACCATGACTTTTATATATATATATATATATATAGAGGGAAGTTCAAATGTGAATTCATGTTTGGTTGTGAACGTGAGGACGAATCTCAACCACTTATCCGGTCAATAAAGGCGGCTTTGACCTGGTTCCCCTCCTTTAATAATCTCCACCCTCCCATGAATCGCGTCAATCCTCCGTGATCGCGTCCACCATAACCGAATATGTGTGGCTGAGATTCGTCCTCACGTTCACAACCAAAAATGAGTTCACATTTGAACCTAACCCTATATATATATATATATATATATATATATATATATATATATATATATAGTGAGCTCCTCACAAGAGATCTAGGTTAATCTTGATAACCATGAAATCCAATCTAAATCATACATTATTAATAATCAATGGCTATTATTAAAAATATTAATTTTGGTAAGAGTTAAATTCAAATTTGGTCCTTGTGGTTTACAAATTATAACGGATATGGTCCCTCAATGATTTTTTTAACGAATAACGTCCCTGTGGTTTCCATTTTATAACACATAAGGTCCCTTCATCTAACTTTTCTGTTAAATATAATATTTTTAACGTATTTTCTTTATTCTTCATTTTTCAAACCACATGGACCAAATCTGTAATTTACTCTAAACTATATACATATATTTATATTTTATGTATTGTATTGTATAATTATATTTTTATTTCATTAATTATATAAATTGCCTATTTTGTTAATTATATAATTTTCATATTTTATAAATTATATTACATTTATATTTTATAAATTATTTTTATTTTGTATATTCATATAAATATGATATATTACATTTATATTTTATAAAATGTTAATAATTTAATAAAATATATGAAAGGTCCAATTTATGCTATAAACATTAAAACATGTCAATATACAAATTGCATGCATGGAATACTTAAATACATAAAATATATAAAAATATAAATATAAATATAATTTTTTTATAAAATATAGATGTAATATAATTTTAAATATACAAATAATTAATAATACATAGATATACATATATGAAGTGAATAGAGATGGTAACGAAGATTAGACGGTAGATTTTCAGGAGAATCATCTTGATGACATCGATGGTGTACGTGTTTGAATTTAATTTTTATATTATATTTACTGTATATATTTATATCTATAGATTAATAATTTTTTGTATATTTAAGATTATATTATATTATAGATCTCAGTTCATTTACAAACTGGATGAAAAATACAAACTCACAAACCAATATAAAAATAATTTATTTCATTATTTATTTTTCATCAAATACTATGATTTAAGATGTTATTATACATATGTTTGTTTCACCTTATGAAAAAGTTAAATGTGAAAAATGTATGTAAAACTTTTACATTATGAAACAAATATATGTTAAACTTTTAACTTATGAAAATAAATACATGTGAAACTTTATATTATGAAACAAACATGTGTAATAACATCTTAAATCATAGTATATGATGAAAAAAAATATTTTTACATTGCCTTGTACGAGTTTGTACTCTTCATCCAATTTGTAAATGAACCAACATCTTATATTATATTTATATTTTATAGAATTTGCTTTGTACTTGTATTTATATTTTATATTTTATATTTGTATTTATTTTATTTATTTGAATCTTCCATATATGTATATAATTTGTATAATGAACTGATTTAGTGTTTTTAACATAAACTGAACATTTGATACATTTTATAAAATTATTTATATTTTATATATAAATATAAATACAAAATAAATTTTATAAAAAATAAATATAATATATCACAAATATATAAAGTATAAATTATTTTTTAAATAAAATTACAAGGTGCCCATAAATATGTAGTATAATTTATAAAATAAGAAAATTATACAATTAATAAAATATGTAATTTATATAAAATAATGAAATGCAAATATAATTATATAATATATAAAATATAAATATATGTATATAGTTTAGAGTAAATTACAGATTTGGTCCATATGGTTTGAAAAATGGAAAAATAAAGAAATTATGTTAAAAATGTTATATTTAACGGAAAAAATAGATGGAGGGACCTTACGTGTTATAAAATGGAAACCACAGGGACGTTATTCGTTATAAAAATCATTCAGGGACCTTATCCATTATAATTTGTAAACCACAGGGACCAAATTTGAATTTAACTCTTTTGGTAATTATCTATTATTTTTAAAAAAATTATATTTATAACTAAATAAGTCTTTTTTTAAATCTCTCTCATCTCTCCTCTCTCCTCCCTCCTCCCTCTTCCCAAGCCTATTCCGTAAACCATGGTGATCATATCTATTATGATAATCAAGATTTTTTGTGATATGTATTATGATAATCAAGAATACGCACCATACACATTCATACAAATATTTACCATACACATTCAAAAACTTTATTATGATATCTATTATGATAATCAAAAACCTATTATGATACATATTATGATAATAAAAAACCTTCTCCTTTCATACGAATATGTAGCATACACATTCATAAAAGGTAACACGTATCTTCAAATATTTTGTAACTCTAGTGGTACCTTTTAAGAGGAATAAAAGGTATCACACACATATCTTCATAAAATGTACCACATATTCAAAATATCGGATCAGAAAATATATCATACGAATATGTACCATACACATTTATAAAAGGTACCACATATCTTCAAATATTGTGAATCCGGACTATGAAGGGAATCGATTGAATGAATAGTTTTTCCGATTTGTTTTGATATTATTCGGTTAGATAATTTAGAAAATATATTTTTTTAATCTTTATCTGATTTGTAACAGAAAAATAAATATTAATATTATTAATTATTAAATTTGTTAATTTACCAAATTACCTCTTTTTATTTATAGTTAGGAGTAGATCTCATGGTTATCAACCTTTATAGAATTCTCATTTGATGCCCCTATATATATATATATATATAGTGAATAGAGGGTAAATGAGACACAAAAATGGAAAAATGATCATATCGCCGTTGGGTATCGATAAATAAAACGTTAATATTTTTGAAAAAATTGGATCGGTCCCGGTTCAGGCCTTCTTTTTTGATGAAAACCCTGACTGGTCTCGGGCCGGGCTGGTCCCAAGTCGGTCCCGGTCACGGTCCTCCGTTGGTCTCAAGTCGGACCGAACCCATTTGCCCATCTCTACTGTGCACAACTGATTACTATTGGTATGCAAAATTTTATGTTACATATCAACTCACTCTTTTGGTTGATTCATGTTGGTACAGTTTATATCAAATTGTAAATGTTGAAGTTACAAATTTATTAATGTTCACATATTTACTAGCCAGATCTAATTGCACTAAAACATCAAACATTCAAATAACATGTCTATAATTGTAGTACCATTTATCCCTACACATTTAAATAACCTTCATTACTAGTCTAATATAAGCACCCATTGGAGAGCGTAGACCGTGGAGGTGTACACGAGATTTAAGATTGTTACTTTAAACAAACAAATTCAATCAAGTTTTGTATTATAATTTAGTAAAATTTAAAATAAGATAATTAACAATTTAAAAATCAAAGCATGTGGTATAATTCATTAACAATTAAGAGATAACTCTAAGGTATCCAGCTCAGAGTTATTAGGTAACATACTAAGTAACCAGTGGATGGTATCCCTGGTTGGCAAGGGTTCGAACCCTGCGGCTGACAATTCTGAGGTATCCAACTCTTGGGCCGGTTTTTTGGACCGTTTCAGGGGAGAGTTCATGGGTCAGTCCACAGGGCTGGATCATGGACGCATGGGATTAGTCGGTGTCCGTTTGGATCCGGATACCCCTGGGATGTGTGAGTGTGTTAAAATGCCGTACAAAAAAAATAGATAACTAAAAAAATAAGTTGGTATATTATGGTATTACTGCGGTACATGACTTTTAATATCATATTTCAACCAAATTTGAATAGTTGATGCGATAGTGCCAATCAATTAGATTGGTACTAATTAAATTGATATGATTAGTACAGAAAATGGTTGGCTAGTTTTGATACAAATTTAACACCCCATAGTGTTCTAATGTGCGAACTAAAACATGGTTTAAAAAAATAGGTTCCAAATATGTATATGTTTCAACTTTTAGTCGACTAAATTGTTCCAGGATTATATTTCTTTTAGTCGATGCGGCCATTCTCATTTTCGATTTTTGAAAAATGTAAGAAGAATGATTCTATTTAAGTGAATTTCATATGTTACTTTGTTATTTATTACATTTTTGTTTTTTTAATTTGTAATATTATTTATATAATATATGGTATAAACGTATTTTTACTCGTCAAATCAATCCAAATTTTTTATACAGATATATCAAGATGTTCAAAAAGGTTGGAACGGCATTTATATAAACTAGAAGTGTATCAACGCAATGCAACGTAATATATCTCTATTTCGTCTTTCTCGATTTAATTTTATGAATTTTATATTGGTTATAGTTTTATGGATTGTTTTACCGTATTAATATGGTTGAATGTTTATCTTGTATTTGTATATATTTATTAGATGGCTATAATTTGTTTAACAAATACAAACGTATTATAAGTTATACATACATAATAATAAGTTATTGTAAGTATTATATATTATGTAAAAATATTGTATGAATATATTCTCAAAATTACATGTAAATATACTCGTGATTGAAAATTTGAAAATCTATTTATAAAAATGAACAAAAAAGTATATATTAATGTGAGTACCAAATTAAAAAAAAAATACTCGTTATATAACTTGTTTAATTAAAAAATGATTATATTTAAAATAATTTGAATTTTATGTAATAATGTCTTGAAATATGTTAAAAGTATTTGTTATGTAATAATCAATTAATACAAGGTACTTTAATTGTTTTTATAATTGTTTATAATTTATTTTTATATATAATCTATAAATTATAGTTTTCAATTCCATTCTAAATCCTACAAACCATACATACCAAAGATTGTAAATTCTTTTTCGAAATCCAAATCCCTCATAGACATTCCGTCAAACCAAATGTTTTTTAAGAGTTTACAATCATACCCTGAGGGCTCATTCGATTTGACAAAATGTTTTTTAGCGATTTAATTCTTATGGAAGGATTTGGAATTAGAAAGATATAGGATCTTTGGGGTGTTTAGTTCATGTGGTGTGGTCTGAGTGGTTTGTACGTTTTGACAGTTTAAATGACCACACCTAGATTCTACTATAACTTGCTATGGTGGTAAACTTATGGTTGAGACCATCAATGTTGAGGTTATGCATTTCCCATTCTTGTCATTTTGCCCCCGTCGTTACTGTACAATAAACCACCCTCCTCAAAAACCAACCTCCAAATGCACCGATAACAAACTCTCAGCCTCAGAGGCGGAGCGCCATAGGGGATGGAGGAGGCCAAGGCCCCCTTGATTTTCATTCTACTTAGAAGACTGGATATGTTCCACTACTGTAAAAAGAATACAAAATTTGCATTGGCCACCCCACTATCTACATCCAACTCTACGATTACAAGACTATAACCACTTAATCTTAATTTTGACTAATATACCGTCCCTATAGCACAAGTCCATCCACCTCAACTCCACGTCTCCACCAATCTCCTAATTCCTAAACCCACAAGTGGTTCTCAACTTCAATGTACACTAGCGACTTCGATCGGAAAAATGAATACGAATACATCAATGCTTCAAGCTTTCAACACAGCAACACTACATACGGACGACCATTTTTACACGATTTTTTTTTCAAAAAGCTTTCAACTCAACAACACAATATATTGACAACCTTTTTTACACCGTTTCTTTTCAAAACCCGTAATAAAATGTATATAGTTGTATTTTTTTCATTTCTTTTTACATGTTATTTTGGACTGAAATCGTGTTAAAAAGTGTAAAAAGGATGGGAAACCTTTTTGCACGGTTTTTCTTCAAAATCGTGTAAAATGTATATAACCATCATAAAAAAGTTGTACGGTTTTTGAAAGGAAAAAAAACGATCCAAAAAGGCTAGGAGAACCTTTTACACGGTTTCCCTTCGAAATCGTGTAAAATGTATAACCATCATAAATAATTTTTACATGGTTTTGAAAAAAACGTTCTAGAAAGGCTAGGACAACCTTTTACACGGTTTCTTTTCAAAACCGTGTTAAATGTATATGTTTTTTACACGTTGAAACAATTTTTCTCAAATAACCATGTAAAATGCTTTCACATTTTGACACAGGTTGTGGAAACAACCATGTAAAAAGGTATTTAAACTTTTTATACAGTTTTTCGTTACCAAAAAAACGTGTAAAAGTCTTTAGAAAAGCACGGATACATTTGTTAGTCCCGGAAGGGAGATGGCTAAGCTAGTAAGAGTTTGTAGAAGGGGGGGATGAATACAAACACACAATTTTTTGCTCTTTTTAAATTTTTTGATATAAATATTAAAAATTTACACACAGAAGTTTGTTGCGGAAAAGAATAGACAACCTATTCTAACAAACTTAAATAACAGTAATTAACTTATACACACAGGAAGTTAAAATAAGACTGTTAGCGCACACAGCTTTGGCGAAATCAAACAAATACTTTCAGAGAAGTATTGTTGAAGACGTGAGATTTCTGGGAAGGACTTCATCTCCTTTTATAGTGCCCATGCAAGGGATGCAAGTGGACAACTGTCAAGGTTTCATTAGCTGGAAGATTATCTGCTGGACAAAGGAAGAGACCACTTCCTTTGTACTAGAATAATGGATGAACCATTCCTTGTAGCACGTAATGTTAGATAACTTTATCTTCTTTTCTTCATGCTCTGTGAAGTCCCATCAAACCTTTTAGCTAAAAGACAAATATTCCTTTTATAAGAATAAAAGAGAATGTTTTTATTTAAGGCTTGATGCCCAAGTTCTTGCAGCTCACGTATCTTGCAATTGTTGTGAGTAAGAACTTTATCTCTTGAAATTGCTAAGTGATACATGAAGCCATGTATCATATCGGTGGATACTTTGTAAGGCTGGAAATGGTAAGTGTATACTTTGCTTTTGCTTGATAAACTTCATCTTTCACTAAGTGTTGAAAGTGTACATCCTTGTGACTTGATATCACAGCCTTAGAAAATATACCTGCAATTTCGGTGACCAAGATTGTAATTTCGGTGACCATGACTTCAAACTTGATGTCCTCATCTTGTATTGATGTCATAGTACTTTGATAACTTTTAAGTGTACCATCGGTGACCCATGGTGACCCAACAATCTTGACTTTGGCAAAATGATCTGAATATTGAAGTTAGTTGGTACATCCAAAATTCCACTTTTTGATGTACAACCCTTGATTGATTAGTCTTTGACTTTTCAATACTTGAAGTATATTTCAGACCTTCAAAAGACCCTGTAAAAGATCAAACAAATAATAGAGAAGGTTCATCACCGAATCATCGGTGACCCAACAATCTCCCCCTATTTGATGATGATACCTGTAAGTTAGAAAGAAATACTTTTGACCCTTTCTATTTTTCTTTTGGGTTCTTTTGACTCAGATTTTTTTTTTTTTTTTATGTTTTTTTTTGACTGAGTATGTACAGTATGTATGAAAAAAAATTATGTCCAACATATGAAAAAAAAAATTAAATAAATTTACATATATACCAAGCATCCGGGTACTTGAAGGGAATTGTTGCAAAGATCTCTACTCTCTTGAGTTCATTGAAGATTAATTTGTAGAGAATTCCTTCATCTTTGCTATAGAGGACCACACTTAGAATTTCTTGAAGGAAAATTTGCTATCGGCAGGGGAATATTGGTAGCCTTAGAAGAAACATTTGTTCCTAAGATCATGTTTAGAGAACATACCATATTCTGGAGCAGTGATGATGGTTGTTGCTAATTGAACTAGCAAGGTTGGATTTGATAGACCAAAAATTTGAGATATCATGAATGTTTCCTTGTGGAATGGGAGAGAGAAGAATTCAATCTGCATCGAGGTTAACATTTTGTCTGTCTTTGATTTTCTCCCCCTCAACAATTGCTTTCGACTCATTCTTCTTAGAATCACTTAGATGCTCCCCCTCAGCTGATATCTTATCACTTAGAAGCTCCCCCTCAGCTGATATCTTATCACTTAGAAGATTTCTTCCCTTTCAACAGAAATCTCTTTTTGAGAAAATTTCTTCTTCTCTGTTGATTTCTCATTTTCCTCCTTAGCTTATAATACTTTAGCCTTAGTAGATTTCTTGAGAAGATTTCTTTTCTCCTCTCAGCTGCATGAGGAAGATTTCTTCTTCTCCTTCTCAGCTTACAATACTTTAGCCTTAGTTGATTTCTTGAGAAGATTTCTTTTCTCCTCTCAGCTGCTGTTGATTTAGCCTTATCAGGAACTTTGAATTTTCTCCCCCTCAGCGGCCGAGGGGAGAAGATGAGTAAATGAGGTGAGAAGGTGGAACAAATTTGGGGAGTCCACCAGAGGGATAAATAAGCTATCAGAAATAAAAATAAAAAATTATTTTTATTTTTATTTCTCAAACCCATATATCGGAGAGTTCACTAGGTGGAAACATTTATGCCAGAAGGAGATATTGGTGAACAAGAAAAATGGGAGTCCCTCCAATTCGACCAGTTTCGCCGAATCTTCATAGAGATGTGCAAGGTCATCAAAATCATAGATCTTGGGTGCAAGGCTGTGAAGTGACAAAAATAGTCCTTAGATTGGGAAGGTTCCAAGTCATCCTTATCAACCAAAGAGAATGTTGAGAAGGGTTTAGTGAGGGTCCCCGAAAATACAATCAGGTCCTTTTAAGAGGGCATGAAGGAGTTAGGTGAGTTTTTAAAGGATTCCCTGGGTCCAGTAGGGAGAATTTCAACACTCACCAATTTTTGGGAATTAGTGAGTGGCTTGTGAGTTTTTGACCCTTGAGGTTCCCTAAGTCTCTTTGAGGAGAACTTGGGGGGGCTTTTGGAACTCCTCCGCTTCTTAAAAAGGATATTGGCTTGGGTAGATACCGAAGGCTTTTTCGGTATCGTAGCCGTAGAAGCAGGCGCGGAGGTGGAAATGGTAGAAGATTTATAAACCTTAGATTTCTTTTTCTTCTTAACCATGTCCATATGTAGGAGAGAGAATTTGTGAGCAAAATTTGTGGAATTTTATGCTCATGAGATTAGAGAGAATAAAGAGTGAAGGATATTGAGTATCCAAAAATAGAGAGAGAAACATCAGAGACTTTGGAGATTTTTGGAAAGAGAAAGGATTGAAGAATTTTGACAGTCAATAGCTGGACATTTTGATAGTCAACAATCAGGAGCTGTTTTGACAGTCAAAGATAGGTGGGTATTTTGACAGACAAAATTCAAAGAGTAGTTTGACAAAATTATTAGAGGGAATTTTATCATGACAGAGATTAGAGAAAATTTTAACAGCAAGAGAATTCGGAGAGATATTTTGACAAAGATATATAGGGAAAAGTATATCTGAGGAGAAATTTAAGAATTTTAGCTGTCCAAACTCTGAGAGAGGGAGATAAATAAAATTTCAAAATATGAAATTTTGGAGGGATGTTAGTTGTCTAAAATCGGGGAGTCAAAATTCAGAGTATGAATTTTGGGGGTTACAAAAAATTTCGGAGAGTAGGAGAAAATTTTTGAAATAATTTTTTTTTAAACTGCTGAAAATTAAGGAAAAAAAAATTAATTAATTAATTTTTTTTTTTTTTGGAAAATCGGAAAGCATGAAGTCAGCATGACATCTGCTGACGTCAGCGTCGGTGGATGACGTCAGCGTCGGTGGGTGACGTCAGCGTCGGTTGCTGACGTCAGCATTTTTTTTTTCTTACAAAAAAATTTTAAATTTTAAATTTTTTTTTTAAATTTTATAAAAAGAAAAATATATATTTTGAAAAAAAAAATATACTTTTATTCGTAGATTGGAGATCGGAGAAATCACCATCCGAATTTATTATTATATATACAAATATATAATGATTTTTTTTTTAATTTAGAGATTGAAGGGATGACATACCTAGTTTTCCGATGAGAAAGTTGATTGACTTCATCCAATGACTTTGTGCAGAGATGGGTAAGTTGAAAGTCAGTAGGTATGAAATGAAACTCAACAAATTATTTTCTACTAAGAAGCTGACAACTTCCAATGGTGCTCTTTGGATCTATCTTGGAACCAGACGTGAGGAGCCTGCCAGTCCATACAAAGCTTTGTCTAGCCGATAGACATAGTTAGGATGAGTGGGGTCTTCTAACAATGAGATTGTTTCACATAGACTTTTTCTTGCCTTTGTCTTTTTGTTTCTCCACCTCAGAGCTAACATCAATGTTGACATCTTCATCCAGTCAGACACTAGACTTCTCCCCCTGAGTATCGGCGCCTGTGAATTTAGTAGCCTCTTCTTGAGCTATTTTGAGCACATTTATTTGGTCAAACTCAAGGGTTCGGGCACTGACTCCCTCCCCCTCAATTGTTGCTTCAGTTATCTTGGTGACCTAGGCTTCGGTTACATCATCGGTGGCTGTGGCTGCAACATCGGTGGCTGTAGCTGCTGGATCGGTGGCTGCAACATCGGTGGCTGTAGCTGCAGCATCGGTGACTGCAGCATCGGTGGCTGTAGCTGCAGCATCGGTGATGGAGGAGCAGCTAGAACATCGGTGGATGGAAGAGCAGCTAGAATATCGGTGGATGGAAGAGCAGCTAGAACATCAATGGATGGAGTCACATAGGTGGCTGGAGTCACATAGGTGGAGGGAGTCACATCGGTGGCTGGAGTCACATAAGTGGCTGGAGTCACATCGGTGGATGGAGTCACATAGGTGGCTGGAGATGGAGAAGCAGCAGCTTTCTTGTTTTTCTCCCCCTCAGTGGTTGAACCCTTGAAACCCACTGAAGAGAGAAAGATCTTGATTCTTTCAACATCGTAACCCGCGACATCAACCTGCCGTTCAACCCTTTGAAGAACAAATCTATCCTTATCCTAAAAGAAGGAATCACCAACATCAAGTTCAACCGTTGGAGAAGAAGTTGGTATCTTGTCAACTTTGTATCAAGAGTTGCAAGAGATTCCAAAAATTGCTTTCTGATTGACAAGGATAGAAGCAATATCGGTGGCTTCGAGCGAGAGGCACTTCGAAGTTCTCTGATAGAAGAAAGCACAGAATCTTGGCTTGAGAGAAGCCCTTTGCTGAAGACCAAAGACATCCAAGTGTAGGAGATCTAAGCATGTCATGAGAATTGGGTGACTCACCGACAACTCTTTAATGCTAGATCTAAGAGTAGTAGAAAGAAAGGCCATTCTTTCCATTTCCTTAGTTGCATGATCTTTCAGAACTTCCACCTGGCGGATAGTAGCACGAGTGAAACTGGTGAAAGCCTTGATAAGATCATCTCCCTGTTGAGAAGACATGGGAGCAGATGGTTGAGGCTTTGGTGGTTGATCATCTTCATCATCACTAGAGGAATAATCCACCAAACCTGGGTGTGATGCACTCTCATGTAGAGTGTGGAAAAGGAGTTGTTGGAGCTCAAGGGGTGGTGAAGAGACACCTTGGATGGGAGACTCCAAGTCATCTTCATCAACTAAGGAAAAAATTGATGAAGGTATAATAGGGATATCCCTTTGTACAACCATGTCCTTTTGAGAGGGCATGGAGGAGCTGGGAGTGGCTAAGTGTTCTTTGGGTTTATGAGGTGACGTCGGTGAGTGAGAGAGATGGTTGCGACCGTCGGTGGGTGTGTGTGTGTGAGAGAGAGATCGGTGGCTTCGGTGAGAGAGAGAGATCGGTGGCTTCGGTGTGTGTGGGTGAGAGAGAGATCGGTGGCTTCGGTGTGTGTGTGAGAGAGAGAGAGATCGGTGAGAGAGAGAGATCGGTGTGTGTGTGTGTGAGAGTGAGAGATCGGTGGCTTCGGTGGATAGAGTCGGAGAGAGAGAGAAGACCGTTGGTGGATATGTGACCGTCGGTGGATGACGAAGCTTAGTGGCAACGTCGGTGGCTTGATGGAATGAAGACGTCGGTGGCTTGTGGTGTTGGTGTCGCTAGGTGGACGGCGACCATCGGTGGGTGCTATGATGGTTAGGGTGGCATGTGGTGACTTGGTGGCTTGGTGGAGGTGTATGTTTTTAGGGTTTTGAGAGAGGTGAAGGAGGTATTTTGGGAGAGAGAGAGGAGAGCTCGTCGGTGACCCAGTCACTGACATATTATATATATATATATATATTTTTTATTATTATTTATATATATATATATAACATATATAATATATAAGTTATAAATTATATAAATGTATATAATATATATATATAGAATATATATATATATATATATATAAAACATATATTTATATAAAATTATAAAATATATTAGTCTATGTTTATCATACCTAATTCACCGATGAGGAACTTGAACCTTGCTTCATCAAGAGCTTTGTGAACAAATCAGCTAATTGATAATCAGTAGGAATGAAATGAAGCTCCACATCACCTTTAGAGACATGATCTCTTATAAAGTGATATCTGATATCAATGTGCTTGGATCTTGAATGAAGCACAGGGTTGTTGGCAATAGCTATTGCACTTGAGTTGTCACACATTATTGGGATCTTTGAGAAAATCTGATTGTAATCACACAGCTGATTTTTCATCCACAATATTTGTGCACAACAACTTCCAACAGCCATATATTCTGCTTCAGCAGTAGAAGTAGACACCGAATGTTGTTTCTTACTTTACCAGCTCACAAGCTTTCCACCAAGTAACTGACAACTTCCAGTTGTATTTTTTTTTTGTCTATTTTTGAACCTGCAAAATCAGAATCAGAGTACCCGATGAGATCGAAACCTGAGTCTTTGGGATACCAAAGACCCAGATTTATGGTACCTTTTAGATACCGAAAAATCTTTTTCACAGCAGAGAGATGTGATTCCTTAGGATTAGCTTGATAACGAGCACAGAGACAAGTAGCAAACATAATATCAGGTCTACTTGCAGTTAGATAAAGAAGAGATCCTATCATTCCTCTATAACTTGTGATATTGACAGATACACCATCAGGATCAGAGTCAAGTTTAAGAGGTGGAGCCATAGGAATTTTCATGGTTGAACAAGTATCAAACTGAAACTTTTTTTTTTTTTTTCAGAAGGTCTTTAATATATTTATTTTGATTTATGAAAATACCTTCTGAATATTGTTTTACTTGCAAACCAAGAAAGAAAGTTAGCTCCCCCATCATGCTCATTTCATACTCTTTTTGCATTAGGGAACTAACTCATCACACAAGGATTCATCGGTGGCTCCAAAAATAATATCATCAACATAGATTTGAACAAGAATGATATTACCTTGTGATTTCTTGAAGAAGAGAGTGTTGTCAACTTTTCCTCGTATATACTCATTTTTAAGAAGATAAACTGAGAGAGTATCATACCAGGCACGAGGAGCTTGCTTCAGTCCATACAAAGCTTTATCCAGCCGATACACATGATATGGATGGACTGGATCTTCAAACCCAGGAGGTTGCTTCACATACACTTCTTCAGCTAGTTCACCATTCAGGAAGGCACTTTTGACATCCATTTGGAATACCCGGAAATTCTTGTAAGCTGCATGAGCAAGAAATATTCGGATAGCTTCCAATCTGGCAACATGAGCAAAAGTTTCATCATAATCAATTCCTTCCTCTTGCCGATATCCTTGAGCAACCAGCCTTGCTTTGTTCCTTATGACAGTTCCTTCTTCGTCCATCTTGTTTCGAAACACCCATTTTGTTCCAATAATAGTTTTGTTGGATGGACGAGGAACTAACTTCCAGACTTTGTTTCTCTCAAATTGTGAGAGTTCTTCTTGCATGGCAATTACCCAGCTAGGATCAGCTAGGGCTTCATTTATCAGCTTAGGCTCAACAATAGAAACAAAGTTGACATATAAGCACAGATTGCTTATACCTCTTCTTGTTTTTACACCAACTTGTGGATCACCTATGATTTGATCTATTGGATGATCCATGGTCCACTTTAGTGCAGGAGGTAGGGTAGGAGGTAGAGAAGAGGATGAGGTAGGAATTTGAGATGGTGAAGGTAGGTTAGTGGGAGATATGGTGTTTTGGTGGGTAAGGTCTTCTGTAGAGTTAGTTTCAGGAGGTGGAGAAGAAGAAGTGTGGTCTTGAGGTGAGGTAGTGTTGATGGGAGGCTGAGGAGAGTTACTATCTTGAGGATTTGAAGGGTTATTAGGTGAAGAAGAGAAAGAAGGAAGTTCACCAGCACATGATTTTTTTTTTTCAAAGATTTAGTTTTTCTTCATTACAAGATAATGAAGATACTTCAAACTCATCAAATTTCACATGCATGGATTCATCTATGCATTGTCTTCTGAGGTTGAAAATTCTGAAGGCTCTTGAGGATAGAGAATAGCTCATGGATATTCCATCATCAGACTTTGGATCAAACTTTCCAAGTTGTTCCCTGTCATTTAGCATGTGACATGCACAGCCAAATACATGGAAATAGTCAACTGCAGGTTTCCGTCCATGGAAAACTTCGTACGCGGTCTTGTCATGCCTTTTGACTATGAGAGACCTATTTTGAGTAAAGCATGCAGTGTTAACTGCTTCTGCCCAAAAATAGGTTGGTAACTTGGATTCGCTCAGCATTGACCTTGCGAACTTCACGAGAGAGTTCTGTTCTTTCTTTCACAACACCATTTTGTTGAGGAGTGCGTACGGCAGAAAAGTTCTTTTATGCCATAGCCAACTTTGTTTGGCTAATTCTTGAGAGAGGAGACACACAGCTTCTCCAATAGCATTTTCCTTCATGTTGATGATGTAGACGTCATTCATTCGGGTGCCTGCTAGTACAACTTTATTCTGCATATCAAGGACCAAGCAAACACAGAGTTGAAAGGTGACCTTATATCCCAAATCACATATTTGGCTGATGCTCAGTAAGTTGTACATTAGCCCTTCAATATGAGCTACTTTAGAAAAAAGTTATGGTTCCATTTGATATGGTACCATAGCCTTTGGTGACACATTTCCCATTTTCTCCAAAGGAAACAGTGGGTCCTTTTTCTTGCAAGAAATTAGAGAGAAGAGATTTGTTTCCGGTCATGTGCCTTGAACAACTGCTGTCCATGTACCATGTATGATCTTTGTTTGGTACCTGTACCCAAAAACAAATTTAGACTTTTGGTACCCATTTTGAAGTGGGTCCTTTGGGGTTAGAGGGCATTTTAGGAACATCAGAATTCTTAGGACAATGCTTTGCAAGATGGAGAGTATTGCCACAGTTATAACATTTCTTTAAAGAAAAGACTCTATTAAAGTCCATGTTATCAAATCTTTGAGCATCAGAAGAAGAAAAAGAAGTAGAGGGATGACCAACACCTGGTATTGATCCAAGAATACCTTTATCAGGATTTGGTCCAAGAATACCTTTACCAGGATTTTTTGATTTCTCTAAGTTGAGAGAGCGAGGGATGAAATCAGTAATTTCTTGAGATTTTCTTCTGGATGAAAACTTTTTATTTTGAGAAAATCTTTTTGAGTTGTGACAAGCAGGAGTAGTCGGTGACTTGTGAAAGTTCCTTGACTCATGAAGACTCAAAGAGCTTAAAAGCTTTTGAATGGGTTTAGGAGAGGAAGAAGAAGAACATGGAATTCTTAAAGGTTCAGTGGAAACTTCTGTTGCTTTTACAAAGACTCCAAACTTTTTGAAGTTTGATTCTACTTTTAGCATATCTAGAAGATCTATAGAATGAACAGAGGTAGAATCTTCAGATGAGTAACCAAAGAGATCATCATCGTCATCAGACAAGAAGCCAGCAGGAAAGCCTTGACATTCAACAGAAGGAGGAATAAAGTCAGAAGATTGAAAATCATCTTTTCCATATCCAAGTCCAGTCTTGTCTTTGCTGGAGATTTGATCTTGAAGAATTCTTTCAAGATCTTTAGAAGATTTGGTCCATTTAGACAGAACCTCTTGTTCTCTTTCAAGAGTGTAGGAGATTTTTGATTTTTCTTCTGAAAGACTGTCATTTAGATACCTTAGGTTTTCTAGATCAGCTTTCATTTTATCAAAATCTTTAAGTTTAGAGAAACAAGACAGAGGTTGATCATTTAAACATTTTATATGAATATCAGCCTTTTTCTTCTGATCCTTTAAGTCATAGAAGTCGACAGTTAAAGAATCAAAAGCATCAACTTTTTGATCATTGGAGAGAAAGGTGAAGGGATGTACCTGAGGCTTTGTTCCTGAAGATGATTCCTCAGTAGATACAAGAGCAGTGCAAAGTGTCTTTTCCATTTCTTCTATCTCATCAATCTTGGCCATTAGACACTTTGATATACTCACTGTCACTCTCAGAGGTTTGCTCATCTTCCCAGTAGCTACAAGAGTCAGGACTTTCCTTGGAGAGATGGCTACTTCTCTCTTCAGACTTTTTAGAAGCTGAGTTGGAGAAGTCATGGCCAGAAGAAGAAGGAGAAGAAGTTTTGAATTTAGAGAAAGATTTAGATCTGCATTCAGAAGCAAAGTGACCTTTCTTCCCACAACTGAAGCATTCTTCATTAGATTTGTCGGAAGAAGGTTTTTGAGAGAAAAATTTTCTTTGAAATCTAGAATGGTTAGAAGAAAATCTTTTGTTTTTAAGGTTTCCAGAAATCATTGCCATACTATCAGAAAGTATGTCAATGGCAGAATCCTCACCTTCATCATCAGTTGCACTATAGTAAGCATCTGATAGATGAGATGATTCTTCCTTAGAGTTACCTTCAGAATCAGAAGAAGAAGGGTAAGTAATTCTAGGTACACAGGAAGAAGATTTAGAATTACTTATTAGAGCAAAAGAAGAAGATTTAATATCTTTTATAAGAGACTTTATTTGGTTCTTGGTTTGCTCATAATGAAGAAGAGTCTCATAGAGAGCAGTTAAAGGCATCACATCAAGATCCTTGGTTTGCTTAATGCAAGTACATATGGTTTCCCAGAAGTCTGGGAGACAGTCCATGAACTTGCAGAGAACTTCTTCATTATCATAAACTCTTCCAAGAACCTTAAGATCATTTAGAAGACAGTTAAAACAATTGAAGTAGACAAATAGGGATTCTCCTTTCTCATGGGAGAAGAGTTCATACTTTCTAACAAGACAGATCCTGTTAGATTTCTTCACTTTTTTAGTGCCTTCATATAAGACACCTAGATTATCCCACATCTCTTTAGCAGAAGAAAGATTTACAAGAGAGTGATATACTTCATCAGGACGGGATAGAGCTAGAGCTGATTTAACTTTAATATCTAGAGCAACCAGGCGTTTATCATCTTCATTATACTTATTTAAGGCTTTGATGATATACCTGCCTGTTTTGTCACTCTTATCCTCATCAGACTCTATATCCTTTCCTTCAGTATCTTTTTGTGGACCATAGCGAGCCCAGACTTTAGGAATTAAAAGTCCCTCATTTAGAATGATGGGATACCTGCAATCAATCCCTTCTAGAAAGAGTAGCATGCGATTTTTCCATAACCCAAAATTACTTGGGTTGAATCTTGGAGGTTTGGCCAAGGATCCTAAATCGTATGTGCTACTGGAAGAGGTTTGCATGGTACCATCATTTGAGGAAGTAGCAGCCATCACAGATCTGGTTTATGAGATTAAACCAACCGTTTCCGATACCAACTTGTTAGTCCGGAAGGGAGATGGCTAAGCTAGTAAGAGTTTGTAGAAAGGGGGGGGGGATGAATACAAACACACAATTTTTTGCTCTTTTTAAATTTTTTAATATAAATATTAAAAATTTACACACTTGCGGAAAAGAATAGACAACCTATTCTAACAAACTTAAATAACAGTAATTAACTTATACACACAGGAAGTTAAAATAAGACTGTTAGCGCACACAGGTTTGGCGAAATCAAACAAATACTTTCAGAGAAGTATTGTTGAAGACGTGAGATTTCTCGGAAGGACTTCATCTCCTTTTGTAGTGCCCATGCAAGGGATGCAAGTGGACAGCTGTCAAGGTTTCATTAGCTGGAAGATTATCTGCTGGACAAAGGAAGAGACCACTTCCTTTGTACTAGAATAATGGATGAACCATTCCTTGTAGCACGTAATGTCAGATAACTTTATCTTCTTTTCTTCATGCTCTGTGAAGTCCCATCAAACCTTTTAGCTAAAAGACAAATATTCCTTTTATAAGAATAAAAGAGAATATCTTTATTTAAGGCTTGATGCCCAAGTTCTTGCAGCTCACGTATCTTGCAATTGTTGTGAGTAAGAACTTTATCTCTTGAAATTGCTAAGTGATACATGAAGCCATGTATCATATCGGTGGATACTTTGTAAAAATTTGGAAATGGTAAGTGTACACTTTGCTTTTGCTTGATAAACTTCATCTTTCACTAAGTGTTGAAAGTGTACATCCTTGTGACTTGATATCACAGCCTTAGAAAATATACCTGCAATTTCGGTGACCAAGATTGTAATGTCGGTGACCATGACTTCAAACTTGATGTCCTCATCTTGTATTGATGTCATAGTACTTTGATAACTTTTAAGTGTACCATCGGTGACCCATGGTGACCCAACAATCTTGACTTTGGCAAAATGATCTGAATATTAAAGTTAGTTGGTACATCCAAAATTCCACTTTTTGATGTACAACCCTTGATTGATTAGTCTTTGACTTTTCAATACTTGAAGTATATTTCAGACCTTCAAAAGACCCTGTAAAAGATCAAACAAATAATAGAGAAGGTTCATCACCAAATCATCGGTGACC
The DNA here is from genome assembly GCA_036898165.1 of Silybum marianum. Taxonomy (NCBI): domain Eukaryota; kingdom Viridiplantae; phylum Streptophyta; class Magnoliopsida; order Asterales; family Asteraceae; genus Silybum; species Silybum marianum. The sequence continues at coordinate 3,322,873 of CM072531.1, forward strand.
CAACAAATAATAGAGAAGGTACAACCCTTGATTGATTAGTCTTTGACTTTTTAAACGGTTTCTTCTTAAACCGTGTAAGAAAGTCATTTATGCAGTGGTTAGTTTCGGCTCCCGCGGTATAAAAAAATTGTTGTGTTCCGTCACTGTATGTATGAAACAAAATCATCAACCAATGTTATCATTGTAGCATGATTACAAGAAATAGATGTACCAAAACAATATATGTGTATGGTGAATGACTGGGCCATTGAGGAAAGCTGTCGTAAACGACTAGTGAAAACTAAGGATATAAGAGTAACACAAAAAAAACCTAGACTACTTGAAAATATCATGTTTAAGTGGGGGCGTTTCCCACCACACTTTTCAGTGTAAGTTCGTCACTGTCAATTCCATTCCAGAAGGAAAAAGATCTAATAGGTTTTGTCCTGTTAAGGCCAGTCCCAATTTTCGAGTATAAACATGATCTAAACAAACGATTCCAATTAGGTTTGGATTACTTTTCATTCTAAAACAATATTAATAAAGTATTGATGTTTATATTTTCTCGATAACATTTGGGGTTTAACATTTATATTTTCAGTATAATTTCTAATAGATATTTCTTCACCATTTATTTTGAGATGATGTATAACATTATTTATTCTTTTCTAAATCATTTCAACTAAATCTTTAATAGTTGTAAGATAACATTTTAACATTGTTGTTCAAAAGTATTTTATTAAAATGTATTTTAAATATATATAAAATAATAAATAAATATAATCTTAATTGATAAGTGATGCGAGGTGATCCCATCCCATTCAATTGTTTTTTTTTTCGAATTTTCTTAAAAAGTTATTTATTTTCGCTATTTTAAATTAACAATTTTATTTAACATTTTTGAATATTTATTTTATAGATCTTAGTAAAACCATTCATTCATTTTGTATAATTGAATTCACAAAAGAATAATGGAATTTATAATTAAGTTTGTAATACGGAGTACGGACCAAGATGTGTGAAATATAATTTCCTAAATAACAATAAAAGATAGTATTTTGGGCTTGGGCCTAATTAGAATCGAATTTTGTTTTAATTAGCTAGTTTTGAGCCCAATCCTCAACCAAACAACCTCTTAACGTGCTTTGCATTACGGGTGAGGTGAGTGGTTACGCTCAGACCTATTTTCTATCGGGGGCTAGGTCCATCCAATCTTGGGAGCTAAGCCACGTTTTCGGTTTATAACTATGCTTTTTTTGGAAAGGGTATCCAAGACATTTGTCTAGACTAATCCCTGACAATTTTAAGACTGCTAAAGTATGCAGCCTGAGATAATTCCCAAGTGGCGACAAGTTGTTTGTGCCTGGATTCGAACATGGGGTAGATGGGTTATCTAGCCTCATCCTCACAAGTTTTAACCAGTACGCCACAAGCCTTGTGGTTGATTTGTAAGCATGTGTCGTTCACAAATACTAGAAAAATATGTAACTGGCAAAATTAACTGGAATTAATAATTATTTAATTTTCTACAACTAATATGATGCAATAAATATTTGTACGAGTTTTTTTTTTAACGGCAAGTTAGTAGTTAGTAGTTAGTGATTCGGACCCACAGTGACATCCATATGGGCAGTATGCGGGACCCGAACCTTCACCTTAGAGGATAAACCCCCACTCCTCCACCATTTTTAGGAAAACCACCACTCCCAAGGCTCGAACCCGAGACCTTGAGGATGATGTAAAAACCCCGGTACCGCTAGGCCAGAGGCCCTTTGGTAAATATTTGTACGAGTGTATCAAGTTGTTTGTATAATATGAAATGTGAGGCGAGTTCATGTGAGGACGATAACAATTTACGAGAATGCAACGACAATCCTCAGCCAATCATTTCGTACATGATTTTTTTTTCATGTACAAAATCATATGTGATTTTGTACTGACATAAAAAATGACACCCGCGATTTATGCTGCGGGAAAAGTCTCGGCTAATCATATATGATTTCGTATGTGAATCATATGTAATTTTGTACATGAATCACATGTGATTTTGTACTAGCATAAAAAATGACACGCACGACTTTTGCTGCGGGAAAAGTCTCGGCTAATCATATATGATTTTGTATGTTAATCATATGTGATTTTGTACATGAATCATATGTGATTTTGACATTTTGTATATGGAAAATTTCATGTACAAAATGATTGGCTGAAAACTGTTCTCGCATTCTCGTAAAGTGTTACCGTTCTCGTATGAACCTCTTTCTATGAAATGTTGTATATGATTGTATATTTTTCATTTACTTTAAAAATGTTGTATATGATTGTATAAGTTTCATTTACTTTAAAACTGTTGTATATGATTGTATAAGTTTCATTTACTTTAAAAAATGTTTACTCGTATAATAGTTTCAAATAATAATAAATATTTTCTTTAATAAAAATGATAGAGAAGTATAATGTGAGTTATCATCCTTGTTATCTGCATTATGCCAAGCCATAAAATGGAGTCATTCGTATACTGAAGAAGAAGGTACTTGCTAAGAAATCCAAATGATAATACTTAAAAAATAAAAACAATTATTTGTATACTAAAAGGACCCTTGATGAAAAAAGTTGACAACTTCGTTTTTTTGTGAGTGAGGGCATATATGAGCATTACACTATTTTTTTTTAGAAAATTGCATCTTACGCATTTGCCTAGACTAATCTCTGACAGTTTTAACACTGCTAAAGCATGCAGCCTTCAGATAATTCCTCAGTGACCACAAGTTATTTGCACCTAGATTCGAACTTGAGGTAGATGGGTTATCTAGCCTCATCCGTCACAAGTCTTAACCAGTACGCCACAAGCCTTATCGTTAGCATTACAATATTTTGTTCCCGTATTAAAAGATAGTTTTTTAATGATTGTATAGTTAATAGAAAACAAGTGCAGTATTATCTTTTATATATTAAAGAAACCCATTTGCCAATTTCCATGATATAGCCTTCTAGATTAAAACATGTAAACTTTTATATCATATGTATGTATAATTGTTGGTCGTTTGTTTGGTTATCTTTGTCTTTATATAAAAGAATGATACAAAACATTCTTCCTATCCATTGAGTGAAATTTTCTTCCTTTTACTTCTCTTTAGTCGTTTTGTGCCCCTATCAAAACAAACAAAATAACTATCAAACTTTTTTTTTCCCATTCTTACCCTTATTTATATTCAAAGAACAATCATGTGAAAGGACACAAAAGTTCCTCGAATCAAGTAATTGGAAGCGATGGAAGCGAAGAAAGGGAAATCAAGAAGAGTTCTAACAGTATGTTGTGGCGCAGTAGCATTACTTTTGTTTATATTTCTTATTGTTTTTATAATCTTGTTATTTACTGTCTTTAAACCGAAAAATCCTAAAGTCACAACCCACCCCACAAGCCTCGAAAATGTCGAATTCCAGTTATACCCTAACGTTAGCATAAATGCAACAATTGTGTTAAATGTGACGATTAGCAATAGCAATTATGGGAGCTTTAAGTTCCATAGCTCAACTGCATATGTTGATTATCGAGGGACCCTTGTAGCTGAGATCCCAATTGAGCAAGCTAATATCCCGGCTCATGGTAACTTTACCATAACAGCATACGCTAATATGACTGCAGATAAAATGGTGATGAATCCAGATTTCTATAATGATATGGGTTCGGGTCATCTTAACTTCACTTCAACGGCAACTCTGAAAGGGAAAGTAAGTATTTTTAAGATCATACAAATGGGAGCAAGGGTGACGAATGTTTGTGATATTTGTGTCGAGATAGTTACTAGAAAAGTGGAGTCAAAATGTCGTGCAAAGGCCAAACTGTAAGAATTATTGTAAGTTATTGTTTATTATTTTGACATTAAAAAAGATTAATTATGAGAGATCAAAGTTTTTGATCTATATATAGGTTTGTACGTATGTACATACATACATACGTACAAAGAGGGTTGGGTTTGGTGAGAAGTTGATTTAAGATGAGAAGAGTAAGAATGGATCTCCACCTTTGAATGCACATTAGGATGAGATGCACCGAGATGAGATGCACCAAGACGCACCAGATCAACTCTCTTTTAAAGCGCAATTCATGGGTGTGTATGAGATTAAAAATGATCTAAGCCCCAAATCTTTTCTTACGATTCTAATGATCTAATCTTAACTCTTCTTCTCACATGATCATATGCCTGCACATAGAATTATACGTATATACAAAAATAAACATTCATATCTTAGGGTATAGTACCACGGTGTGCATCTTCTATGTATCTAATATTTCTTCTTTTAACAATGTGCATCTTGTCTTTTGTGTGTATATTTTCTTTAACATTGTCGATGTTGGTGTTTCCAGAATAAGGTTCGTCGGAAAGATGAGATGAGAGAGCAGAGATTTACAAAAAGACTATTTTTTCCCAAAATTATACATAAATTAATTTTTTTTGAAAATTAAAATTATTAATATTAATATTGATTATTAATGATGAGACACTACAACAAAAATGATTTTTTAGGACCTCTAAAATGAAAAGGCGTCATAGAAAAATATTTTATATGACACAACATTATAGGAGCAAATCAAAAAGTGTCATTTCTAAAAGCGTTACAATAAGTTTTTAGGACGTTGTAGACATTTTAACAAGTTTTTTACGACGCTTTTAAATAAAGTATCGTATTAGCTATTTTATAAAACATTTTTGAAAAATGTCCTATAAAAATATGAGTTTATAGGACATTTTTCAAAAGTGTCATACAAAATAACTAATAGGACACTTTATTTTAAAAGTGTCGTAAAAAATTTGTTGAAACACCTAAAAGCGTCTTATAAACCTTTTGTAGCGTTTTTAGATATGACGCTTTATGGTTTGGTCCTATAAACTTGTGCCCTATAAAGTATTCTTTTAGAATGTTTTTTTTTCATTTTAAAACGTTCTATAAAATATTTTTTGTTGTACTGAGAGATTGAAACTGGATCTCACAGTTATGACAAATTACCGAATTATTTTTTAATAACCCTATGAATAACGATAAAAGAAAATTTGAAAATATGGTTTCTCAAAAACTTCATCAAAAATGAAAACGAGTGCAATGCAACCAAAATTCCGTTCAAAGATAGTCAATTTGTTTACTTGTAACATTATTATAGTTGATTAGTTTCTATTAAATAACTATAAAATATATCCTAAATAATGGTTGCTTCAATTCTCAATTTGGGATGTTTCATTTCCAAATTCATGTTTTTTCTGTGTTTTTATGCATTTAAAAATACAATATTTTCTTTAAATTATTCAGAAATTTGTATTCAATAAATGATACTTTTGTTGCATATTTATTAATTATTTAACATCCACGTTAATGAAATCTTTAAAAATCCCGTTTGACATTTTTTTTTGCCACGTCATTGATACAATAAAGTAAGAATCTTAATAAAACTTTATAAAAAAGGTTTCTTATAAAACTCACTTTCCATTTTAATTTGTAAATTGTGATTTTATTTATAGACCGTTATATAAAATTAATATATATATATATACATATTATAAAATTATATAAAAATCAAATAATTTGTTAGTTTTCACTTTTCTATATTAATTTTAATTTGTTAATTTATATATTTTATTAACATATTTAAAAAACAACCAGAACATAAACATAATTTTATAATACAATTAAAAAGTAAAAAATTACACAAATATTAATCTTTATAAAAATTAGCATTAAATAATAAAAAATAATATAAATCATTTGTAATCTTAATTCGACCAAATATGTTCAACCAAGTCGGAGCGAAGTTGATGATGAACTTCATTTGTGTGCATCTCAAAATTTCCTTAAAGAAAATTTTGGAATTAATGCCTGAAACCTTGAAATATTTGTCTTAAATTATCTACCTTTTTATCAATCCAATTAATCAATATGTCACATTAATCTTCAACATTCATATTATATAAAATTATGCATGTATGCATGCATAATATCCATTAAAAACAGAAAAGATATTTTACAATTATCAATTTACGATTTATAAATTATATATATATAAGTATATGAAAAATAATCTAAACATAATAATATACTGAGATAGTTCAAATTTAAACTTATTAATACAAAAATTTGTATAAAAACTTACAAGAAATGAAAATAAAACAAAATGAAAATATTATTTTATAATTATTTTTTTTATATTTTTTTATCAATTTTAACTTATATGTTTTATAAATTTATGTAAAGAAAATAAAGTGGTTAAGAAATAATAATAAAAATAAGAAATAAATTAATAACATATGAGCTCTAATAAAAACATGTGATTTGACAAAAAATGGAGGTTCTTTGTCAAAATCTTAAGAGGAACCTCAATTGTGAATGCTCTCAACACATTTTCGGCAATTTAGGAAATGTTTTAAAGTTGGATTTCAAACTTGCAAGATTGTAAAAAACTGTTTGGTTGGTTTTTCAATTTTCATTAAGTCGTGTAGAGATAAAGTTGTATGTGTGGATTAATCTGTTTGTATAGATCATGGTTCTAAACAGATTAATGACATAGATGAAATGAGTGTGTTTTTTAATTGAAAGAAACATGGGTGGAATTTTATCTTTTGGCCTTTTACATAAAACTCTTCCCTAGAAACTTACTGAATAAGCTACTACCAAATAATCGTGTATAACTGACCGATTAATCCACTACCAAATAATCATGTATAACTAACCGAATAAGCTCTAATCTCATTAAACTCATTAAATGACTAACAAACATACCTAAATCATTTACCTTCTTGTGTTTGATTAAAGGTCACTTTCTTTTACCTTCTGGTGTTTGATTAAAGGTCACTTTCTTTTGTTGGGTCAGAGTGTCACATTCATTCAAAAGAATTCAATTTTCTTTGGCAAATTTCGTAGATATACCGACATGTGTGCATGCATATATCAATATCGATTGTTTATAGAAATAAGATAATCACATACTTTATTTAAAATAATAAATATTTTATATGTGTGCTCATTTGACCTATAAATAGACGGATCTATCCGAACCCAATTAGTTGTCAATTATATATTACGGTCTATCGACACTACCAATTTCTAAAAGTATAATAGACACGCATAACTATTATATATCCGGAACACTGCATTTCTCTATTTTTTCAGTCACACAAAATAAATAATAATAAAGAAAAGACCTAGAAAACAAACTAGAGGTCAAATATTGAAGATTTGGAGTTAATTGCAAGAAATATTTTGGTTTAAATTTGTATTTATTTTGTTTTCATCTACAAGTATGGATATAGGTGTACAAATATTCAAGAATTTTGTATACTCAAGCTGATTATCCGTTCTATATACATCTTTTGTGGGCATTAGGTGCTTATTGTTTGGTTTAAACGATTGAACTTTTTCTAACAGACCAACCTGTAAGTCTTGATTTAGATTTTTTTAAAACCGTACAATTTAGATTGAAGTATGTAAATAAAAGTAGTTTCGAACTCCAAATTGAATCCATACTTCATAAATCTTCAAAAACACAACAATCTACATGCTAGCAATCTACAACATGTTTTCATACCAATAAGAGTAGATAAACATTACTTCCCCATCCCAAAATAAGGGTCCATAATATAATTATTACACTTTTTGTTAACCAAATGAAAAGTTCACCCTTAATTAATTTATCTTTATTTACAGGCATTAAACATTTGTGCATTAAATTAATTAAAGACAAAACTCCACTCTCCAATCTCGCTCGGGTGATGCCGCGAGTTATCACCGCGTTGCCCGCAAGAAAGTTGAGAATTTAGTTGTATATATTTGAAACTATACATTTATTTTGAAACAAAGATAAAAAGAATGTAGACATTTACTTTTAGTCTATTAAAATTTTGTGATATGAAAACAATAAATGCTTAATAATAAAAACAATTAAATTTAAGTAATATAAAATAAATTTAAATGAATTACCAAAATCGACATCTCTTCTTCCCAAATCGGAGCCAAGTCTTATGGCAAAGATGTGGGAATTGTGGATCTCAAATCATTTTTGGAATTAACGCAAAGCTTCTATCAAAATAAGATTGAACGAACTTTAAAAGTTGTCATAAATAATAATCATTTAATTCGTAAAAATTTCGTTTAAATAATATTGTTACAAGAAAAAAAAATCTAACATCATCCTGGCTACCAACTTTCACTTCTAATTTTTTTTTCTAATAATTTTTTTTTATTTCATCATTTTTATTTTTTTAAACCTTAAACAAAGATTTTATATTAATCTTTAAACTAATGGGTTGTTTGATTCAGACTAGAGCATGAAAACGAAAATAATAAATTATGAGTTTTTATTATTACAGTTTAATGTAAAATGAAAATTTGAGCTTACAAAAAAATAACCATTACATTATATAAAATTAAATAATTTTATTTTTATTTATTATTGGGCACCTTTTTAAAAAGTATTGTATTTATATTCGATTCATGGTACATTGTATAGCCGAACGGTTTTAACCGAACAATGGAATATATTTTTTTCTAAAGTGGCCCACATGGATTTCACAATCAAAATATACATTTGTATATTAATATATTTGTTTATAGATATAATTGCAACTAACTAAATTCATTCAAAATTTCCATCAAAACATGAAAATAATTGATATTTGTGATTATGTGTGAATTTATATACAAGAGTTTAATCATTTGAAAACCTTAAAATTTGTGAGATTTGTAACAATTTTTATTTTAAGATTTTATTTTATATGATTTTTTACATCTAAGTATAATATTTAACGTATTGATTAATATATATTTCTTTCATAATGTGTTTGTTTGATATGTATTCGTTTCACAATGTGAAACTTTTTACGTGTATTTTTTGTTTCACAAACACATAAAAAAGTTTCACACTATGAACCGAACACATGTGAGACAAACATATCGTGAAACAAATATATGTTAGTCAATATTCAAAATATTGGTCTTAGATGGAAAAAAATCGCATGAAATTACATATGATCCACAAGTTCTCAAGGTTATCACAATTTCATGGTTTCTCAAAAGAAGGTCCCTCTTTTTATATATATATATATATATAGAGAGAGAGAGAGAGAGAGAGAGAGAGAGATAATCAAATAAAAACCGTAAAGGGATTGAGGAACATAAAGACTGATCTCAACCATTAAAGAGTTAATCAAAGGTTACTAGTCATGGTGTCATCTAGTGAAACTTGTTACCAAAATGACGATTATGTCTTTTTTTAACCAAAAATAGCTTTCAATTTGAACCATAGAATCGAAACCAAATTAAGACTTAGATCGGTCCTTGTGGATTTCAACATTTTTTTTGGGTTTTATTTGATTTATCCCATATATATGTGTGTGTGTGTGTGTGGGTGGGGGGATGTTTGAATGAGAAGTGGTAAATATTTGAGAAATATTGAAGTAAAAAAGTAATTCAAACCCTTAATCAGGTCAAAATTTACGGTTTTGAACAGGAAACACGGGATAATTTCTCATACGAGTATGCAAAATATAGATGAGCCGTTTCGTAACTTTTACGAGTATGCGTCAAACGGGTTCATATATGAATACGTGAACCCGTTAATTAGTTCACACATGAACTATTTTAATTGATTCACATATGAACTATTTAACTAATTCATACGTCTATTTGTAAAAGTTACAAAACTACTCTCTTTATTTTTCCATAGTCGTAATCATTGACCAGTCAAAACCGCAATCTCTGGCCAGTCAAAGTCGATCTTGATTGTATGAATGATTAGAATCACTTCTTACTTTAAAAAAACTACCACTTCCCAAAATAACATTTGGTTATATATATACATTTTTTTAAACAAATTATTTTATTGGTATAGTTTTTTTGCTTTAAGTTTTTTTTTTCCAAATTTTATATCTTTTAGTTTAAAAAAATAGGATCATTGTTTTTCATTTTAAAAATAAAATATTTTATTATTTCCAACAAGAGATCAAAAGTCCATGCTAAATTTTAGGAAACTTTAATTTTTTATGCCTGATTTGCCCCTGTATCCTTTCTCAATGTTCTCAAGAGAAGCAGGTAATTGCTAATAATTTTAAAATTGGCATTTGAGATTTTGAGACATTTGATTGAATGAGGTGGATGGTTGTGATTTATTTTTGTATTTTTTTATTTTGATTATAATTTTTTTATGATGAATCTATATTTTATTTTTAACAAATCCAATTAATTAGTGGGTAAACAAATTAGACTGTTTAAAAGTTATTTAAATTCCAAATTGTATGCAAGTGTATATCATACTAGTTTCAAAATAATAAAATTAGATATTGTGAGAAAGGGAGGGAATACTCTCTCTAAATACAAGACATATTTCGAGTTTAATTTTGGCATCCCCTATTAGCCTTAGTTGTGTTGATTAGGGGTGAGCATAACCAGGTACCCGGTCATTTTCTATAAAACCGGAACCGGCGGTTCCTGGAAATCCGAAACCGCTAACACCGGTTCCTAATATTTTGGAACCGGAACCGATAGGAACCGGTTCCGGGTACCATGTTTCAATTTTTTTTTATTTTTTACATTGCATATAATAAAAATGTAATTATAAACTACAAAATACTGACTTAAAGTAATAAATATAACAAATGGTTAAAACTAATCCGATAAAAATTAATTATTACATAAACAAACTAGAAAGTTTGAGTTTTTATTTATTATTTATAAATATATAAAATATTTTTTATTTAAAAGTGGCGGGTAGCGGGTACCCAACGGATAACGGGTTAAAAAAATGAGAACCGGAACCGGAACCGGAACCGGACCGGAACCGGTATTGATCGGTTCCGTATTTTAGGAACCGGAACCGGAACCGGAACCAATCACATCGGTTCCGGTTCCAGAACCGGCAGTTTCGAAGCGGTTCCGGTTCCAAAGACGGGTACCCGGTTCCGAACTTCCGATGCTCACCCCTAGTGTTGACCAAGCCAAAAAATGTCCCATGATTTTGATATTCTTGGAAATAAGTTTCATATAGGACCGTTGAGTTGCTGCTAATCAACTTTTCACTCAAATATGGTGATAAGGTTAAGTAAAAATTCATATGTGAATTATTAAAAAACTTAATTTGAAAATGCATATGTAAACCATATGAATAATCTGTAATGACAATTCACATATGCGTTTTCAAATAGATTTTTTTCGATATTTTTTTCGATAATTCACATATGAACTTTTCATATTACTTTTCTACGATATATAGCCACCTTCTATGAATCGGTCTCCGTGTTTGCATCCTCTTAGAACATTTGGTTAGTAACAATTAGATCATTATTCTAGTAACACATTCTTAATCACATTGATTATATTTTATAGAGTAAACTACATATATGGTTCCTATGATTTGTTGAACATAACACATTTCGTCCTTGTAGTTTCTCAATTATAAGATGGTCATTATGGTTTGTAAAAACGTTCGGATTTGGTCCCTCCCTCTATCGACCGTTCAAAAATTCTGTTAAATCTAGGGTGTTTTCATCTTTTTATAAAAAAAATGTCTTTTACCAGATCAAAATCAATTTTATGATTCTGGTCCATGTTATTTGTAATTGGGTAAAACTGTAAAAGACAAAAAAACGATAAAAGAACAAAAATGTCCCTTATTTAACAAAATTTTTTAGCGGTCATCAAAGGAAGGGAACCAAATACATACGTTTTTGCAAACCCCAATAGCCACTTTATAATCTCGATATTGTAGAGACGAAAAGGGTTAGTTTTAACAAAACCACGTTGACTAAAATTGAAGTTTACTCCATTATTTACTTATAAAATAAAAAAAAAAATCTATATTTTGGCATACTTTAAAATTCCATTGTAATCATCACACAATTCCTAGGACTTGTGTGATTAATAATTGTTAGGAAAAAATTGAAAATTATAAGCAAATTAAGGAATAAAAACTAGAATCCAACCACAAGATTTTATATTAATTATTTTGCTAAATAAAGGTTAAGATCAAGCCACAACCCACAATATTTTTATATTAATTATTTTACAAAGAATGGAGGGATGAAAGGTGTATGAAATAAGTCAATAATTGGGGAATATTAGTGTTTAAGAATTGTTCATTGAATGTGATAGAATCATGAGGGTTCTATAGGAAAGTATCACGGATCAAGATTGGATAAAGAGGTGTTTATGGTGTGGTCTAATCATAAAACAATTTCATTAATTATTTAAAGAATAAACTACAATTTTCGTGTCTATAATTTAATGTTTATAATGATTTTGTTTCTAGTATTTAAAAAATTTGTTTTTTCGTCCATGTGGTTTTCATGTTATTTTTTGTTTTCGTCACTGAAGCTAACGACGTTAAAAGAGGTCGTTAAGTCCTAAGTCTTCGTCTTGCATAGAAGAACGCAACTGTTGCAAAAACGGGTCTTTCAGTAGTAGGCATGGTGGTAAGGTAAGATAAGTTGTAAAAGATTATCGGATCAGGAAGTTCATAAAGAGAACGATTGCGACGGTTCTTGTTTTGGTTCACCAGGAATGGGGAAGTGACTATGGCGGTGGATTTGGTTGTTTGCCCCAGTGAAATTGGTTGTGTCGGTTAAGGAAAAGTGGGAACAAGGAAGTCGATTTGAACATGGCAATTCATACATATACACATATCTAAGTATATAATATATAGTTGTGTGCATGATATGTATAATATAGTATATTATTTGATAAAATATTTAGGAAAAAACAAAAAAACATGTAAAAAGACAAATATGCCTTTCACTAACTTGTTTTTTTTCTAACAGAATTAGTATCAGGGACGCAAAACAAAAGGAATTGAAAATCATAGCGACGAAAAAGCAGTTTTTGAAGATTAGGAATCAAAATAGTTATAAACTTCAAACCATATGGACGAAAATTGTAGCTTACTCTTATTTGAAACAATTATTTGATTCATCATAGATCTATTTTAAATTAAATATTGCGCATTTTAGGTTTACGGGATTGCATATAATAAGATATAAATGTTGGTCTTCAGAATTCACAATAGATATTTAAAAAATATTGTGTAATAAAAAAGATTGCGAGACCAAACTAAAGAAGGCGGTTATCTTCATCAGGATTGTGACTCAGACGTATGTTTGAATTAAAAATAAAAGTAGCAAATTTAAGATAAATTGGGTGGGTTGTCTTCATAACCCTCTCTTTGCTAAGCGTCTTGCTAGTTATCTTTTATAAAATCTCGTTGTTGTTCAAAAAAAAAAAGGATATTGAACTTGTGTGTGATATTATAATATATAATTTAATATAAATTTTAGGAATTTGTTTTATGATGAAAGATCGGATGAGAATCAAGGTTCCAAAAAACGCGTTATGGTGCGCCATAACGTCGAGACATGGCCTTGCCGTCATGTTAAAGCCCGTGGCACGACTTTGAGACGTGTCTTGCAGTATGACGCGTTATGACGGGTTATAAGGCGTGTTATGGTGAGTTATAAGGCGTGAGTGGGTTTTTTTCCCTTTTTGATTGTAAACCTTGTGTATTTGATATCAAGTTATGAATGCATGTTTGTTCCTTTGTTTTATATGAATTTAATTTGTTTAATCATTATATTGTTCATTACACTAGCTCACATAGACATATGTATATATAATATGTATAAAGAGTTGCCGCCTTAAGTCACATTTTGAAAAACGCCATGGCCTCGCCGTAACTCGTAAGGCTTGAGGCTTGACCTTGCCGCCACGCCATGCTCACGTCATTTAGAACCTTGGTGAGAATAGAAGTTATAGCGATATATGTACGACGAGGAATTGATATAGTGCATCTCGGTGCACCGATTTACTGTTGATTTTCAATTAGATTGATCCAACGGTAGAGATAATTTCTTAACGTTTTCGTCATATCTTTCATTCTCATTGGAACCCAACTCTTTGTTTAATTTATGTTATAATTATTAAGTTGGTTAGTTTAGTTCTAACAACTTATTATAACATGTTTAAAAAAAATGCACAATTGTTAATGCTACAAACTTAAGAATCTAATAATCAAGTACTCTATTAAAATGGTTGTGAACTAATGTTTTTTTTTATTAACCTGGATATCCAATCCACCGTGCGAGCCGACTAATCCAAGGGCGACCACCTGCTCTGCAAGTAGCCTAGAGTCGTCACATTTGAACCTCCGTGGCCACAAAGGGATTTTTATTCCTACTTGGATTCGAACCTGTGACCTCCAGACAGTTTTGACCTTTGGAGCCCAACCTTAAACCAATCAGGCACCACCCTTCTAGTTAAGGGAAATTGCTCTAAACGACCAATCTGCAACTTTGGTTGACATAGATGACCATCTCCCTCCTATTTTTGAAAAAATGTCAACAAGTCCGCAATATAACTCTCCCATACTTTACGGACTTACCAAAACGACTAAGTTGTTGGGGGGGGGGGTGTTGGGCAAGTCCGAAAGTATTGCGGTATAGCCCAAAACGACGTCGTTTTGGGGGGTTTTTGAGTTTCCAGCCGAGATAGACCTAAACACGGGAAAACCACCAAATGACGTCGTTTTGGGCAAGTCCGCAAGTAGGCCACATCCGCAATACTTGCGAACTTGCTCAAAACGTCGTTTTAGTAAGTCCGTAAGTATGGGGGAGTTATATTGCGGACTTGTTGACTTTTTTGCAAAAACAGGAGAGAGATGGTCGTCTATGTCAACGAACATTACAGATTGGTCAGTTAGGACAATTTCCTTCTGGTTAATATTATTTTTGTGCTGCTTTGGAAGGACAACATTCAGATTCCTTACCTTTTTTTTCAAGGAGTATAACAAATGAATCAATTTTGTTAGACAACCTATAAGGGTGAATAGGTTCTTACTGTTTTTGTAATGACTTTTTTTTCTTCCGGCTTTTGCATTTTGGAAACATTAACGTAAAAACAACTTACAAATAGGACTAAAATATAAAGAGTTTGAATAGAAGGGCAAATGATCGTGTGAGAAAAAGAGTTGAATTGAGAACCGTAAGAAGAAATCTGAACCCTTGATCATATTTAATCTCATACCCACCAATAAATTGGCTCTTTACGACAATTAATCCGGTGCATCTCAGTGCATCTCATTAGCTTCGATCTTCAGTTAAAATTGATCCAAGAATCCAAATCCCTTCTTACGCCATAACTTTTTTAATTTCTCAACATAACTCAACCCTGAGTAGAAAAAAAGACACTTGTATTTGGAGTTTAGACCACTTCTCCTACTCTAATTTACCTTTGATCCATCTCGAGAGGTGATACATTGGAACAATTGCAATGCTTTATGATGCAATCACAAACCAATACATAATGCATGGAACTTCACATTTCACTAAAGTCTTTATGTCAAAACCAGTGTTAAAAAAGACGTTCTATAGCATTTGTTATGAAATAAGACGTGTCTTCGCTGTTATAATTAGGTCCATGTTAACTTTTTCAATATTTTTAATTTTTTGTGTTTTCATACTTAGCTAATCACATCACCCACAATTTCTTGAATTCATACGTGTCAAAAATTAACGGTAAAAACTAAGTTGTATAACCTTTCGAAGTTTAATTTTGAATATCTGATCAGAAACTTTTATATAATACTACTTAATTTATATGAATGTAAAAATTTAATATCATTATATTATTGAATAGAAAATAGAAAATATATATGCATATATAAAATTAAATATGTCAATTGTCACACAACTTTGCAGTTTTATGTCACGACTTAAAAAACGCTGCATCCTTGTTGTTGCTTGTGAGGGTTGACCTCATCGTCACCTCATGCCTCATGCTATTCTGAACCTTGGTTAAAACCAACATACAAATATGCTAAAGTGATTATCATTGTCGTCTTGACAAACAAGTGTACATTGCCAAATAAGTTTTTTTAACGTTGTAGGATTAGCTCAGCCCACAATAAAGTTTAGACCTTTGGTGGTTCACCTCATAGGTCACTTGTCTGAGACTTATAAAGGCATTGGAAATTTTTTGGTTGTTTTCTAGTGACTCTAGGTTCAGTCAAGGTGTATATAAGCCGAACATGATACCTACAGTTAAAAAAAGTAATAACAAATAAATACGTTTCACCCATATTACCGATGAGTATATTTGATACATGTAAATTTCCAAAGAGTGGAAGGTGTTCAATAAAAAAAGTTAGGTTCAAATATATTTTTATTGCAAAAGTTGAAAAGTTGATCATAAATCTTGCAGCACGTCCGAATTTCAAAATTTCATCGTTGGAACTGATCGAGAGTTGTTGCAAAGGCGACAAAATTTGATTTTAAAATTGCAGACGTCCATACTTGAAAAATACCGTTGGACTAAAAATAGAAAAAAACAACAAAACTGAAAACTTGCTATTCCAGCATTCACGGTGAACAGTTATGAATGCCCACGTTAAAATTTTAACTAATTCTTTTTCTTTGTTTCAATTCCTATATTATTTAACTACAACGAAATTGATTTTATAGGCTACCTAAAATTTAATAATGTCCTAAAAAAAATACTTTACTGGACTCAAGATTATAGGAATAGATAAAAAATGGTCATATTTAAAAGTGTTATAATAGATTTACATGACACTTTTAGTCGTTTTAATAAGTTTTTTAGAACACTTTTAAAATAAAGTGTTATATTAATAAATAAAAAATTAAAATCGCCTAAAAGTGTCATATGAACCTCTTCTAACACTTTTAGATATGACATTTTATAGTTTGTTTCAATAAATCTAAGTTCTATTAAGTGATCTACTTAGACAATCGAAAAGTCCTATAAATTTAATTTTATTGTAGCGTTTGAACTTTGAAGCCCTAAAATAACTTTTGAAAATCTTTCGATGGAAAATACTTTCAAATTAAAGGTCAGCCCATGGGCGAAAAAAAAAAAAAGACTCCCGGCGATCTTTGACGGCAGTTTTTTGGATGTTAAATAGGACCCCATTGAAAGAAGAAAAAAATCATTTTTTTTATAAGGGTTAAAATTATCATTTTTTAACTTTTCATTTGGTTCTTATATGATTCCATCTAGTAAATATTTGCAAGTGACCCTACAACTCTAGCCGACCATTGTCGACTCTAATAAAGTCTCTTGAAATCAATCAAAAAAACCAAAAAAATATCTGCAAATCAATAAAAATACTGAAAAACATCATTCGAAATCGACAAAAACACTAAAAAATCTCTCGAAATCTACCAAACATCTTTAAAAAATCTCTCGAAACGATGTAACCAGATAAAAAAATACGTCAGGCGACTTTATAGGCCTTTAACTTATCTTAAAGGTGACCCTACTAAACAAAAATTATGGATCCACCACTCTGACAATTGGATAACTCAATATTTGCGTATAAAAAATAAGAATCACTTCTTAGTTGTTAACATAAAGTGCAAAGTGATCCTTATAATTCTTTATGTCTTGTCTGTTTGGCAATTGGCACGTTTCCAAATGGTTGGATTCCATGCTTGAATATGTATGAGTTGTGCTCCCAAATAATTAAAAACTAATAAATCTGAATAATGTCGCTAGTAACTTAGTAAAATAAAAAAGTTGATGCGACAAAATGACAAATGTACACATGGTGGAAGTCAAAGCACAAACAAGTTGTACATAATTTTTTTATAGATTCATGCACAAAAATGTATAGAATTGTGAAATACATGCTTTTAATTGAGGGTTATCTATATTTATAGTTTTATACAGATACATGATCATGTGAGAAAGAAAGTTAAGATACGTAAGAAGAAATCTGGACTTTTGATCACCTTTAATCTCAAACGCACCCATAAATTGCGCTTCATAGGGTTATCTATATATTATAGTTTTATACACGCACAGGATCGTGTGAGAAAGAAAGTTAAGATGAGAAGCGTAAGAAGAAATATGGACCCTTGATCACCTTTAATCTCAAACGTATTGGAATTGGTTATTTATTCTACATATCACTTCCTCATTTACTCCTCTTTTCCCTCCTTCCTTTAAGCTAGCTGATTATTCACTTTCCTTTTATTACGGTGTATTCCTCTTATTTATACGGTTCATTGGTTATGTTTTTCACATAAGAGAAATTACTGAATAATATACTTTCGAAGGCATATCATCGTTTTTATGATGATATCATAGCGGGTTCCTTAACTACTCTTCTAAAAACCCTAGAAGCCGCAGAAGGCCTTTCAGCAACCAACTATAATCGCCATGACCGGCGGCGAAGACACCTCGAACAAGATCGGTGGTAGCACACCGGACCACAACTCGCCATATTATTTCCACCCATCTGATTACCCAAGACAAATGCATGTCAATGATGCTTTGTCTGACAAGAACTATGCAGATTGGGTTCAGGAGATGGAGAACTTCTTATTTACAAAGAACAAGATCGGCTTCATAGATGGCACCATTGAAAACCAGAGAAAATATCGAAGGACCACATGGCATGGATGAGATGTGATGCCATGATAAAAGGATGGCTTACTACAGCCATGGAGAAGAAGATATGAAGCAGCGTCAAATAAGGAAACACTGCATCAGAGATTTGGTTAGATCTTCGTGAAAGATTTGGAATGGATAGCGCGCCTAGGGCGTACGAATTGAAAAATCAACTAGGTGCCATCCACCAAGACGTGATCTCCGTCTCTACCTACTACACCAAGCTCCGATCACTATGGAACGAAATCCAGTCGGTATTTCCTACACCATAGTGTACCTGCAATGGGTGCACTTGTGATGTCGGCAAATGACTTGTTGAACACCAAGAAAAGGAGAAGATTTATGAATTTCTCATGGGGCTTGATGGTGAGTTTGCTGTCATAAAAACACAGATTCTTGCCACATCGTCAACGCCAACTTTAGGATCGGCCAATCCTCGTGGCTGAAGATGAACGCCAAAGGGCCATCACCGTGACAAGACACCTTCCATAGAGACAACGGCTTTCAAGACCTTCGTGCCTACTAAGAGAGATGGAAATTTCGGACAACAAAAGGGAAGACTAAATCAAAAACCAATGAAATGAGAAGCTGAAATACAACATTGTACCTATTGCGACAAGGATGGTCACAATCGTGATGGTTGTTTCAAGCGCATCGGATACCCGGAATGGTGGCCGGGTAAAGGTAAAACGGACAAAGACAAGCCAAGGGCTGCTTGTATCGAGGCAGAAACAAGTCCAATCCCTGGACTCACGGTGGATCAATATAAGGCTTTTTTTAAGCACTTTGGAGAAGGAACTAAGCTCGAGAATGAAGGAACGGTACCGGTTGCTAACATGAAAGGTAGATTAAATAATGAGGACGTTTGGATCGTGGATTCAGGGGCTACCGAACACACGACCCATAGAGCCGATATCCTCGTAAACAAAAGGAAAAATGCCCACGAAAGACATGTTGTTATTCCTAATGGTGATGCCATACCGGTTGAAGAAAGGGGTGATTACACCTTGTCAGGAGGTACCAAAATTGAAGGAATCCTACATGTTCCTCAATTTAACTGTAACCTTTTATCTGTGAGTCGTTTAACCAAGAATCTTCAATGTACAATGATGTTTTTTTTCCGGATTTTTGTGTTATGCAGGGGATGCGATCGAGGAACTTGATTGGTGCGGGTGATTGCCGAAGGGGATTGTACCGAATGAAGATTTTTGAGGATGAAAGAAAAGCTATGTCTGTTACGGCGGAAAGATGGCACAAGAGATTAGGTCATGCCTCTGAAAGGAAGCTTACTAAAGCAGATTTTCTAAAAATTATTTCGTTTAGTCTCAAAGACAAGGTTTGTGGTTCTTGTTCAAAGGCCAAACACACCAGGTCTCCTTTTTCTTTAAGTCAAATAAAAACAAATGAATGCTTTGAGTTAATACATTGTGACGTTTGGGGCAAATATCGTACACCTTCACTCTCGGGGGCAAATTATTTCTTGACTATCGTCGATGATTTTAGTAGATCTGTATAGATTTTCTTGGTCAAGCACAAAAACGATGCCAGTAAGTGTTTAATCGACTTTTACAAGATGATAGAAAACCAATTTGGTAAACGTATTAAAAAGATAAGAAGTGATAACGGTGGTGAATTCACTTCCCATATCATGACTGATTTTTACAACCAATATGGGATTCTTTTTGAAACCACGTGTCCTCATACACCCCAACAAAATGGGGTGGTTGAGCGCAATCACAGACATTTGCTGGACACAGCTCGAGCCCTAAGATTTGAAGCTAAATTACCAAAAAGATTTTGGAGAGAATGTGTCTTGATGGCCGCTTACATTATCAACCGTTTACCATCCAAAACCCTTTCTAATAAAACTCCATATGAAATGTTATTCGACCAAAAACCCGACTATGATCACATGAGGGTCTTCGGTTGTCTAACATATTATAGGAGTAACGAAACAAAAGGTGATAAGTTTGAAGTGCGGGGGAGGCCCGGGTTTTTTTTGGGGTACCCACAAGGAACAAAAGGATACAAAATATTCGACATGGAAAAAGGAAAAATAATTGTGTCAAGAGACCAAATTCCATGAAGAAAATTTCCCTTTCCCCACTAATTCGATCCAAAGCAGTGGAGAATTAGATGATGTTTTCCATATTGGGCCGGCTCAATTCATTCTAGAAGAAGAAAACAAGCAACAACCCGGAGAACTTGAAGATGAACAAAGGATTGAGCATACATCGCCTAGCTCACAGCCTCGAAGCTCACAACATGAAAGTGAGGTCACAGTTCCAGAGAATACAAGTCACAATTCCCAAACCGGAGATCCAGAAATCGAAGCTGTGACTGCTAGACCTCAAAGAAATCAAGCTGCACCAAAGCATTTGGACGACTACGTTGTAAAGCTTCCCCCTTCGGTCGATCATACGCAAACCGCACCAAATTAAAGATCCTCGACGGTACACCCAATCGCTAACTATCTTTCTTATGACAAGTTCTCTGACTCACACAAAACCTTCTTAGTGGCCATTACCTCAAATGATTAGCCGACATGTTTTAAACAAGCCATGCAGGATCCAAAATGGGTTGAAGCTATGAAGAAAGAAATACAAACTCTCGAGCAAAACGAAACATGGACCCTAGAGACCCTTCCAAAGGGAAAGCGAGCCATTGATTCGAAATGGGTCTACAAAATAAAATACAAACCAAATGGGGAAATCGAAAGATACAAAACGAGGCTTGTCTCCAAAGGCTTCATGCAAACCGAAGGAGTGGATTTTCATGACACCTTTGCGCCCGTTGCGAAGATAGTAACTGTTAGAACTCTATTAGCCATCGCCGTTAAGAAGGATTGGATGATCCACCAACTCGACGTCAAAAATGCCTTCTTGCATGGAAGATCGGATGAAGAGGTTTACATGAAGGTTCCTCAAGGGTTCTCTACAACAAACGACACTCGAGTTTGTCGTTTAAAAAAGTCACTCTACGGTTTAAAGCAAGCCTCACGTAACAAGAACAAAGAATTTACCACATTTCTCGTTTTGATCAATCCAAGTCTGACCACTCATTTTTCATTTACAAAAGTGATGACACCTTCATCGCCACCCTAATTTATGCTGATGATGTCATAATTGTGGGAAAAAACTCGTGTAGAATCCAAAAAATAAAGAAACATCTAAATGTGAAGTTTAGTATCAAGGATCTTGGAGTCCTAAAATACTTTCTTGTTATCGAAGTGGCAAAAACTCCTGATGGACTGGTTCTTGTTTGGGCAAAAGTCTCAAACCTTCGACCGTTGACTAAAACGCCCGACCAGAGACTTTCTACGACCCCCGGATGTCAACCAAAGCCCCAAGGAGCGATGGTCGAATAAAAGGTTCGACAACAGACGAAAAACATTTGACCAACGATCCTCCGCGACTCCTACATATCGACCACAACATAGGGAAACAGAGGTCGAGCATAAACTCTCGACCACGGGATAGAACAAGCGATTGAAGATATTTTAGGAATTGTGAAGCAGCAGTCGAACGGAAGTCCCGGATGAAACCTCTGACTCCCGAACACGCTCGACTCGGAACCATTAACTACCAAAATCCGTTACTTCCATCGACCATCCGTTATCTTCCCCACAGAATCGTTGGGCGGTTACGCGTAAACACCATCAAAAGCATTTATGGAGGCTATCAATGGCGATTGACCATTACAAGTAACCACGGGTATAAAAGCAAAGGTTCGAGTTATCGGAAGGACACGAAGAATCCTCCCCCCCAAACAGAAGGAATGACACTCGGGCTCTCAATGTCAAAGAACACCCAATAGTCCTACGAAATTCATACGCTAGCTTAGGTTTCATTTCACTTGTAACCGTACGACTACAGTTCTAAAAGACGGTGCCCCTGTTTGGCGTCATTTCCCATAGAGCATCGACGATATGAACATATCGTCCACGGTTTTTTCCCTCGTCTAAAAGTTTTTCTGCGTCACCAAATCTCTTGTCTCTTGTTTATTTTTCGTTTTATTTACGTTCGTTGGGAGAATCCTTCCTTTGATCGATCAGGTCCACAAGTACCTTAAGTTAACTTTGTTAAGTTAATTTTTGGCATCAACAATTCTCAGCCAAAGGAAGTTCACACTCGACATTTTGAAGGATAGTGGTATGCAAGGATCACGACCCAGTTCATTTCCTATTAAACAAAACCTGAAGCTCGATAAGGATGAAAGCCAACTGAAGGTCGACGCCAATTAGTATCGACGTATGATTGATCGACTTCTTTACCTATAAGCCACTAGACCGGACATAGCCTACTCGGTCAACGCCTTTAGCCAATTCGTTGCTGACCCTCGACAACACCATCTAGATGCTCTCACCAGAATCCTTCGGTATCTCAAAGCCACTCCTGGTCAGGGAATTCTCTTACCACACATAGATGGAACGAACCTGTTAGCATATTCAGATTTCAACTGACTCGGTTGTCCCATGACAAGGAGATCAAGAACGGGCTATTTATTACTTCTTGGTGGAGCCCCAATCTCATGGAAAACCAAAAAGCAAACGGTGGTATCACGATCTTCCGCAGAAGCCAAGTATCGTGTTACAGCGACCATTATCAACGAAATCATTTGAATGCGTTGGTTACTAAAGGAGTTGGATGTTAAACAATGTGAGCCTACTACTCTTTTTCGCGATAACCAAGCTGCTCGTCACATTGCCAACAACCTTATATTTCACGAACAAACTAAGCATGTGGAGATGGACTATTATTTTGTTCGTGAAAGAGTTGAGTTCAAAGAAATCCAACCTATGCATGTTGATACGAAGCTACAACTAGCTGATTTATTCACGAAGGGATTGGGCAACTTCGGTTTCTCCTGGACAAGCTAGGCACTCGTGACCTTCATGCTCCATCTTGAGGAGGAGTATTGGGATTGGTTATTTATTCTCCATATTCCTTCCTCATTTACTCCTTTTTTCCCTCCTTCCTTTCAGCTAGCTGATTATTCACTTTCCTTTTATTACCGTGTCTTCCTCTTATTTATATGGTTCATTGTTTATGTTTTCCACATAAGAGAAATTACTGAATAATATACTTTTCGAAGGCATATCATCGTTTTTATGAGCACCCATGAATTGCGCTTCATACGAGGATTGATACGGTGCATCGCAGTGCATCTAATCTCGGAGCATCTCATCCTAATGTGCATCCAAAGATGGAGATCTCTTCTTACGCTTCTCACCTTAATTCTTCTTCTCACCGAAACCCAACCCTATTTATACAATATTTGCTTATCAAGGTTTTTTTAGCTCAATTGAGCAAGTATTAGGATTGTATATAAAAACGTCAATTTATTCATCTTTTCCAATCTAATCTGTAAGCAACCCAATTAAATCTAACCGCTAACTCCTTAAATCGTCAACCGTCAAATAACCAAACTATCAATCAATAGGTTTAAAATTGGGTTGGGCAGAAATCCAACTCAACCCACTGCTAATATATAGTTTTGATTTTTTATTTTGATTTTTATTTACATTTATATACTATAACAAATTTGTTGTAAAATCCGAAACGAAGTCGTCTCGAAATTAACCCCAGAACGATGCTCCAAATAAGAACCGTATCGATTAAGCGGAAATCGGAAATTATATATCAAACTTTAACAAACAAAATAAACCCAAGAGAGATCGAGAATCGAACACACACATAAGTATATAATTGCAGAAAATAAACGAGAAAGAAAACGACACCGAAATTACGTGGAAAACCCAAATCGGGAAAAACCACGGGCGGAGGAGACCACCGAGAAATTCACTATCGACGATGATTAGAATACTTGGAAATAGATATTACAATGGAGATAATAATTTGAGGATTATTGTGTTGTGTTATGTATGATCAACAACTATCATCTATATATATGTGTGTATATTAATTTAGATAAATACAACATATATTAGGACTCTCTATATTTATAGAATCCTTATATATATAAAACTCTAATTTAATCTATATATGAGATAAGTCATATATATATGGAAACCATGCACACCGATCCATTATGGAAGAATTTGAGTTGGAATTGGAAACCAATAATTTAGATGCCATCCAGTAGCTTAGGTGGCTTGTAAGTGGGTTTAATCTGCAGCAAAGTCACCTGCATCAAAATTCCTCCAAAACAAACAGTGACTAAAGTGGTTTACAAGTGGGTTTAGGTTACTTCAAACCCACTATCCTCACTATTTGATTTTTTTACTTTGGACACAAAATCCACAATCTCCACCTTGACTCCATAAGTATATCTAAAAAAAAACATAACAAATCATCTCCATCGAAAACAAAGCTCCAACTCAAGCCATCTTCAAACGTCAAATAAACGATTGGATACCAAAATAACTTCTCGGGAAAATTGAAAATACCTCCTCCACCACGAGTCCTTCGGACTCACTTGCGCTTCGAAAACCGACCAAGTCCAAACATAAATTAAACTTGGCCACCGGAAGACTTTTGGTGAACACATCGCAGGATTGTCGTTAGTATGAATTTTACTCACTTCGAAATCACCTCGAGCAATAACTTCCCGTACAAAATGGTAACGCACATCAATGTGCTTTGTTCGGTCATGAAACATCTGATCTTTCGTTAGAAATATCGCGCTTTGATTGTCACGAAACACCGTTGTGATATTGTGCGACTCATCGAGTTCACAAAACAAACCTTTCAACCAAATAGCTTCTTTAAATGCTTCCATAACAACCATATATTCGACTTCGGTCGTCGAAAGTGCAACCGTAGACTGTAATTGTGCCATGTAAGACACATCAGTCTCGGATGTAGGACTTTGAGCAGATGATAGCTTAAAGTGAGCCGCTAGGGGTGTGGTGACCGGTTTTGCATCATGCATATTGAACTGGCGTAGGACTTTCTCGATATAGCTCTTTTGAGAAAGGAACAAGGTCCTCGTACTTCTATCACGCACAATTTCCATCCTTAAAATTTTCTTGGCAACCCCTAATCCTCCATATCGAATTCAACATTCAACTGGTCTTTTATTACTTGAATCTCCTTCATATCTTTCGCTGCGATTAACATGTCATCCACGTATATGAGTAAATAGACCATCGACCCGTCGTCACACTTCTTGTAGTAAGCGCAACTGTCATAGGTGCACATTTTCAACCCGTGACCGGTCACAAAAAAGTCAAACCTCTTATACCATTGTCTCGGAGATTGCTTGAGACCATGGAGAGATTTCTTCAACTTGCATACGTAGTCCTCCTTGTCTGGAACTACAAACCCTTCGGGTTGTTGCATAAAGATCTCTTCCTCAAGCTCACCATTTAAGAATGTTGTAGTAACATCTAGTTTCTCTAGTTCATAATCGTTAGAAGCAACTAATCCCAACAATGCTCGAATAGATGTATGTTTAACAACAGGTGAATAAATATCAGTATAGTCGATGCTTGGCATTTGACTATACCCATTAGCAACCAAACGAGATTTATACCGTGGTTTGTCACCCGGTTTAACGGCCTCCTTGAGCTTATATACCCACTTGCACTTGACTGGCTTCTTCCCTTTCGGAGTCGGGACAAGATCCCAAGTGTCATTCTTGTGCAAATATTCCATCTCACTGTGCATAGCCACCATCCAACTATCCGAGTCAGCAACCGAAATAGCCTCATCATAAAATGTAGGCTCTAGCATAGACTCTATATCATCAGCAACCGTATGAGCATAAGCGACATAATCGGCATGAGCATACCTCCTAGAAGGTACTATATTTCTCCTCGGCCTATCTCTTGCAATAGACGGACTAGGAGCAAGTGGTGAAGATGGTGAGGAAGTCTCACCATCCACTTGTTCGTCGGTCGAAACAGGTACAAACTGATCACTAGTAACCGGTGTAGTAACCGGTGAAGAAACTAGTGGAACGGTAGAAGACGCCGTCAACTCCACCTCAACTTGAGATGTCTTCTTACTTGCCTCCGATGGTTTCTCAACAGTAGATGTCGAGTTAGTAGCTCGATAAATAATGGAGGTTTCATCGAAAGTCACATCTTTTGAAATGATAACCTTTTTTAGCTCAGAACTCCATAACTTGTAGCCTTTCACATCCGGTTTATATCCAAGAAACACACACTTCAAAGCTCTCGGCTCTAGTTTCCCGTTGTCAACTCGTGCATACGCCGGACAACCAAACGGTTTCAAATTTGTGTAATCGGCAACCTGACCGGACCATAGCTCAAACGGAGTTTTCTTCTCAATGGCTCGAGAAGGTGACTGATTGATCACATAACATGTAGTGGCAGCCGCCTCCGCCCAAAAGGACTTTGGTAGCTTAGAATGAGAGAGCATACACCTTACCTTCTCGAGAATCGTGCGGTCCATCCTTTCGACCACACCATTTTGCTGCGGAGTGTGAACCACCGTGCGGTGTCGTGTAATGCCTTCCTTTCGACAGTAAGCATTGAAATCCTCCGAGCAAAACTCAAGACCATTGTCGGTGCGCAAAAATTTTATCTCCTTACCCGACTGCTTCTCAATCATCACCTTCCAATCTTTCAAAATTGAAAAGACATCTCCTTTATCCTTTAGAAAGAAAGACCATACCTTTCTTGAGTAGTCATCAATGATCGTAAGCATAAAGGAAGCTCTAACTACGGAATTAACCCGAGCCGGTCCCCATAGATCCGAGTGGATGTAGTCGAGTGACCCTTTTGTCGTGTGTTTGCTACTCATAAATCTCACCCGCTTTTGCTTGCCATAAACACATTCTTCACAAAATTCTAGCTAAACAATTTTATCTCCTCCAAGTACACCTCTTCAACTCAATTCAGACATGCCATGAAAACTCATATGGCCGAGTCGAAGGTGCCATAAACGCGATCGATCCGTATCCGAAAAACTTTTAGAAACAACCGCTGCATCATCGATAACCGTTTGACCATCCAAGATGTAGAGATTTGAGGTCTTACGATTTGCCTTGATAATACTTGTATCTCCTTTGAGCACCCGGAGTAAGCCATTCTCACCAACGAATTTATAACCCTTTTCTTCAAGAGTACAAAGGGATATAAGATTTCTTCTAAGATTGGGAACATACCTGACATTCCCCAAGGTTCTGACAACTCCATCGAACATCCGAATCTTAATCGTGCCCAATCCTTTGATAAGACATGAGGCATCATTGCCCATCATGACCGAGCCATGATCAACGTCCTCATATGTATGGAACCAATTTATATTGGGACACATGTGGAACGTGCATCCAGAATCAAGAATCCAATCATCTGAAAGTGATGATCCACTTCCAGATATAGTAAGAAGTTCTCCATCAGAACCAACCTCGACCACGTCAACTTCACCTGAATCGGAAACATGGTTACCTTTTGCGGCCGCCTTTTCCTTCTCTTTGATTTTCAATTTGTAACATTCGTCAATTACATGTCCTTTCTTATGACAGTATTTGCAGAATTTTCGTTTCACCTTTGATTTGGATCTCGCCTTATCGGAGGAAGATGAGCCTCTCTCAAACGACCTTCCTCTCACATTTAGTCCTTCAGCTTTCGCTTCAGAACCACCGTTCGTGATTTGTTTCATCTTCTCTTTTGAGTCCAAAGCCGTAATCACATCATTCAACACAAGTGCGTCACGGCTATACATGATCGTGTCACGAAAGTGACTATATGAGTCGGCAGCAAAGATAACAAGAATAAAGCCAAGTCATCGTCTTCATACTTCACGTCCATATTCTCTAAGTTGCCGACCAACTCTTTGAATGTGGACAAATGGGTACACAACAAACTACCTTCAACCATCTTGAGATAAAACAAACATTGCTTCAAGTGTAACTTGTTCGGTAGACTCTTTGTCATCAATAGCTGCTCCAACTTCAACCATATAGCCGCCGCCGAAGTCTCCTTCAACACATCTTGCAGTACATCATGAGATAGATGCAAACGGATTTGAGATTGAGCCTTCAAATCCTTTCTTCTCTTCTCGTGGTCGGTCCAAGCCGCTGGCATTCTCTCAAAGCCTAAGAGTGCCTCATCGAGTTCTAACTGGATTAGAACGTCCCTCATCTACACTTGCCAGAGTGGAAATCGAGTATTCCGATCAAGCCTTGGAATATCGGACTTAACTGAAGTCATCGTGTAAACCGACGATAAATAACCCCAAAAATCAATACTCAAACCTGGAAGCTCTGATACCAATTGTTGTAAAATCTGAAACGAAATCGTCTCGTAATTAACCCAAGAACGATGCTCCAAATAAGAAACGTATCGATTAAGCGGAAATCGAAAATTATATATCAAACTTTAACGAACAAAATAAACCCAAGAGAGATCGAGAATCGAACACACACACAAGTATATAATTGCATAAAATAAATGAGGAAGAAACAACACCGAAATTACGTGGAAAACCCAAATCGGGAAAAACCACGGGCGGAGGAGACCACCGAGAAATTCATATCGAAGATGATTACAATACTTGGAAATAGAGATTACAATGGAGAGAATAATTTTGAGAATTATTGTGTTGTGTTATGTATGATCAGCAAATATCATCTATATATATGTGTGTATATTAATTTAGATAACTACAACATATATTAGGACTCTCTATATTTATGGAATCCTTATATATATAAAACTCTAATTTAATCTATATATGAGATAAGTAATATATATATATATATATGGAAACCATGCACACCGATCCATTATGGAAGAATTTGAGTTGGAATTGGAAACCAATAACTTAAATGCCATCCAGTAGCTTAGGTGGCTTGTAAGTGGGTTTAATCTGCAGCAAAGTCACCTGCACTAAAATTCCTCCAAAACGAACAGTGACTAAAGTGGTTTACAAGAGGGTTTAGGTTACTTCAAACCCACTTTCCGCACTGTTTGATTTTTTTACTTTGGAGACAAAATCCACAAAATTTAATTTAATTTTACCTAGTCTGAGCCTTATACTCGTTTTTTAGTCATTTTTGGAGTATCACTTTCTTCTTTTTCTGCCTAATTTTTGTTCTTCATTTGCATGTAGCTATGTGCCATACAATTACTAAATTTAATAGCAACAAAAGAATTGGATTAAGTTATGTATACAAATGTGTGAAACTAAGAAATCCAAAATTATACAAATATATATATATATATATATGTAGGGTTGGTTTCCGGTGAGAAGGAGAGTTAAGGTGAGAAGCGTAAGAAAGGGATATTCACCTTTGGTTGCACATTAGGATGAGATGTACCGAGCTAAGGTGTACCGAAATGCACCCGATCAATTCCATTCTAGAGCGTAATTCATGGATGAGTATGAGATTAAAAGTGATCAAGGGTTCAGATCCTTACGCTTCTCACCTTAACTCTCCTTTTCACACGGTCTTTAGCCTATGTATGTATGTATGCATGTATGTATGTATGTATGTATGTATGTATGTATGTATGTATGTATGTATGTATGTATGTATGTATGTATGTATGTGTGTGTGTGTGTGTATGTATGTATGTATGTATGTATGTATATATGTATGTATGCATGTATGCATGTATATATAGAGAGAGAGTTGGATCCCGGTGAGAAATGTTATATATGGTGAGAAGCATGAGAAGTGGTTGTTCACCATTGGGTGAGAAATGAATGCACATTAGGATGAGATGCACCGAGATAAGATGCATCGAGATGCACTAGATCAATTCCCTTATAAAGCGCAATTCATGGGACGACATGAGATTACAAGTGATCAATGGTTCAGATCCACTTCTCACACTTCTCACCATTAACTCAACTTCTCACACGATCCTACGCTTATATATATATATATATATATATATATACATGTATGTACATATATCTTGGTTGGGTGAATGCAACATACATGAGTGTCGGCATGTAAACATCTATTTCGTCTTTTGAAAACACATTTTTTCATATTTGTTGTATACTCTTGTATATCAGTAATGTAATATTTTCTACTTGTTTTATGTATATGATAAAATCAAGTGATGAAAAATACTTTTAAATCACCAAAAATCAAAGACACATACACATTTAGAAAAATAATGTCAACCCATCAACTAACCCAGCCCGTAAATGTTGGGTTGGGTTACACTTTGTAACGACATTGGAATTTTTTCAAACCGCCGTATTTTGGTTGAGTTGTTTAAAAGCCTCAAACCACCCAACTTAACCCGTGTACATCCCTACCATATATAAATCATTGTCGTTAGGATCATAGGAATTTCTAGAAAAACATGTATGTGACAAGTACGTGATATCAGAGTCGGTCGATAGCTTAAAGTCATGAGAAAGATAGTTGGCAACAAGGACGTTCCTGCCATGGAAACTCCCAAAAAAAGATGCTTGCTATGACAAATCCAATTATCGTTTATTTTCCAAGGATATTGCTTTAACAAAACACGAGTTAATCATGGTTGATTTTAGGACGACTTTAGCTAGGTCGTACAAAAATTTCAGGAAATTGATGACACAATAATGATATGATCAATAATGACAAAGGTACGAGTGCACATGATGAAAATAAGTCATGGATGAATTAATGTTGGGGCTAGGAGAACTTGGGGCATCACTTGTCACAATGTTGTGGCAAATATATTATGACTCTTAAATGCATTACCGTTTTGATTCGCTATGTGCAACTATAACACCCTTAAATCTGAAAATACCGACGAATTTAATTTTTTCAATAGATCATCAAATAAGAAATAAACTCCTTTCTAAATGTCAACACCTAATTACCTACGATTGTAGTCTAAGATTTAACATCAACAATAAATAATCCAAACCTTACACAAAGTCTAGATTAAAGACGGGTGTAATTAAAACCACCAACAGTCTCTATCTCTAAATACAAAAGACTTCCCTGAAAAGTTAAATCTTTCTCTTGCCTCTAACTAGCATTCAATATCATCATATTATTGCTAATACAATTCCCCAACAATGACTCAATTCACATATCAATAAGAAAAAGTGTTAGGTTTAACGTCTAATGAGTTCAAACAATTTTCACCTTTGATATAAAAGAATAAAACTGAAAAGATGTTATTTAAACCACGAACAGTCAAATGAAATTTATTGAATATAAATGCAACATCTTTCCCAAAAACTATCATTTTGTATTGAAAACTCGGTGACCAAAATCACCCATTTTAACATGAAATCAAACTCAATACTCACTCAAAACATGAATAAAGTTTAATAGTCAAATACCGAAATCAAGGGTAAAACTCTATTATCCAACACATCAATACACGGGTAAGGTTCAATACCCAAAACCACAAATCATGGATAAGTTCCAAGATGCCAAAACCCTAAATAATGAATACTATCCATGCGTACCCATGACACCACCCGAAACATGATAATACCTTATATAGAAATAACACCTTTCGATAACAGGGGATACTCGTATCCATAGAAGGCGGCGAACACAAAAATAAGCCACATATCTTTGTTAATGAGTTCCACGAAGGATCACATGGTCATCAAGTTCAATCACACACAGTTTATAGCTCGAGTTCTCCATTGATCCTAGATATACTCGTTCACTATCAATCACCCACAGTATGTACCTTGAGTCGTTCGCTATGGATCACACGGTCATCAAGTTCAACCACCCACGGTCTATAGCATGAGTCCTCATATGATCCTAAATATTTCTAATTACATATCAGAGACAATAATCCCATCTTAAACCAACAAACCGACTCCTATGCGTATGAATCATTTGCATTATAGTATAAATTACATGACTTCTATTGACTGAATAATGCACTTGAAACATGTAACTTCCAAATAAATGCCATAACTGCACATCACATTTCAAAACTCAACATTGAGCAAATTAAAATGGATAAATGTCCCAAAACTCATCTGAGTCAAAACCAAGACAAATACTCAATGAATCATTTGAATACTCAATAAAAGTCAACATAAACTAATAAAATACAAATACTCAGTGTTTGGGCAACTTATACACAAAAAAAGGTTTGAAATTAACAACACGAACTCAAAGGTCGAGCAAAAATCCCAAGACAAATATTTGTATCAAATCCAAGCCAATAAGCTATTCAACTTGTTGGATCAATACAAAATGATTCATCGTAGACTCCAAAATGTATTTGAAGGGTTTAATAAATATAATGACCCACAATAACCATGCATATTATTTGAATGCTATATAAAATCAACCAGCCCATTCCTGGGATTTTATAGGCTCTGGGCGAGAAGTAAAAAGGGGTCCTCGATAAGTGCGGAAAAAAATCCAATTTATTGTTTTTATTATCATAATAACATGAGTTTAAATAATACTTAATGACTCATGTAAAACGGTTTTTCCCGAGTATTCCAAGACGCAAAATCAATCCATAATTACTTCTAAATTAATATTTTCTACCATATCATTTTTACATAGCATCCTAAACCCATTACACAACATATTCTATGATATACCTTTGGTATATAGATTAGCATCATTTGATGTCACAATGTTGACTATTCAAAGTAGCACTTTATATAAATCAATATAAATCAATTGTGTTTTCGTCTCACATCATTTCAATGTTTTCATAACCATTTTATACCTTTTTAGGATTAAATCAGCCTTTTTAGAAAACTATCAATCTTATAATCCAAAGTCCATTTTTTATTATAGTTTGAGATCTTATTCTTATCTTAGAGATATGAGAGTAGTTAAAATTAAGGTATTCAATATTAGGTAATAAGGAGTCAACAATATATGGAAAAAAAAGATAGTTTTGAAATGCTAATTATAGATATAAGTTGGATCATCTCATATGACTGATATTTTTTTTTCCAAAATGTAGGACTTTTCTTACGTTAGTAACAAGAAATCTACTATATTGCAATACAAAAATAGATTTTATGTGGAGGGATTAATCAAAAGAGTTTGTGGGAGATGAATGATGGAGATTATGTCAAAGTTTTCTAGATAAAGTAGTTTTTAGATTTTAAAAGTAGATAATTGTTTTTAGAAAACAATAATAAATACTATAAAATGAACACCCATTAATTTTTCACATATTTTCTTTACCAATATAATTAATTAAATATGTTTGGGCCCTTAATCTAATGTTAAATTCTTGTTGGGTCATATTAGAACTAAAAATATTTGTGTTCCTTTTATTTGTTAATATTTTTAAGCTACTACCGTATACTATATAGTTATATGGCAAAAATGGGCCCCTATTTCTTGTGGGCCCTGGGCTTATGCCCGACCCACCATCCCCCAGACACGACTCTGAAATCAACATACCAAAAATGCATAAATCATGAAACAATCCCATATAAGAAATAAATCATCAAAATCCACATATTTTATGATTTAATAACATAAAATATCCAAAATCCCCAAATATATGTACTTTTCAAGATTTTATAAAATCAAATGTGCAAAAGATATAATTGTATCAAATAACCAACAACATTTGATAAATCTCAAGGAAACCATTTTAAAACTCCAAAATACATATTTTGACATGTACAATGTTTTTTCATAAAGTAACTTATCTTGTTAGGTTATGTTAAATGTAGGTTCCAAACCCAATGATGAAGATTCCACCATCTTTAAGTCGGCCCCAACAAAGATCCATGGCTTCCAAATCAACCCCTCCATTTAAACACCAAAACCTTTCATTTCCAAGACAACCGTCAAAGGGTACAAACTCGTGTAAGCCAATATAAAAATAATTTTTCTTACGATTTTTTTTCATCAAATGCTATGATTTAAGATAGGTTTCACATATGTTTGTGTTCATGTGAAAAAAACTTACATGTGAAAAAAAACATTGGTTCACTTTCACATATGAAACAAATATTCATATGGTAAAACAAATACTTGTGAAACAAATATATATGAAACAACATATTAAATCATAACATTTGATGAAAAAAATTATTTTTATTGGTTTGTACGAGTTTGTACATTTGGGCAAGTTTGTATTTGAAGACATCTTTCTTTCTCCCTCTGAGTGTGTGTGTGTGTAGGGGAGGGTTCATACGAGAACATAAGAATGGCAATGGGCAGGGTTCGGGCCGGTTATTGGTATCCCTGTCCTCGAAACCGATAACCAAAACCGTCCCCGTAACCGCCTCGATCCCCGTCGGGGATCTTATCGGGGATCACCGTCGGATCCCCGTGGTTTCCCTGGTCCCTGTTGGGGAACCCGTTAAGAGTAAAAATCACTTTTTCCCGTTGTTTCCCTGTTCACCGTTGGTTATACCCGAATCCGAAACTCGAACCGGTCTAAAAAAATTACAAAATATATTAATTTTCACAACTAAAAGTAAATTACATTTTTTTTTCAAAGTTCCAAGTCTAAATATCTCAAACATAATTAAACTAATTACGAACAATGTTTTTCATTACAAAATAAAAGTAACAGAAGTTCATACATCATATAACTAACATCACGATTTCATGATTAGACAAATAAATTAGATTTTTTCTTAAACATTATTTGGGGTGTTGAGGTAGTAGAGAAAAAGATTTTAATTTTTATTGTCAGTATTTTAGTTTTAATTTTAATGATATTATATATACATGTAAAAAAAATTAAAATTAATATATATACACATATCGGGCCGGGGCGGTGATCACCGCCCTCACCCCCGGTAAAATCCCCGAAAATGTCCCCGATAAGACGTCCCTGAACTCGACCCGAAAGTTTCGGTTTTCACCGTTCGTTTGGGTTTTTTTTGTCATCACTACGAGAACACCCTACCTTTAAAGAAACAAAGGAATGTCATTCTAGCCACATATTTTGTAAACCATATGGACGAAAATTGTAGTTTACTCTATTTAAAAAGTAAACTATTATTTTCATCCCTGTGGCTTGGTGTTTATAACGATTTTCATCCTTGTGGTTTAAAATCCACTTTTTCGTCTTTATGGTTTGCTATTGCTTTTCTTTTTAATCCCGCAAACCAATTCTATTAAATTTCAATAATTAAATCAATGACATTTATGGTTTTTTCTTATTGTATATAATTTTCTACTAATTTACTATTTGATTCAAAATAATAAAAATATATTACTAATATTATCCTATTATATTTTATATTTTATATCTATTTAATGATGTATATATGTATATACTATATTATAAAGGATGCTAAAAAGTTATTGTTAAAATGTACAAAATTTTAAAGCTACACTAATTTAAAAATCAAATCATTTAAAATTTTAAATTACACTTTATAATCTTATTATGTTAAATGTGCAAGATTTTAGAACTACACTATTCCCACCAACCTTACATCCCAAATAATATTAAAAATCAATCATTTTAAAATTTAAAATGAGACCTTATACTCTTTTAAAAATATAGTTTTTACAAATTATATTATTGACGATCTATACCTTTAAAATGAATTTCATATTGAATATTTTAAAATTTTAAAATTTAATAATATCATATTTCCAATACCGATAGCAGCTCCGCTGCTTCAGCATCGAATAGGGTATGGGATAGAGTTCGAGTGAGGCATCAACCGTAGATTGCGGAACTTTCGAGATGCTTCCTTGCGAAAGCCAACGAGCCATACCTTTAAGAAGGGTCTTATTGCAAAAGGTCTATTTGAAAGGTCACTCTCATTAAAAGAAAAACTTCCTCTCTGTCGAGGATTTTCCTCACTAAGCTTTCAGGAAAGTCTTGGTTCTTTATTTGAGTTTGAATTAATATATAACTTTGAGTATTTCCTTAAATTTGAAATAACATTAACCTTTATGTTCTATTATTTTATAAATGTTGTTGTATTTTAAATTATTAATTTTGAAGTGTATAATAAACATAAACTTAATACCCTAGATTTACAAAAAAAAATGCATTTAGCATAATAAGTTGTACCTTTTAATTTATAACAAAAATCTTTAACATGCTTTGTAAAATAGTGTGTGTGTATATATATATATATATTATATATAATGTAATCTGTAAAATATAATAGGATAATATTAAATACTAAAATTTAATATATTATTATTAATATCTTTAAATTAATTATTAAATAAATTTTAATAGAAAATTAAATTAAATAAGAAAAGACATAAATACCTACACTAAATCGTTGAAATTCAATAGAATTGATTTAAAAGATTAAAAAAAAAGTAAATACAAATTAAAGGTATGAAAAAAAGTAGTTTTTAAACATACAAGGACGAAAATCGTTTTACAAAAATAGTAGTTTAGTAGTTTACTCTTATTTAAAAGATAATTGAAATTTTGAATTAAATAAATTATATAAAATTAAGCATATTTATTTGTTTTGTTTGACGTCCATAATGCTATATTTTTTTTCTGGATTTTTTTTATCGAGTTTATAAAATTGGTGAATCCAAGCATTTATACATCAATGTGCTTTATTCATATGCGAATATAATCTACAATAATTTACAAACAAATATTCACACACCTCCATACACACATATTGTTCTTTTATTTAGGTGAATTCTATTTACATTATATCCTTACTTACATACCTTATATTGTATACCCTTCTATTTACTTACATACATCTTATAGGTATGTGATTGACTAATCCCCTTTATTATATAAAAAAAAATTGAAGTATTTATACTTTATTATTATAAAGGATGGTTTTCACAGGAAGGTTAATGGCACCCATAATTCCTGCTAATGGCATTCCTATAAAATTAATCTTTCTCACACACATCTTTGTCAAAATCTTCTTTTATAAATCTAAAGTTACAAAAGTACAATAAATTCATGTATACTAAAAGGGTGTCATTAGCATTCCCCTTTTAATAAGCTACCACTTCTTACTTTATTTTGTGTGATCTTTATAGTTTTAATTTTTATTTTGTTGTGTTTTATCATATATAATTATAAAAAATAGGAGGCGTTCTGTTCCAACAGGAAAATAAAAATGACAGGATATGAAAATGAGAATTAATTTTCATTTTTATTAGTTTAATCTAAAATAAAAATTTGAACTTTTGAGAAAATGAACTAATTATATTATATATAATTAATAATTTCTTTTATTTTTATTTTCTATTAGTTATTGTTTAATATATGTAACCAAACACCCTTATATATATATTTAGATTGTTTTTACTGCTATGCATACCTTATGGCCCAAAATAGTAGCTATAGATCACCTTCAAATGAATTGACGTTTGATTCGACTGATGTAGTATTAAATTTTTTAAAACAAATAATTATTTAGTAACTACCAAGTTTGAATTTTCTAAACGACTAGATCGTTTGTTTCAGCCATTTCTAAATAATTTTTCTAAATCTACTAAAACCAAATAACCGGAACAAGAAGGTAGTGCAGAAGGAAAACACAAGAACAAAAACATAACCATATATAAGATAGATGAGCCAAAAAACAAAGACCCATGCAAAAAATTGAGCCAAACACAAGCACAAAGAACCACTACAATTTAAACCAACGAGCTTGCCATCAATGAAACGAAACCAGATCCGAACCAGAAGAAGGTTTCCCGAATCTTTAAACAACTACTGGAGATAAAATGAAAAGAAACCCGAAAACCACCGGCTAAAAGTTACATTCAAACACACCAACCATTTCTAAATAAGTGTCTTACATTTATTATTAAATACACTTATGTTGTTTCTAAGTTTACTAATTTGTAAATTTTTAAGTTTGTGAGATTCATAGAATCATTCTAGGTCTTTAATTTAAGATGATATGTTATTTACTGAATAAACCTTAATGTATCTCTAAGAAATTCAAATTATATAATTATCTTTCTCTACTCTCCGTAACATATATGCACAATTAAGTATCAAATAAAATAAACACATTCTATTGCGAATGCAATGTAAAAAATTTTAAGGAACTTTTTACTAAGGTATTCACAAAGTTCATATGATGTTCACAATTGTTAAGTTTAGATTTAGCTTTCTTGTTTATTTGGTGTCATCAGTGTTCACAATCTATATATCATGTAAAGCTAGAATGCATTCAATGTGTTTTCTTTGTATGTAGGAGAGAGAAGAGAGGAAAAACTAGAGAGATAAATAATTGTATTAAATTTATTATTAAATACAGTTATGTTGTTTGTGAGTTTACTAATTTGTAAATTTTTAAGTTTGTGAGATTCATAGAATCATTTTAAGTCTTTAATTTAAGATGATTATGTTATTTATTGAATAAACCTTATATGCATCTCTAAGAAATTCAAATTATACAAATATCTTTCTCTACTCTCGGTAACATATATGCACAATTAAGTATCAAACAAAATGAAGACATTCAATTATGAATGCAAATGTAAAAAATATTAAGGAATTTTTTACTAAGGTATTTACAACATGTTCACAAAGTTCATATGATATTTCACAATTAGTAAGTTTAGATTTAGCTTTGTTGTTTCAGTTGGTGTGATCAGTGTTCACAATATGTTCACAATTTATATCATCTCTCGTAAAACTATAGTGTATTCAACGTGTTTTCTTTGCATGCACATTTAATTGTGTGTAGGAGAGAGGAGAGAGAAGAAAGGAAAGACTAGAGAGAAAAGAGAGGAGTTTTACAAAATTTATGTTAGATTTAACCTTTTTTACTAACTTTATGATTTAAATTATTACAGATATCAAGGATTAGGAAGTTCATAAAAAAATCTCTCATGTGGTTCAATAGTTGTTGTATATTTTAGAAGAACAAGGGTTAGAATATTTATCTGTTTATTTTCTTTTTATATATGGCTACAAGAAGTAATTACAAGGCTAATTGGCAGAGGGTTTTTTTTTTTTTTTTTTTTTTTTTGTCAAGCTAGCCGTTTATGGCCAAAAAAAGTTGAGAAAGCTAACCATTTTAAAGAGGTTTAAAGAAATAGTTATGAATTTCGTAAATTAACATAATACATCTTTTATTAGTTGGTGGACCACAAATTTCATTTTGCACAAGTCAAACTAGATATGCAACACATGGTTGAAGACTGAGACTGACCCACGAGCGGTTAAGCAAGGATCAGTTGTGAGGACAGTCCACCCACAAGGTATCAATCAATTATGTTTCTAATCAAAATTGTAATTAGGTGACGCAAAAGATACACTTAAAAAATAAACAAATCGTGAACAACACTGAATTTTTATTATGTTAAACAACACATAATCATTATTGGTTCTCACAGTTCTCCACTTTTTTCTAGACTCAATTAATTATTCCTATACATATATATATATACCTTCATATATCAAACAACACATATATGTGTATATATATATACACCTTCAAAATTTCCAAATCTTTATGTTTTTTCACAAAAATAAATGTGAAAGTGTGGGAAAAAATGAAGGTTCGTGAGATCAAACAGATCCAACGGCTAGGAGGAGGTCACACACTTATCCCAAAAGTCAATCATTGGATGATTCTGTTTGGACATTTTGTGTCATGGTATTAATTAATGAAAGCCATTACCTAATTATAACGTTTAGGTATTATTCTGCGTTATATCTAAACATAATAATAATATTAGAATAATGTATTCTAAACTGTCCTTAGTCAAGAATTAATTGGGTTTAGGTTGCATTAATACGGTACGTCTAGTATATGTTAGGATTCGTATAGAGATACATACTCCACATATGGGTACAAGATGGGATCTTGTTTACTGAAGGTGACTTGCTATGAGCACGTAGATATCATATGAGTGTCATAGACGTTTCTCATGTGGTCGTTGTGCAGTTAATCCTTTGATTTGAGATCATGGAGTTTGCTTTCTATGATTGGTATACTTTGATAACTAATTATAATCAATCTGTATCTGGGTGACAGAATGATTATTGTGTATATTATATATCACTTAGTATCATTAACATGGATTAAGATAAAATTTGTTCCTCTAGTATGACAAAAGTGATATACCTGAGCCCTTGATCGTATAGTATTGAGAAAATACATGCATGCTCAGATGATCAATATAGGATACTAATAATTAGTATAAGATCTAATATTTGCCTTATCAGTATATTCCAGAATCAAGAAACTAAGAATCAGACATAACGAGGATGGCACATCCGTGCCTCGTGTTCGATTTGGATATCTTATTAGCTGAATCACTGGACTCTATCATTTGGGTGACGATGATGTATTGTTAGATGTCCCTCTTTGTTTATAACTATGAGTAGGATTTGTAATTTATCGTCAACGTGATGAAGTCCGAACGGGTCACATACATAAAATGTATATTTGAATAAGAGTAATAAATAATTAAAGGAGTTTAATTATTTATCTTGCCAAATCAGATTCCATCGTATTAGATCAGATTTTAGCTTACTTGTTTTACAAGTAAGGAATAAGATTGACAAGTAGCGATTTTATATTTGTGTACAGGAAAAAAGAAAGATTGGGGAAGATATGAGTGTAAATCTTTGAGAATGAATTGCCTTCTCTCATTCATGAAAGCCGAATAAAAACAGATTGTACATCGAAAAATAAGGAAACCCTAAACTAAATAAAGAAAAGATAATGACAATAAAATACAAATAATTTACAACATAAAATCCAAAATATATAAGGAATATATTTCGGCTAATACTCCCCTGCAGTCGAATCTGTAGCTGGTCGGATAGAGATGGTGGAACAAAAGCGGGTGAAAAGTTGGCGTGGAAATCCCTTCGTAAAAATGTCTGCATATTGATAGTCGGCGGGGACATGGAGCATACGTAAAGAACCCAGACGCACTTTTTCGTCGACGAAGTGGATGTCAGTTTCAACGTGTTTTGTGCGTTGGTGTTGCACCGGGTTTTTGGTCATTGTAAACGGCTGAAATGTTGTCTCAATATATGATCGTGGCCTGGCGTAATGGAAGATGTAGCTCAAGAAGAAGATTACGGAGCCAGGTGGTTTCAGCCGTTGCATTGGCGACTCCTTTGTATTCGGCTTCAGTGCTTGATCGGCAAATGGTGGGTTGTAGTTTAGACGACCAGAAGATGAGGTTGTAACTGAGAAAGACACAATAACCGGATGTGGAGTGCCTAGAGTCGGGGCATCCCCCCCAGTCCGCATCGGAGTAAGCAATCAGGTTAGTGGACTTGGAGGGGGAAATGTGAAGTCCGTGACCAAGGGTGCCTTTAAGATACCTTAGGATACGCTTAAGAAAGTTGAAGTGTGGCTCATGTGGGGAATGCATAAAGAGACAGACCTGTTGAAAGGCATAGGCAATGTCGGGGCAAGTGAATGTCAATTATTGGTCCCCGGCTAGGCTACGGTAAAGAAAAAAATCAGGCAAGGGCTCGCCTGCTTGTGCACTGAGTTTTGAGTTGGTATCAACTGGAGTAGAGCACGGTTTGCAATCTTCAATTTTGGCTCGATTGAGGATGTCAAGTACGTATTGCTCTTGAGACAAAAATAATCCTCCGTTTTGCGACGAACCTGAATACCAAGAAAGTGGTGAATAGGGTCGAGGTCGGACATGACAAACTCCCAAGATAAAAGATCAATGAAGTACCGAATAGTGGCATTGTCGAATGCGGTTAAAATGATGTCGTCCGCATAGAGAAGGAGATAGGACGTTTTGGGGGAATGTTGGAAGACGAAGAGAGAGGTGTCACTGTTGGTGCTTTTGAAACCGCACGATTGGATATAGGTTGCAAACCGTTGATACCAAGCCCACTGGCTTGTTTAAGCCAATATAATGATTTGCACAAGCGACATACATGCTTTGGTTGGTGGAGTCCACGAATCCGGGTGGTTGAAACATATAAACAGTTTCTTGGAGATCCCCGTGCAAGAAAGCGTTCTTTACATCTAGCTGATGAATTGGCCATGATCGTGAAACGGCTAGACTGAGAATGGTGCGGATTGTGGCAGGTTTGACGACGGGACTAAAAGTTTCGTTGCAATCAACTCCAACATGTTGACATTTACCATTAATAACCAATCTTGCTTTGTATCGCGCAAGAGTCCTGTTGGCCTGAAATTTGTGTCGGTATAGCCACATGCAACGTATAACATGAGCATCAGGTGGACGTGGAACAAGTTCCCATGTATTGTTATCCATTAAAGCCTTGTATTCGTCAGTCATAGCACGGGACCAGTTTGGATTAGTCAGGGCATGGTTATGGGACTTGGGGATGGGGTTTGGGTTGGTGGTGGTGTTGGTGGTGGTGGTGTGTAGGTTAAAAGGCTGCTTGGGTTTAGTGATACCATCTTTCAAGCGAGTGGTCATAGGATGGAGGGATGCCGGTGGTGGGGGGTGGGGGTGGTTGTTGGTTTCGACGAGAGTAAGTAAGAGGGTAGTGTGTAGGAGCGGTAGGTGTAGGCTGGGAGGTACTGCGGATGGTGGTGTCAGCTGGTGGGGATGGGGGTGAGGTGGCGGAGGGTTGTAGGGTAGCAGTGGGGGCGGGGGGCTGTGGGGCAGCAACGGGGGCAGGGGGCTGTGGGGCAGGAGGGGGCGGTGGGTGTGGGTGGTGTGGGGGTCGTTGATGGTGTTGGGTGGAAGAGTATCGGGTTAGGGTCGGAGCCATGGCGTAAGGGAATGTGGATTCGTCAAAGGTGACGTGTCGGGATAGGATAACCTTGCCCGTAGATGGGTCAAGGCATCTATTGCCACGATATTGGGGTGGTTAAATAAGGAAAACACAGGCGGTGTATCGGGGGGCTAATTTGTGTGGGCGAGTGGCATTGAGATTGGGATAACAGGCACACCCAAATATGTGAAGGTGGTCATAGGTAGGGTGTTTGAGATAGAGAGCAGAAGTGGGGATGCGGTTATGAAGTAATTTGGTGGGTAGAATGTTATGGAGGTAGTTAGCAGTATGGAGGGCATCAACCCAAAAGGAGGGTGGTAGGGATGCATGAGCGAGGAGGGATAACATAAGTTCGTTTAGTCGACGAATCATGCGTTTGGCGGTACTGTTTTGCTGGGAAGTATGTGGACATGAGAACCGGATATGGAGACCGGTGGTGGA
Organism: Silybum marianum; assembly: GCA_036898165.1. Lineage (NCBI taxonomy): Eukaryota > Viridiplantae > Streptophyta > Magnoliopsida > Asterales > Asteraceae > Silybum > Silybum marianum. Next base: position 3,366,239 of record CM072531.1, read on the forward strand.
GGCGAAGGAATGGAATTGGTGGTTGTCAAATTCACCACCTTTATCGCACCGAAAGGTTTTTAGGGTTGTGTTGAACTGTGTTTGAATAAATTTGTGAAAATGTTTAATTTTGTCAAACGTTTCAGATTTGAATTTGAGGGAAAAACCCATGTGAAGTGGGTGAAGTCATTGATTAGGATGAGGTAATATTTAAAAACAGTGTTGCTTGGGATGGGAGAAGTCCATAAGTCGGCGTGAATGATATCAAATGGTTTTAAAGTGGTGGAGGTAGAGTCGTTGAATGGTAAGCGTTTGTGTTGGGCAATTTGACAAGATTGACATACAAAAGATTTGTCAATTTTATTGCACAAAATGTTTTTATTAAAACTAAGAAAATCCATTACATAATGTCCCGGATGTCCTAGTCTAAAATGCCAAACAGGCGAGCTAGTAAACATGACGTATAGGTGACCTTGGTGCCATCGAGGATTCGCACCTTGTTCTGGATGTTTGTGACTATGTAAGCAGGGTGGATTGCTTTGGTGGGGTTGGCTTCAGACTTATCGGACATGGTGATTATGAGAAGGCGGCACAGCCGTTGCTATGAAAGAGGGGAGAAAAAAAATCGGTATTGAGCCTTGGCTCTGATACCATGTAAATCATTGAGAATGAATTGCCTTCTGTCAGTCATGAAAGCCGAATAAATACAGATTGTACTTCGAAAAATAAGGAAACCCTAAACTAAATAAAGAAAAGATAATGACAATAAAATACAAATAATTTACAACATAAAATCCGAAATACATAAGGAATATATTTCGGCTAATAATGAGATCATCTAAAATCCTGAGCCACTCTTCCTACAGTTGGACCTATGAGATAGTTTTCATAATGGTTCATCAAAGGAAAAAGTAAGAAAAAGTCGCCAAATTTGTTTATAGGATCCTTTTCTCCCTCTCCCCACTCTCCCTATATATATATATATATATATATATAGAGAGAGAGAGAGAGAGAGAGAGAGACGAGTTCAAATGAGAACTCAAATTTGGTTGTGAACATGAAGACAAAAGAGAGAGCCGCACATGTTTCATATTCAGACTGGATAATGAAAGGAAATATTAAGACTGAATGTAGCGTTATTCAGTTTGAATGTCATGTTATTCAATATTCAGTCTGAATATTGTATGAACTTCACCTTCGTTATTCACGTACTCTGAATGCCCTTCATTATTCAGACTGAATGGGACACATGTCGCGCTCTCTTTTCCCCTCATGTTCGCAACCAAATTTGAGCTCGCATTTGAACTTCCCCTCCCCACTCTCTCTCTCTCTCTATATATATATATATATCCCACAAGTTATTCTTCCTTTCCTCCAAGGAGTTGGAGACCATATCTAGCATTTGGGAAGGAAAATGATATCCTCCCTTGGCGTAAGACGTCAAGTGCATTCAGTGCATTTGCGTGGATACCGTGAATGCAACAAGCTGAGTTCATGGCGAAAGTTTAGATACGACATTAATGGTTGTTGCTCGTACCGGTAAAAATTTGAAACACCCATCCTATTCCGTTTCTTATGAATTCTTGGAAAAATACGATTAATTTTCGCTTAGTGTACGACTCCCATATTCCAACAATATGTATATAATGAAATAAGAGAACAATACAAAATCATATGTGATTTTGCACTAACTGGAGCGCGAATGCTTAAGTGGCATGGAAAAAGTGGTATGCAATCATGGGTGATTTAGTACAAAATCATTTATGATTTTGTACATGAACGACCATTCTCGTATTATTTTCGCGAATAGATTTCATTTTCGTTTGAACCTATCTATCCCTCTCTCACTGTATATATATATATATATATATATATATATATATATATATGTAGAGAGAGAGGGGGGGGGGAGAGTTCGAATCACGTGAGACCAACCTGTTTTCGTGAGATCCGTAAGACCACTTTTTTACACTTGAAATTTCATAGCAAAACACTGTATAGGTAACCTGTTTTGTTGTAAACGTTCAGATTTTTTTTTACCTTCACAGTGTTTTGCTGTAAAATTTCAAGAATAAAAATTTGGTCTCATGTCTCACGAAAACAGGCTGGTCTCGCGTAAACCAACACTATATATATATATATATATATATATAGAGAGAGAGAGAGAGAGAGAGAGACTCCTACGTTAAATATGTGATTTTTTCATAGATGTTAACATTAAAAATATAATAAATTTTGAAAATATTTAATATTGAACTTATGTGAAATGTATATATTGATGAGTAATTTCTTATGGTGTAATTTGTGAAAAAGATTACGTCTTTTAATTTATTTTATCTATTAGTTAAATAATTAATATGATAAAATTGAAAAATGAGAAAACAGTAAATTAAAAATATTAAAGTCGGGTCAAAAACCCTAACTTATATGGGAAAAAATCTGTTGTTTCCTTGCTTCCTATTTCATCCCTGTCCATCCAATAGGAATATGACACCTAATTAAATCTATATTAATTAATTAATTAGACCTAAAATACACTAACACCGTTACCTTCCTCTAACCATAACCCCCTTCCTCGCTCTCTCTCATCCCACTCTTACCTTATCTCTCTTTCTCTCTCTCTCAATAGTTTAATTCAATATTTTAGATTTAATTAATCCAATTTTTTTTCTAAATAGACTGAAGTTTTCACGTATTTATTTTTAAAAAATAATCATTTTCCTCTCATTTTTTAATCCAATTTTATTCTTCTTTTAATTGAGTTATTTTTTACCTTCCAATTTTCTTCCAACGTCATTTTAATTAATTTTTATTTTTTATAAATTATAAGACGATTTACCCAATTACTTACTTGATAAGCGTTTACTGCTAAAATTCAATATTATTATTTACGGGGTAAAATTTTAGTCCAACAAAACATTATTGTATGGAAAAAAAGATATCAGATAAGCTTTAATCATGGTAAAAATCGTCGTCCTCACTTACCAAGTTGATACGGATCCAGCACTACAAGAAGATCCACCTGAGGATACAAGTTCGGACCCAGGTCCGGTTCAAAGTGGCTAGCAAAGGCCCGGGTTTTTGATAAGTCCAATCCAACCAACTATCGATTTTCTTTCAAGTCTCCTGGTCTTTAAGAATTGTGTTTTTTAATTAGTTTCCATGTTTATCGTTTCCTTTATTTATGGGTTTCAATATTTATCGTTTCCTTAGGTTTTCTTATTTAAACGTTTGTACTTTGGTTGGATTGTCAAGTTTTATGAATTAAGAAAGTTTCTACGAACAATTGTTCTTGATTACTCGGTTGGCCGAGAATCGCTATTTTCGACTAGGGTTCCTAGTCGCCGCTTATACGAATCCGTATCAAGTGGTATCAGAATCCAGGTTCCTCAGGATGTCAATGCACGGGAAAGATCGTCGTCATCCAAACCGTAGATTCGCCGACGGAGGCAACGGCTATGAACAACGTGATCCTCGCGATGTCGCTGAGATCGAAAGATTGCAACAACGGATTCGTGAGCTCGAACTCAACCAGTATGAGCGGGATGATCGATCCACTACCGACTCCGTCATCTGGGAGGATGATCGCGATCCACACTTCCAGAATATTTTTGGCCGACACCGCCAAGATGAACACCACCCCCAAAACCCACTTCGTGCTCTCGGTATTCGTACGGAGGTTCCCGAATTCGAAGGAAGGTTGCAACCAGATGATTTCTTGGATTGGCTCCAAACTGTGGAGCGGGTTTTTGATCTTCACGATATTCCCGACCCAATGAAGGTAAAACTGGTGGCTATCAAGTTAAAAAAATCGGCATCTTTATGGTGGGAACACGTACAGCAACAACGATATCGGGAAGGAAAGCACAAAGTCAATACATGGGAGAAGATGAAACGTCTCATGAAAGCTAAGTTCTTATCGGCTAATTATAAGCAGGACGCCTATCTTGACTACCATAATTTACGCCAACAATCGCTAACAGTGGAGGAATTCATTAGCGAGTTTGAACGCTTGCGTCTTCGATGCGGCGCGGAAGAAGACGACGAACAGGTAATAGCTCGATTTTTGGGTTCTTTAAAACAGGAAATAGCTGATGTGGTTTGCTTGCAGCAATTTTGGTCGTTTCATGATGTTTGTAAACTCGCCTTACGGGTCGAAAAACAAGTCGGATTACGTACAAAACCGACGTTTCGTTCGACTCCCTTCAACCGAAACACTACTCCTCCCACAGCATCACGCCCCACACAAAAACCTGAACCGGGTCCATTCACACCCACTCCGGCCGGTTCTTCGCATAACGCACTCCGGTGTTTCAAATGTCAAGGTATTGGCCACCTCAAACGGGATTGTCCGAACAAACAGGTGCTCGCTTTTGTCGATGAACCGGATCCCGTTTATGACACTGACGAGGGCGAAGATTCAGAGGTTATTTACCCCGACAAGGGTGATTTACTTGTCACACGCCGGCTTCTCAACACGACTTTAGCCAATTCCGAAGATGATACAACGTGGTTACGCACTAATATCTTCCGCACTCAGTGTACCGCGAAAGGTAAGGTGTGTTCTGTCATCATAGATAGTGGGAGTTGCAAAAACATGGTCGCCGCTTCCATGGTCGAAAAATTGGGATTACCGGTTCAAGACCACCCCGACCCGTATCAAGTCACGTGGTTAAAAAAAGGCAGCCTACTCAAGGTAACCCACAAGTTATTAGTTCAGTTTTCAATTGGGAACAAATACACTGACGAACTATGGTGTGAAGTTATTCCAATGGATGCGTGCCATATCCTGTTGGGCCGCCCTTGGTTATATGATCGAAGGGTTAAACACGACGGATTCCGCAATACCTACACCTTCAAAAAGGACGGCCTCAATATCACACTTGCACCTCTCCATCCGAAAAACGACCACCAACAGGTTACATTTAGATCCAAAGCGGAGTTTACCGGGCTCACACGAAAACCACACATACCACTTATTTTCGGCCTTCTTGTTGCCGAAGAAAACCCCACTCACCAAACCGTACCGTCCGCTGTACAACCCCTCCTAGCCGAGTTTTTGGATGTTTTTCCGGACGAAACTCCGGCCGGTTTACCGTTAATGCGGGAAATCCAACATTGTATTGATTTTTTTCCAGGTGCAAGCATTCCCAACAGGCCCGCATACCGCATGAACCCCAAAGAATTCGCCGAGCTACAACGTCAAGTCAATGACCTGTTAGACAAGGGTCTCATCCGGGAGAGTATGAGCCCCTGCGCCGTTCCCGCACTACTCGTCCTAAAACCCGGGGGCGCCTTCAGGATGTGTATTGACAGTCGCGCTGTTAACAAAATAACGATCAAATATCGTTTTCCCATTCCCCGGTTCGACGACTTATTAAACCACTTACATGGGGCCCGTATTTTTTCCAAGATTGATTTACGCAGTGGCTATCACCAAATTCGAATGCGTCCGGGTGATGAGTGGAAAACAGCTTTCAAAACACGGGATGGGCTTTACGAATGGATGGTCATGCCGTTCGGCTTATCTAATGCTCCAAGCACGTTCATGCGCCTCATGAACCACATTTTCAAGCCTTTCATCGGTAAGTGCGTCGTTGTTTATTTCGATGACATCTTAATTTTTAGTCGGGACGAGGCGGAACACATTACCCACATGCGCAACATCTTCTTGGTTTTGCGAGAACAAAAACTGTTTGCCAACTACAAAAAGTGCCACTTCATGACAACTGAAGTTCTCTTTTTGGGATATTTAATATCGGGCGACGGTATTCGTATGGATAGTAGCAAAGTTTCGGCAATCACAACTTGGCCAACGCCAACCTCGTTGCGAGAGGTTCGTAGTTTTCATGGCCTTGCTTCATTCTATAGGCGATTTATACGTGGTTTCAGTACCATTGTTGCTCCAATCACCGAGTGCCTCAAAATACTAAGTTTGCTTGGTTCGAGTCGGCCCAATCCGCCTTTGAACGGCTCAAAAAAATTGTTACCGAAGCACCCGTTCTTGCCCTCCCAAATTTCGAAAATTGTTTCCAAGTAGAATGTGACGCATCGGGTCTCGGAATCGGAGGAGTTTTGAGTCAATCGAATCGGCCTATTGCGTTCTTCAGTGAAAAGTTGAACGAAACACGGAGACGCTATAGCACATATGACAAGGAATTTTATGCTATCATTCGTAGCCTTGAGTATTGGTGTCATTATCTTTTGCCGGCCGAATTCATCTTATACTCGGATCATCAAGCTTTAAAGTTCATCCAGGGCCAAGCTAAACTTAATCCACCACATGCTAAGTGGGTCGAAACGTTCCAAGATTTTTCCTTTGTTATTCGCCACAAAGCCGGCTCATCCAACACGGTAGCCGACGCGTTAAGCCGACGACACTCACTTGTCACATCGACCACGTTCCAGGTTACCGGGTTTGATTCCATCACCACATTGTATCCAGATGACCCGGATTTCCGTCACCTGTGGAACAAAACAGCGACAGCCTCTTTTCGTGACTTTGTGCGTCGTAATGGATTTTTGTTCGAAGGTCAACGTGTGTGTGTTCCCTTCTCGTCGTTCTGTGATGCTATTATCCTTGAATGTCACCAAGGCGCCTTGTCCGGTCACTTTGGAAGAGAGAAAACAGTTGTGTTGGTAAGTGAACGTTTTTTTTGGCCAAAATTTGTGAAGGACGTAAGCAAAGTTCTAAAGCGATGTCGTATTTGCCATATTGCCAAGATGCATCACACTAATCAAGGCCTCTATACGCCGCTACCCACCCCCGAGCATCCATGGGAGGATGTAAGTTTGGACTTTGTTCTCGGATTACCGGTGACACAACGAAAAAAAGATTCCATCATGGTAGTTGTCGATCGTTTTTCAAAAATGGCACATTTTATTCCGTGTGCAAAAACGTATGATGCCTCCCAAGTCGCACGGTTGTACTTCGCCGAAGTTGTTCGTTTACATGGGGTTCCAAAAACAATCTCTTCTGATCGTGATGTTAAATTCGTAAGCCACTTTTGGCGTACCTTGTGGACAAGACTTGGAGCCAAGTTGCAATTCAGTAGCTCCCATCACCCGCAGACTGACGGACAAACGGAGGTTACTAACCGCAGCTTAGGTAACCTACTTCGTTGTCTCGTAGGTGATCATCCCAAGCAATGGGATCTCGCCTTACCTCACGCGGAGTTCGCGTACAACCGCTCCAATCATAGCTCGACGGGTCGAAGTCCCTTCTTGGTTGTTTATGGTAGAAACCCTTTCACGCCGTTGGATTTGGCTCCTTTGACCAATCCTATTGTTTTCAGTCCTGATGCCGATGAACGAGTTGCTCAAATTCAACAGTTGCATGCTCAAGTTCGTGGCCAAATTACGAAGCACAACCTTCAATATCAAACTCGCGTTAACAAGCATCGTCGAAAGGTTGTCTTCAATGAGGGTGATCTCGTGTGGATTTACCTCCGGAAAGATCGTTTTCCACAGGGCCGTCATGGTAAGCTCCATCCCCGGGCCGACGGCCCATTTCGTGTTCTTAAGAAGATCAGTGACAATGCCTATAAAATTGACTTACCCGGCCATTACAACGTTTCGGCTACTTTTAATGTCGCGGACCTCGCCCCGTATGCGCCGGACGACAATTATGATGATGACTCGGGGTCGAGTCCTTTCGTAGGGGGGGAGGATGATACGGATCCAGCACTACAAGAAGATCCACCTGAGGATACAAGTTCGGACCCAGGTCCGGTTCAAAGTGGCTAGCAAAGGGCCGGGTTTTTGATAAGTCCGATCCAACCAACTATCGATTTTCTTTCAAGTCTCCTAGTCTTTAAGAATTGTGTTTTTTAATTAGTTTCCATGTTTATCGTTTCCTTTATTTATGGGTTTCTATATTTATCGTTTCCTTAGGTTTTCTTATTTAAACGTTTGTACTTTGGTTGGATTGTCAAGTTTTATGAATTAAGAAAGTTTCTACGAACAATTGTTCTTGATTACTCGGTTGGCCGAGAATCGCTATTTCCGACTAGGGTTCCTAGTCGCCGCTTATACGAATCCGTATCACAAGTAACCCTAGTTCTTGCTTTCGTTCTTATCGAGTAAGATTATTGGTCATTGTCATGTTCATCTTGGTGTGTAAGATTATTGATCATGAGATGAACATAACAATGGCCGGTAATCTTACTCGATAAGAACGAAGGCAAGAATCAAAATTACTTGATAAGTGAGGACGACGACTTTTACCATGATTATAGCTTATCCGATAAATTTTTGCATACAATGATGTTTTGTTGGACTAAAATTTAACCAGTAAGTAATAAATAATAATTTTGAATTTTAGCAGCAATCGCTTATTAAGTCATATTATCTTACCAAGATGAACATGACAATAACCAATAATCTTACCCGATAAGAACGAAAGCAAGAACTATAGTTACTTGGTAAGTCAGGACGACAATTTTTATCATGATTAGAGCTTATCTGATAATTTTTTTTGCATACAATGATGTTTTGTTGGACTAAAAATAAATAATAATATTGAATTTTAGCAGAAAGCTTACCAGGTAAGTAATTGGGTAAACCATCTTATAATTTATAAAAAATAAAGATTAATTAAAATGACGTTGGAAGAAAATTGGAAGGTAAAAAATAACTCAATTAAAAAAGAGAATAAAATTGGATTAAAAAATAATGAGAAGGAAAATAATTATTTTTTAAAAATAAATACGTGAAAATTTCAGTCTATTTAGAAATAAAGATGGATTAATTAAATCTAAAGTATTGAATTAAATTATTGAGAGAGAGAGAGAGAGATAAGGTAAGAGTGGGATGAGAGAGGGAGGGAGGGGTTATCGTTAGAGGAAGGTAACGATGTTAGTGTATTTTAGGTCTAATTAATTAATTAATATAGATTTAATTAGGTGTCATATTCTTATTGGGTGGACAGTGATGAAATAGGAAGCAAGGAAACAGCAGATTTTTTCCCAACTTATACACAACCACCATATTTAACTTGCGAGAAACCGTGGAGTTTTATTCCTTAAATTTTCATATAAATCCCTTAAAAGTTTTAAAGTTTATGGCTTCGCTATAGGAAATCTTACGATTTCACCCTAAGAATCTTATGGTTTCATGTTAAAGACCTTATAAAATTACACTTAAAATTTTGTGGTTTCATAGGCAACCACAGGTCCACAACCCGAAGAGTTGATCTGCCCCTAGGTGTGTGCAGGCCAATAATTGAAAAACATAGAATATGATGTCTAATTCACATGTGCTTCCAACCTAGAAAATTGAAGGACGTTAAACGTGTTGACTCATTTACATGTGTTGGAACCCAAAAATTGAAAGACAATGAATACGGTGATTCATTTACATGTGCTTTCAACCTACAAAATGAAGAACGATAAAAAGAATAACTTATTCACATTTGATAACAACCTACATGTCCATACAACCTAGAAGTTGAAAGACGATGAATACGGTGATTCATTCACATGTGCATGCAACACAAAAATTGAAAGACGATGAGTAAAACGATTCATTCACATGTATATGAAGTCCAAACTGAGAATGATGGAAAAAAATGAATTTCAAAAATATGAAGAACACAACTGGTTGTGGAATTTATTTTAACAAAAAGGTTTATATGTTGTTTTGGAGAATAAATGATGTTTTCATAATTTGTGGTAACTTTCCTTTATTTAAGGGGTTTTAATAAATGGAAATGAGTAAGGGATTTTAATAAATGAAAATGATTACCTATTAATGAAAATTTATCTTTTCCCCTTTTTCATTTTATAAGTTGTTAGTTAATAACAGTTGGATTAAAACTAAATTGCTAACCGATATTTATTAAGATGTTGCTCGTTTTTTTTGTGCTTTTCTCTTGAACCCGATCCTGTATATACATATACATAATCATTACAAACACAATAAATCACACACTTATGAAAGTCCTACCTTGGATGTCAGTTCAAAGATTAAGTATCAGTCTGAATTAAGTGAAGGATTAGACTTGAGCTTAGAGATATGAAGATGGAGATTTAGAGATCTTAAACAAAGTTTGAAGTGGCTATTCAGACTTAGTACTTCATTGTTACTCTTCAGATCTTGTACAATAGGATCATGAAACATATTAAAACATGTGTCCTGTATTCTTTTGTTTGTATCGTATAGTCATGTATCTTTAATGTATCACTTGAACCACAGAAATACCTTGCAAGCGAGAATGTTTAGCTAAGCTTGTGACGGTTATTTTTAGTTGTACTCATTGTAATATTTGTCTTTTAACATTCTTTCTATGCAATCCTTTGGCTATCAATGACAACATTTGTGCCTCAATCTATGTTTACTTCTTGATTTTCATATTCTACTATTGATTACATTGTTGTCTTAGAACTTTGGGATCCTAACAACATACAAACCAATTTTCATGTGTTTCACATATGAACCTGAAGTGTTTATACAATGTGTTTCACATGTGAAACATTCACAACTATTTTGTGTGCGAAAAAACAGTAATGAACATTTCACATATGAAAAAACATTCTATAAGCACTACATTTTCACACGTATTGTTTTATGTATGAAACAACACATGAACAGTGGTTTTTTAGTTTGTACGAGTTATTGAGTTTGCAAAAGTATACATTTTCCTCAATGTTTGACGTTGATTATTCTTGAAGTTTTCTAATAAAATTTAGCAATAATAATAAGGTGAAACGTTTAAAAAACATAACATGAATACAAGTTTTTCTATTAACGTGTTTTGGTTAGGGTTAGTTTGCTTATATTCATATTATAGTGTTATCATAATGATATGTTAACCAACTCCTTAGGGTTATTTTGTGTATATTAATTTGACCCTCTCCGTAGATTTTAAGATTATTTGTTTAGAGTTAATTTGGTTAATTTTTAGACTTCAGGGTTTTTTTGGGTAATTTGTTTTTATTTAAGGTTGAGTTGTTTATATTTAAGGTTAATTGAGAATTATCTCAAACCGATCATATAGATCACCAATTGGAAAACTGAAAAACACCTTAATTGTGTCATTAAGAGGCAGACTGTGAATCGTTCGGAGGTGAGTCTTGTTTAACAAAAGAAAAAAATTAAAGCCTCTTAATTGTCCCAATGTCCTCTTAGCCATTTGTATCCCGGACTAAGCAAAACCATCCAAAGTCTCATTTCTTCTACATTTTCCCTTTCACACTTTTCTCCTCCCACGTTCGATCTCCTTGCTCCCACGGTTCTCCGACAATTCCTTCTCCGACCCTTATCCCTTACCCAGTTGCCCTCGTCCCTCACTCCAGAACCCTTTAAATCAAACAAACCAGAAAATCAGAACCCGGCTTAATAGCCTCACACGAAATCAAATCAAGAAAATCAAAATCCAAAATTATATTCAACGTTGCTCTGCTGCTCGTCACTAGTCTGAAAGAAGGTTGTCTTGATTGGTTGAAGGCTCTATGACACAAACCAAGTTGCTTTGGTACTTGTACATCGTATTTGATTTTTGGTTGTTAATGCTTAAATCATAAATCCCTAAAATAAAAGGTTGTCCATTAGGTTTTCTGCAAATATTTCTTCTGGAGCTCTGATTCATTAGTTTTTTTTGGGTATATGAAGATTTACAAGGTTTCAATTGAATTTGAAATTGATAGGTGAAGCTCATGTTGTGTTGAGATTTTCGGGATTGTTTTTCGTTCAATTTCTATGGGTTTGTCGTGTGAAAGCATGTTTAGATTGGTGGAGCGCAAATTAAGAAATGTTATATAACAGTACACAATGTTAAAATGGGAATTCTTGTCATTTAGACTGTATGTTCAGAACAGTCACCATTCACCAAACAACTATATTTCATTATACACTATCATACAAGATCTTTTGAAAATTTTGACTACTAAACCATTCTGTATCAAACCATTCAACAACTGTCAAACAACTCACAGAAAAACGGTGATTATCATAACTAAGATATATACATACATACATACATACATATATATATATATATATATATAGAGAGAGAGAGAGAGAGAGAGAGAGAGATTATCCTTAATTTTAGGTATTTAAATTGAAGAATGAGATATTGATAAATTCCCCCTTAGAAACTTGACCCTTGAACTTCATATACTCTCTATTCCCAATATGTGGTTGTAGTTTGCTTTGTGCTTTTCTGTTAAAACCATTCAATGCATTTAATTGGAAAAAACATCAAATTTCAAAGGTACTTTTTTAACATTTGAAAGTTCCATTTCCATTTGGTGAAGCTACAAAGGTCAACCCTCTATACCCTATCATATTTGTTTCCTTCTTTGCACGTCTCTCTCTCTCCTATAACTATTTTTATTTTATTTATTCTTCTGTTGCAACTCCTTCAATTAACTTCCCCAACTCACTTGCCCCCACCAAGATTCTACAAATGGCTACCATTTTTCCTTATATTATTTTATTTTATTTTATTTTATTATCCTTCACTTCTATATAACTAACCTTCATTGATATTGTTTTCTTTATATCTACCTCTCTCTCTCTCTCTCTCTCTCTCTCTATGGACTCAGATCATTCATCATATTCATCCATGAACAAATTATCTATGGCTGAATCAGACACAGCAACAGCTGAAGAGAGTGGTTGGACTTCTTATTTTGAAGATTTTATGGCTGCCCAACAAAAAGATAATCATCAGAATAATTCATTTAGTGATCATTATCATCATCATCTTGATGATCAACCAGTGCTATCTGATGCTGTTTCTCATGTTGCGTGGAATAATAATATCGATCAATCGATGAGTGTTGCAGCCCCAAAATTCTCCAAGAAATTGAATCTCTTCAAGAAAACTAGTAGAAGAACAAGAGAGATTCTTTATGATGATTCTTTAGAAGATACTGCTAGTTCTCCTGTCAACAGCCCCAAGGTTTGGAGCATAAAATGAATATATATATATATATATATATATGTACTCCCTTTTTTTTCCAGTTTAATTTAGTAATTGGATGAAATTTTCTTTGATTTATTGGATAGGTTGGGAGTCAAGAGATGGGGTTTAATCAGATAAAAGTAGATGATATTATAGAGAATTCTTTGGTAATTTTCTACCAACTGTTATACGACTTCAATTATTTTTCTGCGAAAAAACAGTCGTTTCTGAATGAGATTTTCGAGTTAAATTATAATTGTAGGGAAAAGAAGGTGGCTTTGATGGTCATTTACAACTACAAAAGAGGCAAGATCAAAGCAGGGAAGAAATGGTGTTTGATCAAGAGAACAACAATGGAAACACAGACTTGCGGAAGAGAGGGTTATGCTTGGTTCCTTTATCCATGTTCGTTAACTATATATAATAATCTCTCTCTCTCTATATATATATATATATATACATATACATGTACATAGACTTGGGATGTTAGACCTGTTTTCATGAGACCACTTTTTTATATTAGAAACTTCAGAACAAAACAGTGTAAAAGTAACTTTTATGGTGTTTTTTTACTGTGAAGGTTCGGATTCTTTTACCTTCACAATATTTTGATGTGAAGTTTCAAGTGTAAAAATATGGTTTCACGAGTCTGACAAAACAGGCTGGGTCTCAGGTGAACCCAACCCTATATGTGTGTGTATATATATCTCCACCCCCATGCAGAAGAGTTGATGGTAAAACTGTATAGAGTTCTTAAATAACTTCAAGGAGAATGAAGCAGTCCAACTTGAGACATTGCAGATATCTGTAAAGCCCAGTTGACTATATAATTAATTGAATCATCTATCTCCTTCTGTATCTTGTAAATTTATGATTTGTAATAATTTTTGTTTATTACAATGAGGTGAGAGGGTTCATAACCTCAATCGAATTAATTCTTGATTAAACTTGTTTCATTTTTCTTCTTATATATTATCATCACAATTAATAATCTTGATAACCAATTTCAACTGGGATTTCAAAGGGTAGATAAGAATATAGGTATACCTTTTGACCAAGTTCAAGGCATATGTTGAAGTGCCGTGTCGACCTTTATTAATTAGCTTCAATTCAAGAAAGATCAGTCTTCAATTAAGTTACAAACTTTCTAGCAAAAAAAAATATATTTTGAGATACAATTTTAGAAGGAAATTGAACTTCAATTATTCCGTCGTGAAATGTAATTGGACGATGCCTGATTAATCCCGAGAAATATTTTGGAAGTGTGTCCCAACCTATGCCTGATTAATCCCGAAAAACATTTTAGAAGTATGTCCTAGACTATGCGTGATTAATTCCGACAAATAATGACCGCAAGAAAGCTAATAAACTCAGTGGTCACAATTGTTGTCTAAGCTTGGAATTGAATCCTGGAGCAGATGGAATATTCCGTACCACATCTCCCGGTTAATTCATTCAAAGCACCATAATTTAAACAGAAGATGCACAATCCTAATTCCTATCTTAACCCCTTCCAAACTACTTACACCAACGCAACGCAGTACAAAACGAATGACTTTTACCCACAAAAATCACCCAAAGAAATTTCAGTCCGTGATTACCTATGGATCACCTAGAAAATACCAACTACTTACTAAAATTCGATGTTTTACAAGAAATACCAACGAATCACCCTGGAATACCTACGTAATACGTCACTTAATGGAATTACCCACCAACTTTAATTTGTGACGAGTCACCCTTAGCGACGGATTTCCCAAGGAAAAGTCGGTAGGCAAAAGTATTTCATTTAGTAGTGATGTTTTTCTTTCTTTTAATGGGTGTATATATCTGTGCGTGTGTGTGTGTGTGTTTGTTTGTGTGTGTATGAAGCAGACCAGCAGACTGAAAAGAACAAACAAGAATGCGAATGAAAAAACTGGTACAATTTGTTCTCTTAATTTCCATCTGTCTCCTTGACTACAATATGGATTACAAAAGAAGGTCATCCAAAAAAGAAAAGAAAATATTAGGCTTATGTGCCCCACTGCCACATCGTATAAAGATAATATATATATATATATATATATGTATATTTATAGCATAAAACAGGCAAGGATCTTGACACAGAGTTCTTGGTTGCATGACTTTGAAAACCCTAAATCAATCATCTCTCAAACCCCCAGTAGAACACTGAATTTATTGATAATTTATATAACATTTTTACCGCAGTTCAATTGAAAAAACCTTGCATATATTTGAAAAAATAACTAAAATAAATGAAACAAGCTAGCAAACAAGTCCAAAATGAAATGTCGAATATAAATAGTAAATTGATTAAGTTTATAATGCATTACTGTAAAATAACTTTGTGTATATAATTCTTTTATATACATAATATTCTCTTTGTGTGTATATGTATATGCGCATATATTGGTATATTTTTTTTGAAAGAATATATTGGTATATTTATATAGCTTGACAAGAGGAATATATCCTATCCTATAGTTGAATTGTTTTTTTAATCAAATTCTATTATATATTACTCAAGTTGCTTTAGTATACATCACTTTATATTCCCAACAGATTTTTGAAGGATGAAGAACCTCCTTAATTTAAAGTTACAACAATGAGTTTTTATATACATATATATATATAGAGAGAGGAGTGAAATTCAGGGAAACCTTAAAAAAAATAAAAAAATTAGCAACACCCTAATAATAGCTTATCTGTATTCTATGCACATCTTACAAAATTACTTTACAAAATAATTGTATGTCCATGTGCATATTTGAAAATTACAAATTACTTGTATACAAATGAATGGTTAGTAAACCACAAGAGTTGTGACGTAGTAGTTGAGGTCCTTGGGATGTGATGGAATATCTCATTTGTCTAGGGTTCCAGGTGTATACAACAATTATGGTTACTGTGTTAATTTATTAGGGTTGATTTCTTGCAGTTATAATTTGTCGGGATTAGTTCAGGGATAGCCAAGGACACCTTAAATGATTAATAAGGTATTTATCAGTTTTTCATTTTTTTTAAAGATTTTTCTTTAAATCCGACACCCTATATATGTACAAGTATATGTATATGTGAATGAAATAATTGAACATGTTGCAGGCCATTAATTAGTTTAAAAATATAAAGAAAAGGGGTACCATTAGAAGACCCCTCCATGTGCTTAGAACCATAGCAGGTGAACATAAGTACATAAATGATTGCAGAGGAGCTCATCCCACCATTAAATTCTCTGGTTGACTCTTGATACATTTCTACCTTATTTAATTATTAATATTATTTAATTTTTGAAGAAATTAATAAAGTTGTTTTAATTTAATTCTACTCTTATTATTTTCTGTTTATTAATTATTTTCTTGAGAATATTTAAAGATGACGACAATAATCAATACTTGAACCACGACACCAAATCAGAATATACAGTTTTAAAGGCAAAGTTCAATGGACTTTGAAAGCAATCAAAACAACAACCCATCAAACAAGGGGAAAAGGTATTTTTATCCTTCTTAAAAGGAGGTGATTTTATAATTATTTTATCGTAAAAAGAATTAAATGTATTATGATTCTTAATATTACCAAAAGATCAATGATTAAATTTTTTGTTTCTTTTTTAATTAAAGGTCGGATGAATTATAAGTATACCTTGATCTTAGAAAATAAGAACATGTAAATAGATCGTCAAGATTGCTGATAACAGAGTCTTTGCTTTAATTCAAGAAGAAAACAACATGAATCGGTTTGAAATTTTTTGGTATTATTTTCATGTCAATAGTTAAACTACTGTAGAATAGTTTTGAAGGTCTTATAATTTTCACAATTGTTTTGTCATTAATGATGTTTTTTTGACAATTTCCAATGTTCGGTTTTGAAAAGATATATTTGGTTGCTTCTTTTGGGTTATTTATAACAAGGAAGGACATATATAACAATCTTAATTCAATAGTAATTTTTAAATTTTTAATGATATTTATAACAAACTAGGTTTTCTAACACTTTTAGAGCTTTTTAGAATTATAAAATAAGTGCAAAATTTGGGTGTGAAAATGCATCTCTAACGACAGATTCCAAGCTTCAATCTTGATTTTTAAAAATTGTAATAATTATATGTTTGATTATTTCTTTATACATACAAAAATTGTATTTATAAGATGCCTAGAATGTGTAAGTGTCATAATAAAATACTTTATAGGACTTAAGTTTATAAAATCAAACTAAAAGTGTCATTAAAATGTTTAATTATAGGACATTTTTAACGTTTTAATAAGTTTTTAGGACGATTTTAAAACAAAATGTTGTATTAGTTATTTTACCAGAAGCATCCAATAAACTCATCTTTTAGAACATTTTTGTTTATAAGACACTTTTTCAAAAAACGTTGTATTACAAATATTTTCGTACAAAATAACTAATACAACATTTTGTTTTAAAAATGTTCTAAAAAACTTGGTAAAACATTTAAAAGCATCGTATGAACTTATTATAATATTTTTAGATAAAATATTATTTGATTTGATCCAATAAACTTAATTCTGTAATGTATTTTTTTAGGGCTTACACATGTTAGATGTATTATAAAGCCAATTTTATTATAATAATATGTAATTTTTAATTTAACTTTTTGAAGAATTATCAAAAATTTAAAATTTAAAATAAATGATAAAATAATCTTTATTTAAATTTATAATTTATATTTAGCGTTTACAAAACTCCTAGAAGGTTACCTTTATATTGTCAAAATTCCAATAAGTGTTTTTTTAGAGTAAATTACAGATTTGGTCCCTAATTAAGGTATTCAACTGTAACTAATTTGGTCATTTATTTTCATTTATTACAAAAGAAACCGTCATGCATATAGTTATGGATTTTGTCCATGACACAAACGATCATCCACTTTCTGAGTTAAACTCAAGAGCATTATGATCTCTTTACCTTTATTTCTTTATTTTACCATTTTTTTCAATTAAATATATTTTTGTATAAATATTCGTCTTCTCAAACTCTAATTATTAAGAACAACAAGAACATTTTAAAATCAAAATCATACAAATTTAGACAAAAACCAAAACCAAAACACCAAATTAAACACCAAAATCCTAATTAAATCAAGACCCTTAAATAAATCAGATTTGTGGTTGCGGATTGCAGAAGCATATCAAAACCCTTAAATAAATCAAAACCGTAACTAAATCAAGAACAAAAAGCATAGAAGTGGATAAAGGCGATGGAATAGAAGAAGAAGCAGGTTGGAGGAGGGGAGTCTGACAATAGGAAGTCAAAGGAGAAGATGTCCGATGATGGGGTGGGAAGTTGAAGGGGAAGCAGATCTGGTCGTTAGCCATCTCCCCGTAATGAAACTCTTAACCCTAAAGCAAGCCGTAAAGAACACTCAAAATCCCTGAATAGAATCATGATGACAACATTAGGGGAGAAATCGAATTTCTGAAATAAAAACTATTTGAGATGGAATCCATCAGAAATCAAATCATGCACCGTCATTGTTCCTTTTCTTCTCGTCGTTTGAAATCGACAGAGGACAGGGGTTTCAACGGTTTTTCATGAACGAAATGGGGGGGAGAAATCGAACCTCTTAAAATGAAACTATTTGAGAATGAAACCATCGAAAATCGAATCTTGCACCATCGAAAACCGTATGAGATTGAAACCATCGAAATCCTCCTATATCCGTCATTTGAAATAAAAACCACTGAATCCTCTCTCTCTCTCTCTCTCTCTCTCTCTATCTCCCCCCGCCTCTTATTCCCGTCTGAAATCACAAAGAACATAAACCTGGTTCTTCATCTCGTTTATTCATCTGCAATCTTTCATTTATATGTGTGTGATTTAGATTAGAGGTTGTTTGTTTACCTATTAACAGTTTCATTAATAGATGAATCATGTTCGGCAAAAATGCCTCTTAATGGTTCCAAAACCATCATTTTGTATCTTAGACCTCCCTTAACCATTAAGAGCTCTAATTACATCCAAAACAATTACCAAACAATTATATCTCATTGTGTACTATATGATAAGAGTCTTTTAATCATTCTGACTAGGGGTGCTCACGGGTTGGGTTGATAGAGTTGAAGACACTTCAACAACCCAACTCAATGCTTACGGTTTGAAAAATCTCAACCCAACCGAAACCAAAGTGGAACCCAACCCGTACGGGTTGGCCGGGTTGATACTCTGGTATAACAAAATATTCTATTAAACCTTGAATATGTTGTTAAATTTGGTATAACTTATCCACAATTCTTAAAATTCAAGTATATCACATTCAATAAATTTTCTCAATTTATATATACACATGTTCGTAGTTACTTGCTGATATATACAAACTAATTATATAGAGATAGAGAATCTATACTATATTATAAAGCATTTGGCCAAAAAAATTTAAAAACAATTTTTTAAGCTTTAGTTACTGTTATTTAATGCTAATTACTTAATTTTCAAGATTACAAGTAAATTGTACATAAGTACAACCTATTAAAGTTTCATCTTTAAATTCGTGTAACTAACTACAGATAATTATGATCAACTACAGGATAAACATCTAATTTTAAATATAAAGAATCTAAAATATAATTAAGATAAACATTGTTACTTCTAACAAATAAAATAATTATATTATTAAACCAAAAATAAATTATTTGGTTATTAAACCTAAATTAAATATTATGATAAAAAAATGAATTAAAGAAATTAAATAAAAAAAAGAGAACTTTTAATTGAAATACTAAATATTTTTTCTCAAAACCACATAAAACCATTAGAACATCGATAGAAACAAAAATTAAAATAATATTAAAATCGAGATATATCTCGCTGTATTGCGCGAGTACCCTTATAGTAGATTGAAAATATATGTATATGAAGAAAGTGTGATGGGTGTAATTGTTTAATTTACATATTAATAGAGACTCAATAAGCATATTAAATCCAAAATATAAAAGAATATCGAGTTCATCGGGTTGGGTTGGGTTCAAATAAAAGTAACCCGATATCAACCCAATACCTACCGTTTGAAGATTTTACAACTCGATTAGGCATCAGTTTGCTTCGGGTTAAGTTATTTTACGTCGGGTTGGTCGGTTTAGTCGGGTTTTTGAGCACCCCTAATTCTGACAACTTAATCATGTTGCATCAAACAATTCAACAAGTGCTAAATAACCCCTTAGATTTATATTTTGATCCAATTTTTTTGGTTAGGTTTAGAAGTTGATTTACGTGCAATTTGAAGGGTTTGATTTAAGGTTGAGTGTTCGTTCTTGATGTGCTTGAGGAGAATATGAACATTCATAATATAAAAAAGGTTAATTAAGAAAATGTTAAAATAGAAAAACAAAAATCACCATTGTATCCTCTTTGTTAACGACAAGTTGGATGGCCGTTAGTGTCACTACAACAAAATTGATTTTATGGAATGTCTAAAATGAAAAAACGTCATAAAAGAATACTTTATAGGACACAAGTTTATGGGACCAAACCAAAAAATATGACACTTTTAGGCGTTTTAACAAAAAAAAATAGGACGCCTTTAAAATAAAGTGTCGTAATAATTATTTTATCCGAAACTATTTAAAAAGTGTTTCAATAAAAAATGAGTTTATAGGACACTTCTCAAAAATGTCTTATAAAATAGTTAATATGACACTTTGTTTTAAAAGCGTCGTAATTATTTTGTCAAAACGTCTAAAAGCGTTCTATAAACCTATTGTAACGCTTTTAGATATGATGTTTTATGCTTTGGTCTTATAAACCTACATTCTATAATGTATTCTATTAAGACGTTTAGAAAATTTAGACGTCCTATAAAATCAATTTTGTTGTATAGTATGAAATGCTAAATCCGTAAATCCATAACAAACTCCATACATAAGATTTCTTTTATAATAAATAAACATAAATGACCAAAATCTGTGATAATTGACATACACCAAATTCGGATTAGTTTTTTTTTCTTTTTTTATTTATTTATTTATGGTTTAATCATTTAAAATCATGTCCCATGGGGCATGGGGGTAATGGAAAATAGTAGCATCTAGAACATTAATTATTTCAATGTTTTGTATATAATAAATTTGGATTATCTATAAAAACGTAATCACTTTTGAAATGTGTAAATAGATGTTTAAATAATAGTTTTTAATTAAAGAAATAATATGAATTTATATTGAAAAAATTATAATATATGCTTTTGGTCGGCCTGGTTTTTGCTAGGGGTGAAAAGAAATAGTTTGACCTCTAACCAGTGGCAGTAACTAACCAATCGAATTAAGTTAAACCAGACCTTTTTTACGGTTTGAGCGTTCTGATCAGGTTTGGTCTGTAATTTGAACGATTTTTTGAGGGGTCTAGAATCTGGATCGAACTGATTTCTAAAAGTACATATGTATTAATTATATTTACTTATTATGTTGTTGACTCAACTTTTATGGCCAAATTAAAAAATTAAAGTTCATCCAAGACATTATGTTTATAGTTTTCATTTCTTAATTGACCGTGTAATATAAATTGACAAAATCCGAGGAAGTTGTAAAACAAAAGTCTATCTCCGAAGAAGTTTTATTAAACTTAGAGTAAATTACACTTTTAGTCCATATGGTTGCTATCTACTATCAAGTGTAGTCCCTATTTCAAACTAATTACAATTTTGGTCATTTTGGTCATTATGATTCTCACTAACTTCTGTTAAAAAATTCAGTTAACTTTAGGTATTTTGGTCTTTCTATTTAATTTTCATTTAAATTAACACACATTTTATTATTATATTATAATCTTTTATTATTATTATTATTATCATCATCATCATCTTCATCATTATTATTATAAATATACACACACACACATATATATATATACATACACATATTCATCGATGTTTACGAAGATGGACCGTCAACCAACCCCATCTTTTCCGGCGATCCATCCCCTTCGGTCATCTTCTTTGACGAACCATCCCCTCCAGTCATCTTCTCTACAATAAAAAAACTCAGAATCCTTATAAACCAAATAAAACCAACAAAAAACGATCAATATGGAAAATAAAACCAAGCACTTTCATTTTCAATTAAATTAGTATGTCTACCCAGTAGTATATCCCACGTGCAAGTTTCCCTGCATGGGGCTCGTCCGTGCTTTTCTATTCCGCTTTGCAGCCTATTATATTAAGAGAAGCTTGATCTTACAAACCCAATTTATTGATTAGTGATTTTTATGAGTCTACCAAAAAGAAAGCGAGTCCTCTGCTCGGTAAAGGAGCATTCATGTACCGAGGGAAGACTTTTTTTACTCCTGGACTATGAATTTTTCTATCCTCCATACTGGCCATTCAAATAAACAGACAACTTCAATACCAAAGGTTTTCATGGGTCAAAATAGTTGGATACACAATATTCACAACATTTGCTTCATTGCTTCACAAAGAACCTGCTTTGATTGATTGCATTTATTTCTTCTCCATTGTTTCTCATGTTTACATTTATTGCTTCTCCAGTTCCAAAAATTGAAATCTATGGTTGAATCTGGGTTTTTTTGTCCCTCTGTTGTTATTTGTGTTCCACCATTTGGAGATGTAAAATTACCAAATCTAAAATCCAAAATCCGAATTGTGATGATGATAGCGTTCGTTATGCTAGGACTAACGAATCCAAAAAAAACCCAAAAACCAAACAACAAATCTGAAAGCAAAACCAAAGCTTGGCTCGGGGAAAGGAAAAAGGGGGGAAGTAGAGCTTTGATCTGTCGGCGACTCCGGCCGAACAGACATCACCGTCTTTGTTCTTAAAGGGGAGGGGTCGTCTGTCGGAGCTTTGATGAAACCCCAATGGAATCTAAAAAAATTCGGCCTTCTCCTTCTTCCTCCTGGCGATCTTCTTTTTCCTTATCTCCAATTGAATCTAAACACTTGAACTCCAATACATTTGACGAAAATTCCCCTTCCTCCCGACAGTAGAGAAATAGGAGTGAGAAGAGGGCAAGAGAGGAGAGAAGAGGGCGAGAGATCAGTGGCAGTGGTGAAGGAGATCGCTGGAGAAAATTGTGATGGAGGCGGAATCCACTACCTTGTTCTTGAGGGATGGGTGATGGAATTTAGGGTTACTGATGAGTATGTGTGTGTATATATATATTTTATCATATATTATATACATATATGATGACATATGTGCTTAATTTTTATTAAATACTAAGAAAATAGTAAAAGGACCAAAATGCCCTTAAAATTAACAGACTTTTTTTGACAGTGTTAGCCAAAGGGACCAGAATTAAAACCAAATGTCAACCACGATGATCAAAATTGAAACAAAGTAGCAACCACAATGACCAAAATTGTGATTTGTTTGAAATACAGACTACTCTTAATAGTAGGTGGTAACCACATGGACCAAAAGTGTAATTTACTCTTAAATTTATATGATGTTTTCGAGTATCATAACATGGTTTTTGGAATATTTTTATAAAAACATGTTGTATTATCTATTTTATATAACATTATTTGAAAAAAATGCATGTAATAACCCAAAACCTTGTCACATCGATGTTTTGTTGGAAAGCTGGCCAGCAACAACGAGCAGCGGGTCAGCAGAAACGTTAAGTTCTTTAATTTTGCTGAAAGGTATGAATAGGCTCTAATCCTTAAACTTTAGGGAATGAAGTTGTAGATATGGGTCATTAAGGGTTGGAAACCCTTCTCATTTGGTAGAAATCGGCTGGAACAAAGTGTGTGTGTGTGTGTGTGTAGTATGTGCGATTTGAAGAGAAGAGAAGGAGTCTCAAAGGGAGCAAAGGAACAATCATTCAGTTTTAGGTATATTCATCTTCATCTTCATCTTAATCTTCTTCTTCATATTTGAGGCATTTGGATAAATGGAAGTATGGGATTATGTGATTTTAGCTTGTGGAATGGTTGAATAAACCCCCAAATTAGTGTTTTTGGGTTTATAGAGTTGATATTAAGGTTTACTTCATGTTTTATATATCACATTTCATCTAAGGGTTTAGAGATCAATCAAGAACCCCATGGATGGTCAATGTTCATCAATGTATGTGGAAATCCATAGATTCAATGGATGAAATGGTATGTTTTGTGTTTAGAAATCAATTGGTATCAGTTTGGGGCAATCCCAAAAGTGTTGGTTGGTTGAAAATCATCCAAATGATGATTTTGGCATTTTGTTGTTCGAGCAGGAAGGTGCAGGGACGACAGTGAATCCCGCGACTTGTCCTGCAGCCTCAAGTCGCCCGGGAGGTTGCACAACTCACTATTTTGGCAATTTTGAGTTTTTTTCTTAAGGGGCTATTAAGGGTGTTATGTGGTGTCCTAGCCTTGGGGGTCTTATAGTGTGATAATTGAGAATATAATTAGGTCATTAATCCATGGTTTGATTGATCTAATTAAGGCGTTCGGTTGGTGTGATCATAGTTGAGGCGAGCATTTAGGCTAGACATTCAGGTGAGTTCCCTTCGTGTGCTTAAATTAATAAATGACTGTTTGTTTTACTTATTTTTAAATCATTCATTCACGGGAAGTGTGTACCCAATCATTTGGCAAGAGTGAGCCCGTTTAAATAGTCACGGGTGTGAGTTACTACCGGTGTGTTTTACCGTTGCAACAGGTACCTTTAAAGTGTGTTTACGTGTGACTTATATTCATGACTAACCTTCTTATCTTATAAATGTCTTTAACTATGGTTTAGAGGGAATTCACTAGACCTTAATTATGGTCGAACCCTCTCTTTTATAAACTAAAAACTTTTTCAGGTAATCACATGGTAGAGAGTTCTAGTAAAGGGAAAGGGAAGTCGTGAGCGTGAAGGCTAGAAGAGCGGACTCTATTCGTGATTGAATAGTTGCCTAGTTGAATTTAGTTTTGTAATAATCTTAGTAGCTAGTTTATTTCTGTTGCAAATTTTTGAGATCAAGTTTATACTTGGGATCTATTTGCCTTGTAATTGCTACTTTTAGTACAATGGCATTAGATACCTTAAATCTAAAATTGTGGTTCTTACAATGCCTTATAAACAAGTGTGCTATAAAAAAACGAATTTATCGAAAATATCTTTTAAAATAGCTAATGTGACATTTTTTTATTAAAAATAATGTACTAAAAACATGTTAAGACACCCAAAAGGATCCTATAAACTTATTACAACGTTTTTAGTATGAATTTTTTTAATCATATAAATTAAATGTTATAAAACAGTCTATTATTTACGCTTAGAAATTACTAGCTCCTATAAACTCTATTTTATTATAGTATAACTTTTTTTTATAATAAGTTGTACCGGTTGTTATCAAACTAATTATGTAGAATTGATTATTTGGTTGACACCAAAATAATTCGATAAGTGATAAGCATAATCCATTTATTCAAAATTATTAATTGATTATTAAGATTTCAAATCATCATAATTATTAGATAAGTAGAGTGTACATCCAGACACCCCCTAAAACAAAACAAAAAATTGTATATTTACATATAATCTCTTTTGCCTCTCGTTTTTTACATTTTTCTTAAGTTTTATCAAAACACAATAAAGAGATTTACGAACTTTAATGACAATTGAACCTGCCAAAATGGGGTTGCTTTGAATATAACCCGATAAAGGTAATTTCTTTCTTATGTAAAAAAGTGACTAAGGTGGCGTTTGTTTTTTAAGAAGTGATAAAGTTTGAACTCTGATTTCAGTTCTGAAATAATTATGAAACGTCTAAATGAATCAGACGTAAGTGGTGATTAAGAGTTTAAAATGAAAAAACAATCAAAGCCTAACTTTATATGCTTACAACTCATTAACTAAACACAACATTTCAATTTCCAACTATTGATTTTATATGTTTAAGACCATATTTATAAACATAAACCAACTTATAAATTATCTTATTTTTGAATTATAATAAAAACCTTGTTTTGATAGACAAAAAATATTATCTATGAGTAATACCAATTTTTATTGATTAGTATTAACTATTAACTATTAATAATTATTTAACAAATATTAATTATTAGTTACTAGTTAATATTACCACTTTTTAACCTACGACAAAGGATTAACTATATATTAGTTATTAATTAATATTACCATCCCTCTCCAAAAAGAATATTATCACTTTTTTTAGGGATGTCAATTTTGTATCATGACAAACCAATCAATTCGAATACCAATCGTACCAATTCATTTGGTGCCAACCTAATTGGTTGGTAGTACCGTACCAACTATCTAAACTTGGTTGGTACGTGTTAGTAGAAATTGTATACCACGGTATAGTAATACTGTACCATAACGACTTATTTTTCTAATTATTTATTAATTAAAGTTTAGTATAGCACAACATATTTTGATTTTAAATTTTAAATGTTTCTATTTTCAACTTTTGCTAAATTATCATACGGATGGATAGATAAAACTTGAATGAATTTATTTGCCCCAACCTTAACAATCTTAGAAACATGTTCTCACTTCCATGGTGCGTCGTCGTTTCTCAATGACCATTTGTATTAGATTATGAATGAGTGATTGTATTATATGTAGTGATAAATGGTATAAAGAATATCAAATATGTTTTTTAGATACTCGATGATTTTAGTGCGTATAAATCTAGTTGATAAAGATGTTAATATAAATAAATTTGTTACTTTACTTTTAATTGGTAAAAAAACCGTACCAACATATACCAAACGAAAAAAGTTAAGTTGGTATCAATTTGGTTGGTACTAAGTATAGTTGGTTGACATATGGTATAAAATTTTATATACCATTAGTAATTGATTAATACATAATATTTAAAGAAAAATGCATAGTAACATACCATGTTCGTCCCTACTTTCCTTTAACCTAAGACTTAACAATTGTTGCTTAATACCCATTTTTATATTAGAAATAGCAATTGTTGCTTGATACCCATTTATATGTGCAATAAATTTTTATCCCTTAGATTTATTTTCTATTACTTGTTTTAAAATAAAATAGTTTTTAGTTATAAACATTTTTTAAGGTTCTCAAATGTTTTGATTATTAAGGTGTGAAAAGTGGGATCCAATAGTTGAAAAACCGATGCGTCTTTTTTCCAATGGTCAATAAATATTCTTGTCCAAATTGTTGCTTAATACCCATTAATAACTATTACCATTTTTAAGACCGATGATTTATATCAAATATTTTCATCTAAAATAGTTAAGATGAATTTTTTATTTGTTGCTATTAGAATATGTGGAACTCCTATATTAATCTCCAAAAAAGCCCTTGAGGAGAAAGGTGAGGTTCCAATATATACAAGAACAATGGTTTAAGTCTAGCCGATGTGAGACTCTAACACACCCCCTCCAATGGAAGCTAGATGACAAAGATGTCTAGAGTGTCGAGTCCTGGACAAAGATGTCCCAGATGGTAGACCTTGACTCTGATACCATATTAGAATATGTGGAACCCCTAGATGAATCTTCAAAAAAGCCCTTGAGGAGAAATGTGAGGTTTCAACATATATACAAGAACAATGGTCCAAGTCTAGCCGATGTGGGACTCTAGCAGTTGGTATTTGTTATCAATTGATTGCATTCATAGGATATAGATGTTAGCATAGGTGAGGAGGAAGGGGTAGGTCAAGGAGCAATTCAAGCTGAACTAACGTCTTTAAATATTTCTAAAAACGTGACTTCTTAAAGAGTTCATGAAAAATGCAGATACAAGATTAAGATATCATATTTTATTTGTGGTAGTAGTGTACGAGGGAGGGGATTGGAGAGGTAGAGGGTGGGGTAGGGAATGGTTAACAAGTTGTCGGATAGGTATCAAAGTTCTATATAGGATAGGGTGGGGATTCTTTAGGGGTAGGCTAAATAGCTATCGTACGAGTTTACTCAGTAGGGTCGGAGGTCTAGGGTTTTAATGCGCTTCGTCTTAATATAGGCCATTTAGTTGTTTCGTATTGTCGATTATACTTTTATCGTACATACTAGCTAGTTTTAATCTTTAATTTATTGTGTACATATTGTATTTGATTGGTCTACTTTTCCCTATCGTTCTTCATTTCCCAAAGTTGTCCCAGACTTTTTATTATCTCGTGAAAACTTCATTTCTTCCTAATTTTAGGCAAACTTTTGGGTCCGCTAATGACTCCCATAAAATATGTTCGCAAAACCTTTTTCAAAAAACTTTCTTTTAATTACAAGTCAGGGGTGTTTAAGGAAACAACTTCTCACTTTTTGGGATAGAGGAAAGGTCTATGCATATCTTTCTCTACTCTGGGATTTGTTTGGTTCGTTTGATTTAGTTTGACTTCGACTGTTTTCAAAGAAGATATCTATAAAATTATCATGATCCAGAGCTTCAAATTTACATGATTATTTCTTTCTTGTATAATATCTTATTGTTTATCCATAAACAACCACTTAAAAACTTTACGTTGAAGTTAACGTAATAAGACATATCAATGAACATCTTGAATAATTTAATAGTAACTTAAAGTAATATGAATCATGATCAAGCGTAAAAGGAGTTATATTGTTGATTGGTCAATTAATTTGGTGTGTTGAAATATCATATCCGATTGATACTATGCACATACTACCAATTATCGTATTCAAGAATTGACATGAATGGAGGAGAAAAAAGAAAGAAACAAATGATAATAAATAGTACATACGAATTTTTATTTAGGTTATTGAATTTTAAAAATCTTTATGAAAACGGTTGTACTTGTAAATATTAACTGTTTTCAATAATCATGAACAAAAAAAATGTAAAATACAAAGGAAGTTGAAATAATTTTAAAGAGGTGATTGAAAGCTAGAATATTTTTTTTCAGTTATTGGAATTAAAAAAATGATTACTTTTATTATGTTTGGCAAAAATAACTTAACTTATAAGTTGGTTTATTTTCAGTGTACATGCATGTTTGGCAAATCATAAGTTAGCTTATAATTAAGTCGGCTTATAAGCTAGATTATTGAAACGTTAGTTGAACTAGCGTTTTATGAGCTTGTTGTCATATTTTTCAATTATAACTCTCATTAATAATAATTATTAATTTTTATTTTTATTTTTTAATATGTTTTTTTGGTAATTTTACATTATTATACGTTAGTTTTGACAAACATGATTTTTTTCATCAGCTAGCTTGTCAGCTACCAGCTAGCTTATCAACCATCATCTAGCTTATCAGTTACACCCATTTGCTTATCAGCTAGTTTGTCAAATATAACCTAAATCAGAAATGAGTGAACATAGATTGCTATTTATTGTAATTTTTTACTCCCTTCGTCCCAAATTAAGTGTCTACATTAGTATTTTTGTTTGTCCCAAAATAATTGTCCACTTTCAAAAGTAAGTTTTCAATTTCTCATTCTACCCTTAAATATGAGATGGAGAAAGTTTCTCTCTCTCCTATCAAGGGTATAAGTGTCATTTGGTTATTTAAAAAGTATAATAATTGCACATTCCTAAAACTTTGTGTCATTTTTATTGTGGAAATTTATTTTAGGATGAAGGGAGTAACAAATAATGTTTAAAATCTTTCGAGTACTAATTTTGTATGTTATTTTAAAAATTGTATTAAAATAAAACATATTTTGTTCCAATTTTTACTTTTAAGAATTTACTTTCAAAACCGGTTTTTGACTGAAAGTCTTTTCAAGCACCCCCTTCTCTTTGTCTATAGACCTATTATTTAGCCTTTTTGCAAGGTCAATCTCCCTATAACTCAACCTATTCAATAGGGGCATTAACGAGGGTTTTAAGCTACTTTTTTTCTTTCCTAGCTGTTTTACTTAACGCATATAAGAAAAAAAACAAGATAAATTTGCAAATAAAAAGTTCTAGAAATTTATTGAATTTTTTTATTTCAGATGTCTTGTCTAAGTTGTCTTACACATTGAAATAAAGCTTTTGTAATTATGTTTTACAAAAGAAAGAAAAATTTGTTTAATTTTAAGTTAATTATCTTTTTTATGTAATAAAATAATGACCATGATGGATTTCAAGAAGTATGGACTATTTATCATCTTATATTTATTTTAAATATTTAAAGTTAAGAAATTTAATATTAAATTGAAAAATAAATAAATAAGGAAAAGTGTAGGTAAATGTCACAAGGGGAAGACAAAAGTTAATGAAACCGTAAAGACAGGCCATGAGACTTAATTGTGATTATGCATCAATCACACTTCTTAACCACCACTTTATTTGTGATTTGGATAAGATTTAGGTTTCAAATCTTATCAATAATTATATACACAGATTAGATGTATATAATAACAATGTTTACTTAAAAAAAATAACAATGTAATTTACAGCAAAGAGCGGTACAGTTATTACAACGTAATTAGCATTACAATAAAATTGGGTTTATAGAACCTCATCAATAAATAAATATTTCAGTAAACCATTTTATAAAACACAAATTATAAAACCAAAAAATAAAGCATCATATTTAATGATGTTGCAATAAGTGTATAAGACGCTTATGGGTGTTGTAACACGTTATTATGACACTTTTATAAAAACATGTCGTATTAGCTATTTTACGTGACACAATTTGAAAAGTTGTCCTATAAACACAAGTGTCCTATAAGAAGATGGGTTTATAAACTAGCTAATGCGATGCTTTTTATTAAAAATGTCCTAAAAATTTTGTTACAACCCCCAAAAGGGTCCTATAAATTTATTACAACGCCTTTAGATAGAACGTTTTATTTTTTGTTCACATAATTTGTGTCGTATAAAGTGGATTATTAGGACGTTTATTTATTGGTGGCGTTCTATAAATCCAATTTTGTTGTAGTGTGGTTTATAAGACGCCTAGTATGTTTATGTGAAAAATATGTGGAACCCCTAGATCAATCTCCAAAAGAGCCGTTGAGGGAAATAGGAAGTTCCAACATATATACATGAACAATGGTCCAAATCTAGTTGATGTGAGACTCCAACAATTTAAACGTCGAAACATGATACTTTATAAAATTTAAGTTTATACAACTAAACTATAAAACGTTCTATTTAAGATTGTTACAATAGGTTTACCAGAGACGTCGAAACATGATACTTTATAAAATTTAAGTTTATACAACTAAACTATAAAACGTTCTATTTAAGATTGTTACAATAGGTTTACCAGAGACGATTTTGGACATTTTAACAAATTCTTTAAAACGTTTTTAGAATAAAGTGTTGTATTAACTATTTTATATGACACTTTTGAGAAATATTCCAATAAATCCATTTTTTATAAGCCATTTGTGTTTATAGAAATTTTTTCAAATAATGACATACAAAATAGTTAATATAACAATTAATTTTAAAAACGTAATCAAAAAACTTGTTGAAACACTTAAAAAGTTACATAAACCTATTGCAACACTTTTTAAATAGGTAGTTTTTTTATTTGGTTCTACAAACTTAAGTCCTATAATTTTTTTATTAGAACACATATTAACATTTCATGCATCTTATAAAAGTCAATTTTGTTACAGCGGGTTTGGTTTTTATCCATTGATATTGTTTTATGTATGACAATGTAATGGTCAAACCAGTTGTACTCGTCAAAAATAGTCGAAAAGTTGGTTCTTTTTTTTAACGGCAATAACACACACACGTTTCCGGGGTATTCGGGATCCATTCGGGCACCCGACTAATCCCGGCGACCAGGACCCACCACAAAGTGGTAGACCAAGGTCTGGATATCGCCACATGCAGCCGCGGAGATTCGAACCAGGGTTGTTAGGGATAACATCCCCTAACCCCCTAGGATGTTAGCTTACCACTGGGCTAGACATGGTTTCAGTGGCGGAACCCCATAGAGGCTTATGGGGGCCATGGCCTCCCCGTTTTTTCCGCTAATATGGCGTTTATGTCCAATAGATAACACAAATAGTTCCGATGGTGTAGTGGTTAACGCTTTCTGTTTGCATTCATGAGGTCCTGGGATCGAATCCCAAGAGGTATTTTTTTTTTCTCATTTTCTGTTTTTCTTTCCCTACTTTCTATTTTGTTGATGTATTGTGATATTAAATTACTTATATCAAATATATATATATATAAATTAGTTTTTTAAAATATAGAAAACCAATGTTTGAGTTATTTTATATATATATATATATATATATATATATATATTTTGTTATATTAATAATGTAAATGTTTTGTTTTTATTAATTAATAATAGTACAAAAAGATGATAAATTTGTATTATAATTTTTGGTTAATAGTTTAAAGGTTTTGAGTTTTATTTAGACTGTTTATTCAAACACTTATCCGGTAAACGCTTATAGGTAAAATTTGACACTATTATTTACGTTGTTCGATAAGATTTATGCTCCATCAAGATGACATCATATGCAATAATTTACCCGGTAGTCATCTTTACTTACAAAGTAAGACACTTGATCTTTACCATGGTTCTTATCTGGTAAGATTCTCGGTTTTTGTCATGTCTATCCGGTAAGCTAAGATAAAATGGCTTAGTAAACGTTTATCGGGTAAATGTTTGGTAAGTGACCCCTTAGTTTTCATTAACATTTTTTCTCTAAAGTTTAATATTATAACATAGAAAAAAGAATAAATAAAGTTTCGTACTTATCATTTGGATCTCTAAATTTTTGTAATATTTTATTTTCGGCCGCCGAGACTACAATGGTTGTGTTCCGCCCCTGCATGGTTTGATCTAAAAGTTGGTTCTTAAATGGAGTAAAACTGAAGTCTATTGTTACTTTTTTGGAAAGGGTGTCCTAGGCTATGCCTGGACTAATCCCGACAAATTGATAAACTCAGTGACTACAATTGTTGTGTACACCTGAATTTAAACTCTGGATAGATGACATATTCCACCATATCGATCCCCCGGACCTCAACCACTATACCATAACCCTTGTGGTTAAGTATGTTGTTATTTTATGAAAAGAAAAATATAATCTAAAATAACAAATGCTAAAGTACGTTGTTATTGTTTGTATCTAACCCTTATATGCACAATTAAAGTTAAACATCATACATGCATATAAACATGCATATTATAAGTTAGTAGTTTGGGACATTCTAACGGACCAAAGTTTTAAATTGTATTGTATTTTAGAGATCATTAGTTTGAGTCCTGTAAGACCATTGAAGATTTAATTTCCTGATTATTTTATAAGACCCTTGAAATCAGTTAAGTTACGTACAACTGTTATTTGACACCCACAAATGCGTTCGTCTTTCAATGAGATGAAATATATGAGTCCCAATGGCTATGTAATTGATCAAATTGGTCAACTTTTTAGGTTGAATCAAATTGGTTGAGACAACGTATCAGGTACCAATACTCTCTAAACTATAACAATTTAATGAAAATGTCGTCTCATCAGCACCCCACACACATACATATATAGGGGGTGAAAACGAAAACAGTACACAAAACCCACCAAATAACATATAAAACTGCATACGATTTTACACTAACAACCAATGTAAGGGTGTGTGAATGACATGTCACGTGAATCACATGTGATTTTATACATAATTGCAGTGTCAAATTACGTGTGATTCGGCCGTTTTCGGATTCTTTTATTTGATTATCGTCCCCATATGAACCTATAGGGGGTTATTCAAGGAAGAACTGATTAGTTTGTGGTAACTGTAAGAACTAATCTCAACCACAAATCAATGGTTAATTAGGGAACTTATAATTTTGGTAATTTGACTTAAATTTCTAATAAAGTGGCATTTTAAATATTTTAAAAATCTTATCTCTCGTTTCTCTTTTCTCCGGCAAACCTTATTCCGGCAAACACATGATACACATTAATGTACATTTCATAAAATAACGATAAAACACAGTGATACACTTAGTAGAGCAAAATTATCTGATTTGTTGTGCTACACTTCGTAAAACAATAAACACATCGTGATACACACTATGATAGCACTATACCACTGTGATACCATTGTTTTCCCTTTATTTTATTTTAGTAATCAATATTAATTACCAATTTTATTTTAGTAAACAAAGTAAATTACCAAATTTACCCTTTATTTTATTTTAGTAAATAATATTAATTATTTAAAATGATTGATCCACATTGGTTCTTACAGTTACCACAAACTAATCAATTTTTATTTGATTAGGCCCCTATACACTACCAAAAAAATGACTTTCACCTACAAAAAAACACCTAGAGAAATTTCTGTGGGTGGTTACCACGGATCACCCAGAAAATACTAATGGTGCCGACGAAATCCGATGGTTTTACGAATATACCAACGGATTACCCAGGAATTTCCTGGGTAATCTGTCACTGATTTGATTTTGCCGATCAACAATTTAGCCACCAACTTTTGTCACGATTTTTTGACGGATCATCCTTTAACGACATATTTCCTAGGAAAATGTCCGTAGGTGAAAGCCTTCAATTTTAATAGTGATATATATATATATATATATATATATGTGTGTGTGTGTATCACCCGCAGATCTACACCTTGGTTACGGGGTCAATTGACCCAATAATGTTTTTAAAATTTTTGGTTTTTATATTACGATTTGAAATTTTTATAAATCATATATATTGTTTGGACCCCAATAAAAATAAAATAAGATTTGTCCCACAACAAATTTAACCTAGTTTCATTGTCAAAGTAATTTTTTTTTTGTTATGGTTTGTTTGTTATATTAACTGTTAGGGACGTTTGGTTCGCCGGAAAGGAATGGAATCTGGTGGAATTGGAATCTGAATTCCTTTGACCAGATTCCAATTCCCTTGTTTGGTTCATTATTTTCAAGAATTGGAATTTGGTAAATTCCCAAGAATTCCAAAATAGAGCAACTTGAGATTCCTTACCTTATCCATGGGATTTCATTGGAATTGAACTGGTTCTTTTATTAATGCCTAAAATACCCTCATCATAAAAAAGAATTATAACCCTAATCTCTAAAAAAAGAAGCCGACACCTCTTCAGTTTATGCAGTTTTTAGCTGTAAAAAAACTCAAATTATTTTTAGTGTTAAAAAAATTGAAGTAATTAATAATTGTTAAAGGAAAAACGAAAGAGAACAACAAGAAAGAGAGAGAGGAGATCTGTTATTCTCATTAATTATAAGCCCTTTAAATAGGGATGAGATACAAGTAGATAACTACAAGAGATAATAGTTCTAACCTATCTCTAATATGTTTATCTCTATCTATATCATCATATCCATTAGACGACGGCACACTTATCCTACAACACTCCCCCTTGTGCCGAGTCAAAAGAGTAATGGTGCACAACTGTTGCCTCGTTAAAACCTTACGCCAAAATAAAAACCCAGTGGGAAAAATAAAAATATGACGAAGGAAAGAGTACAACGCACCAGTTTCTTTACAATAGATAGACTTTTCCTTTAGTCTAATATTCTTTCAGATTCGTACATTAATCATGAGAGTTGGAAGAGTAGGATGGTATATAAACCGTTGCCTCACTAAAACCTTACACCAAGGAACAAAACCCAATGGGAAAAATAAAACCTTAGGTGAAGGAAAGAGCACAACATACCAATATTACATATATAGTAGACTCCCCCTTTTGTCTACTACTCCCCTTGATTCGTGCATTAATCAAGGGAGTTTGGAAGGTCTTAGCATTCTCATACTTTTTATGTCACATTCTCCTTATATCTTACTTGATTCACTTGAACCTTGAGGTGAGTTTTCTACTGCTCATTTTATATAAACTAAAAGCATAATTTACTTTGAGGTATCACCCTTGATATATCTGACTTTCATTTCTTCGATACAATGCATTATTTACATATATGCGAGTAGGATATTTGTTGAACTCAAAACACTAACCCCTTTAATATGTGTAATGGTAGTCCTTAACCATGTACACAATTGAATAGTCTCATGTAGAGTAATATTCTAGGAATAGTTTGAAGAGGTAGATACAAGGGTTTGCCTAGTTTACTTCCAAACAATCGGCATGTTTCCTATGGTAATTCCTTATCCAAGTTGGGAATGAGCTTTGTATGAGTCAGGTAGATATTTAATATCAGCAAAGACATACCAAGACAATATTTTATGTTTTTCTATTAGGGCCGGTACTTTTGCCTCTCATATTCCAAGTAGGTATTGAAATTTCATGATCAATCCTATGTTTCTTTTTGTAAGGGAAGTATAAGCCCACATCAATGGTTCCAAAAGATTAATTTGATATCATTCTAATGATGTTGCGTTGGCACTGAGCTAAATCTAGCTAACGAGTTCATTGAGAGATACAAAATACGGTCAAGTGTATTGTTCTAAGTACAATAATGCGCCTATTGCACTCAAATAGGGAATTCCAGCTCCCAAAGTCTCTTCGTCATCGTCCTTCAGACGAAATGGATCTTTCCTTTTATCCAACACTTCGACCGATCATGGGAGTGCTAGCCAGATGCGCTTTGTCCATATTAAATCGCCTGATTATTTTCTAGACATATGCGATCGGTGAATTAATATCACAAACTCGGTGTCCTACGTAAAACCAAGTTTTCCCAAGATCTTTCATCTCAAAGTCAGATTTTGAATAGAATAAAGTTTCTCTTATTTCATCAAGAGTATTTGTTATGTTCATTACATCGACATATAGAGTTATGATTGAACATCCGGAACTCGTTTTCTTTATAAATACGCATGGGCACAGTTCATCATTCTTATATCCCTTCCCAATGAAGTATTCACTTAGGCAGGTATCCATATCCGCCTATGAGCGTTTCAATTTCATGGAAAACGCATTTTGTGGTTTCTACTAATATAATGTCATCAAACACTTTTATATATATCTCTTAATCTAGATCCCCATAGAGATATGTAGTAACCACATTCATGAGCTGCATTTCCCGTCCTTCGGAAATTACTAGGCTAATTAATTAGCAGAACGTTATAACGTCCATCACGAGAGAACAAGTCTTCTCGTCATCAATCCAGGGCGTCGTGAGAAACCTTGCGCCAAAGGAGAATCTTATACATCATGACTTAATTATTCTCATTACGCTTTTATGACAAATGAATTATCTATGTCTTACGGGCTTTACACTTGGTGGGTTAGCACTACCGGACCAAATACCCGTGTATTTGTCAAATGTAATTATCCTGGATTGCTTCTATTAGGTCAATTTGCTCTTTGTTGACATTTTTCAACTGAGCATGGTTCGATGTCATAGTGCTCTATCATCTCACGAGCAACAATATATGTGAATATCATCAATGAGTATGTACGATCTGTCCATCGACTCGTATGCACTTTCATAATTCATTTGAGATTTATTTGATCTCTGGAATCAAATATTAACTTCGGAGCGTCCTCCAGTAATGATTCATAGACATAGTTTTAGTCAGAGATAATCTCATGAGAGGTTTATGTATTGATGATTAATGGTTGTGCCTTACTCACCTTTTCTTTTAGATGAGTATTTATCGAACCAAGTAGCCTCCCCCATTTCCTTTTGGGAGCCACGACCTCAACCACACCTCCACCATGTGTGATTGCAACGCACTTTCCAATGGCGTTGTGCCCTTGTTTAGGGACTTTTAACCTTGCGGGTATATTTGGTACCGGTATATGTGATCTCGTCACTTCATTAAACGTATCAGGTATCGAGTCTGATTCGTTTGACTTCAACTTTACATTGTGAAGTTTGGGGATCAAAATGAGACATATTGGGAATATTCTATGA
Organism: Silybum marianum; assembly: GCA_036898165.1. Classification (NCBI taxonomy): domain Eukaryota; kingdom Viridiplantae; phylum Streptophyta; class Magnoliopsida; order Asterales; family Asteraceae; genus Silybum; species Silybum marianum. The sequence continues at coordinate 3,403,791 of CM072531.1, forward strand.
CACTTCCAGTAGTTCCCATGGAAAATCCTTTTTCCTATCTCCCCCTAACGACGGGAAGACTGTCTCATCAAAGTGACAACTAGCTAACTTAGCGGTAAAGAGATCACCCGTCAAGGATTCTAATTAGCGGAAAATTGTTGGGGATTCATATCCAACATATATTGAATTTTTTTAAGGACCCATTTGGGTGCGCTGTGGGGGCGCAATTGGCACATATACTACACAACCAAACATGCATAAATGAAAAATATCAGGCTTATATCCGGTTACCAACTGGTACGCATGATACTGGTTGGCTAGTAGTGGGTCTAAAAACAAATGAGTAAGGCTGCATGTAATATTTGCATAACCCCATGCAAATGCGGGTAAATTGGTGCGCATAACCAATGCCTTATATATCATCTATATTCTTTTGATGACAACTTTTATGAGACCATTTTATATATACACAGGGGTATAGGAAACTCTACAATGATCCGAATATATATATATATATATATATATATATATATATATACAATAATTATCAATTCCTTGTGATGTAAATTCTCTAGCATTCCAAGTCATGTAGACTTGATGAGATAGTTAGGGTGGTGAGCCCTTGAATTTGTAACTAGTGCTAGAGTGCAGCACCTTATGTGGACAATAATACGATGTGCGTTCATCGTGTCGAAACCAGAACCATAAAATACTTCAATGGCCCGCACTCTGGTTCTTTATATCCATTACCTTGTATTCGTTGTAAGAATGGAATATTTTTGTATTACCTTTAGGATGGTCTCATTCTTGTCTTAGCTACGAATTAGGGTATACAAAAGTTTTAGGTATGACATATTATGATAGTGGTGTTGCTTCTTGTGCTGCAGAAGTCAATAATTGTAATTTGGTTAATTGCTTTATTTTGCCTTTCACTCGAAAGATAGTGTGTTTATATGTATTTTTCAATACATGGATCATTATGTCATAACCATGTGTCCCACAAGGTCATTTTGTAACATATATGTGTAATTGTCCCAAAGTTCTTTATTGGTGACATAATATGATTTGATGACCTAAGTAATTCACTAGTGTGACACATTTATTTCTCTAATATATGTTCCTTTCATATCATTAGAGTTGATGTACATATATACCCATTTCCATTCTTATAATACGATTTCCAATTGATATGAATATTTTAACAAGGTTCTCATTAATATAGTCTTTAATGACTATTAATCTTGTACTAACAAGAAAATGACAGTTCATCGTCTAAGTATTTTGGTTGGAGGAGTAAATATTAGTCTATCTTCTAAGATTGTGTGAGATTTCCCACAAAAACACTCAAGTTCTCCTCGATACATTCCTACACAGAACGGAGAATATTGAGAGTTTCGTATTTGTAATTTGGATGTATTTCTTTACATCTATAATGGTTAATATTTGGTTTTTCATCAGCAAATGAAATTAATTTAATACTTAAAATAATTTTCAAATAAACTTATGCTCAATCATTCTTAAATTAATCTGATATAGTTCATTTCAACTTGTTCCTTTTTTTTTATGAGCAATTATTATTGCATTTTTCTTCTTATATTGTCCATTATCTTTTGGGCAGTAGTTGTATTTCTACTCCAAAAATTGTAAAACCCTTTTCGACTCTTGTCATGACCTTTACCATTTCCATAGTTTTGTCCATGGGGTTATAGATGTCACCTATGTGGAATTGTCTTTAACTCACTGTCCTTTAGAGTTGTTCCACCTCTACACTTTCATTATTGACCATGAGAATTTTCTTTGTCCCAACATATTTAGTGATCTGAAATAACCTTGTTAGATCTCTCAACCACTTACAGTAGGTTGATGAATTTGTCTAAAAGTTATACTCTAGCTCACATTGGTTCATTAATATGATTACTGTTATATGAAAGGTGAAAATCTTCTATGAGTTCCTTGTCATGAAGATTGAGATGTATTTTGAGCACAACATTTCTTTGTTGAAATCAGTCATTTTCTTGTAATCGAGTGGGTTTCATTCCACTGTTTGACTAGTTTGGAAAGTACATGGTACTAGATACTCCTGATTTTTCTTTTCAGGGTGTCCCACTGTTCTTAGGGGATTCTAGTTAATGGTATTCCATATGAAGGTTGTGACTAATGTATCGTCTCAAAAAAATCTCAAGATATTTACATGTATTCTAACAGGTGACTTTTAGGGTCAATATGTTTTGATGGGTTTTGTCTATCTTATGGTACTCAAGTTCTATCGAGTCCAGGTGGTTGTAAATAATGGAGAATATATGATTTTTCAAAATCATGTTCTATAATTATGTTATGCATGAGATTTCATTATCATAATATTATTGGATTTTTGTACTTTTAAATTTTTAAAGTTTTGTTGATAGTACTTCATCAATATTTTAATATTCGAAAATAGATCGCAAAGACACTTTTAGATTTCCAGGTAGGAGGGGAATCACGTGGATTACTTAAGTTCCTTCAACCTTAGGGTTATTTACACCCGTTTGACAAAATCTTTCGGTGTTATGCAATTATTTCGTTTCATGAAATACTAATATTATGAGAGATTTTGACACAAAGTCGAATTTTTATTTTTAACATCTTAATAGTATTTTAAAGGCTTTTGGTAAAAAACCAAAGTACATAAGGGTAGAAAGTGTAACTTCGATTTATTAATTAAGATTGGAATTATGAGTAGGAACTCATAAGATAATGATGATCATAATAATAGATAATCATATAATAATAATAATAATAATAATAATAGTAGAAAGAGCAACCATAAATAATACGAAATGTTTAAAATAAGTGCTATTAATTTAAATACTATTAAAAAATAGTATATAATAATATAAGTAATTACTATGTATAAATTGAAATTAAATATAATAGTAAATAAACCAACTACATAGGCTTAATGTGATTTAAGCGATAAAGCCTAAACTGTGAAACATAAACACAAGCCAATCCAATTAAACAATATTTAAACAAAAGTGATGTAAGGTTCTCATATAGTCATGTATACCAATATGATGAATATTTAAGTTAGCCATTTAAATAAACGAATATTGTAAACTAATTGAGGATGTCTAAATAAATAATGATATGTTAAAAACAATAAAAGTTATACTAATCCAACTAAAATTAAATGAGTTAAAGTAAAAAATTAAAATAACCAGTCGTCTAATTATTATTTAAATTAGCCTAAAAATAGGACTGATAAATCTTATTAAATAAAAGTAATTAAACATAGTTAATATAAACAAACAAATAAATAAATTGTAGATTAAATTGGTTTTAGATAAAGACATAAATAAATAATCATTTTGATAATTCAATATAAATCAAAAACTCATTAAAAAAATGTTCAAAAATCAATTTACTAAAAAAAATTGGTCATCGAAAAAATAAACATTAATTTTTTTTACTTTTTTTTTTATAAAGACAAACGTGATCCAAAATTTTTTTGATTCTTCTTAATGTATTTTTTTTACGGCTAATAAAAAGAAACCAAAATATTTAATTTAGATAATTACTAAAATCATAGTGGATCTCATTCTTAAAAAAATATCGTAAATACCTATTTTGTTAATTTGATTATTCCAATCAAAAATTGATTTTTGATATTAATAGTGAAAATATAACAAAAATATTTTCTAGATGAAATCATGAACTATATTTAATGTTAATATGATAGCAAAATACTCACATACAAAATAAAAAACTTAAACATGCTTACTTGAATTAACGTAATGGGAAATAAGCCATTGAAGAGTGTCGGACAACGAACGGAACAACCATTAAGGGTAAAGTTAACATAAAAACGTACCTTAAATCGATGTTGATATCGTAAAAACCCTAGCTTCATGTCTTGACCAATTTCTCTTTTGGCGGAGCAACGTGCTGATAACGTGTTAAAGGAAAAACGAAAGAGAACAACAAGAAAGAGAGAGAGGAGATCTGTTATTCTCATTAATTATAAGCCCTTTAAATAGGGATGAGATACAAGTAGATAACTACAAGAGATAATAGTTCTAACCTATCTCTAATATGTTTATCTCTATCTATATCATCATATCCATTAGACGACGGCACACTTATTCTACAACAATAATTATTTTATTAAACTAATTTTAGTTTAAAAATTAAATTTAATAAAAAGGGTATTTTAGTCATTTACTGGAATTTCATTCCAATTCCAAAGCTACATTCTGTGAACCAAACAGACAGATTCCAAATCTTTCAACAGATTCCATTCCAATTCTGCCAACCAAACAGCTGGTCAAACCTGACAACATTCCAATTCCAATTCCTTCAAAGTCAAATTCTTTTGACAGATTCCATTCCATCCAATTCCATTCTGCGAACCAAACGCCCCTTTAGGGTTATGGTTTGTTATTGATGTATAATTGTTATTTATTTGTTAATTGTTGATCACTTGATTGTTAGGGTTAGAGTTTATTAGTTCCTAATTGTTAATTTGTATTTAATTGTTAGGGTTAGAGTTTATTATTATTTGATGCCAATTGTTAGGATTGTGATTTGTTAGTTGATGCCTAATTATTTTATTTTTGTTAATTGTTTTATTATTTCGTTAAAAAAATGATTTTTCTAATACCAATATCTGGAGCCGATACTAAAAAATTATAATTCTTTTAATATTCATCAACTAGCTCTACTCATTTCATACCTAAAAAATTAATTTGAATTATCTCTCTTTGAGATCCATCCGAAAGAAAAAAGTTACACTACAACAAAATCCGATTTATAGGACGCCATCAATATCAAAATATCCTAATAGGCGGCTTTAATAGAGTTAATTTACAGGAACAAAAAATAAATGGTTCTATCTAAAGGCGTTATAATAAGTTTATATGACATTTTTCGGCGTCTTAACAAGCTTTTAGGACACCTTTAATAAATAAATAAAACCGTATTAGCTTTTTTATAGGACACTATTTGAAAAAAGTGTCTTATAAAAATAAATGTCCTATACAAAATGGGTTTATATGACACTTTTTCAAAAGTTTATCAAATAGCTAATAGGACGTTTAGTGTTAAAAGTGTCCTAAATTTTTTGTTAAGACGTCCAAAAGCGTTCTATAAATCTATTACAACGCCTTTAGATATGACTCTTTATTTATTGACCCAAGCCACCATATCCACTATTGTGGGTCCGTCATCGTCAGCGCTTGCTAGTCTTTTCTTGAGTTTATAATATGGGTGTTACCTTTTGTACCCTAGTCTATATCATATTCACCAATGGGATCAGGATGTTTATACCTACTTTGACTTTTTTGTATATTACCATACACATTATAAACTAGGGTGTAAAAAGAAAAACCCTTATAATATTTATAGATGTATGTATGTAGCTATTTCTCGAAACTTAAGCCTATTTTCTCCTTTTTCTTGGTTCATAATGGAGATGGTTTGGTGCACATGTGTCATATTAATAACGATTGGGGCCTTATATTCATAGATAAGACCTAAGATGTAAATATATGCATTTTATAAAAACTTTGTACCTGCATGAATATAACGTTTAAAAGGTGCTCAATAATAAAGCGTAAAACATATAATTATAAAGTTGATTCAGCAGTTTTCCTTCTCAAGTCAATTATTGGTTGTGTGTCGAACAAAATCCCTCTTAGAAACCATAAGGCTTATGACGTACTGGTTAAGACTTGTGGAGGATGAGACTAGATAACCCATCTACCCCAGGTTCGAATCCCGGTGCAAACAACTTGTGGCTACTGGGGATTATCTCAGGGCTGCATGCTTTAGCAGTATTAAAATTGTCAGGAATTAGTCTAGACAAATGCCTAGAATACCCTTTCCAAAAAATAATCCCTCTTATAGTAGAACATTTCTACCATCTTGTGTTCAGTGTGAATGTACACTTGACATGCTAATTTGCATACTCAAATAAATAAAAATTCGAGGGGATCACCTCATAATTCATGGAATCGAACTTCGTTGTGCTAGCGTTCAGTTAAATATTGACCTTCTGACCAATTCTAGGGCGCCGGATTTCGGATTAGCCTTTTCGATTTTTAACTTATAGAAGTAACTAGTTAAATTCTCTATAGGAATGATGTAATGTTTGTGTTCATATTTAGATAAAGTAATTATATATGAGCAAAGCACTACAATAAAATTGGGTTTATAGGACGTCACATATGAATAACTGTCCTAACAGAGCACTTTATAGGTGTAACACCCTAAAATTAGAGCAAATTTAAACCGAAAGGTAAGTGCGAAATATATAAAATCACCCAAAAGATGGGGACAGAGTATAGGAGTTTACATCTATTAATGGAATACTACATTAACAACCTAATAATCTACATAGTACAATACATAGATTAGATTCAGGTGTTGCTAATATTCCTCAAAATAATTGTTCTAGTATCTCCAATATTTACACTCTAGAGTGTAATCCCAAAAAGAGTGTCTTCACCGGCACGCCACCCCGCTCCTCTCTAAGAAGCCCCATTAGCCCGATCATCTCCTAAACAACATTTAAGATCAAGTGTTAGACTTACGCCTAGTGAGAACAACAGTTAAATGGATAAAGCAGTAAAATATTTTAAATAAAGGTGCGGTATACTTTATCCCAATTAACTTAACTTGAAAGCTTACTCTTGGCGAGCAAGGGTCTTTTAAAACAATCGGGGGAGTCCCGATATTACCATTAGTTGTGACGGAACTCCAAGTTGGCCACAAACTAATGTTATAGAGCGGCACATAAAGGTCTGGTAGGCATTGACATCAATCACAATACAATCTTTCGTCATTTGTGCACATAAGCTCAAGCCTCAAGAATTGCACGCTAACCACAATGCATATTCCGAGAGAGTGAAAGGATAGATTGGAAATTACCCAATTTATCACAATGCCTATTTCCAATTAAAAGTGGGTTCATTCTATTCTTCACAACATTAAAATACCGACTTCTTTGCCTATGGATCCATAACGCACTAGCCTAATAATCAAATACATCAAAACGAGAAGTATTGATAGTGTTCCAAAACAGCGAAAACGTTTATATAAACACTTCTCTTTTGAAATACGCATTTTACCGAAAATTAGGTCAAACCATTTTAGTACTAAAATCAAAGGTTATTTCATCAAAGAACCTTTCCAAGTGTTATAAACCATTTAGGATGCTTATTTCCTCATCTATAACAAAATACCCAAATTTCTCATTTTGACCTAAAACTTCCAAACTTAAGCCAAATACATAATACTTGAAATCATAAGCTTAAAATCAGTAAATACAACATTTATAATAAGTATTTGAGTTTATAAAGTTTGGATTTGAAATTACATAGCTAGGATCAGGAAAACCCTAGAAAATCTCCTAAAATGGTGGAAATGGAGAAAGCTTGAGGTAGGAGATGAAGGGCACAACAATGGAAGCGTGAAACTATCACCCTTGCTTTTGCACTTGAACCTTCAACTTTAATGGAACAATGAATGCGTTTGAAAGAGGTAGGTGGAAAGAGCAAAACCCTAAAAATCGCCTTTAATGCAAAACTCTCAATACTGAGTTTGATATCTGATTAAATGAGAAGGCTGAGCAAAAATCGGGACTTTATGTAACACCCTAAAATTTCAAGCAAAATTAAACCAAAACGAAATGCGGAATAATATAAAAATCACCCAATAAGTGGGGATAGAGTATGAGAGTTTACATCTAAACATGGATATTAAAATAACAACCTATTAATCTATGCTATTCAGACTATAGATTACACTTGGGTGTTACTAATATCCTTAAAAGAATGAGTTATAACCCCACGGAGGCTATTACGACGAGCTTTTTTATACATTTCCAGTGTTATTTATGTGGGTCTCACATGTCCAATCACGAATACAATTAGTCTCACGTTACTTTCATAGTGTTTTTATTGTCAAGTTTTAATGTTATTTATATGATTTTACGAGTCTTATAAAACTAGAATATCTTACATGATTTCAAATCTATAAATATAAGCACTTTAGATGGGTCCTATATTATATCTCTCTCTCTCTCCTTGGTATGGCATGTCCTTGCTCTCCATGTGGTAGCACCTTGTGATCCTGCCACTTGGGGTCCCTTTTCTATTAGTATCCTGACTTTGACTGTGACTTGGAAGTTGCAAGTTGCAACCCATATATTTGAGCTCATTTTTCTTCATTTTCTTGGCCTACAATGGAGATGACATAATTATTGGATGTTGGAGTACATAATGTGAAACCATTGCCACATGTTTGGACTTTTTTTTAGATTCTATTAGTAAAGCGCTAGTGCCCCTAAGAGTTAGTATATTCTGCTATCAATGAAACCTAAAGAAAGAAAAAATAAGTGCCTTTCGTATTGAAAAAGCTCTGAAAAATAAACAACCCCGACCTGAGGAACTATATGTTTAGCTAAAACTTTCTTCCACAATAAAATTGAATTGATAGAATGCAAAAATAATAATAATTAACCATACTAATAGATTTCTTTGTAAAACTTTAATTAATTTATAAGTCTAGAAAATAAAGTGTTCGATCTAAAGCGTTTTAATAAGTTTATAGAATATTTTTGAATGTTGTAATAAATTTTAGAAGATTTTTATTAAATAAACGTCGTATTATCTATTTTAATAAGACATTATTTGAAAAAAAATGTCTTATAAGAATAAGTGTATATAAAAATGTTCTATAAAATAGCTAATGCAATCCTCTGTATTAAAAGTATCCTAAATTTTTTGTTAAGACGTCCAAAAGAATCCTTTAAACTTATTACATCGCTTTATTTTATGGTCTTGTAAGTTAAGTCTTATAAATCAGTCTATTAGGACACTTAAAAATTGGTGGTGTCATATAAACCAATTTTGTTGTAGCGTGTCTAACCAACAGAAATAATAATAATAAATCGATATTTTTCTCTCTATCAGTTAGATGAATACATATCATCGACAAAAAGAGTTAAACATGATTAAAATAAAGTTAAATTTAATAAAATAAAGTGATTGGTGGGATCTGGAGGCCGACAGTGAATTTTGGGACAATATACTTTTATTCCATGAAACCCTACTCATGGTCCCAAATAAGTGTGTCGAATACGTTTACGTGAATGTTATTAACCCCAACTTTATATTAGAATTGTTTATGGATAGATCGACCTGTTAAGATTGGCTTGCTAAATTAAATGGGCTTTGACAATCATTTTCAAAAAAAAAATAGGTGGGTCTGGATCGGTTTATTAGGATTATGGGCGAACATATACAATACAAAAATAATTTTGGATAGTCAGTTTATATATATTTTTTCATGAATTCTTTTTGGTTAAATATTCTCTTTCTAGTTGCTCTTCATCTCTCTATTTTGTGTTGACGTCTTACTCAAAACCCTAATTATCATTTCATTGAACATCTAATTGCTTCAATTTAAATTGTTTGGAGCAACTCTTTTTAAAATCTCACTAAACAAATACATTCGATTTAAATATATTAGTACTTTTTTACAAAAAGCAAATAGTAGAAGCTTTTCCAAAATGGAAATGACGAATTAAGTTTTCTAATTGATATTTTAGTTGGATCCGATTACTTGTTTACTTAAACTAGTGTCTTTATTTCTTCTTTAATTTGTGAAAAATAAAAAAAAAGAATGTTAAATTGGTAGATAAAAATCGTATAGATTCTATCTTTATAAGGTAATAAACTTTTTATGCATGTTAGCCCTAGCAGTTGGCAAGCCGAACCCGTTCCCGTCCCGACCTGGGACGAGCCTGATTTTTCCAAAAAAAAATTATTTTTACATTTATTTTTAACTTTTTAATGTATTTAATCGTCTTATTTACCCTCAATTCATAAGTTTAACATTTGAAGTATCAATAATTTTCCACCAACCTCCCACTACCTATATAATTCTATATTAAATTATTTTTAAAATTTAAATTACACTTTACATCCTTATAATTAGTTATTTAATTTATTTTATATCCCTTAGTTTTTTGTTTTTTATTTTATACCTTTATCATATTAACCTAAATAATCGTATATGAATCAGAAAACAATTAAAAAATAAGTTTCTATTTTTACAAATTATACCATTATAATCGTGTCGTTGATATCTTCAAAATAAGCTTAATATTGAATATTTTTTTATTTAATCATATTATTATAAACATGAATACGTAACGAGTTACTTTTAAAAAATTTACATTTTATGTTCTATAGTTATTTATTTAACTTCTTTATCTTTTCATTTTACACCCTTGTTTACACTATAATTAATTTTTAAATTTTATTCATATCTCTTATTATTTTATTTTTCATTTTACACCCTATATGTCATATCAAAGTACATTAAATAAATATGTTTCTTTTTTTACAAATTATACCATTATAATCGTCTTGTTAATATTTTCGAAATGAGCCAAATATTGAATATTTTTTAGTTAATCATATTAACAAATAACATAAATACGCAGTGTATTATTTTTAAAATTTACAGTTTATACAATAGTTATTTAATTATCTTTTATATATTTTAATTTTTCATTTTTCATTTAACACCATTTTTATATTAACATACATAATCGTATATTAACAAAACATATTAAAGAAAAACGTTTTCTATTTTATAAACTATACGGTTATAATCGTCTTCTTCAATACCTTCAAAATGAAGGTCATGTCGATTATTTTTTGATTTAATAACATTATTAAAAATGATAAACACGTATCGAGTTATTTTCAAAAACTTAATTTTTTATTTTTAGTTTATCATTTTTACACCCTTATCTATCAATATTTATATTATCTATACTATATTATATTATAAAGAGTTTTAAACGGTTATTGTTTAGATTTTTAATAGTTACAAATGTTGATGCATTATGTACAATTTTTGAAGTTTACAACCTCCACGATTCAGCATGATAATTAATTTTTATTTTTAAATTATATTAAAAAAACACTTTTTTTATAAATTATAATCGTTTCGTCAATACCTTCAAAATAGCCCAATATCGATGTTTTTGTATTTAATAATAATATTAAAAATGATAATTGCACCGAACTGTTTTTAAAACTTAATTTAACATCTTAATTTTTTTAGTTTTTCATTTTACACCCTTATATATCTATATCTATACTATAATATAAAAAGTGGTTATTGTTTAAATTTTTAAGACTTACAAATGTGTAAAATACTTATTTTCTAAAAATCAACTAATAATGAAATTCAGTTTTATTTCAAATCTTACAAACCAAACACACGAAATATTCCAAATCTTTCCACAAAATCCAATTTAAAAAAATCGTCAAATCAAATGAGTCCTAAATGCGCTACTTTGTTCTTTTTAAATTAGAATTGTACTTGGGTTTTTAAAAAATAATGAATGCCGATTTATAAGTTCATAACAATAGACAATTTGATATCTTCAAAGAGTTCAAGACTCCTAAAGTTCATGTTGATAAAATATTTAAATTCCGCAGCATTGCAGCGGGTACGTCTTCTAGTTATATATAAGTCATAATTCATATGGTGTATAGGGGAAGATACCAACTCACAAATGTTAACAATTTTTTTTTATAATTCATAATTTTGACATGTATTCTTGGAAAAAAAACGTATTTTTAACTAAGTTACATATTTTCAAGTATATTAAAATAACACTTTTATATTCTTACAAAAGAAACTTCACAAAAAAAATTTATGTAAAAATCGATTTTTTTTACATAGGACCAATTTGGTCCCGCCCAGGGACCAGACCGGTTCCCATAACGGGCCTCATGTACCTTAACTGGGCCATCATATGTGGGTCAGGACCGGTTACGGATAACACTATTTGAGAATGGATCGATTAGGCCCAGTCTGGCCCGGGACCGATTTTTGGCCACCTCTAAGACTCATTTTTTGGCCACCTTTAAAGAGGGATGGTTCTCATTTAAATCTGATGTCCACAAGTTCCAACATTAAAAATACACAAACAACAAGTTTTACATCAATCTTAATAAATTAAAAAACACACATTTTTTTTGAATTTTAATATAAAAACGGGTTAACCGGGTTTGAGAAACGGGTTCACCACCGGTTTAACCGGGTTTTTGAGAAACCCGACCGGGTTGAAACGAATCGGTCATATGCATTAACCCGACGTTAGTTAACCCGATCACTATCCCGGGTCCCGATCCAACCAGTTCAACCAGCCGGATTAACCCGGGTTTTAAAACATTGATTGTTTTAAGTTGTTTGATACTAGGAGTTAGTTTAGAAATGTCTAGCAACACAAAGGAACGAAAGGGACAAGACACTTGGGGTGCTATTTTGGAACATACAAGATCGCAATGCGCACTTTCTAATGGAAAAAAGGTCAACAAAAAGGGCGTAAATAAGTAAAATTTTACCATTTTATAGTAACAACAAATAACGATTCACTTTCTTTTAACAGTTCCATCTCTCCTTCATCTGATCTTATCATGTAAATTAATGATCATAAATTGTAAGATGTTAGATTGCATTGTTTGGTCATAGGTCCCTTTCTCATTACTTTTTGCCGGAAAATTATCTTATAAAGAAAAAAAATGATATAGTACAATCAGGGTCGGCCCTGGTATTTCGGAGGCCCCGTGCGAGAATATAAATATGGCCCTACAAATATTTTTTTTGTCTATATGATCATAACCAGACTTTAAATAAACTACAGTTTGCAAATTGATTGTTTCATTGTTAAATTCCTTCTCGTATGTTTTTTTTATAATTTGATATGAATAATAATTAATAACAAACTGAGAAATAACCACATGAAAATGAAAATAAAAATAAATAATTAAAAAACTAACTTTATTTCGTTTGTTCAAAATATAGAAAGATAAGAATGCTTAACATATATTATGGAGAAAACATCTATAAACCCTAAATTGTAAAGAAAAACATATTATAAGAAATAAAATATAATCTCTTGAAACATATGACTAATAAACTAAACAAAGTATCAGTTAGATTACCTCTCGTTTTAGGTTTTGATTAATGAATGATATGTTCCTTCTATTGAATATTTGTACATGATTGTGAGTTAAAAACATAAGAAAATAAAAGGTTTTAATATGGATTTCAGAGAAAATCGTAAGTCCTAAACTGTAGTTAACAAATAAACTAATTGAAAAAATAAAATAAAATTTCTTATATTAAATAAACAACCCTTTAAGTTTGATACCGAATGATTGTAAATGTTTATTTGAATATTTGTGAAAAAATTACTTCATAAAGAGATAAAATGTTTAACAAACATTAAGAAGAAAACGACTCTAAACCTTTTTCAAAAACCTACATTATAAAAAATATGATTTTTTACAAAGAAAGTGACTTCGGATTTTTGAATTCCCAGAACTTCCTTCAAATTAAAGAACTAATTTTAGAAAAATAAAATAGCTTTAGTAAAAAAACCATAAAGTATATGGAGTAAAAATAAACACTAAATTACATCGTAAAATATGAAATCTTAAATTAAATTATTATACAAAAGGCTTGAGTTATAAATTTTTAAAAAACCTACATTATAAAAAATATGATTTTTTAAATTAATTTTAGAAAAATGAAATAGCTTTAGGGAAAAAACCACAAAGTAAAATATATATGGTGTAAAAATAAAAACTAAATTACAACGTAATTAAATTATTATACAAAAGGCTTGAGTTACAAATTTCCAAATTAGAAAAAAAAAACACGAGCCTAGGGCCGAACACAGGACGTATAGTTAAACTGCCAAGCGCCTTTAAGACTTCGACCACAATTCACCATTGGTTTATTTTACAAATTATTTTTATATAGCATTAGTGTTTAATATGTAGCGTTAAAAAAATTATCGGAGGCCCTTGGAGATTGGAGGCCTTGTGCGGCTGCACCATCGACACACCCCCAAGGCCGCCACTAAGTACAATAAAAATAGATTCATTTTCATAAAAAAAAAATTAAAATAAAAGATATGGTCCTTTTATTCAACAGTAAAAAATATCTCTCATCAAATTTTAACAGTTTGTTCATTACTAGCTTCTTAGAACAAGGAACATTTACATAGGCGTAAAGTCATGGAAGAACATTCATGTTATACAGGTGTGTCAAAGTAACATATCTACTATACTCGTAATATGGTATTGAAGTACTTCTACTGCAGAAATATGTTTGATATATATAAACTGCATCTACTGTATATGACCCTACATACCAGTTTCTATGGCCAATCCTCGTATGGCTAGAGATACACCTTCTACAGAAGGCAAACTTGTGTTAAACTTCTGTATTTCTTGATAACAAGATTTGTGATCATGTAATTCATGTATATTTTTCTTTGAATTTGTTTTAGTGTTTTTTTTTTAAATGGAGATGAAGTCAGTGAAAGAACGAATAAGATTTGTAAGGGAAAAAGCGCTCATAAAGAAATAAAATTGTATGGCTAAATCATTTTTCAAACCACATAAGATTTTAATACAAAAGGCAAACACCCCTTTAAATTCTCTGCCTAAGATAACGAGAGATTAAAATAAATATCGATTTTCATACGATTTATGGTAAAAGTAAAGTTACATAAATTATATAAAATCTCATAAATGCTGAATTTTGACCCAATGCTTTTTAGTTGACTGACAAGAGGGCCTCGTAATTTCAAACAGATAAAAAATTATGACTATTTAAAGTTAAGATGTATTTTTACACATTTTTTACATTCTCACTCCTTATACAAAATCAATTAAATTGTACTATTTATTCTATATTTAAATAGTGAACATAAATCTAGTAAAGAATTCTTGGAGTGGATCCAAAGAAAAGAGTTCACGACGTAACATCGTTCATACAACTAATGGCTATGAGTATTTTTGAAGATTCAAAACGTATAATTAAATAATTAATCTTGTCTCCACATAAATATGAAAATGTTTTCCTTTATTGTTTTATAAATGAGATAAGGAAATTGTCCAAAAATAGCCAAATGTTCCTTTCTATTCACACTCTCTAGCCTACTTTTTATATATGTGTTTCACAACTTGCAAAATGTAATTTTTTTAAATTAAATTGTAAGATCTTAGATTGCATTGCCTGGTCATAGGTCCCTTTCTCATTACTTTTTGCCGGAAAATTATCTTATAAAGAAAAAAAAATGATATAGTACAATAAAAATAGATTCATTTTCATAAAAAAAACTAAAAATAAAAGATATGGTCCTTCTATTCAACAGTAAAAAAAATCTTTCATCAAATTTTAACAGTTTGTTCATTACTTATTAGAACAAGATAACAGTTGGAACATTTACATAGCCATATAGTCATGGAAGAACATTCATGCTATACAGGTGTGCCAAAGTAACATATCTACTATACTCGTAATATGACCCAACATATCAGTTTCTAAGGCCAATCCTCACTTCTACCGTAGAAATATCTTTGATATGTATAAACTACATCTACCGTATATGACCCAACATATCAGTTTCTAAGGCCAATCCTCGTATAGCTAGAGATACACCTGCTACAGAAGGCAAACTTGTGTTATACTTCTGTATTTCTTGATAACAAGATTTGTGATCATGTAATTCATGTATACTTTTTCTTTGAACTTGTTTTAGTGTTTCTTTTAAATGGAGATGAAATCAGTGTCAGAACGAATAAGATTTGTAAGGGAAAAAGCGCTCATAAAGAAATAAAATTGTATGGCTAAATCATTTTTCAAACCACAAGATTTTAATACAAAAGGCAAACACCCCTTTAAATTTTCTGCCTAAGATAACGAGAGATTAAAAGAAATATCGACTTTCATACTATTTATGGTAAAAATAAAGTTACATAAATTATATAAAATCTCATAAATGCTGAATTTTGACCCAATGCCTTTTAGTTGACTGACAAGAGGGCCTCGTAATTTCATACGGATAAAAAATTATGACTATTTAAAGTTAACATATATTTTTAACTCCTTATACAAAATCAATCAATTGTTCTATTTATTCTATATTTAAATAGTGAACAAAAATCTCGTAAAGAATTCTTGGGGTGGATCCAGAAGAAAAGAGTCCACGACGTAACATCGTTCATACAACTAATGCCTACGAGTTTTTTTGAATATTCAAAACGTTTAATTAAATAATTAATCTCGTCTCCACAAAAATAGGAAAATGTTTTCCTTTATTGTTTTATAAATCAGATAAGAAAATTGTCCAAAAATAGCCAATGTTCCCTTCTATTCACACTCTCTAAACTCCTTTTTATATGTCTGTTTCACAACTTGCAAAATGTACTTTTTTTTTATTAAATTGTAAGATGTTAGATTGCAATGCCTGGTCATAGGTCCCTTTCTCATTACTTTTGCCGAAAAATTATCTCATAAAGAAAAAAATGATATAGTACAGTAAAAATAGATTCATTTTCACTAATAAAAAAAGATATGGTCCTTCTATTCAAAAGTATAAAATATCTCTCATCAAATTTTAACAGTTTTTCATTACTTCTTAGAACAAGATAACAGTTGGAACATTTACATAGGGGTATAGTCATGGAAGAACATTCATGCTATACAGGTGTGCCAAAGTAACATATCTACTATACTCGTAATATGGTATTGAAGTACTTCTACCGTAGAAATATGTTTTGATATGTATAAACTACATCTACCATATTTGACCCAATATATCAGTTGCTATGCCTAATCCTCCTATAGCTAGAGATACAGCTACTACAGAAGGCAAACTTGTGTTAAACTTCTGTATTTCTCGATAACAAGATTTGTGATAATGTAATTCATATATATTTTTCTTTGAATTTGTTTTAGTGTTTTTTTTAAATGGAGATGAAATCAGTGTCAGAACGAATAAGATTTGTAAGGGAAAAAACGCCCATAAAGAGATAAAATTGTATGACTAAATCATTTTTCAAACCACATAAGATTTTAATACAAAAGGCAAACACCCCTTTAAATTTTATGCCTTAGATAACGAGAGATTAAAAGAAATATCGATTTTCATGCGATTTATGGTAAAAATAAAGTTACGTAAATTATATAAAATCTCATAAATGATGAATTTTGATCTAATGCCTTATAGTTGACTGACATATGGGCCTCGTAATTTCATACGGATAAAAATTTATGACTATTTAAAGTTAACATATATTTTGACATGTTTTTTTACATTCTCACTCCTTATACAAAATGAATCAATTGTCCTATTTGTTCTATATTTAAGTAGTGAACAAAAATCTCGTAAAGAATTCTTGGAGTGGATCCAAAGAAAAGAGTCCACGACGTAACATCGTTCATACAACTAATAGCTATGAGTATTTTCGAAGATTCAAAACGTATAATTAAATAATTAATCTCGTCTCTATAGAAATTTGAAAACCTTTTCTTTATCTATATCTATATCTATATCTATATCTATATCTACCTATATTAAAGGGTGAGTTATAGTTATCTTGAATCTTGAAAATTTTAAGAGTTAGAAGTTGTCATGCCTTGAAAGCCTAGAGTTAATGACCAAATGGGTGTTATTTTCAAACATAATTACCAAACAAGTGTAGTTTTACACTTATTTACCAAATAGGGGTTCTTTTCCTTGCTAGGTTAAAAAAATTTCTTTTACCAGTATTTTTTTTTACAGCCTCTTTTTACCCTACCTGTGCACGCTCCCCTCCCCTCCCCTCCCGTCGATCTGATCTACTTCCGGTCGCAAGCTTCCATCTCCGGCCATCCTCCGCCTGCCGTCCTCCGCTTGTCGTCGCACGCCTGCCGTCGCACGCCTGCCGTCGCACGCCTCCATCGCACGCCTCCGTCCGTCGCTCGCCGTCGCACGCCTCCGTCGCACGCCCTCGCCGTCCGTCGCCCGCCGCTCGCCGTCCTCCGCCCGTCGTCGCACGCCGCCGTCCGCACGCCTCCGTCGCACGCTCGCCGTCCGTCGCCCGCCGGCCGCACGCCTCCGTCGCACGCCGCCGTCCGTCGCCCGCCGCCGCCGCCGCGCCTGCCAGTCGGACGCCACTCCAGTCGCATTTTCAGAATCAAAGGTTCGATTTCTTGTCTTGTAAGTGGTTCGATTTCTGAGTTTCGAATCAAAGCTTCGATTTCTTCTATTAGGCTTCTTGTTTGATTTCTTGTCTTGTAATCTAATCATAGATCCTCCCTTTACCAACATACATGATACAACCATCTTTGATGTTCTGTATGCTTTTTTGTATTTTAGTTTTTATCAAAGATTCGATTTGTTACCTTTTACTACTTGTTGGTTTATGTATTTTACTACTTGTTAGGATTTAGGACTCCTCAAATATGTCTCTGTGATCTCGATTTGTTTGATTTGTTGGTTTCTTCTCATTTAGGTGGTTTATGTATTGGGTTTGAGATCGATTTGTTACCTTTTACTACTTGTTGGTTTATGTATTGGGTTTGAGAAAAAGGGGCTCCTGGAATGAATATATGTATATATATTTAAATGTATTTGGCTTATTTGTTATTGTTTGATTTTGTTCATTTTGTGCTTACTATTTTCTATTAATTTATGGGTGTATTTTGATAGATGGATCTTGTTACGTTGATTCAAAATGAGGATTTCTACGCAATGTCTCAAGTTGCTGTTGCAAGCAATGCAATAATTAATGATAATGAAGTTGATGAATATGATGACATTGGAGATGAAGAAGAAGAAGATGGAGTTGAGATCACTCAAGAACATGAAGTACCCTCAACTTTTACTAGTATGGAAGAAACAAACACGACTATTGATGGAAATTGGATTGTTTCACAATCAAACAACAAAAATGATATTACAAGAGAGTTGGAAAAAGATTCTTTTAAGGATAAAGAAGAACTTATTAGAGCCATCAAGCTCCACAGCATAAAGACACATAAACAATTTGAGGTCACAGAGACACGCCCAACTTTATGGAGCATAAAATGCAAGTTAAATTTACAATCCGGATGCAAATGGCACCTTCGTGCTTGTAAACGAAAACGAAGTGGATATTTTGAAATTACAACATACACCGGTCCACATACTTGTTTACATAATGCTATTTCTCAAGACCATCCAAACCTAGATGCAAGCTTGATCGCTCATGAAATCAAACACCTTATAAAAGAGCAACCTTCTCATGTCTTGGGTGCATGTGCAAGTAGTTAATTTGAAAGAAAATGTTTGCACGTGTGGTAAGTGGGAGATATTTAAATATCCTTGTTCTCATGTCTTGGGTGCATGTGCCAAACTTTCCTTGAATAGTTGGCAATATGTTGATAGATGTTACTCAATTGTTGAATATTGTGCTACTTGGGCATCCGAGTTCTCCCCGCTTCCTCATGAAGCGTATTGGCCACAATCATCGATTAAAGAATTGCTTTCAAATTTAGAGCTCTTACGGAATAAAAAAGGTCGTCCTCGCTCAACGAGACTACGAAATGAAATGGACACCAAAGAAAGAAAAAAAGCGAACCTTTGTGGAATTTGTAGGCAAAGTGGTCACAACCGAACAGGATGTCCATCTAGGCCACGGTATATAAAGAAAAATTTTAGAAAATTTATTTGGTTAATTGGTATGATATATCTCTCATTTCTTTGTTTTATTTTTGCAGATAAAGATTGGTCACCGGTTCAAGATATTTGGAAGAAATTGGGAATATGTTATTTGTACTATGGTTTTTGTAAAAGTTTATTGTCGGTTTAGTACCTAAAACAATAACTTTGATAATGTTGGTTTTAATTTTTTTTTATTGTTAGCATTGTTCAAAAAATTGTTGTGATTGTTACATAAAACATAATAAAAAATGCAGTAAAACACACAGCAGTAAAAACTGTAAAAAAAATTAAAATCAGTTAAAAAATAGTTTATAAAAGTAGTAAAAACAATATATAAAAGCAGTAAAAAAATAAAAAATAATTTAAAAAAAAACAGTAAAAATCAGTTTATAAAAACACTAAATCAGTAAAAAAAACAAGTAAATCAGTAAAAAAACAGTAAAATCAGTTAAAAACGGTAAAAAAAACAGTAAAAAAAAAGCAGTAATATCAGTTAATAACAAGATAAAAAAGCAGAAAAAAAAACAAGAAAAAAGCGTAAAAAAAGCAAAAAAAAGCAAGTAATATCAGTTAATAACAGTAAAAATAAAGTAGTAAAAAATTGATTTAAAAAAAACATTAAAATACCCATTAAATAGTCTACTACACCTATTTACACCTATTTGGTAAATAAGTGTAAAACTACACTTGTTTGGTAATTATGTTTGAAAATAACACTTATTTGATAAAAAACTCTGAAAGCCTACTCACCTCCCCCACGATCTCTCACATATTTAAAACCAAATAATTTTCAACTTCTAAATTACACTTTATACCCTTATATTTAGTTATGTAATTTACTTTATGTAACTTACTTTTGCAAATTTTATTTTACACATTTATCATATTAACATAAATAATGGTAGATGAACTAAAATGTATTAAAAGATACATTTATTCTTTTTACAAATTATATCATTACAATCGTCTTGTCAATACCTTCAAAACGAGTCAAATATCGAATATTTTTTGATTTAATTATACAATTATATAACATAATAAATACATACGATAAAATATACACTATTTGTCTATCTATCTATACTATATTATAAAGGCTACTAAATGGTTAGTTTACAAAATTTAAGAGATACCAACAATCAAGCCTAATGTACAACACTCTAATGCACATTATCCTCCATTTATTTAAAATAAAATTAATTTAAATTTTAAAATTACATTCTAAACCCTTAGATTTTGTTAGTTAATTGACTTTATATCCCTTCCTTTTATAACTTTAATTTCGCACCCTTTTCATTTTAACATATAAAATTTTATATCAACTAAATGATATTTAAAAACATATTATATTTTGTGGTAAATTATACCATTATAATCGTCTTTTCGATACGTTCAAAATGAGCCTAATATCAAGTATTTTACGATTTATAAATCTTATAAAAAATGATGAATATGTATTAACTTATTTTAATTAATTTCTTAACTTTTAATTTTTTATTTTACTTTTAGATCTCGTATTATACATCATCTACCCTCTATAACCCCTTCCCTTCCCCTCAGCGTCCATTTCTTCTCTTCCTTAGCCACGATCCCACTGCCCCTGTATCACTTGCTTTCTCTATTCTTTCAATTACTAATGGAGAACGGACTATCAACCTCTCTCAATTGCTCTCAAAATTGGCATGCAAAGGTATTTTTTTTCTCTCTACTTCAGATTCTTTCTTCATCTCTCAGTACATCCATCAATTCTGCACTTCAGTTTTTTTGGGTTATTATCATCATACATATGTTTTCCCGTGCAATTCATGAATGTTTAGATTCATTCGTATCCTTTGATGCAATGGTGTAATTATCAAATTTTGCTACAGAAAGGTCTCGAAATTTGGAAGAAAAACTGCCCAACTTTGGTCTCATTTGAGGAACAGGTTTGTTTTAATTTTGTTGAAATTAGTTCATACTATGCAAACACAGTTTTCCATGTTTAATTTCAACGTTTGTTTTAAGTTTTGTTTTTATCTTTTGAATTTTCATTCCAAAAGGCCAGTGCTTTTCAGGTGCATGACTGTTTGTTAGTGGCTTAATGATATAGAAAGTGGCGTATTCAGTAAGCTTCTATAGAGAATAACCCATAATGAATAACCCCTATATAATCAATTAACCTTATTCGGAAAAGTCTAATATAGGTGATCGAATAAGTTTTTAGTCCTATTAAGCCATACATAATAAGTCACTATTAATATCCTTAAGCCACTACAAATCAGTCTGTTATAACTTGACAGAATAAGTTGTGAGTCCCATTAAGGTGAGTCTTATGCAGAAGGTGAAGTTTTTTCCAGATCTGCTGCTTTCGTCTATGAAAAAACCCTCCCAAACAAAAGTATTCCCAGTCTATACAGACATATTAATCTAGACAGACAACCGTATGCATTCAGGACTTAATGGAAAACCAACTAAACATCCCCTTAATTGCAATTCAGGTGTACTTTATTTAGAACAACAAACAAGATTTAAGCCATCATCATTGAATACAAGACTCCATTAGAAAATCACTAAAACACAAAGTGAAAGAATGATATCTTTTATGAATAATTTTAAATTCAGATCTATTTTAGTTAGAACACCAAACAAGATTTGTATAATACTCGAATCTTATCGAGCCAACTCATTATCCTAGGTTCTTACTTCTAACGTTTTGATTGAATAAGTAGTGACACCCATTAAGCTCATTAAGATGCTAACAAATAGGCCCTTCTAACACTTAGGTGTTAGTAGCTAAATCAGGTTAATGACACTCACAGCTATAAATGGTTGTTTGGTAGTAACTCAATAATGTAACAGTGTCTTATTCAGTAAGCTTCTAAGGGGAGCTTTATACAGAAAGTAAAGTTTTCTCCAAACCAGCTCCTTCCATCTATGAAAAAAACCCTCCCAAACCAACAACACACTTTAAATGTTTAACCCTTCCAAAGAACAAAGTCAAAGTCCGGTAAGTATCTTGGAGGTTATATATTTAATGCAAACTAACAACTATGGAATTATGAACATTTGACATGTTGGCCTTTATGAAAATATCATAAGCCAAATAAACTCAGTAAATCCCACGATTAGGTAAAGTCTGGGGGTATGATGTATGGACACCTTAAATGTTTAAGCAGACTCTTATGTGGATAATGTTTGTAAAAATCATCTATGCCATCTTAAGGGTCTGTCTGGTTGATTTTTCATTAAATCGTGTATGCATAAGGCTGTTTGTATATATTGGGAAGGTTTTTTCATAGATGGAAGGACTAAGGAGCGTATTTTTTATTTAAGAAGGGCATGTTAGAAAAAACTTGCATTTCTACATAAGACTCACCTTTATAAGCTTACTGAATAAGCCACTTTATATATCATTAAACCACTACCAAACTGTCATGTATAGCTGACCGAATAAGATGAGAGTCCCATTAAGCTCATTAAGTTGCTAACAAACAGCCCTAACTTTGAATGCCAAATATTTGTTCTTTGTAGAACTTTGTCATAGATATAACATATGTAATTAAGACCCTACGTGGTGCTACTCTTTGGAGTAGAGATTAGATTTGTATACATCTCATCCTCCCCATAACCTACTTTCAAGTGGGAGTTATTGTGTCTGTTTAAATTGTCTTACCCATTAAGTATCTAACGAATAATATGTTCTCTAGGACTTGGATCAAGCTTTTGTGAAGGTAGGTAAACCGTAAAAAAACTATTAATTGCTTAGCTTATATATGTCCGGAAACCCCTTTTCTCTATCGAGAGATCTTGACAGGTGCCTTTATTTGAAATGACCAAATGCTTATAACAGACACAAAAAGCCAGACTGTTCTCATAGTAACAAGAGGCAAAAATAATCTGAAAACCAAGGAGGTGGGCACGAAAAACCAGCATCCAACCAGCAGTATCCAAGGATGAAATTAACTAACCCAGTAGATCTCACACATAGTAGAGTCTACAAAGGATAGGCACTTAGGGTGGGTCTGTTAGTAGCTAAATCAACTTAATGAAACTCACAACTATAAATGACTGTTTGGTAGTAGCTTAATTGTCTTATTCAGTAAGCTTCTAAGGGAGCTTTATGCAGAAAGTA
Organism: Silybum marianum; assembly: GCA_036898165.1. Taxonomy (NCBI): domain Eukaryota; kingdom Viridiplantae; phylum Streptophyta; class Magnoliopsida; order Asterales; family Asteraceae; genus Silybum; species Silybum marianum. The sequence continues at coordinate 3,427,430 of CM072531.1, forward strand.
AAGTTTTTTCCAAGCCAGTTCCTTCCAACTATGAAAAAAACTCTGCCAAACAAAAGTATTCCCAGTCTATACAGACATATTAATCCAGACAGGCAACTGTATGCATTCAGGACTTAATGCAAAACCATCCAAACATCCCCTTAGTATGTTGTATGTATGCAGACCTTACCTTTACCACAAGATGAAGACAATTTACCATGTTTGAGTCGATCACCATGATCTTCACAAGTGCCAATCTAAACAAATAAAAATTCAAGAACTATAGTGAAACAAAGAACTTTTCATAATTCTATAAATTCTTGAAACGAACACAATAACAGACTCATCGATAAAGGTCTTACACTAATCCAAAAAGAGCATGTCAAGTATAAAGGTCAAAAAGTTGAAGTTTATATACAAAAACATCATGTATGTATTTTCATGAACTCTTTATTTTAGAATTCATCATAATTGTAAGACACCCAAATAACAAATATATTGAGCCATTGAATACAAATATAACCCAAATTAATATTGAGTTGATTGGATATCCTAAGCAAAATACGTTATAAGAATCATCAACTAATAAATTCATTAAAGGAACCTAAATGGTGATTCGACGTGTAATGACGATACTACTTCTAATAAGTTGTAAGTCCCATAAAGCGAAAGCAGTTTCCAGTTCGATTGAGCTTTTCTATGACAATAAATAAAGCTCAGGGACCAACGATCCCGAACGTAGGTGTTTATCTGCCAGAATCGGTGTTCTCCCATGGCCAACTTTACGTGGCATTATCTAGAGGTATATCATGAGGAACTACAAAGGTAATGGTAAAAGCTGCCAAAAAATTCAATCGTCACGGAGTCTATACATCAAATATGGTCTATCATAAGGTTTTATGCGATTAATAAAGTACAAGCAACAATTGATTATTAAACATTTTTATTACCTGGAAAAACGTGTATATATATTTACTTATAATCACTCTGTATTTTGTTTTTTTGGCAGGAGGTCTCTTCATATTGACGTTTTCAGCAATATATATTTTAATGTATTTCTTACACATGATTTTACTTTCCAATGTATTCAAACATTAATTTCAAGTTTATTTTTTCCAAATTACAAATTGCAAAAAAATGAACCACTAATGCTTAGTTAAATCAAAGTGTAATAAAATGAGATCACTTAATATGTGAGAATCATTAGAGCTAATATCAACCAATAATTTAATATAGTCAATTTAAAATTCATTTTATGATATTCTATATTAGACTTGAATTTATATACCATACAAAACAATTAGACTAGCATCATCTTGACAGAAATTTAAAAAAAAATCATAAAACACACGAGTTACATTTTCATTTATCTGCTCTCAAACTCGATAATGGTTGTAGATCTCAGTTGCATTGCAGCGGGTACGAACCTAGTTTATATTATATATAAGCATGTAAAACCCAAAGAAATCACATCCGGGTAAAAACCAAATTTTCAGATCAAGAAACAAGATATAGTAGAGAGACTCATCAAGTTAAATTACAAGAAAACATATTCACAATGATCGTACACAAAACTTATAGTGAACCAAACGAACAAAACTTCTCTTTCATTAAAATCAAAGAGATTGCAAGAATTATAAACCTGAATGATTTTTTGGGCATGGCTATCCAGTGAAGAAGATGGATATGGAAAGAAATAGGGATGTTTGCGGTTATGGAGAATGGTAATTCGACGGGACATGGGATAATCAGATAAAATTTTATTAGCACAATCCTCCATATGCATTAGATGGTTGTACATAATGCAGTAAAATATTGTACCTCTTAAACATTAAAAAATAATCGAAACTGCTGCTTTTGAATATAGTATAGATATAGATATAGATTTATTCTCTTGTTTCATTTAGTTTTTAGTTTTTGTTTTAGAAGTAGGGATCTTCATGAAAATAACCTCTATGTTTTGGGGGAGATTGAATGTTTGGTTTGGTTTAGTTTTTTTTTTTCCTTATATACGTGATATTGTTTATTTCAAGAATGCATATTGATGTGTTCACAACCTCTATAGTTTTTGTTGGGCATTCCCGTGAGAAATGATTACAAATTGGTGAAAATGGCAACGCACTCGGGAATTCTTGTACACTCCCCTATCAACCAATAACGTATTTACATTGCTTCCTTTCCTAACATCGAAAACTTCATCCGGCCTGTCGTGTCGTAGCGAAAAGGATTGACGATGAATGGAGCATAATTTATTAGAGTTTGTATTAGGGTTTGTCTTTTGAGTAAATTTGTTGACATATTCGAATATGTGATACAAAAGATATATTGCATGAGTTCAGAAACGTTATTTAGTTCTTTTCATATTTGGTGTTTTTAATCAAAGTGTTTTTTCGTAAAATCACAAAGGTTCTTGAATTCTTAATCCATGGAAATGAGAAACCCTTCAAAATCATTTACATCCGCCGCATCGCGCGGGTATACTAACTAGTTGCTTTATAAATCAGAGCTTGAAATTCTCGACACGACACAAACCCGACACGAAAATAAATGGGTTAGAGTTGAAGTTTCTGCCCCCCCCCCCCCCCGGCTAAATAAACGGGTCGTGTTCGGGTTGACCCAAACGGGGTTGACCCACCAACCAGTCAACCCGAGCGTGTGCGGGTTAGGCACTGCTAGAAAATTGAGTATTTTCAACGGAAAAATATCGTTGAAAATTTTCTACGAATTTTAGAGGGATTATTGACAGAACATAAATTTCCTACGAATTTTCAACGGAAGTAAACGAATTTCCATTGAAAATCTCTCACAAACAAGCATTTTCAACCAAAAAAATTTTAACGAAACATTCCGTTGAAATTTTTTTGGTTAAAAATGCATGTTTGTGAGAGATTTTCAACGGAAATTCGTTGAAAATTTACGTTCTCTCAATAATCCTTTAAAATTCGTATAAAATTTTCAACAACATTTTTCCGTTGAAAATACTCAATTTTCTAGTAGTGAGGATTATATATATCTATACGATTAGCTAAACGGGTCGTGTCCGGGTTATCCCTCCCTGACACGCCAGCCTGAACACGACCCGATTGCCACCCCTACTTTTATTCACACTCTCTAGCCTACTTTTTAGGGGAGGCTAATGGCACCCCTACTTTTTATATGTCTTTTTAATTAAATATGATTCTGGTATAGTCAACTTGGTTATATTAGGCAATTTCTCTAAATATTCGGATACCCAACATCTTTTTATGTAACACCCGGAAATTTAGCACGAAGGGTTATGTAATTTAGCATTGTAATATTTTATTTATGGGCAAATGGAAGGTTTCAAGTGTATAATTTTGGGTTGTAATAGATTGGGGGAAAGGAACGGAAGCCGGGTGAATTTTGACTTTCGGTACACTTTCGGCGACAATGACAGGCTACAATGCCCATGTCATTGTCGCAAGGCATTGTCGCGGAGAAGGGAAAACCAACCAAAATTTATCAGACTTTCGGTACAAATCTCGCGACTATGACTCGTGACTATGACATGTCATAGTCGCCAAGGGCATAGTCGCCCGTGTGTTCCAGAGTGCAATGAGGTGCGATTTTCAGCTTCCTTTTCTCATTTTATCAGTTACGAATTATCAGTGTTGGGAGCAAAGGGCAGAGCCGATTTTTAGGGTTCCACTTTCTTCACCAACCTCCTTCCAAGCATTTATTTCTCCATTAAAGAGGAGAGATCAAGTAGAGCTTTGGGGTTAAAAAGCTTCAAGTGGTGGTGCCCCTCATCTGTTCAGATTTCTTGATCACCTCCATCTTCATCTTAGAGATTTTCTAGGGTTTTGTCAAACTCTATCTTGTGAGTTCATTCTTACCTTTAAAACTTTATACATGTCAAAATGGAGTATTTTACCTTAATATGATGTTTAAAATGAGTATTTCTATACTTGGAAAATTTTGGTAAAACTATGTCAAAATGTGTCATTTATGGTTTTCTTTGAAATGATGAATTGGATGTCAAGAACGGTTTTGGAATACTCTTATGAGTTTTAAATGCAAGAAAAATGATGTATAAACCTAAATGATAATTTGACCTAATTTTGGAAGGAAGGTTCTTGGAAGCACGATGTTATACTTCACAAAGGTTTGTGAAGAGAAGCTAATACATTGGAAACAATTATATTAAGATGTTAGACTAGTGTAATAGATCCATAGGCACATATAGTCAGAAGTACTTGGGGAAGGCACTTGCAAGAGATCCCGGTTTGGGGTTGAGCTTGTGTGGTCGAGTAATCGACCAGATGACGGGTCATTCTCGTAGAAGTTCCCCCCAAGAGAAGTAAAGCGTATCTTTCAGGTGTAAATCGTAAAAGTAAAGAAAAAGAGATGTTTGGGGAAAAGCTTTCGGTTATATGTTTGTTTACCGCTTTCGAAGTTTAAATGGCTTTTCTATATTTTTGAACTGTTTGTTCTCACTAGGCTTTAAGCCTATCACTTTTTCTTAAATTGACATGTATAACAGGTGATCAAGCGGATGGGGCTTGATGGGATGAGATAAGCTAGGTGCCGGTAGTGGCATTCTTTTTGAAGTGCACCTCTTGTGTATAAATGTTGTTACATAGAAGATTATTTTGAGGATTTTAGTGACACCCGAACTTAATCTGTATTTTGAATTATATAGATTACTAGGTTGTCATTTAACTTTCCTATAGATGTTATAAACTCACTCTAACTTTCTTCCCATCTTTATGGGTGATATTTTATGAAGTAGAAGTTGTTCCGCATTTTATTTGGTTTAAATTAACTCCCATTTTAGGGGTGTTACATTTTACGAAGATGACATATATTTGTGGGGAAAAAATCTGTTGTCTCATGCTCCCTATTTCCTTCCTGTCCACCCAATGAGAATATGACACCTAGCTATATTTATATTAATTAATTAATTAATTAAATCTAAAACTCATTAACACCGTTACTCCTCTAACTAGGGGTGTACAAAAAACCGTCAACCCAAAAAACCACCCAACCCAATCCGCTAACAACCCGATTAAACCCAAACCGCCAACCCGTCAAACCGCCAACCTGCTAATTAGGAGGGTTGAAATTGTGTTAGAAAAACTCAACCAAACCCAAACCGCCAACCCGCCGCTAATATATACTATTTCGATAAAATTATATATATATATATATATATATAGAATATTATTATTTACAACCCAAAAATATGTATATATTTTATCCCAATTTAAATCCCAAAATGTACATACATATACTATTAGTTTAAGTTAGAGACCAAAGCCATAACTTAATCCAAGTAAGTGAGAATGTGTTTTTTCGATAAACTTAATTTATGATTGTAGATTAGGGTTTAACAATTGAGCTTTAAGTAATGTTGGTTTTTAAGTTACGACTTCTATCAACATTTACAAATGAACACGATTAATATATAGAAATTTGAAATCAATTGGTCAGATCAATGAATACGAATATGAAATAAATGGTATATATATGTTTCATTCATTTATATAAATACAACTACTATCGACATGACAATGTCATCTAATTTTAGTGACGTAGCATAGAAATCAATGTCAATATTTTAAAGAAAAATTATTTAATGGTATCACAATATAACAAAATCACACATATATATATACACACAGGGGAGGGATCATATGAGAACACTACCAATTTAAAGGAACAAAGGAACTCATTTGGGACCACATATGATGTGGGTCCCACATAATATTAAATCATTTATGATTTAATATTAAATCATATTAAATCATAAATGATTTAATATTATGTGGGACCCACATCATATGTGATCCACAATAGTCCCTTTGTTCCTTTAAAAATGCAAAGTTCTCATTTGAACCTTCCTTTATATACATATACATATAAAGATTTCAGCAATAAGTAAATGGTTTCATCTAGTTTCTGCTAGGGTTTTTATAACTTTTCTTTTTTTTTAAATGTAAAGAGATCCGACAACAATATACGACAAAAACATAGAAAACCTCTAACAAAACTCTATATATATTTTTGTAGTATTTATCGTATTTCATTCCTTAATTTTATGTATACTACCAAACCGCTAACCCGCTTAACCCGCCACAAACCGCAAGGGTTAGGTTGGGTTGTACTTTTGGATGAGTTGGGTTGAGTTGAGATTTTTCAAACCGCCATAATTAGATTGGGTTGTAAAAATGTCAAAAACCACCCAACTCAACCCGCATACACCCTACCTCTAACCGTAATTCCTCCCTCTCTCATCCTACTCTTGCCACTTTTATCTATCTCTCTCTCTCTTATTAATTTAATCAATATTCTAGCTCTTGTTTCTTTTTCTTTTCTCTTAATTTTAATTCAATATTTTTTCTTATAATTACATTTATTCATCTTGTATATATTTATTTAAAAAAAATGTATTTATCTTTCACATATTTATATTAGAAAAGAATTTTTTTTTCTCTCATTATTTCTAATCCAATTTTAATTTTCTTTTAACTCAATTATTTTTCACCTTCCAATTTTGTTCCAACATAATTTTAATTAATCTTTATTTTTTAGCTGTAATAGAACTTACAGATCATTTAACGAAACATTTACCTGGTTAGCGTGTATCATAAACTTCAAAACTATCACTTACTTTGCGGGTAAGATTTTAGCCCAACAAAACATCATTGTATGCAACAATATATCCAGTACGTTCTAACCATGGTAAAAGTCGTCGTCCTAATTTACCGAGCAAGACTCTCAGGCCTTGCCTTCATTCTTATCGGGTAAAATTCTTATATTCATTTGACAAGACTAGAAGAGGTACCCGCTGCAATGCAGCGGAATTAAAATATTACATGAACATTAAATTTAAAAGTCTCGACCTCTTTCATAATATCAAATTGTTTATCGTTATGAACTTATGAATCGATATCCAATACTGTTACAAAACCTAACTACAATCCTAATTAAAAAAAAAACAAAGTAGCACATTCATGAAGTAGATGAATTTTGTGGCCCACAACAAATGATTCAATAAATATTTAACAATGAAGAAAAGGTAATCTTTTGTAAGAACTTAAAACCAAAAAAAACTATTTGGAACAAGTATGTGTTATAGAAGTAATTGTGTGTGTATTGTCATAGGCCTTTCTAGGTTTAAATTTTCACTATAAGGCAACCACAATCAAATCCAGTGGCGGAACACCTCTATGGCCTTTAGGGTAGTAAGGCAAATATTAGTAACTTGTAAATATTATATTAAGAGTAAATAAGAAGGACTTACTTGGGCCCCTCCACTATTAAAGACCATCCAATACTATTATACTATATAAATCCAGCCAAGCCTATAATGATGTAAGTTATATATTATTTCTTTTACTATTCTCTAAATATTATAATTTATTAATGTAAATCCAAAAAAATTAATCAGTTTCTTAATTTCACAAAGTATATTAAAATCATATGTAAAATAGGGATGGGTCCTAAAAAAAAATTCAAACGGTTGCACCGTTTAACTATAAGAAAAGTATATTGAAATATTTTTCACAATATTATAATTGATTTATTGGTTAATTCATTGATTTTTACATGTGAAGTTTTGGGTTCAAGTCTTTTGTTGTGAATTTTTTTTTAAAACATAATAAATATGAAATTAAAAGCAAAAAGTTAAGAAAATGAGACTAGCAAGATTTGAACTTGGGACTTGGGGTGTAGGAAAAGGCTTACAAACCGACTCCTACCAAAGAAAACTTATGTGCATGTTGTACTTTTAAAATATATATGTTAGCATACAACAAAACGATACGGTTGCACCTTCTATAAATCTAATTTTTTTACCTTCACAATCATTTCCTGTAAAGTTTAAAGTGTAAAAATGTGATCTCAAAATTTCACGAAAACAAGCTGGTCTAACCGATCCCAACTCTATGGTTATGTTTGGCAAAAATAAGCTAGCTTATAAGCTGACTTAAAAGCTAGCTTATTTTCAATGTACACGTTTGGTAAATCATAAGCTAGCTTATAAGTTAGCTTATAAGCTAACTTATTGAAACGCTACTTGGAGTAGTGTTTTAGGAGCTTATTGTCACATTTTCCAATTATAACCCTCATTAATATTAATTATTATTTTTTAATATATCATTTTTGGTCATTTTACATTCTTATACGCTAGTTTTGCCAAACATGATTTTTCATCAGCTAGATTATCAGTCATCCTCTAGCTTATCAGCTACCAGCTAGCTTATCCGCTAGTATGTCAAACATAGCCTATATATACGGGATCGTGTGAGACCTGTTTTCATTAAAGCACTTTTTGACACTTGAAACTTCATGGCAAAACACCGTGAAAGTAGCATTAACAATGTTTTTGCTGTCAAAAGTTCAGTTTTTTTACGTTCACAATGTTTTGATGTGAAGTTTCAAGTGTAAAAATGTCGTCTGAACGACATGCACAAATGCATACCGATAATTTGAAACATGCATTCGTGCATAGAAAAAAGCAGCTTCAATCGTTTGTATTGATTTGTGCATACCGTTTATGCACAAATACATACGGTCCAGATGTAGGGCTTCCAGGGTGTTCTTCAGTTCTTTTTTAAAGGTTTTACGTTGGACCCCTCTCTCTCTCTCTCTATATATATATATATACATATATATATATATATATATTACATTAAAACAAATTAGACTCGTCTATATAACACGTAAAAAAATAGGCTCGGCCCCTGAGGTCAAAAGGTTTGTGTTCCGCCCCTGATCAAATCTAATACTACTTTATGTGGGTATTAGGAAGCAATGAACTCCTTATTTAAAAAGAAAAGCCTAAAATTTAGGTTTAAGAAAAATAAAAATTAAAATGACTCCCAAGAAAAGCTTTGTGTACCTAAAACCCAAAAATGTCAAGTTAATTTAATCACTTGTAATAACTTATTCCATAAGTGGAAAATCTTCCCAAGAGTACACATGTAGCATACATCTATGGGCGGGCTGTAGACACCTTGAAATATAACAACCAATTATATCATATCAAGGAAAGAAAGAAACAAAAAGTAAGTAAAATAGTTAAGCCCACCTTCTGATTATATCCATTGTATATTTTTCAACATGTTTATTATTGCAGGCAACATGAAACTAAAGGACCGTTTACCAAACGCTTACACGAGTAAGCACTTCACTTTTTGAATGTACTGATAACTCAAGATTTCTAATTATTTTCCTTCAAGAAGGAAACTCTTTGGTGGCATGGCGATATGTTGTAACTCAACCTTGTTAGAGGTCATATGTATAATGATCTAAATAATTCAAAAATATATCTAATTTCATTTTTCTTTCACAAATATAATAATATTAACAGCTGAATAGCAATAAGATCTCAACAATACAAGATTCAACTGTAAGCAAATGTAGAGAGATGAGAGACGATGAACAGAGAGAGAGAGAGAATGAAATTGCAGAAAATAGTGATCGAAGTTGCAGAATCTTCTCCCCTCCCCAAAGAGATAGGATGATGTGATCGGGAGAAAATTCAGGGCGGTTTCTAGGAAGATGGAGGACGTGGTTAAACTTGAACTGGAATGCTGCTTCATATGTTGTACACAGAGCATCAAAACTTATACCTCTTAAAGTTGTAAACATAACTGAATAGATGCTTTTATAATATAGTATAGATATAGATATAGATAAGGTGACTTGATGATAAACACTTATCCAGATAAACATTTGGTAAATGTCCTCTTAATCTTAATCAATTAAAATCATATTTTTATAATCTAAATGACGATTAAAATTATAATTGTACTTTAAATTGATTATGATTTTTTTATAGTTGATGTTCATCATTGGAAAATTACTTCTTTATTACCAAACATAATTTTTTTTGTACATATTGTTTATAAAAGTTAATAAAGTGAGGAAAAAACCAAACATAATAAATCTAGAACGATAAGTATAATTTAATTAGTCATATTTAATTTGAAGTAAAATTAATATTTCAATCGTCATTTAAAGAAATATTTTTCATATTTGTGTTGTCTAGAATAACTAGTTGTTTATTTTTAACATATAACAACCTTTTTGAAATAAGACGACTTAATGTGAACATCATGTGCACAATAGCTTATCCAATTCAATCATTTCCAACAGTTAAGCCAAAACCATTAAACTCATTAAACCGATTCAAAAAAAACCCATACAAATTAACAATTTTATTTAAAATCTTTATGTAGCAAACTTTAATCAATACACATGTATATTGAATCAACCATTTCTTTTTTAAAGTTCAATCAAAACCACCAACGGCGGTCATTGGTGGTTCCGACAGCAGTCAGCGACGGTTTGTGGTGGAGCTAGGAGGAGGGAGGCTATACAATGACTTCAATTGCTTACTAATAAGCTTACTATTCTGTAAAGCCAATTCAAGTTCCAAATCATCTGACCACCATTGCTCCAATCCATGTGCTTCCATAAACTTTTGTTTCCCTTTCGACAACACAAAAAGCTTCGCCGCCACTTGTCCGTTAGCGGCAGCCGCCAACGGCCTCACATTCTCCTTTTCGCTAGCGGCACCACCACTTTCACCACCAGCCGGATCAGTATAATAACAACATATGTAATCACTATTGTTAACATACAAATGAGGCACCCATTTGTTAAATGCCACTACATTACTATTAGAACCCCCACCACTACCACTACCAGTATCAGTATCAGTAGCAGTACTAATACCAGAAGGCAACATTGACTTAACTTTCTGCCAAACAACGACCGCTTTTTCACCCACATTTTTCAAACTCATAGCGAGCGAAACGGATGGTGGATTAAACAAATGGGTCTCAATAAAGAGCCCATTTTTCGCTAACGCTTTCCCAATCTGAAGGGCGAATCCCGCCCCTAATGAATGACCAGCAACAGCAACATTATGACTTCCATAAGCATCGGCAAGCGATTTCAAAGCTTCTAAAGCTCCATTAAATCTCACCGACCCTTTTAAACTTTCCCACGCTAAAAACCTTAAATCATCTTCTATATCGCGCCTAAGAGTCGGGCCTTTTAGAAGGGTTCCTCTAAGAGCTAAAACAGCACGAGGTGCACCACTTGGTCTAATGAGGATGAAATCGGATAATGCGGCTGATCTATCCCATTCTAGAATCGCACCATAAATAGATCCGTCTCTTTGATCGATTAAAGTTTTTGAAAGTTTGTATTTAAAGGGTATGAACCATTTTGGAGCTAGAGCGTGTTCTTCGGTTCTTTTTTCTTGGCGATCGAGTTCTAGTAAGTAAACGGCTTGGATAAAACAGGCGATGACGGTCCTCTTGTAGTTTCCATCTTTCCTATAAAGTATGAAAATTAATATTTAATTATGTTTTATAAACTAAACCAAACAGACCCAGTATATTGTAAGTACAGATAGGATGTGGGGTCGGTTGTATGCAGACCTTGGTTCTACCCCAGTGGATAGAGAGAGAGAGACTGTTTCCATAAAAACCCTTGGTTTGCAGAATAAAAATTAAGAGAAACGAGCAAGAAAGCTTGAGTGTTGAGTGTGTGCAAATATGCAACAAATAGGGTAAATAAATTAATGCTTCTATTCCAAGAGTCGGGTTCACGATTCACGTGGGACCAGTCCGTTTTCGTGAGACCATCTTTTACACTTGAAACTTTACAGCAAAACATTGTGAAAGTAACCTTCATAGTGTTTTTGCAGTGAAGGTTGAACCTTCATGGCAAAAACACTATAAAGATAAAAGAAATCCGAACTTCACTGCAAAAACACCGCGAAGGTTACTTCCACGAGTTTTTTGCTGTGAAGTTTCAGGTGTAAAAAAGTGGTCTCACGAAAACAAACTGGTCTCATGTGATCCGAATTCCGAAGTCTCTATTCCAATGTTTTAAATATGGTTATCAATTTCTAGAAATGAACAGAGTAATTAAATATCTATTTTCAAGTTAAAAACCCTAATTTGAACCACAAAAGTCAAGTATGATGTTCAAATTAGCTTGCAAACAAGATCTAACTTTCCTTTTACAAAATTAATACACGAAACAAAGGGGAAATGACCAAATAGCAAACGATTTTATGTTTATAGATCGCAATACTCCAGTAATCATCGAGATTAACCTCCAAAAAGTCAACGAAATTACTCACATTACACATAAACCCTAACAAAATCATCAGAAATTCACGTACATTTTCCCAATCGATGTTGATTTCAGTGAAGGAAGCATCTTAATTACCACAAAATCAGAAAAACAAAAAACAGATTGATCAACAAACTAATACAAAAACAAAAAATTAAGTCGAATCGAGAAACTAACCAGCTTGAATTGATGAGATCTCGCCAATTTGGGACAGAAACTTTCCGAGGACCAGATACATGAAACGCATAAGGATGATGTAATCGGTTGTTCTGATCTTCAATTTCAGATTCTTTCAGAACCAATTTCTGATTCGACATTGTTGGTGGTTTCAGATCCAGCTGCTGTTGTTGTTGTTGTTGATCACAACTGAAGATTGAAATCAAGAGAGAAAAGAAGAGGTGAAATGGAGAAGACGATAGGGTTTCTACCTTTAATGCATAATGAAGCTTTGTTAATGGCTTTTTTAGGAGTATATGATTCGATGCCATTATTGAATTGTTTGTTTTAAAAAATTGGAGAGTCTCCAACGGTCATATTTTGTGTTTTGACTTTTCCGACTTTACTCAAAGTCAACAAAAGAATATGCTCCATGCCTCCCAATCAATTTTATAGCAAGACGAGTATATGATATAATGGCATTGTTTAAGAAAATAAAAATTTATAAGCAAATTATGCAAATTTTTACTTTCAAACTGTTTAATGGATGTACATAAGTTGACTTATAATTTAGCTTATTTTCGGTATACGTGTTTGGATGCACATAAGTTGACTTATGTTTTATCGATGTCTACTTTGAGTAGCTTATAAGGAACTTTTTGTCATCTTTTCCGATTATACCCTCATTAATATTAATTATTATTTTTTTAAGATGTTCTTTTTAGTCATTTAAATGGTTATCAGCTAGTTTTTGCTAAACATAATTTGTTCATGTTTATCATATAAATTTAGCTTATAAGTCATCACTAGCTTATAAGCTATCATTAGCTTATCGATTATCACTTTATCGGTAGTTTGCCAAACATAGCCAATATCTCATAATTACGTTATCCCCAGATTAAGTGTCTACATTATTATTTTTACTTGTCCTAAATTAAGTGTTCACTTTCAAAAATAAGTTTTTAATTTTCCATCTATCCTTAAATATGAGATGGAGAAAGTTTCTTTGTCTACTATTAAGGGTATAAGTGTCATTTGGTTATTTAAAAAGTGTAATAATTGCAGATTCCTAAAACTATGTGTTATTTTCATTGTAGACACTTATTTTGGGATGGAGGGAGTATAATTTTTCTGTAATAGAGTAAGAAATGTTAAAATCTTTATAAAAATTTATATCTAACTCAAACAGTTATTTATTTTAGCAATTTTAACATTAACTAGATTAATAAATATTCAATGAACTTAATAAAATATTATTATCTCTCCAACACATTTTATCTCAACTTTTTAATCGGTTAGAGCATCTCTAAAAGTTTCTCCGTTATTTCTGTAAAATAGAAAATCAAAATATAAATTATTTAAAAAATATTGGGTTCATCTATAACCGCTTCTCCATTTTAAAAATTACAAAATACATTTTATTATTAAAATATTTTATATTTTTAATAAAATATTATTTATCTCACCTAAAAATTTAATTTCAATTTTTCTTATTGATGGAATATAATAAAAAAGAGTTTCTCTCTCATGGTAATTATATTTGAAGATTTTTTTAAATTTGAACATTTTTGTACTTTATCTCTTACTTTCTCCATTTTGTAGAAAGCTTCGATGATACTCTTGGAGTAAAAAATTGTTCAAAATCTTTATTTTGTTCATTTCAGAATTACTTTTAGATATGCTCTTAGATATAATTAAAATACTATTTTCTCCTTCTTCTAATGTGTTATAGAGTTTTCTCGAAATTTAGATATTTTTATTATAATATCTCTCATATTTTCTCTATTTTAGTATATAGGATAACATACGTCTTGGAGTAACAAAAATGATAAAAAAAATTCCTTCATTTTCACATAGTTGTTGGAGTAGATCTGTATATAAATTTGTTTGGTACATGGTATCAAAGCATAACAAATTTTTCAAAAAAAAAAATTCCTTCATTTTCACATAGTTGTTGGAGTAGATCTGTATATAAATTTGTTTGGTACATGGTATCAAAGCATAATAAATTTTTCAAAAAAAATTAAAATGTTGAATTTTAAAATTCAAAATTATCAAAAATAATGCATTAAACTCTTATAAATTTTTTATTTTATAGATTACAATATTTATTATATTATTAAAATATTATATACATTTAATAAAAATATTATTTATTTTTATTACACATTTAATAAGATATTATTTATTCTCAATTAAACATTTAATTTTAAACGTTTTATTGGTGGAATATATTAAAAAATGTTTATCTCACATGATAATCATTTTTAGAGAATTTTCGAATTTGACGATTTTTGCACCTCTCTCTCTCTCTCTCTAAAATAAAGTATAGAAATTCAAATTTTCTCTATTATAGATTAAATTTTTTGGAGAATCTACTGGAGCAAAATAAATTGTTCAAAACCTATATTTTCTCAATTTTGAAGAAAACCCGTTGGAGGATGCTATTGTGTACTATGGTAGTATCATGGTACCAACTTATTTAATCTTTTACTAGTTTTTTGTATTTCTTTTAGTTATTGAATATTAAGGGTGCGTTTAGTTAGCAAAAATTGTTTTCATTTTCCAAGAAAACGTTTTTAGAAAATGAAGTTGAGTTTTCATTCTCAGTTTTCTATGAAATTTTTTCAAAACGTGTTTAGTTGAAATGGCGGAGTTTTCATTTTTCATTTTTACAAAATTAGAAAACGGGTTTAATTGTGCATTTTCTACCAGTTTTCATTTCATTTTTACAAATATTACAATATTAGACATATTTTACACACACGCACACACACTTTCACAAACATAAACACACATTCACACACACATTCACAGACACACACACACATTCACACACACACACACACTTTCACTTTCACACAGACATACACACACACATACATTTTCACTTTCACACAGACACACACACACTTTCACTTTCACACATTTTCACACACACATTCGCACACACATACTCACTTCCACACACACACACACACGCACACACATTCACACACACACACACACACTTTCAACACGCACACACACACACACACTATCACATGCACACACGCACACATATTTACACACACACACACACACATTCTAAATTTGAAAAAAAATGGAAAAATGAAAAATGAAGAGTGGTAGAAAATGCACAAACAAACGCGTTTTTTTAATTTTCTAAAAATGAAAAATGAAAACTCCACCATTTCAGCTAAACGCGTTTTCTAAAATTTTTATAGAAAACTGAGAATGAAAGCTCAACTTCATTTTCTGAAAACGTTTTATAGTTAACTAAACGCACCCTGGAGTTTTCATTTTCCATTTTTAGAAAATTAGAAACCACGTTTGGTTGTTGTAATGTCCCACATTAATTGGGGATGAGAACAAAAGTTGCCTTATAAGGGACTTGGATACCACTTCTATCAGACGTGTTTTAAAACCGTGAGTCCAGGTGTGCGAACAAAGCGGACAATATCTGGTACGGTTGGCCTGAGATGTTACAGTTGTGAATTTTCTACCACTTTTCATTTTTTTCAAATTAGAAAGTGGGTGTGAGAGCGTATGTGTATGAATGTGTGTGTGAAAATGAATGTGTGTGTGAGAGAGAGTATGTGTGTGTGTGTGTTTGTGCGAATGCGTGTGATTGAAAATGAAAGTGTGTGTGTTTGTGCGAATGCGTGTGATTGAAAATGAAAGTGTGTGTGTTTGTGAAAATGTATGTGTGAAAATGAAAATGAAAGTGTCAGTGTGTGTGTGTGTGTGTGAGAGAGAGAGAGAGAGAGAGAATGTGTGTACGTGTGTGCGTGTGTGTGTGAAAATATGTGTGTGTGTGTGTGTGTGTGTGAATGTGTGTTTGTCTGTGAAATGTGTATGTGTGTGTGTGTGAATGTCACTACTAGAAAATTGAGTATTTTCAATGAAAATTTTCAACGGAAAATGTCGTTGAAAATTTTCTATGAATTTTAAAGGGATTATTGACAAAACATAATTTTTCTATGAATTTTCAACGAATTTTTCACAAAATGCATTTTAAAGGGAAAATTCGTAGAAAATTTATGTTCTGTCAATAATCCTCTAAAATTCGTAGAAAATTTTCAACGACATTTTTCATTGAAAATACTCAATTTTCTAGTAGTGTGTGTGTGTGGGTGTGAATATGTATTTGTGTCTGTGAAATGTGTGTGTGAAAATGAAAGTGTTAGTGTGTGTGTGTTTATGTGAATGTGTGTGTGTGAAAATGAAAGTGTGTGTGTGTGTGTGAATGTGTGTGTGAAAATGAAAGTGTGTGTGTGTGTGAATGTATGCGTGTCTGTGTGTGTGTGTGAGAGAGAGAGAGAGAGAGAGTGTGTGTGTGTGTGAAAATATGAATGTGTGTGTGTTGTACGAATGTGGATGTGTGAAAATGGATGTGTGTGTGTGAATATGTGTGTGTGTGTGTATTTGTGTGAATGTGTATATGTGAAAATGGAAGTGTGTGTGTGTGTGTGTGTGTGTTTGTACGGTTGTGTGTGTGTATTTGTGCGAATGTGTGTGCGTGAAAAAGGAAGTGTGTGTGTGTGTGCATGTGTGTGCGCGAATGTGTGTATATGAAAATGAAAGTGTGTGTGTGTGTGAAAATGGAAGTGTGTGTGTGTGTGTGAAAATAAATGTGTGTGTGTGTGTTTGTGTCTTTGAAAATGTGTGCAGGTGTTTGTGCGTGTGTGTGTGTGAAAGTGTGCGTGTGTGTGTATGAAAGAGTGTGTGTGTGTGTGTGTGTGTGTGAAAGTGTGCGTGTGTGTGTATGAAAGAGTGTGTGTGTGTGTGTGTGAATGTGTGTTTGTGTCTATGAAAATGTGTGTGTGTGTGTGTGAAAATGAAAGTGTTAGTGTGTGTGAGTGAGTGAGTGAATGTGTGAAAATGAAAGTGTCAATGTGTGTGTGAATGTGTGTTTGTGTCTGTAAAAATGTGTGTTTGTGTCTGTGAAAATGTGTATGTGCGAAAATAAAAGTGTTAGTGTGTGTGAATGTGTGTGAAGTGTGTGTGTGTGTGTGTGAAAATGAAAGTGTCAATGTGTGTGAAGTGTGTGTGTGTGTGTGTGTGTGTGAAAGTGTGCGCATGTGTGTGTGCATGTGTGTGAAAGTGTTTATGTGAATGTGAATGTGAAAAAGTTTTTAGAAAATGAAAATTTTGAAAACTGATAAAAGTTGTTTTCTAAATATAATGTAAATTTAGAAAATGATTTTTTTTTTTTGGAATTTTTTTGAAAACTGAACGAACTAAATGCGTTTTCCAAATTTTCATTTTCTCTGGAAAAAATTTCTAGAAAACGAAAAAAAATTCTAGAAAACGGGAAATTTTTCACTAACTAAACGCAACCTAAACATTTTAACTTTTACCACTTTGATTGAACATTTGAATTTTGCAGGTTTTATGTCTTACAATTAAAAACCTCTAAACATCACATTTATTGCCTAAAAATTCAAAAGATGAACAAACCGACAAGTTTTCATCTATGTAATTTTAAGTTAGTACAAAACCACTACTAACATGTACCAACTGAAAAAGTTGGTACCGCGTATAATTGATTATACATTGATATAAGGTTTTGCATATCAATTCTAATTGATTGGTATACAATATTGGGCAAAAAAGTTGATACCTTAACAAGTCCACCCTATTTCCTCCTATACGTACACAGTACCAAAATAAATGTTCACATTTCTAGTTTATTTTAAAAAGGAGAGTTTCAAATACAAAATTTTTACTTGGTACATAACTACATATCATACAAACAAATCAATTACGAAAATGATAAGAATTTTTTATTTATTATGATCTGGATATTTATTAAAAATGATTTGAATTCATTCATTATGATTAATACTTTAGGTCAGGAAACAATCGACATATTTATTGAAATAAATTTTGGGATGAACTTGTTCCCTTGGCTAATTGGACCTAGTTGTGAAAAACGGGTATTATTTAGGTATGACAGTTGCGACCGATCTTAGATCAAATCTAGTTCTTCTTTTTTTGATACTTTTCGATTTGGTGTTTACTATGAATAAATTATATTATTAAGTTTTATTTAAACAAGTGTTTTAAATTAAAGAAATAAAATTTAGGATTTAGAATTTCCAATATTTAACTATAACACGGCATTTTTTGGAAGGAAAATAAATTTTATAAAAGAAATATTCAAACGTACATCATATGAAGAAAAAAAATTACACTATATATTGAATGATTTATATTGGGTTATTGGCCCTTAAGGATACAAAACTATATTACATGAAATAAAACATATAGGCCTTGTTTATTCAAAAAAAAAACATATAGCCCTTGTTTGTTTTTTCATTTTAAGCTCTTAATTATCACTTATGTCTGATTCATTTAGACGTTTCATAACCATTTCATAACTGAAATCAGACTTCAGCACCTCTTAAAAAACAGACGTCACCTTAAAATAATAATATTGGGTTATTGGGCCTTAAGGATAAAATATTGCGCCTTAAGGATAGAATATTGGGCCTAACTAAAATGCGCCTCTTAACTGGGCTTAATTGGGATTAGTCTCAACCCAACTTTTTAATACGGAATTAGGCTTCTCACGCTCAATCGACATCAAACCGAGCCTACAGGGGTTGGACTATTCCCGGCTTGGGGTAGGAGATGGGCTCAGGGCTATTTTCGGGTCCAAGATTGATTTTTGTACACTGTATATAATAAACTATTCATATACGTAAATATGTCTATAATAAATTGTATATGTATCAAGTATGATATTGTATTTTATGTATAGAAGGAGTACTATTTTAGAAGACAAACTATATAAGTACATCATTGTTCTTGCATGTTGTTTTCAATACATGGACATATAAATGGTAATTATGGCATAATCGTAATCAAAGGTGATAATTATACTCGTTCTTTTACTTAACGAAATGTTATTTTCTCAGTTACATTATATATGTACTTTTTTTACTTTTTATTGACTATATATATATTTTAACTTGGTGATAAATTTTAAAAACTATGAGTGTGCATTATTCGGCTAATTCTCATATTTTCCTGGTGTGACAAACCTTTCATGTTTTTACGGATATCATAAGGACCAAAAAGACACACTTGTCTTACTCTTTGTTAGAGTTTGTTATTATTTTCGGTTTAACAGTTAATCCTAGTCAGCATTAGTTAGACTTCTTTGACTTTTCTGTGTATATATAGACACTTCTTCTGTTTAATACGACATACAGAAATTCCCTAATCTCTCTCTACATTTTCTTTCTCTCTGCTCTCGTTTTCTCACTCTTACAGCAATTCTCATGTGTACCATCTCAGTCCTGTGAAACCTCACTACCACTGTTTGAATCAACAATACACCACACATAATATAATGTGCAAGTATAAATCATGTTCATGCATTTCTCAAAACTAACGACATGGTTTTCATGCATCAACTTTTCATAACACCATTTAATCGTACAAAAAACTAATATCAAATCGTTGCACAACTTTGTTAAAAACATGTTAAAACTCAATCTTCGTTCTCAATCCATTGCTAATAATTTATGAGGATTTTGGTTTTTGTTTTGGTTTTAAAATAGAGGATATTGGTTTTAAATGGTTATCAAATCATCACCTAAAATACACTAGGGTTTTGTTTGCTTATAGAAATATATCACAATTGTTTGGGGATTTCTAGAACCCATTAATTTCATTTTCTTCACTTTCAAGAATTAAGATCTAGTTTCTCTATTTTTGTTTTTATCATTTTTTTCTTCATTCAATATATATATATACAATTATCTTTTACGAGTTGTAATAGTGGTGGGATGAACATCAATAGTTGTTACAGTGATGGGCTGACATCAATAGTGGAGGGGTTGCGTTGACGAAGGACGGTTGGGGCGTAATGGGTGCAGGTTGGTGGTGGCACCGGTGGTGTGAGTGGTGGTGGTGACGGCAATGATGGTTGCATGGTGGTGATTCGGTTAACATTTGATAAACGATAACTTAATGAACAAAATTAATAATAAAAGATTTTAATCCTCAAAAGATTATATTTATTATGGAACTTTAATATTTAAAGTCAAATTGTCAACACATATTCTTTCATTAACTAAAACCATGTTAATGATTAATATCCACCATTTACAGAATTTTATAAACCAATTTAAGACAAAAAAAAAAGATTTATAGCAATAGATGTTCCTTATAATAAAAGTAGCATGTTATTATAGAATGAAATTAAGGGCAAGTTTCCTTCTTTAATCGGCTTAACGAAACTAATGTCTTATTCGCTCAACATTAAGTCCTTAAGCAATGTTTGTTTTTTTTTGTCGATATTTAAATAATGATTAAATTAAATAATTCACTACGTATCTGATCTATATATCAATCTTTTTATTTTAAATAGATATTAATAAATAAATAAATAACCCTAAATGCCAATGTTGACCTAGTACCACATACATCTATTTGAGTCCATTTTGATGATTTGTGACCTAATTTTAATGTCCACTAATACAAAATGGAAAAAATGCATTTAATACATGTCCATTTAGGTGGTTTAAGGAAAGTATATTTGAAGCAAAAGGTTGAGGTATAACTTTTATGTTTGAAATATAACATCTTTCGATATGGTATCATTGTCTGCCGTCATATTTCTATCAAATCGGAAATCATATATAATGAATTAATGATTGCTGATATCTACTTATAAACTTTTGTGAAAGCTTCGTCGATATATTAGAAATCGACTAAAACCTTTTCTTTTTCTTTTTCAGCCAACTTGAAAGGTGCTTTTCCTCGAAAGAATCGAAACTTAAAATAGTGTAAACAAAGGAAGGTTCTCATCATATCCCAAATGATGTCATCTGGGCCCGCAAAGAAGGGACTCAGTTCGCTTCCTTTCGCTTCATCCTCCTATCTATGCGATTTTCTGTTGCAATACTTTTAGTTTAGTTTTTCGGATATAAATAGTTTCAACCTTAAAATTAAATGTGTTGAAGAAGTAATAGAAGAAATGGAATCAAAATAGATAGGATATTTGGTTCGATGAAATAAATAACAAAGGAATTGAATGGATATAATATTCTGTTTGGCATAATTTTCTGAAAATATGGTGGGGGGCTGAAAGTGATCTGATATTTGTTTCTTCTGCTTCTACCTTTTTGTTTTGCATATGGTTGCTGTCTACTGAGTGGTGGGTTTTACCCCCTTGCTGTGTAATTTGGTTTTTCTTGGTGAAATAAAATCTAATGGCCTTTCAAAAAAAAATTATTATTGATATTTGGTTGACATATAAAAGTTGAAACATACTTTATATGAATTTTTCTATTTATGTATAGGTGTATAGTGTACTATATAGTATTATATCCAGGGTTTTAAATAACTAACTATCATGTCATGACGTAAGATACATTTATACTGTTATGATAAAACTGTAAAATGTTTGTGTAAGACGTGTCTTATGTTATGGTGTGCTATGACGTGCGTTTTTTCCAATACACAACTTTTTTCAATACTTGAAAAAAATTTATCTTTAATGTTTTTATACTTTTAGCTTTACAATTTACATTATCACATATTTATCTACTATGGACATTATTTAATAAAAATATTTAATATTTGATTTGCAAATATTAAAATATAAAAAAAGTTGTTTTTTTTAAATCATCGTGTTATAAAGATAACGCAAATCCTTTTGGGAAGACTTGGAAGCATTAATTAATAATATTTTTAATTGCAATCTTAGTTGAGATTTTCATGAGCTTTTTTACTTTCTGTAACTTTTTATTTTATTTTTGTAGATAAGAATTTCAGTATATTTTGTTAAATTATTAGAAAAAGAAGGTAAACACAAACACATCAGTAAACTATTATTTATATGCTAAGAAAATAAAATTACACTATTGACACTAGAAGTAATTTGTGTTCGCTTAGCCTATGTAGATAAGATATGTTGAAGTCTCGTATCAATTAGACGTGAACCATTTTTTCTATGTATATATATTAAAAAACTTTCTTCTTTTAACGATAATTTTTTGAATTATACATATAAGGGGGCGTTTGGTTCGTCGGAATGGAATGGAATCTGGTGGAATTGGAATTTGAATTCCATTGACCAGATTCCAATTCCCTTGTTTGGTTCATTGTTTTCAAGAATTGGAATTTGACAAATTCCAAAGAATTCCAAAAGAGCGCAATTTGAGATTTCTTGGGTTACCTTTGGGATTTCATGGGAATTGAATTTGCTCTTTTTTTAATTCCTCAAATACCCTTACCACATTACCCAACAATATCAAAATCGAACCGTTTGGATTTTCGATTCGGTTTTTTTGGGTTTTTTTTTTTTTTTTTTCAGTTTTCGGTTTTTCGATTTCGGTTCGGTTTTTTCGGGGGGTTTTTCAGTTTTCAGTTTCGGTTTCTCGGCTTTTTTCGGTTTTGTTTCGGGTTTTGTTCACCCTAGCAGTTAGGTTCTCCATCGTCTCTTGCAACAACCAAAATATGTCTTGCCCTAACAGATGTTGTTTTGCAGTTTTTTTCTATTTTTGATGTTTTTCTGTTGTTTTTAGCCGTTTTTACTGTAAAAAAAATTATGATTTTTGCAGTTTTAGTTGTTTTATGCAGTTTTTAGTTGTTAAAAAACTCATTATTTTTAGTGTTAAAAAAATTGAAGTAATTAATAATTATTTTATTTTATTAATTTTTGTTTTAAAAAAATTAAATTTAATAAAAATGGTATTTTAGTCATTTACTGGAATTTCATTTCAATTCCAAAGCTACATTCTGTGAACCAAACAGACAGATTCCAATTCTTTCAACAGATTCCATTCCAATTCTGCCAACCAAACAGCTGGTCAAACCTGACAACCTTCGATTTCAATTCCTTCAAAGTCAAGTTCCTTTGACAGATTCTATTTCATTCAATTCCATTCTGCGAACCAAACGCCTCCTAAGGGTTTTAAATATTCTTGTAATATTTTGTTAAAATGTAAGGATATGATTTTTTTAAAATTAAATTAAGGTATAATTTTTATCAGAATATTGTATTTTAAAAATTGCTCAAGATATATTTGGATACTTACGATCTTCTAAATTAATTTATTCGTAAAAAATCAAGTTACTAATTTAATAATTTTTAATAACATTTATATGAAATTAAAAAACTCAACAAAGAAAACGTTGATGGGTCAACCCAACCCACTTTTTGATCCATTTTTTTTGACGTGATCCTGTTTTTCCCCGTCACCCAATCCAACCCGACCAACTCATTTTACCACCTCTAATTTTGTACTGTAATATAGGGACGAGTTCAAATGAGAACTTAAATTTGGCTATGAACGTGAGGACAAATGAGAGGGCGACATGTGTCATATTCAGACTGAATAATTAAAAAATATCCAGACTGAATAAACACTATATTCAGTTTTATTCAGTCTGAATATTTCTTTGATTATTCAGTCTGAATAACATACATTCAGACATGTGTCGCGCTTGATTTAAGTATTTAATTATTAGTCGGATTATTTGATTGATAAAAGGGTATAACAACTTGTTTATATTAATTATTTGTTTTGTTGTACTTGCTATTCATGAACAATTCCTTCATCTTAAGCAAGGGTACAATAATCACTCATTCATCATCCATATAAACCATGCTTGACTTTGCCTCATTTCTCTTATTCATATGACCTTCTTCTTGGTCATAAGTTTACATCTTTTTGGCATATAGTGTAAGACGATTGGTCGAAAACATAAGAGATCGTGAGGTAGAATCTGGTCTTTCTGTCTGTTGATTTATAAAAAGAATCATTTAGCTGTTTTTTGCATGTGGTTATATAGATATATTGATTCAGATGAAGGTGTTTTCTGAGCTTCCACTGGACATGGTGATCGTGGTTATCTCTTTGCTTACGCTTGAAGATGCAATACGCCTTTGTTTGATGCAAAAAGAGTGGTTTCAACTTCGACTATGGAGGCATTGTGGTTCCTTTGAGCTTAGAAAAATTGCCACCTCGCCGTACGTTGGTAAGAATAATAAGAGAAAAAAGATTCATTGTAATACTGTAAATTTGGAAAGAATATCTGAACTTATAGCCTCAGTGTTGCTCCCACCAAGAGATTGAGTTGGTAAGTGTGGCTTTGTTTGGCGTGTGTGTGATTAGATCAATTTCAAGATGATATAGTTTATGTGCACAATGTTATGATTGATTTTTACGATAAAATAGAATGATTTTTATTTTGCCTACTTTTACTCGGAAGAATCTTAGTTATCTGAAGTGGTATCAATTGCCAATCTAATAAAAAAATTAGTCGTTTTATAAAAAGGGTATGACACCACCATCTTGATAGCTTTCATGATACCAGTCCCACAACCATCATACGAGTTGTAACTCATGTGTCCCCAGGGTCAAGGTGAGACTAGTGCCTGAGGTCAAACCCATATCCCTCTTCTACAATGACATCCACCTCCTTATCCAAGACATGCAATTTAGATCGGAAAAAACACAGTTATAAACATACAACCAACCTATCTCCATTTCCACAATATACAAGTAATACCAATACTGATAGTCTCCAACTGTTTTTTCAAAAAAACGAATACCAACAATGGCAGTTTTCAAGTGTTTTTCAAAAATACAAACACAGTCAATATTGACGGACTTCAACCGTTTTTTTCAAGAATGAACACTAACGTTGACATTTTTCAAATGTTTTTCTAAAAAATGAAAATTACCAACTATAATGGTATCGATAATGCATAGAAAAGTGATATTTTTCTAAACGGATCAAATAACATAATGTGTAACGTTATAGGAATTACTAAGCATTTTCCTGGGTCTTTTTAGAAAAAAAGAGGTAAGTACCAACTTTATGAATATATTTGGCGCCAACTAACTACAATATGAAGCAAAAGTTACACTTACTACCTTCTACTATTGGCTTAATGCAAAACAAGGCTTTCTATCAACTCAAGCATAATACTAACGACTAAAATCCCCTCGGCTTAATAATGAGCACGTTGGTTACAAACTTACAATTATAAGATTCGGGTATGCAAGTATCGAATGCCCCCTTCAGTTTATACACAACAAAACTCATATACACACACTCCTTGACTTTTGGAATTTTGGTGAGACTTGAACCTTTGACCTCTAAGAATACAGGAATCTAAATACGGCCAGGGCCAATGACCCTTTGGTAAATGCAATGACAACTAACCTCTATATGTTTTTTTTGTATGAGTCCTTAGGATTGTAAATAATGGCTTTTATCCCAAATTACTTGGGATGTGATTCGCTAAACCGACAATGATCTTGATGAAGCGACAACGACATCATACTTCTGAGTTCCTAGTGTTATGAGTCCAACATCAGCTAGTCTTGAACTTTTCTATATATCGAAACCTCCCTTCTCTACGGTCTCTTTTCGAGAGTAATTTAATGGGGTTCCAGATATATCACATGGAATCAGAGCCAAGATCTATCTCTAGGACATCTGTGCCTATCTAGCTTCCATTTGGAGGGGGGGAATGTTAGGCGCTATTTGTTTACATTGAAACCTCCCTTCTCTATGGTCTCTTTTCAAGAGTAATTTGATGGTGTTCCAGATACATCACATGGTATCAGAGCCAAGATCTACCTCTAAGACATATGTGCCCATCTAGCTTCCATTTGGAGGGGGGAATGTTAGGCGCTATTTGTTTACATCTTAACAGTTCCATTAAGAGGCAGCCTCTGAATCGTTAAGAGGTGAATCCTGTTCGGTGAAAAATAAGTCTGCCTCTTAATGGTTCTGAAACCCTCTAAATCATTTTGTATCCTGGACCTCTCTGAACCATTAAGATCCCTAATTACATCCTGGACAATTACCAAACGATTATATTTAATTTTGCACTATATCATAAGAGCCTCTTAATCATTCTGGACCACTTAATCATTCTGCACCAAACCATTCAGCAGCTGCCAAATAGTTCAACATATGTTGGAACCTCTCCTCTCTTCAATGGCTACTTTGAACAGAAATCTAATGCGGTTCCACATATTCTGTTCAGAATACCATAAACCAAATAGATTTCACAAGTTCAAAACTAAGTTACATATGGGCATTAGTTCATAACATGAATATGGTGATATAAAATGCCACAAAACTTAAAAAAAAACTCTCATATAGATCACAATCAGATTTAAAAACTAAAGAGAACTGACCGATGATTGCTGAATTTGGTAAAAAAAGACCATTTAAGCTCTCTTTTTCCTCATCTGTGCCGGTCGTTGACCAATCATCTTTGACTTTTGCGAATGTGGTAGCAGACCACGCAAGATTGCTAATAACGAAAAACCCAAGAACGGAAAGTAGAGCTGCAATAGCTTTTCTGATGCTTTTCGGGATCCAACAAGTTCTGATAATATTGCAACCTTTTAAGAAAATGAAAAAGATTGAATTCATTATTGGTCATTTCTTTTGTGATTCAATCATATTATTACGCATCATTTGTGTACTATAATTGATATAAATAAACTGTTCTTTAAAGTATAAAATATTTATATACAGCAAATACTCATGTACACTAATCACAGGTACCACTTACATAGCAAGGTCAATAACGAAAAGATTTAGCTAATGACATTCCTAGAAGGAAAGCCATGGATGCTTGATACTCGAAAAGGGCTAATGGCCCTAAGTACAGGAACTGACCGAACAAAAACCGGTTTTTCCCACATTTGGTGCGACAAGGGTTGTTTGTTTACCTCTTAACAGTTCCATTAAGAGGCAGTCTCTGAATCAGTAAGAGGAGAATCCTGTTTGGCAAAAGATAAGGCCGCCTCTTAATAGTTCCAAAACCCTCTGAATCATTTTGTATCATGGACCTCTCTTAACCATTAAGAGCTCTGATCTCATTTTGAACAATTACCAAACAATTATATTTCATTTTGTACTGTATCATAAGAGCCTCTTAATCACTCTGCACCAAACCATTCAGCAACTGCCAAACAGTCGCTACAAACGGACATGACTGAGTAAGACATAAATGCATTTCTTCTGACCCACCAAAATAGGTGGAATTAAAATCAGGGAGATGAGAAGCTTGGTAAATTACTAAACTACCCATGCCAAAATAATACCCTAAAACCTTTTACAATTCTTTTATCTGCCTACCTCACTCAAGCCCATCCAGTGTAGTTTGCGTACAAAATGCACCCAGAGGGTCTTGGGGTGGGATGTAGGCAGACCTGCCTTCTACCCGAAAGAGCGGAACAATTGTTTCCAATATCTATACCCACCAAGGTCTTTTCTCTTATATGATACCTAAATCTATAGATACGAATGACTAATATAAAATAAAATCTTCCTTCTTCCACTTGACTTAATGCTAAATTTAGTGTTGTTTGCCTTCTAACCGGATGTAGATTGATTGAAAAATGGGATGCTATCTTGCATCAAGTGATTTGTGGGCTTCACAGGAGCTCACCAAGCCATTATGATTCACAAACATAGCAACATTATAACCATTAAAACAAGCAATGGTTCTTTCTAATTTAAATGAGAAAAGATCAATTCAACTATCAACATCAACAAGGTCCCATGGTCATAATTAATTTCCACCCAAATCCATTTAGATTTTGATGAAGCACCAAATGCTCATCCAAACAACTAATTAGGCAATTAGCCCACTGAGTTTTGTAGTAAACTGCACCAACTACAACATTGTGATGAGATCAAACTTATAAACATCATCTCCAAGTTCATATTGCCACCAAATATGAATGTGTTCTCACAATCTTATAACCCTAAAGGGTCCGTTTGGTTTGCAGGATTGTTTTTGAGGGATTTGGATTTCATGGAGAGATTTGGATTTCATGGAGGAATTGGAAATCATAGGTGTGTTTTGTTTGTAGGATTTGGATTCCATCATTTATAAAAACATTTATAAATAATTGTAAAAATAATTATATTACATTTTTTATTACTCAATTATTATAAAACAAATGTTTTTAACATTTTTAACATTTTTTAAAACATTATTTCATACAATCCTATGAAATCCAGTGAAATCCCGAGGATTTCAAAAATCCTATGTTTGTAGGATTTCAATTGAATCCTGGGATTTCAAATCCGGACAATCCAACAAACCAGACATAGGGTTGGAATGGATTTGAAATCCAAATCCTCCCAAATCCATTCCATTCCCGCAAACCAAATGGACCCTAAGAGGGTGTTCGGTTGGTTTTCCATTAAGTTTTGTACGGATAAAGTTGTCTGCAAACTGTGGATTAATCTGTCTGTATAGATTAATCTATCTGTATAAATGAGAAGATTTTTTTTGGGAGGGTTGTTTTATATATGGAAGGAGCGTATTTTTTAATCGGAAGGGACAGGTTTGGAAAAAAACTTGTGTTTCTGCATAAAGCTCCCTCCTAGAAGCTTACCAATAAGTCACTTTCTGAGTTTCTACATCATTAAGCCACTACCAATCACTCATTCATAGCTGATCCAACAAGCTGTGAGTCCTATTAAGCTCACTAAGCTGCTAACAAACAGACCCTAAGTGGAATACCAAATACATACTAAATGATACCAAATTCATACTAAATGATACTAGATTCAAAGTGGAAAATTTCCCATTTTTTAATAGATCAAACTGGAAAAAAAACAAAGATATAGAAGTTAAGAATTACCATAGCAGTCAAAGTGGTCACGCCATACATCAAACAGGTGGTGCGCAACCAAGATTTCCCAGAAACAATACCATAAAGCGAAGCGATCGAGAGGGGCCAAGCGAAAAGAAGTTCGAGCCAAATAAGACCAACGAAGAAATGGGGTTTTTCAGAGACCAAATAATCTTCATATTCATGGGTGTACCAGTTCTTGAGGTCTACGAGGACGTTCGGAAAGATACTGGAAGGAAGACATGTTTGAGCATCGAGAAGTGGAGCTGCGATTGCGATTACGAGGAAGACGATGAACAGAATCGCATCGATTAGCTTCATGAATGCTCCCATTGTTGATTGAATTTTGAATCTGATCTTTTTTCTCCTTCGGATTCTTCGAAGTTGAATAGAAAGGTCAAAGTTCAAAAGTATTTGGTAAAAGTTCCAGCACCACAATGTGACCTCGGGAAAGGAAATAGAAACGGTCATATTTTAATGAGTAAACTACGATTTTGGTCCCTATGGTTTACTGTTTATAACGATTTTGGTCCCTGTGGTTTAAAAACTGCTTTTTTGGTCCCTATGGTTTACGGCTCCTCGTTCAATTCTTTCGAAGTTATTGGATCCTTTTCCGCGTTCGAGAATCCCCTCCCTTCTTCCACTCCGTCCCGAAGAGTAACTAGGACCAATTTAGTCACGTTTTCATGTTTCAATTGAACACTTTCCGTTTTTTATTATTCTCAAAGGAAAAGATTATTCTCTTTACCAAACATATGCGGATCCAATCACGATCTTATAATAAGAACAAGAGATCTTTCTCGATCAATCCCCTTGCCCCTCATTCTTCGAGAATCAGAAAGATCCTTTTCAAGTTTGAATTTGTTCATTTGGAATCTGAGTTCTTCTACTTCATTTTTATTTACTTATTTTATTGATTTTTATTTAATATGAATATTTTTCCCTCTCTTTTTTTATATTATTCCTTAGGTCCCATAGGTTTGATCCTTTAGAATTGGACTCATTTTCTCATTGAGCGAAGGGTACAAAATAAATCAGATTGATTAAAAGCACTATGTGAAATATTCGGGTTTTTCCTCTTCCTCTATCCCATAGGTACAGTGTTTGAATCAATCGAGAACCTTTTCTTCTGTCTGAATCGATATTATTCCATTCCAATTCCTTCCCGATACCTCTCAAGGAAAATCTCGAGTTGGATCCTAAATTGACGGGTTAGTGTGAGCTTATCCATGCGGTTATGCACTCTTCGAATAGGAATCCATTTTCTGAAAGATCCTAGCTTTCGTGCTTTGGTGGGTCTCCGAGATCCTTTCGATGACCTATGTTGTGTTGAAGGGATATCTATATAATCCGATCGATTGCGTAAAGCCCGCGGTAGCAGCGGAACCGGGGAAAGTATACAAACAAGACAGTTCTTTTCTATTATATTAGTATTTTCTATTTAATTCATATTAGATTAGTCTTAGTTAGTGATCCCGGCTTAGTGAGTCCTTTCTTCCGTGATGAACCGTTGGCGCCGATCCTACATTTTGTCTCTGTGGACCGAGGAGAAAGGGGGCTCGGCAGGAAGAGGATTGTACCGTGAGAGAAGCAAGGAGGTCAACCTCTTTCAAATATACAACATGGATTCTGGCAATGCAATGTAGTGGGACTCTCATGTCGATTCGAATGAATCATCCTTTCCACGGAGGCAAATCTTTGCCTGTTAGGTAAGAGGATAGCTAGTTAAAAATTCTGTCTCGGTAGGACATGTATCTCTATTACTATGAATTTCATAAATGAAGTAGTTAATGGTGGGGTTACCATTATCCTTTTTGTAGTGACGAAAAGCAGTTTTTAAACCACATGGACCAAAATCGTTATAAACAGTAAACCATAGGGACCAAAAACGTAGTTTACTCAATTTTATTTAAGTAAAATACAAGTTTAGTCCCTGTAATTATAAGAAAATATGGATTAGGTCCTATAATTTCTACAAAATGGAGAACCAAAAGTCAAAGTCTCCAAAAAAAATATACATCCATCTCAAACAAATTCCTCATTTTGGAAAATTCAATATTGACTATAATATTAAAATACTGCATTTATCTATTAAATATTATGTATTTTTTTAAATATTTATTTTTCAAAGTTTTTTATTGGTCATTTCATTTGGTAATTATCTTTGAATTGAACTCCATATTTGGAGAAAAAATCACTTTCTCCCCTACTTTCTCCGTTTTGGAAGATGATTATGGGGGAAACTATTGGAGCAAAATACTTGCTCAAAATCCTCATTTTTTTTTATTTTCTCCATTATGGAGAAGCTGTTGGACTTGGAGATGCTCTAACGTTGATAACCTTTGCTTCGTCAAATCAAGAGTAATTTGGTTATTTTAATATTTTTCTTAAAAAGTAAACTAATATTAGACTAAATTACGATTTTCGTCTATATTGTTTGTTAATGACTTCCACTTTTGTCCCTATAGTTTAAAAATTCTGATTTTCGTTCCTATAGTTTACAATTTACCGTTATTTTCGAACCTGAACTAAATTCATACCTTTATGTAGAAGGGATCAAACCATTAAAGAATTTTAAACCATAGGGACCTAAACAACAATAAATTATAAATCATAAGAATGAAAAAAGAAATTAACTACAAATTATAGGGATGAAAATTATAGTTTATCAACACACAGATGAAAATTGCCATTTTTAACAAACCATAGAGACGGAACATGTAAATTACTTTTAATATTTTATTTTAAAATGATTTCTAATATATATAATAAGTTAATAACAACGTACACATGAATATACATGACTCTCTAGAGTTCAAACTTGACACTAAAACATTTCATGTATCCTTATCCATTCGTGAATGTCTACAAAGCCAAGTCCATGTGTTGGGAATTGGCCATATTTCAAACTTATATAGGTAGTTCTTTTCATCCATGTGTTGGGAATTGGGATGATCAACTTGTGCTCCAATATCTAGAAGTAAAGCTTTCCCATTGAATTCAATTTCTAATGTTGTATTAGAAGGGAATTAGGTATCTCATCTGTAAAGATTTATTTGGACTTTCCCTATAACTTACTTATTAAGCAAGTTCTTAATTAATTCCTTCATCAAGTGGTCTACTAGATTTTGTTGTAACTGAACATATCCAACCGAAATTACCCTCATTCATGATTAACTCACGAATCATGCTATGTCTCACACCTAAGTGTTTAGACTTGCCAATATATATTTGGCTATACGTTTTAGCCAAAGTAACCACACTATCACAAGGATAAAAATTAGTGATATTGGTTTCTATAAAAACCCAAAATCTCAACAAATCAACCATGCATAAAATATCATCCAAATATCAACAGTAATATTGTAGTCTATTACATCTCTTTATTTTTGCAGCGGAAATAAAAGATCCACTACTGAGAATTATCTAACTATGAAAAGGTCTCTACGACATCTAGTCCTTCTCCATGATCTACTCAAAGCTTTCATTTACCCTTAGAAGAGCTCTCTACTAATCCCTTACTTGAAAATGGGTTTAGTTGTGAAAAGTGAGGATTAGACCAAAAGGTCTAGTGAATTCCCCAATAAATAACACAACTATAGAATCCCATTTCAGAAATAAGAAGTTCATAAAATAAAGGAAATCAGGTAAGCCAACAAGTGGATCATGTACATAGTTCGTAGAAACCCCAATATAAATCGCACAATTTCACATGTGATGAAAATTTAGAGTTCCGCACAATTTCACATGTGATGAAAATTTAGAGTTCCGCACAATTCCACATGTGATAAGAATTTAGAGTTCCGCACAATTCCACATACGAATACTCGTACATGGTCCCAAGTGGTGTCTATCCAATATACGCCCAAAATGGATTCAAGGTATATGAATTATAACTCACAAGAGTTTTGCACTATCTCAACGTATACTACTTACTATTGTACATGTCCAAATAACCAAACATATCATGTTATACATAAACCAATGCAATTATCCAACCGTCTTACAAATCATTTATGATTTGAAATAATCAACATGCTTTCATGTAAGAAACTTGGTAATCAATGTAGTTTATAAATCACTGACAAAAGTAAAGTTTAAAGTCAAGGGAACTCACCTGAAGTTGTCTCACCTAATTCCAAGCTCAAATTATTGAACTTCCCAAACCGAAAGCCTAAATTCACCAAGACAAAACAGGGGGTAACCCAAAGTAATACCCTCAAAAGTCTTCTATTTAGGTCCTAAGATGAACCCCTAGAACGATGGTCCAAGCCCTGACCCGAGACGAAAAACGAAACGGACAAAGTTGCACTACAACAATGAGTTGCACGACGTTTGTTGCGGCCTAGCCCGCGAGACTTACTATTGAGTGTTGATCGTCTCTAAAACATACAAAGATCTATTTATAACTCCCAAAAACCCCCCCAATTAAAGATTGGTTACATACCCAAAACAATTCTAATCAAGAATAGAAGATCAAACAACCAGATCATTCTAAAATAAAAGCTTGATATTCAATAACAATGGAGTTTACCACGTCAACACTTCAAATAAGTGGATGACTCTAAGAGGGAACAATAAAGTAAATCCCCAAACCAAAGAATACTCAAAGACTGATATTTCAATCATCAAGATTAATCCCATTCCAAAACAACTAAGGGTTTAGAACCCTAGAATAATCATTGGCCCAAAAACATCAAAGAAGAAGCTTATACTAAAGAGAAGAAGCATATACCTGAAAGTTAGCAAATTCTAAGTTAAACCTTTTCCACAATGCTTATAATTTCTCAACTCCTTCTTCCTCCTTTGTGTTGGTTCCAAAGGAGTCTACAAGAATGTATAAGTATAGAAACAGTTTGTAGGGGGGGGGGGGTGGATACAAACACAACTTTTTAGGGTTTTTAAATAAGTTTATGAGGTAAACAAATTTACAGGTTATAAGCGGAATAAGAATAAGTATTAAACATATTCAATTACAACCTTAGAATCAGTAAGTACGTTTGATGCACAAGATAAGAGATAAATAAGATCAGAGGTTAAAGGTTAAAGGAGAGATAAGCATGCATAAAGATGAAGATGGGGTCTTCATCTATTTATACCCAATGCATTTAATGCAAGTCAGAGGGTACATGTCATGTGTCAAGTTTCTATAGAAAACTTGTCCTTTGTTCAAAAAGCAATTAAGATTTTAGCCGAATATGAACAGTGACCTAGTCAGAGTTGGTAAGCACGTAGGAGACACTCAAGTAACTCCGTACGTACTTTCTGACAAGGCATGGGGGTTTGACATTTTTGCATCGAGTGTAACACCCGAAAATTTTAGTTAAGTTTATGAAACTTTGGAAAAGACTGATACAAGAATTCTGGTATTTCAGGCCTATTTTCAAGTATTTATATCATATTTGGTTGGAGAATTAAAGAAGGAGTCCAACGATATTTTCGGAGTCAATTTGGAGCTAAGACGAAGCATTTATGGGTAAAACATCGTCTAAGGCTAGTTTTCATGTGGGTTAGGATCGAAGCTAGTTACGAGGTGAGTTTTAGAGTTGAAACTAGCTTGATAACTAGCCTAGGCACTTTTGCACTCAATTATGCTTAGCGTGAGTTACAAAGCCAGTTAGCAAATCGTAACTAACTTCACAAGTAGCCCTAAGCTCTTTTTACTTGATTTGTGCTTAGCGTAAGTTACAATGCCAGTTACCAAATGTAACTAGCTTCACAACTAGCGTCAGTGTCTGTTTCGTCAGGAGGGAGCCGCGTGAGTTACCAATGCCAGTTACGAACGTAACTGGCGTCCATATCTGGCGTCAGCCTCTGTCAGCGTTTTAAAGAACGAGAATCGGGATCTTTCTCATTTGAACCATATCTCTCTCAATAATGCTCCGATTTGGGTGATTCAAGTTGCTATGGATTCGTCTCTTGAAGCTCTACAACATGGAAACAAGTATGGCTAGAGGCTATTGATGATTTTACAGCTCATAGGGTGGAAGGTAAGATCACCTCTCCGAAATCTCAAATCTAGGGTTTGGGTTTTTCACCAACAACTCTCATTCTCTCTTGGGTTTGTTTTGTGTATGTTTTTGGAAGTCATGTAGGTGTTCTTGGAAGGATTGAACCATGGATCTAGAGTTATAGCTCAAGGATCTAAAGTCTTCACCGTATGGAACTCGGTATTGGGGTAAAACCTAGATTTAGCCTAAATCTAGCAAGGTGAGTTCAAGATACTTTGTGAAAACTTTGTACATGCCAAAAACGTCCATTTTAAAGTATTAACATGATTCACTTGTTATTTATCAAATGTGTGAGTATTTGTGTAAGTTTGCATATTTGGTATAAAAGGATTTTTAAATCATGAAAGAGGCTTATACTTGGTTTTTAGACATTTTGACAAATAAAGTATAAGTGTGGGTTGTTTGGGTGCAATATCTTTAAATGAAAACCATTTGGTTGTATTTGCATCCTTGGAGTTTTGGAACTTATAAATCATTGAAAAATACAGATTATTGCATTATGGGTCATTTTGTAAATGCATAAGTATGAGTTCAAATCTAAACTTATAAACTCAAATACTTGTTGTGAATGTAGTATTTTACTGATTCCTAAACTTAATTTCAAGTGGTTGTGTATTTGGGTAAGTTTGGAGGTTTTGGGTCAAAATGTGGATTTTGAGTATTTTGTTGTAAATGATGAGTTGAGCATCATTAATGGTTTAAAATACTTGGAAAGGTTATAACATGAAATAATCTTTGGTTTTGAAACTCAAAATGATTTGACCTAATTTTTGGTAAAACTTGGACTTGAAAGAAGATGGTTTGTTGAAAAGAGTTTTCAAGGTTAGAAAACTAGTAATACGTCTCGTTGATGTATTCGGTAGTAGGAATAGTATGTAATGGATCCATAGGCATATAGTCGGTTTAAAGGCGGGATTGTTGTCCCTTTTTGGTCGCATAGAAGTCATAGGGGGCCTCTTACCGTTGGGTATAATGCCGGATCATTACCGCATGCCATTGACTCTATGCATGCGCAATTTAGGGTCATCAGGGAGCCGTGTACTAAGGTGCATAATCGGTTATAGACCGGTTGCCAGTGACCATTGCGCGGGCTTTCGTAGGAGCCATCGGGGGCCGTGTACTAAGGTGCATAATCGGTTGTTGACCGATTGCCATTGACTCCTATGGTTGCTCAACATCGAGTAGTGACCTACTTTTGTATCCGTCACCAAAGATGGTATGATCGGGAATCCCCCGTGAACTTTGGATATTTCTATCCCTTTAAAGGTCCGCGTGAGTTAACGTTTTATAAAACATGGTTAAAAGTATGTTTTCTATCTCCACGTTTATAAACTCAATCATAGTCGTGTGAGTATTGGAATTGGTATGTCGTTTAAAAGAATATTTCTATTTTAAAGTATTCTCTTCTAATGTCATTTTGGTCTAAAGCTTTTATTATGGGACTAGTGAATTTGGGGAAAGACGTTGCTTTTATAATAAGGTTATTTCCTTTGAGAATTATATTTTATCAAGCACATCTTTTGGTTCCAAATCAATCATAAATATGTTAAAAACTCTTGAGCTCACTAGGCGTTAAGCCTAACCCTTTTTCTTTGTCGGCATGTGCATCAGGTCATCAGGGGGCGTGTACTAAGGTGCATAATCGGTTATAAACCGGTTGCCAGTGACCATTGCGCGGGCTTTTGTAGGAGCCATCGGGGGCCGTGTATTAAGGTGCATAATCGGTTGTTGACCGATTGCCATTGACTCCTATGGTTGCTCAACATCGAGTAGTGACCTACTTTTGTATCCGTCACCAAAGATGGTATGATCGGGAATCCCCCGTGAACTTTGGATATTTCTATCCCTTTAAAGGTCCGCGTGAGTTAACGTTTTATAAAACATGGTTAAAAGTATGTTTTCTATCTCCACGTTTATAAAATCAATCATAGTCGTGTGAGTATTGGAATTGGTATGTCGTTTAAAAGAATATTTCTATTTTAAAGTATTCTCTTCTAATGTCATTTTGGTCTAAAGCTTTTATTATGGGACTAGTGAATTTGGGGAAAGACGTTGCTTTTATAATAACTTTATTTCCTTTGAGAATTATATTTTATCAAGCACATCTTTTGGTTTCAAATCAATCATAAATATGTTAAAAACTCTTGAGCTCACTAGGCGTTAAGCTTAACCCTTTTTCTTTGTCGGCATGTGCATCAGGTTATCGTGGGGGTTGGTACTAGTGACATGTGTGGACTTGAGTGCTAGGAAGTGGCACGATAAAGACTCTTGGTGACGTTTTCCGCATTCGGAGATAGCGACTCTTATTGGTTTAGTAACACCCAACCGTAAGTAGGTCTTGTATAGGACTTGATTTGTTTGTTGTAGAGGCTTATTACGTTTGAGGAAAGTTATTTATTGATGAAATATTAGAAATTTTAAATTAGTCGCTCTTTCAAGATTTGAGGGTGTTACAAGTTGGTATCAGAGCATACGTTTGAGAGATTTAGGTATTGATTTAGATGCCTAGACTCAAACTAGCGTATTGATTAAGTGAGCAGATGTGAGATTTCACAATTAGACACTGTAAGATAGGATGTTTGGAGGTTAATAGATGCACTAGAATCGAGAAACATGATGATGGTAACAAGGATCCGCATGTAAGGTAAATTTGTATTATTATCCGGCCGGTGATAATAGGAATTTACAGTTACGTGTGTGTGCTTGAGACGCATTGTCATGGTGATCGATGGGGTAGTGAATGAGTCCTATAACAGTGACCGTTGAAAGATTTGATGGATGTAGCAATGTCACTTTGAATGACATATAAGTACGGTGATTATCTTAAGCCGACCATTTTGGGTCAAAGGTAATGGTTAGTTATGAACCTTAAGCTTGTTGAATCAACCTAATTCCGGGAGGAAATTGTAAATCGATGGATTTAGTGGGGGATGATGGTCTTAAGATATGAAGCTTTCCAATATTGGCTTTGTGGTGGACTTGGCAAGCATGGTTTAAGACTTTGGGTCCCAACCGGATGCATGAACGACATTTGTTTTAGAAATAAATTGCAAAATTATTTCGGATTTGTCAAAGGGGTAATCATTCTGAAAAATGTCTTGGGCACACTCAAGAGTGTAGCCATGTCTTGGATTTTGTTAAATCGTTTTAGTTGCATGAAAATTGCACTAAGAATTTAATCCATGCTATTTTGCTAGAATTGCAAATTTTGAAATTATATCTCAAGAGAGTTTAAATTTGAAACTAACCTAAATTGTTTCGTTGTTCCGAGAAACGTACACATATCCTTTTTTTACGAGTTTTGAGAAATTATTTGGCGTACGTGAGTTTTGGGTCAAGATTGAAATGCATGAACTATCGTACCTCCTACGGTCGTTTACGAGTTTCAGTTAAATTTTGGGTGCGTACTATTCACGAGTCAATTTTGAGATTTTGGAGTTTTTGGATTTGTTTTAGTGTCGGTTTTGGGGTATGAGAGTTTGTTGAGAATTTTATTCCACGTCATCTATGTTGGGTATAAATATTTTGAAGTCGTCAAAAATATAAAGTTCCCATCGGTATTATTTTAACTTTATGGGAACCTCTTGTTGCATAGAGTTTACATACATTCTAATTGTAGCATCTTAATTTAGGTAGCCAACATTCTGGAAAAGCATAAGAATTTTATTAATTGGCTTCAAATTTGAAACCCAAATCAAGTTGATTTCATAAGGTGACCCAGATGCATGCATATAACGTTTGGATAGTTTTTAAAAAGTAACGGATGCATGCTATTATTGTTGAGAAACTTTACTTTGTGCCTTCTTAAGGCTAAAAGAAGAAAACATTTGTAGAATTTGGTACAAACATTTTGTAGCACTCTATTTTAGTGCATGAATTTCTCTTGCATACATGATGGCAATACATGTGTGAAATGGTTATAAAGATTTCATATTTGTTAAATTTTTGATAAATAAAATTGGCATATTTGCTTAGTCATATACTTGTAAAACCTTGAACTCATTAGGAACACTTGGGGGTAAACGTCATGTTGTGGTGGGTATTGCATATGTGGGACGATGAGGCTCCGTGAATTTAGTAATGATTGCATGGCTTGTGGATGGCTTTGAATTTTGGGAAGTTGGTTTGAACGATCGGTGTATATAGGAACTTTTAGAAGTATTAGACTTTGAAGCATTCCAGATTATTTTATGTGATAGTCTTCTTGTTTCATCAACCTTCGGGTCGAAGTTTATGGGATTGATTGCTTCAAAGAGTTGTTTGGTTGGTGTTTGTGTGTTAAGGATGTTTCATCTTGTTGAGTTTTGTGAATGGGGACGAATTGTTGGGTTGTCCATTGGGAAGTATAGTTTTGATGTTCAGCGCGACTGAAAAGAATCACGGGATCAAGTACTAGAGGGTGGTAATTACGGGATTTGACTTCTCATATTAAGTGTCAACTTGAGATGACATCATCGGTCGATGCATATTTGTGGTACTGACCTTTACAAACTTAGGTGTCAACTTATGATTTTCTTGAGGTCAAGAAGCATTGTTGTATTTGGGGTACCTAAATTGAATCTTAGTAAGTGTTCGAAAGCTTTATGCGGTGAACTTGAGGAGAATAGATTTTAGTGAATGGTGATGTTTGATAAGGATCATTTGAGTTGCTAAGGAAGTCTGATAGTTCTTTGGAGTTTTGTGTTTGGCGAAAGTTTGGGTCTGGATTTGGACCAAATTTTTGAATAAGAGTTTCGTCATTGAAGGGACGATAAATCTTGTATGATATTGAATACTGGGGAATTTTAGTAAGAAAGTTAATGCAGTCATTGAGTGGAAGTCGCTTTATCGAGGAGACTTTAATTGTCGAAGTATAAGATTTACCGTGGGCGTCAACAGATGGTATATTTCGGGATGTTTTGCAGGATTCCCTTACCACCCAGGTAAGGTCGACGTTGTAACGAGTACTCCGATTTGAAAGATGTATGTGTGGTTTTGTTCAAATAAAGTTTTGAAATATTATCGAAGGGTTGTTTACATATTCTAGTTGGCTAAAAGTTGTTAGAAAGTGCTAAGAGTAAATTCTTTTATGGCAATTTTCGCGGAATTGAGAAGTCGAAATTAATAGTTACCCTTGAGGAAGTACGAATCACTTAAGGTTGGGAGCCAATTGCAATCGTATTGCTATAAAGTTTTCCAACAATGCTCAGTGTTCACCCTGAGGGTGGTGTAGCATGTTAAGTCAATGATTAAATGTGGGAATCAGCGTCTAAATCGTCATAGTAATCTCGATAAAAGATTTTTGAACCCCTTTTAGAGTTGATTCATTTTAGTGACACTCTCTTGGGAAGGGAGCCATTCGGATTTGTGAAATAAGGTTATTTGGATGTTTGGCTGTTTATAGATTTCGAGGACGAAATCTCCTTTTAAGGTTGGAAGGATTGTAACACCCGAAAATTTTAGTTAAGTTTATGAAACTTTGGAAAATACTGATACAAGAATTCTGGTATTTCAGGCCTATTTTCAAGTATTTATATCATATTTGGTTGGAGAATTAAAGAAGGAGTCCAACGATATTTTTCGGAGTCAATTTGGAGCTAAGACGAAGCATTTATGGGTAAAACATCGTCTAAGGCTAGTTTTCATGTGGGTTAGGATGGAAGC
This sequence comes from Silybum marianum, assembly GCA_036898165.1. Taxonomy (NCBI): domain Eukaryota; kingdom Viridiplantae; phylum Streptophyta; class Magnoliopsida; order Asterales; family Asteraceae; genus Silybum; species Silybum marianum. The sequence continues at coordinate 3,467,988 of CM072531.1, forward strand.
TAGTTACGAGGTGAGTTTCAGAGTTGAAACTAGCTTGATAACTAGCCTAGGCACTTTTGCACTCAATTATGCTTAGCATGAGTTACAAAGCCAGTTAGCAAATCGTAACTAACTTCACAAGTAGCCCTAAGCTCTTTTTACTTGATTTGTGCTTAGCGTGAGTTACAATGCTAGTTACCAAATGTAACTAGCTTCACAACTAGCGTCAGTGTCTATTTGGTCAGGAGGGAGCCGCATGAGTTACCAATGCCAGTTACGAACGTAACTGGCATCAATATCTGGCATCAGCCTCTGTCAACGTTTTAAAGACCGAAAATCGGGATCTTTCTCATTTGAACCATATCTCTCTCAATAATGCTCCGATTTGGGTGATTCAAGTTGCTATGGATTCGTATCTTGAAGCTCTACAACATGGAAACAAGTATGGCTAGAGGCTATTGATGATTTTAGAGCTCATAGGGTGGAAGGTAAGATCACCTCTCCGAAATCTCAAATCTAGGGTTTGAGGTTTTCACCAACAACTCTCATTCTCTCTTGGGTTTGTTTTGTGTATGTTTTGGAAGTCATGTAGGTGTTCTTGGAAGGATTGAACCATGGATCTAGAGTTATAGCTCAAGGATCTAAAGTCTTCACCGTATTGAACTCGGTATTGGGGTAAAACCTAGATTTAGCCTAAATCTAGCAAGGTGAGTTCAAGATACTTTGTGAAAACTTTGTACATGCCAAAAACGTCCATTTTAAAGTATTAACATGCTTCACTTGTTATTTATCAAATGTGTGAGTATTTGTGTAAGTTTGCATATTTGGTATAAAAGGATTTATAAATCATGAAAGAGGCTTATACTTGGTTTTTAGACATTTTGACAAATAAAGTATAAGTGTGGGTTGTTTGGGTGCATTATCTTTAAATGAAAACCATTTGGTTGTATTTGCATCCTTGGAGTTTTGGAACTTATAAATCATTGAAAAATACAGATTATTGCATTATGGGTCATTTTGTAAATGCATAAGTATGAGTTCAAATCTAAACTTATAAACTCAAATACTTGTTGTGAATGTAGTATTTTACTGATTCCTAAACTTAATTTCAAGTGGTTGTGTATTTGGGTAAGTTTGGAGGTTTTGGGTCAAAATGTGGATTTTGAGTATTTTGTTGTAAATGATGAGTTGAGCATCATTAATGGTTTAAAATACTTGGAAAGGTTATAAAATGAAATAATCTTTGGTTTTGAAACTCAAAATGATTTGACCTAATTTTTGGTAAAACTTGGACTTGAAAGAAGATGGTTTGTTGAAAAGAGTTTTCAAGGTTGGAAAACTAGTAATACGTCTCGTTGATGTATTCTGTAGTAGGACTAGTATGTAATGGATCCATAGGCATATAGTCGGTTTAAAGGCGGGATTGTTGTCCCTTTTTGGTCGCATAGAAGTCATAGGGGGCCTCTTACCGTTGGGTATAATGCCGGATCATTACCGAATGTCATTGACTCTATGCATGCGCAATTTAGGGTCATCAGGGGGCCGTGTACTAAGGTGCATAATCGGTTATAGACCGGTTGCCAGTGACCATTGCGCGGGCTTTCGTAGGAGCCATCGGGGGCCGTGTACTAAGGTGCATAATCGGTTGTTGACCGATTGCCATTGACTCCTATGGTTGCTCAACATCGAGTAGTGACCTACTTTTGTATCCGTCACCAAAGATGGTATGATCGGGAATCCCCCGTGAACTTTGGATATTTCTATCCCTTTAAAGGTCCGCGTGAGTTAACGTTTTATAAAACATGGTTAAAAGTATGTTTTCTATCTCCACGTTTATAAACTCAATCATAGTCGTGTGAGTATTGGAATTGGTATGTCGTTTAAAAGAATATTTCTATTTTAAAGTATTCTCTTCTAATGTCATTTTGGTCTAAAGCTTTTATTATGGGACTAGTGAATTTGGGGAAAGACGTTGCTTTTATAATAAGTTTATTTCCTTTGAGAATTATATTTTATCAAGCACATCTTTTGGTTTCAAATCAATCATAAATATGTTAAAAACTCTTGAGCTCACTAGGCGTTAAGCCTAACCCTTTTTCTTTGTCGGCATGTGCATCAGGTTATCGTGGGGGTTGGTACTAGTGACATGTGTGGACTTGAGTGCTAGGAAGTGGCACGATAAAGACTCTTGGTGACGTTTTCCGCATTCGGAGATAGCGACTCTTATTGATTTAGTAACACCCAACCGTAAGTAGGTCTTGTATAGGACTTGATTTGTTTGTTGTAGAGGCTCATTACTAATTGTGGTTTGAGGAAATTATTTATTGATGAAATATTAGAAATTTTAAATTAGTCGCTCTTTCCAGATTTGAGGGTTTTTAAATAAGTTTATTGAGGTAAACAAATTTACAGGTTATAAGCGGAATAAGAATAAGTATTAAACATATTCAATTACAACCTTAGAATCACTAAGTATGTTTGATGCACAAGATAAGAGATAAATAAGATCATAGGTTAAAGGTTAAAGGAGAGATAAGCATGCATAAAGATAAAGATGGGGTCTTCATCTATTTATACCCAATGAATTTAATGCAAGTCAGAGGGTACATGCCATGTGTCAAGTTTCTATAGAAAACTTGTCCTTTGTTCAAAAAGCAATTAAGATTTTAGCCGAATATGAACAGTGACCTAGTCAGAGTTGGTAAGCACGTAGGAGACACTCAAGTAACTCCGTACGTACTTTCTGACAAGGCATGGGGGTTTGACATTTGTGCATCGAGGATAAGATCAACTTTGATCTTGCTGAGTAGGCTTCATTTGATCGCTGACACTGAGGCTTCAAGGAGGAATCCTTCAGGTATCACTAAGGCATGCGCAAGATCTCACACTTCTTCTAGATGAACGTTGTTATCACTGAACCGGTTCAGATCACGAGCTATCCATCTCTATCTTCAGTTAGGCCTTCGACTATCACTAAATGATCTTTTGGTGTGAGTGTTGTTCTTCAGATCTTCTAAGTTCAGATAGTGTTCCTGACTTCCAGTGATCACTGAGTGCAATAAGTGTTTTCTATCACTGAATCTGAACAGTAACTTAAACTTGGATTTTCATTAAGTATATAGAGAAATCATATTCAAATCACTGAAAAGAGTTTGGATCAACACTTTCCTTGCTCTTCACGTATTCACACACACATACACACACACACACAAAGCTGATTTTCTCAAATAATAAGGCAAAATGAGAAAATCCCTCTTCTTCTACATATTTATATTATGGGCTCAGGACCCAAAATGCTTCTAGCCCAACAATTAAAATCTAAATCCCAAGGTTAATTAATCTAAAAACTTTGGTTATTACAGTTTCGGCCATAACGGAATTTCATGGACTAAATTCCTTAGCCACTTCGCCTTTTTATTTACAATATCTAATGCCATACATTATGACTCCATGTCGAACTCGTGATGCAAGTTTGCTTCTTGGAAGCCCATGAGATGGCACCTCCCTCTAGAAAGTATACCCAACCACTAGTAGAAGGGTGATCTTATAAGTTGGTAATTCAACTTGCATCCGAATATCCCTCTAATACCGAAGGAAACTTAACATAGGAAAAACCATAATTTATGGTTTTCTTCAAGTATTTAAATACTCGTCTTATTTCTTGCCAATGATGAGTACTGGGATTACTAGTAAACCTACTCAATTTTCCTATGGCAAAAACAATTTCCGACCTAGTGCTCGTCATGACATACATCAAGGACCAAATAGCCTTTGAGTACTCGACTTGTGACACTTCTTCACCCGAATTGCGCATAAGCTTCACACTCAGATCAAATTGAATACCCACCAGAGAACAATCATAGCAATTAAAAAAATTAATACTTTCTCAATATAATGAGATTGTGTAATTGCAATACCCTTGTTCTCATGCCTGATCCTTACTCCAAGGATCACTTCCGCCTCCCCTATATTTTTTTATAGAGAAACTCGATAACAAAAACTCTTTAGTTTTATCAACTTAATTTTTGGTTGGTGCCAAATATCAACATGTCGTCAACATACAAGCAAATGGTTAACCTGTTACTGGATGTATCAAATTTGTTATATGTGCATTTTTCCGCTTGGTTTAACACAAAACAGTTGGACTATACAACCTTATCAAACTTTTGATACCATTGTTTAGGAACTTGTTTCAGCCGATACAATGATTTTACAAGTTTACATACATTATGCTCCATCTCGGGAACAATAAAACCTTTTGGTTGTTTCATGTAAACTTTCTCCACCAAGTCACCATTTAAAAAGATGGTCTGACGGGTCTCACGAAAAAAGTTTGGTCTCACATGATCCCAAGTCTACGTCATATTAATATATAAAAAAGTATATAAATTATATTATTTTGTTTTTAAAAAAGACAAGTGCAAACCGGAAAATACCATCTTACACATGATTTGTCGAAGTCTAGGTCAAGGGACACAATCCTTAACAAAATTGAAATCATGTGATGATACTTGTAAGTATTTCGCTTGAAGGACCCAATCTATAATTTTCAATGTATTATTAGACATGATTTTGATAGAAATAGGTGTGCATATAACACAACCTTTGTATAAACATATTTGACAAAACATACAAAAACAAGATAGGACATTATTAATACCACAAAACAATTTTTTTTTATCAAGAAACTATACTCTACAAAATTTATTCACTGCGACATCAAAAAAAATTGATATCATATTAACAATTACCAAACTTAATTTCTTATTAAAAATCATAATCACATCATCGTTTCATTAACGATGCATTCTCGAAACTCATTTTACGAAAGAAAGGAAATGAAATAAGAAAGGAGAGAAAAGCAAAAGAATCTCGTGTTCTTGAATTTTTTTAGGAGAGAAAGAAAGTAATGGAGGAAAAATAATGATAAGTTTCATTCCAAACTTTTCCCAAATATAGAAGGAAATTGAAAGGAAACAAATTAATATCTTTTAAAAAATAATTAAAATTACAAAACTACGAATTCTTTTATTCTAAATAATATAATTTTAAAAGATATAGTAGTAAAAATTGACAAATTTCATATATTTTTATTCAAGAAAATGAAATTTTTTTGTTTTCCTTCCCTTCCTTTCTTTTTTAGAACATAAATTAAAAAAAGTAATTTATTTCCGTTCTTTTCCTTTCATTTATTTTTCTTTCTTTTCTCCTTTGAATTTGAGAGCATATAATAAATTATATCTTAAATAAATAATCTCAAAAATAAATAAAGAAGATGAAGTAACTTATTTATTTAAGTAATTGATTTAATATTCTACTTTTATTATATTTATGAATTTGTTATGATTTATTTTTTTATTTTTTATTTAATACATTTAAAATAAACCTATTTAATTTTTATTAAATAATTCATATATTTTATTTAAATCAATATTTAAAAGATTAATTTTTTTGTTAAAATAACATATGATCCATAATTAATTAAATTTTTTTCAAAAGAATCTTCTAATCACAATGTGATTTAAAACGTAAAGAACAATGATCAAAATTAAACAGTAAAAAATAGTAATAAAAACATAATCATATATGATATTTAACATAACACATTTAATATGTACAAGATTACATATACATCTATAATTTACAAATATCACATTCAATGTTGTAGATAACTTTTCTTTTCCATTTAAAGTCTACTAATGTTAATATCACATATGATATTTTGACGAAAATTATCAACTCTATTTTGAAGAAAAAAACATCAATTAATTATAGAAGTCACAAGTGATTTTAGATGAAATTTGTAAAAAAAGATGTTAAATAAATATTGTAAATGAAAATTTTGAATCACGCTTATTTTAGATATCATAAAAAATTAAAAATTAAAAAAGTTTAAATCAAAAGTTGTATATAAATTTGGTTCAAAAAAAAGTTGTATATAAATCATAAATAAATATCTTAATCAAATACAATAAATAACTTTTATAGAAATGATTGAATTTCTATATATTTTTCGTATGTAACAAATGACACGTGCCTTTTAAACTATTTTTAAAAAACTTTTATTTAAAAAGTTAGTCAAAAGTCTATAATTATTCTCTAATTTTTTTATTTAGATATTATTTTCATATTAACTGCACCTTTGTTACAATGGTATTTATTAAAATAAATAAAATTAATTTTGTGGTTTAAATTTAATTAATGTGAAAATCATATATATTAATATTGAAGGAAAAAAAGTAAAACTTATCCTTGTTTTTGTGGTATTTATGTACATTTAGTTACAAGTTTAACAAATTTTTTTATTAGATTGAAGTTATTAAGTAGTAATTAATTAGATTGAAATAAAAAAAAATTGTGTGATCTTATATAATATAATTAATCAATTTCATGTAAGCCAAAATTCCATTCCAAACTAAATTGATGGAAATAAGAATTCATCCCTGTAAATCAAATACACCCTAAATTTTAACATTGAAATTTGAACGTTTTATATTCAACATACGTTGTAATAGATCAATTTCAATAATATTTTATTTTAAATTGTCTTTTTGTGCACACATTAAATTATGTATTACTTCTTTTAAATTAATTTATTACCAATTTAAGTTTTTCAATTATTAACAATTATTTTTTTTGACCGATAATAAAAATTAGTCTTTTTGACCGTTATTAAAAAATTAACTTAATTAATAATAACAACTTTATACAAAAAAATTAGGTATAAATAATATATTGATCATACTTCATACATTAGGTCGATCAAAAGTAGCTATGAAACTTATCCTCGTCTTAATATGCTTCATTTTACTTTGCTCGTCGGAGACCACAAACTTCGGCGACACAAGTTACTGGTGCAGTCAAATGCCACACCCTAAACTATGCCAAAATTTTGTGGCGACCAGAGTTAACAACTCCTCCGAGATCTTCTCGAAAAAACAGTTTCTAAACATGACAGTAGCAGCAACCATGGATAATGCAATCTGGGTCCTAAAAAAACGAAGAGGATTGCAGCCATAAAACCACCTGGAGTAGAAAAGAACTTGTGGCAAGAGTGTGTGTTTTACTGTGATAACGTCGTTTTTACTCTCAACGAGATATTAGACCCTGACGAGCCAATTAATGATCCAATGGAGACGAACGTTTGACTGAAGTTTTGACCTCAATCGACACATGTACACAACAATTTAAGATGACCAACATTACTACTGTTTTCCCCCTTATTAGTACAAATTTGGCACTATTGGCGATAAATGTTTTGTCTTTGGTAGCGTGGGATACTAGTGTTGTTAATTAATTTAAAAAACCCACCCACTCTATGTTATTTTTACGTTTTAATTTAATTAATAAAAAATTGTTTCTTTTTAGATATTCATTTACGTATGTATGTCTTGAGAAAACTCAAAATAACCTCTTGAACAAAATAGTCGTATTATGATCATTCATGTTAAATGAAACATTTCTAGTGGTGATTTTAACTGTTTATCCAAAGCTGACTTTTATATTTAAAATAACTTCGTTCATTGATATCATCCAAAAGATTTTATTGGGGTAAGAAGATTTTATCCTCCTATCTCGTTGCAAATAAAAACATGAATCCTAAATTGGCAATACGATGAGCAATTCCGTTTTCCGATTGCTTAATGAAAATGATCATATGACATTTTGAAGTATAATAAGAGTTAGTTTTTAAGTGTATCTAAAACCACAATTTTTGAAGTTTAGAGGTAGATTCGAAAATTACGCTTGTATATTTTTTTTCCTATGGTAAGATCATACAAATGAACATGGTCCCAATGACCGGTTCTAATCCCAACCTAAAAGTGATTCTAAAAGGTTTGGCCTTTTAAGTAGAAGTGTGCATCAGGCGATTCGACGGTTTTGCATGCGTAAACAAAAAAACTGGACCAGATTTTGGTTATGAGAAACAAGCCTTGAAATTTGGATTTTGGATTTCAGGTTTCGGGTTGGGGTAGGGGTTGGTCGGATTTTGGGGTTAAGGTCGGTCGGGTTCGGATATAGTATATAATGCAAAAATTAGATATATTTAATCGATTTTGAGGATGAATTCAATCGCTAATATCAATTAAAATATTGATGTAACATTAACAAAAATAGAAACATAAAATTTATTGTTTGATCCCATCAGTTTCAAAATACTTCAAAACACCCTTTTATTTTTTAAATTTAATAACATGAACCATTTAAAACAAAAAAAATTAAAAGACTTGTTTGACGGGTGTCGAACCGACAAATGATAAAATCCTGTTACCTCAAATTACAATCTAAATTGTAATAATTTCAAGTAGGGTCGACTCCACATGTATTGGATGTGAATGGTGTCAAACTTCTACAATTTATGTAAACTAGTAATGTACTTGTGCGCACGGTGCTACGCAAAACATTTCAATTCTAAAGTTGTAAGCCAGGAACGACAATCGTTTCATGTTGTGTTTTATTCTTCCATCATGATTCTAGATTTTATAATTTGTTGTGATTTTAAATCAAAAATTGAATGATATATAAATTTAAAGTTAATATGATTGATTGGCCAAAGATGTTGAAATATAATAGTTGGATGACGGTGTTTTTTAATATATTTTATTTGTTGTTCTTAGTTTTTAAAGATCGACTTGTGCATTAGTAGTTTATAGTTTTTGTAAATTGTAATTGAAAAATAAAATCTAAAATATGTGTTTGAACAATACCGAACGTAAAATTATTTGTAAAAAAGTATGGTAAGAATAGTCAAAAGCTACGATGGATGTGATGAAAAATATTTAGCCGAAAGTTCCATAAAGATACTCTGAAAGTAAATTGAAGCAATTGATTAGACATCCTCATGGCCTCATATGTACAATGTACAATTAGAATACATAAAAGTGAAATTTACTGAATATAGAACTCCAACTAAAATGTTTACCTTCTTTATCGGTAAGAAATCCATCAATAGCATAAATAAAATTGCATATCTAAGTATCTAACCATAAAAAATCATCGGCATCATAAACCATAAACAACTTAAAACAAATCACCGACCATGCCCAAACCACCCTTGAACGAACCTTAGCATCCAACAACATTGCCTTCGAAGAGGCTTTAATTAAAGTGGATTTGGGAATGGGTGCGTCCTCTCAGTAACTGGCTGCTAACCATTTCCCCGGTTCTCAAACACCTAGAGTTGATAACTTCAACCACATTATACAAACTTTTTGGACAAAAGATTGATACCGGCAACCCCAACCGGCCCATAATTGGCTGCCAATTCTATAATATGGGGGGTATACCTGACTCGCTAAGCGGTTGTGACCAGTGGCGGATCCAGGATTTTTGTTCACTGTGTCCCATTAAGGTAGACTAAAGGCGCGCAAAGTCACCCGACATGTTTCGGGAAAATTTTTAAGTTTTTAAGTTGATTTCAAGGGATTTTCTTATTATTTTTGTCGATTTTGAAGGAATTTCTTATTATTTTTGTCGACTTTGAAGAATTTTCTTAGTGTTTTTTGTGGATTTCGAAAGAATTTTTCGGTTTTTATATTGATTTCAAAAGATTTTTTAGTGTTTTTGTCAATCGCCGGCAAGATAGGGTCCTTTAGAAAATTTTAATGAGGGGAACTAAAGCCAAATATAGTATTTTTGATATTTTTTAGCCTGTAATTTTTTTAGTTCCCCTCATTAAAATGAAATTAAAAATATAGTATTTCGTTAGTTGAAGTGATTAAGCAGTAGTTAATGAAATAAAAAATAAAAAATATGTATGGTTTAAAAATAATATAATAAGTCAATTACTTCGGAATCTACAAATTTCAATCCAAGTTAAAATTGAGAAAATTAAGAATTTATTTCTTGTCATTTTTATTTTTATTCCCTTATCTGAATGAAGACTCCCTAATTTTAACATCAAAAATTGAAACTCTTTAAATTTAAAGTACTCAATGGATCAATTTCAATAAGATTAAAATCAACATAAATATATGATAAAATAATTATTAATTATTTTATTTGCTAATTGTTTTCTGAATTTAAGGATTATTTTATTTTTATCTATCTATGTATCTCTTTCTTGTATTTTAAGGCATGTTTTTGTTTATATTCATATTATTAGTTTGATGGAACACACAAGTTAAAATTAATGATTTATCGTTTTTTTTTAAAACTGAAACTAATCTGTTATCCATCTATTAAATTTTGAGGTTATCCTTTCGTAGACACATTAAATAATGTATTACTCCTTTTAAAATAATTTATTACCATTTTTAGTTCTTCAATTTTATCAAAAATTAATTGAGTAACAACAATTTCATACTAAAAATTAGTATATAAATAGATCTTAATCGTATACTAATCGATCAAAAGTAGCTATGAAGCTTGCTCTCATCTTAATATGTCTCATCTTCCTTTGCTCGTCAGAGAGTAACATCTTCGGCGACATAAATTATTGGTGCAGCCAAATGCCAAACGTTAAAACATGCTACGATTTTGTGGCGACCAGAGTTCACAACTCCTCCGAGACCTTCTCGAAAAATCAGTTTATGAACATGACAGTAGCAGCAACCATGGATAATGCAATCGTGGTCCTGGAAAAGACGAAGAAGATTGAAGCCATGAAACCACCGGGTGTAGAAAAGCATTTGTGGCAAGATTGTGTATTTTACTGTGATAACGCCGTTTCTACTCTCAACGAGACCTTAGACCACCCTGGCGAGCCAATTGAATATCCATGGGATAAGAACACTGCATTGAGTTCTGTTGTGGCCTTAATCGGCACATGTACACAACAATTTAAGATGACCAACATCACTACTGTTTTCCCCCTTATTAGTACAAATTTGACACTATTGGTGATAAATGGTTTGTCTTTGGTACCACCGGATCCTCCTAGCTTGGTTAATTAATTTAAAAAACCCATCCACCTTATGTTATTTCTTATATTTTAAATTAATTAATAGAAATCCGTTGTTTTCAGATATTCATTAACGTACATATGTCTTGAGGAAACATTTCTAGTGGTGATTTTAACTGTTTATCCAAAGCTGGATTTTTTATTTAAAATAACTTCGTTCATTGATATCATCCAAAAGATTTTATTGGGGTAAGAAGTTTTTCTCCTCCTATCTCGTTGCAAATAAAAACATGGATCCTTAATTGGCAATGCTATGGGCAATCCTGTTTGTCGATCGCTAAATGAAAATGATCATATGACATTTTGAAGTATAATAAGAGTTAGCTTTTAAATGTATCTAAAACCATAATTTTTGAAGTTTAGAGGTAGATTTGAAATTACGCTTGTATTTTTTTTTCCTATGGTAAGATCATACAAATGAACATGGTCCCAATGACCGGTTCTAGTCCCGACCCAAAAGTGGTTCTAAAAGGTTTGGCCTTTTAAGTAGGGGTGTGCATCGGGCGATTTGGGCAGTTTTGCATGGGAAAACAAAAAAATCCGACCAGATTTCGGATATGAGAAACAAGCCCTGAAATTTGGATTTTGGATTTCAGGTTGCTTCGGGTTGGGGTTAAGGTTGGTCGGGTTCGGGTATAATATATAATGCAAAAATTAGATATATTCGATCGATTTTAAGGATGAATTCAATCGGGGATATCAGCTAAAATATTGATGTAACATTAACAATTACCCAAACTTAATTTATTGTTAAAAAATCATAATCACGTCATCGTTTTATCATGTATGTCAATTAGGGGTGTAAAAACAATTGTTTACCCGCTTAACCCGTCGAACCAATCCGCTAACAACTCAATTAAACTCAACCAGCCAAATTGTCAACTCGTAAATTCACTAAACCCACCAATTAAGAGAGTTGAAATTAGGTTGGCCTAGCTTAACCCAACCCAACCCAACCCGGCAGCCGATGCTAATATATAAATAAATAATGAAATAAAATTTATTTAGAACAAACCTAAAAAATTTAGAGTAAATAAGGAAAATCAATAATGAAATTAAATCAATGGACAAATAAATAAATTATAATAAATAATATGCTTGAAAAATACTAATCATACTAGATAATGGAAGATTCTACATGGGGTGGTGATTAAAGAACAAAAATAGGAACACAAAATTTATTTTTTGATCCCATCAGTTTCAAAATATTTCAGAACACCCTTTTATTTTTTAAATTTCATAACATTAAACCATTTAAAACAAAAAGAATTAAAAGACTTTAGATTTGTTTGAGGGTGTAAGTCGACAAATAATAAAGTCCTATTACTTCAAACTTCAACCTAAATTGTAATAATTTCAAGTACGGTCACACATGTATCGGATGTGAATGGTGTTAAACTTCTACAGTTTATGTAAACTAGTAATGTACTTGCGCGCCGTGCTACGCAAAACATTTTGATTCTTAAGTTGAAAGCCAGGAACGACAATCGTTTCATGTTGTGTTTTATTCTTCCGTCCTGATTCTAAATTTTATAATTTGTTGTGATTTTAAATCAAAAATCCCATGATATAATTTGTTGTGATTCTAAATCAAAAATCCGATGATATAATTTATTCTCGATCCATCCTTAGCTAAAATTTTTTGGATCCATCCCTGACTGTTGGAGAAGACGTCGATTGGATACAACCAGGACTAGGACACTTGCTGGTTTGGGCCTCTTTTCTTTCTTTAATATCTAGGCTTCGTTTCTTTTGAAACGGACCTTGGAAAATGATTATTTAAAAAAAATAAAGCTAAAACCAACCATTAAAGTGTTTTTTTTTCCTTTTTATTGATGTTGAATCCTACAATTTGGGGTTTTTTTTTGTCTTTTGAGTTTTTCTTTTACACCTTTAAGAAGTGATAAAAATCCATTAAAATGACTATGTCATTTTGTTACCTGTGTCATAAAACTCTTTGATGCACAAGTATTCATTTTTCTCATTTTCTCCACAAATCTTTTCCTATAGTTAAAAATATTAGAGGTGGACTTGGTACGGTACCAAATTTTTTTTCCCAATATCGTGTGCTAACCAATTATAATTGGTACGTAAATTATAAATCATGTACCAACCAACTGTACTTTGTACCAACTTTTTTCGATTGGTACATGTTGGTACCGGTTTTGTACCAACTTCAAGTTACATATATAAAAACTTGAACTTTGTTCAAAATTTTGAGTGATATTTTAAGTTTTCAAGTAACACATTTGATGTATAAAGGAATTTAATTACAAAAAATAAGATTTTCAAACATTCAAATGTTCAAACATAATACGTAAAGTTACAATGTTTGATATTCAATGCATAAAAAATACAAAAACTATTAAATAATTATATAAGTCGGTACCATGGTACTACGTGGTATGCGATTTCTAATACCGTATACCAACCAAGTTTGCATACTTGGTACGGTACTACCAGTCGATTATAATTGGTATCAATTAAGTCGGTACCAATTTAATTAGTAAAGTTGGTACACATATTGGTTGGTTTAATTTGGTACAAAATTACCACCCCTAAAAAATATATGAACATGACTAATGAGCTCTTTTTAATCGTAAAAGCATGATAAGATAAAAAAAAATTGATGCTAAAAAATTAAAGAAATTGTCACTTCTCAAACTACATCTCGACAATACAAATTCTTGCTATAAATTTGGTTTCTAAATATTTAATGGCTCTTTTATAATTAAGTGGGTGCATGCATTCTTCTCACATTTCGATTTTTTTCTGTTGCAATAATCGATTAAATGGGTGTATGGGACCATGCTCAATCTTTAATAGGTCTGTTTTTATTCTTATTTAGTTATTATTCTCGTATGAATCTCTGTCTTATTATCAAATATTTTTTAAAAGAAATAAAGATAATTTTATGGCTTAAATTTAATTAAATGCATACGAGAATTTTGTGAAAATTAATACCTAACATGTATATTGAGGAAGAAAAAAAAACTTATCCTTTTTTTTTGTGATATAGTAAATTTTTGTTAGTTATCTATACTATATTATAAAGCATTTGGTCAAAAACTCTTAAAAACAACTTTTTAAGCGTTAGGTACTGTTAATTAATGCTAATTACTTAATTTTCAAGATTACAAGTAAATGATGCGTAAGTACAACTTATTAAAGCTGCATTTCTGAATTCGTGTAACTAACTACAAATAATTATGATCAAATACAAGATAAACATCTAATTTTAAATATAAAAAGTTTAAAATATAATTAAGATAATTATCAAGTTTAATTATTGTCTTTATCAAAAGTTATATTATCAAAACAAAAATAAATTACTTCGTTATTAAACCCAAAATAAAGTATGATAAAAAAATTTGAATTAAATAAATTACATAAAAAATAGAACTTTTAGATGAAACATTAAAATCGTTTTCTTAAAACCACATAAAACCATTAGAACATCGATAAAGACAAAAATTAAAATGAAACCTAAAATCCAGATGTATCTCGCTGCATTGCGCGAGTATCCTTCTAGTTAAACAGTAGTAAATAAAATTTAAAATAAAATAAATATGTATGGTTTTAAAAATAATATAATAACTCAATTACTCCGGAATTTAAATTTCAATCCAAGTTAAATTGAGGAAAATGAGAATTTATTTCTTGTCATTTTTATTTTTATTCCCCTATCTGAACCGAAGACTTCATAAATTTTAACATTAAAAATTGAAACGCTTTAAATTCAAAATATGTGATAATAGATCAATGGATCAATTTTGATAAGATTAAAATCAACATAAATATATGATAAAATAATTATTATTGATTATTTTATTTTTTTAGAAAGGATATCCTAGACATTTACCTAAACTAATTATTAATTATTTTATTTGCCAAATGTTTTTTGAATTTAAGGATTATTTTGTTTTTATCTATCTATGTATCTCTTTCTTGTATTTTAAGGCATGTTTTTGTTTATATTCATATTATTAGTTTGATGGAACACACAAGTTAAAATTAATGATTTATCGTTTTTCATAAAAAACTGAAACTAATTAGTTATCCATCTATTAAGTTTTGAGGTTATCCTTTCGTAGACACATTAAAAATAATGTATTACTTCTTTTAAATTATTTAATTAACATTTTTAGTTTTTCAATTTTATTAAAAATTAATTGAGTAACAACAATTTCATACTAAAAATTAGTATATAAATAGATCTTAATCATATACTAATCGATCAACAGTAGCTATGAAGCTTGCTCTCATCTTAATATGTCTCATATTCCTTTGCTCGTCAGAGAGTAACATCTTCGGCGACATAAATTATTGGTGCGGCCAAATGCCAAACGTTAAAACATGCTACGATTTTGTGGCGACCAGAGTTCACAACTCCTCCGAGACCTTCTCGAAAAACCAGTTTATGAACATGACAGTAGCAGCAAGCATGGATAATGCAATCGTGGTCTGGGAAAAGACGAAGAAGATTGAAGCCATGAAACCACCTGGTACTGTAGAAAAACGTTTGTGGCAATTGTGTGCGTTTTTCTGTCATAACGCCGTTGCTTATCTCAATAAGACCTTAGACCATCCTGGCGAGCCAATTGAAGATCCATCGGATAAGAACACTTCATTGACTGATGTTTTGACCTTAATCGACGAATGTACACAAACTTTTAAGATGGGCAACATGACTACTGTTTTCCCCCTTATTAGTACAAATTTAACACTATTGGTGAAAAATGGTTTGTCTTTGGTATCACCGGATCCTCCTAGCTTGGTTAATTAATTTAAAAAAACCGCCCATTTTATGTTATTTCCTATGTTTTATATCAATTAATAAAAATCCGTTGTTTTTCAGATATTCATTTACGTACATATGTCTCGAGGAAGCTCAAAAGAACCTCTTGAACAAATAGTTGTATTATAATTATTCATGTTAGATGAAACATTTCTAGTGGTGAATTTAACTGTTTATCTAGGACTGACCTTTTTATTTGAAATAAAGAGTACTTCGTTCATTGATATCATACAAAAGACTTTATTGGGGTAACAAGTTGTTCTCCTATCTTGTTACAATCAAAATAAAAACATGAATCCTTTTTTGGCAATATTGTGAACAATCTTGTTTGCCAATCACTTAATGAAAATGATCATATGCGTTTTGAAGTATAATAAGAGTTAGCTTTTAAGTGTATCTAAAACCATCTTTTTTGAAGTTTGGAGGTAAATTCGAAAATTGCACTTTTACACTTTTTTCCTATGATAAGATCATACAAATGAACATGGTCACAAAGATCGATTCTAGTCCTGACCTAAAGTTGGTTCTAAAAGGTTCGGCCTTTTAAACATCTCCGATGGATTTCTAAAAGAAATCATAAAAGGCTAATCAAAATTTAGAATCTTCAAAAAGTTCAACTCAACATCTTCTTTATTTTAAAGGTTACAATATTAAAAGTATTTTATACATTTAATAAAATATATTTTTCATAAACATTTATATTCAAGGTTTTTCTTATTGGTGAAAATATAATAAAAAAATTTATCATCGAGAGGGAAAGTGAGGAAATTATTTTAAAAAAATTGATGGTTTTTTTATTAATGTCACGTAATCAGGATGGTGTGTCATCCACCTATCATAAAACAATTTGAAAATATATTCCTATAATAAAGAAAAATACAACGACTTAATACAAAGCAACTTGAAAATATATTGTTATAATAAAAAAAAACTAAAATACATTGTCATAATAAGAAGATTTGTGAAAGTATGTTGATAAATATATATATAAATATATATATATAGGGGCGAGTTCAAATTAGAACTCAAATTTGGTTGTGAACGTGAGGACAAATGAGAATGTGACACGTGTCTCATTCAAACAAATATTCAAACCGAATATAGTATATATTCAGTCTGAATATACAAAAAAATATTCAGACTAAATATTTATTTGTATATTTAGACTAAATATATACTATATTCGCACTACTAGAAAATTGAGTATTTTCAACGGAAATTAATTTTCAACGGAAAATGTCGTTGAAAATTTTCTACGAATTTTAGAGGATTATTGACAGAACATAAATTTTCTACGAATTTTCAACGAATTTCCGTTGAAAATCTCTCACAAACATATATGCATTTTCAACCAAAAAAATTTCAACGGAATGTCTCGTCAAAAAGTTTTTGGTTGAAAATGCATTTTGTGAGAGATTTTCAACGGAAATTCGTTGAAAATTCGTAAAAAATTTATGTTTTGTCAATAATCCCTTTAAAATTCATAGAAAAATTTTAACGACATTTTCCGTTGAAAATACTCAATTTTCTAGTAGTGTCGGTCTGAATATTTCTTTGTATATTCAGTCTGAATAATCTATATTCAGACACGTGTCGCGCTCTCATTTGTCCTCACGTTCACAATCAAATTTGAGTTCGTATTTGAACTTTCCTCTATATATATATATATATATAGAGAGAGAGAGAGAGAGAGAGAGAGAAAGAGAGAGAGAGTCTGGTTCTTCTACACCCCAGTTAAAAGTTACACGTGCACCCCAATCAAAACTGTCCATTTCATGATCCATTTCATAACATTCTCCATTTCATATCATTTATGATCAAATGGAATAAACTCGTTATGAAAAAAATGGATAAAAAGTTGTGAAAATCAGAAAATATAAAATGTTATGAAATTCACTGTGAACGTGAAAACAAATGATGTCTGAATATTTCTTATGTCAAAATAAGCAATATTCAGACTGAATATATATTCAGTCTGAATATTTCTTTGAATGGGACACGTATCGCACTTTCATTTGTCCTCACGTTCACAACCAAATTTGAGTTATCATTTGAACCCGCCTCTATATATATATATATATATGAGATGGATCATACAAGAACACTCTCTATTTAAAGGAATACTTTGTGGACCACATATGATGTTGGTGTCACATATTATAAAATCATATCTGATTCAATAGGACCCATCATTAAATCAGATATGATTTTTTAATATGTGGTACCCATATCATATGTGGTCGAGCATGTGTTCATTTGTTCCTTTAATATACTTGGGTGATAATTTATTCAGAGACGAACTAAGTATTAATGTTTAAAAAAAATAAAACTTACGGTTATTTGTTGTAATACATGTACGTGTGTATTAAAGAAATAAACGTAGCGAGAATACCTTTCCCACCACCATCATTATAGGCAAACATCCATCCCCTTCCCATTTTCCCAATCAAACACCAACAAACTCATTCTTCATTTTCACATTACGATCTGCAAATTTGATTTTTGGTTGTTTTGATTGATTCAATCAAACAATGGCGAGTTTACAAGCTATACAGGCGGTGTTAAAGCATCCAGACGATATTTATCCATTGTTGAAGCTCAAGATCGCCGCCAAGCAGGCGGAGAAACTGATCCCGACGTCACCACATTGGGGATTCTGTTATTCTATGCTTCATAAAGTTTCTAGAAGCTTCGCTCTCGTTATCCAACAGCTTGGCTCAGAGCTTCGTGACGCTGTAAGTTTTTGATTGATTAATTAATTATACGCAATGATCTATTGTTTGTTGTTTTGTTTTGTTTTGTTTCATTCAATTCGCTAAATTTGTGTTTGTTTCAATTTCTCGTTGGAATTTGGGGATTCTAAATGTATTAATGCGTGAATGATGAATCCCGATATATCAATTGTTCTTCTTTCTTCGTTTCTCTTTTGATTTTACGGATCGTGAATGCTTTAGTTAATTTGAATTGCGAATTTGACGATTGAATCTACCTATACATTATCCATGCATTTCAAAATTTCAAAATTTCCTAACAGAATTTCTATGTTATGGTTTGCGAATGCATGAATTCAATGTATTCCTGCAATGTTAAGATGCATCAACTTTCCATTTTCCATGTAGAAATTTTCAATTTTAAGGATTGTGAATGCAGTAATGTAAAATTATAATCGTAAATTTGTTTAATGCATCCAGGTATATATGACTAGCTAAAGCATGTTAGGTTTCTTTTATATAATTATGGGTGTCCGGCTGGGATGAATCTAGTGTACAAAAGGTGGGGGAAGGGACATGAGTTAAGAGGTTAAAAAAAATTACATAGGTTAAAGAAAATCAAAAATACAAAAATTTATCCATAGTTACCCCATTAAAATTTTCCAAGGGACCCCGTCTAGATGGCGATAGCCAAAAACACTAAAAAGTCTCTTGAAATCAATCAAAAAGGGGGAAAAGTCGTTTGAAATCGACAAAAACACTAAGAAAATCCCTCGAAATCAACTAAAAAACTTTAAAAATCCCTCGAAAAAGTGTAATTAGGGTAAAAACACGTCGGATGACTTTAAGCGCCTTTAGTCTACCTTAATTGCTACCCCACTAGACAAAAATCATGGGTCCGCCACTGTCCGGTCCACTTGGACACGATTACACCCAAGAAAATCACTAGTGGCCCTGATGAGACTCGAACCAGCGTCCTATGCATGTTAGGTTTAGACCCTGAAAGCTAAGATGTCGAATAATGCTAACTTGAAGTGATGAACACATGCATAGGCTTGGTCTTGTCTGTGATAGGATTAGCTTTTCAGTTATGTGGCCAGATAGATTTTTTTAGGGAAAAGCTAATCCTATCCTTTAAATAGACACAACTAAGGTTATGTGTGCGTTAACTCTTAAGGTCTAAAGCTAACATACATAAGTGAGTTGACGATATCTTCTTTGATTATCTGTGAATGAATGGAATTCTTCAGATTTTCTAAATGTTGATAACCACCTCAATTGCTCAAAAGCCTCAAATGACGAAAAGAAAGGCAAACATGCTGAACAACAATCCTTGCATCCACGATTCAAACACACACAACATTTGAAGTAAAACTCAAGCACACACACAGAAATAGAATATACGCAATGTGTCATATCATATATACAGATGCGTTACAAGTACAATATACACGCAATCTTTCTTCACCTACGAGATAGGTATGCAATGCTCTTTAGTTAAAACTTTATATTCTGCTGTTTGCTAATTCAATGCTGCAAATCACCCCTCATTCTCTTCTTTAGTTAAAACTTTATGTTCTGCTGTTTGCTAATACAATGCTGGAAATCACCCCTCATTCTCTTTTTTTCAACATTCTCCTGATGCAGGTATGCATTTTTTATTTGGTTCTTCGAGCTCTTGACACTGTCGGTATGTTCTTTTACATCACTTGTAGTTTTTTGACTTTTGTATGAAGTAGGTAGGCCGCTAAGACCTTTAACGACCATCATCTAATCTGCCCCTAGTTTAAAACAGTCTGCCTCTTGTTCAAAACAGACGGCTCTCATAAAAACTTAGAAATGCACTGGAGGGTTAGATTATTAAATTCAGTTTTTGAAAGGGTCATTCAGATAAATAGCCCATTTTTCCTATAGTAGTATGGATACAAGAATCATTACTCTTCCTGATATATACAATTTGTTGTTTTTCCTTGTGGCCAGAGGATGATACAAGCATAGATACTATGGTTAAGATACCAATTTTGATGGAATTTCATAGCCATATCTATGATCCTGACTGGCATTTCGCATGTGAGTACTACTGGATCTATTGCCTGCTCTACTTACAGCTCTAATATTGTGCATCATATATGATTTACTTGCTGATTCTAGTTGTTTCTTTTTGCTGAAAGGCGGTACAAAGGAATACAAAATTCTCATGGATCAGTTCCATCATGTTTCTACTGCCTTTTTGGAGCTTAATGGAAGGTTGTTTTTACCTATATCTATCGATTGTGGACTATTAGTTATCTTGTAGTGTATAGTTGGTGGATCAATAATCAACGTAACTGAAAGTATGAATGATATGTTTCTCATCATGGTTCTAGATAATTTACTATCAAATGTGAGGCAAAATATTTCAATGTAATAAGGACTTTTAAATAAAAAAACACAATATAAATTTAGATACATGACATTTCTTATATCATTTATCTAGTGTCTGCAAAGAGATCTGCTATTAACCACAAGGGTGGTGCCTCAATGGTTTGAGCTTGTGTTCCAAAGGTCAAAAGCACCGGGAGGTCACAAGTTCGAATCCAGGGAGGAATAAAAATCCCCTTGTGGCCACGGAGGTTCAAATGCGGTGACTCCAGGCTTCCCACGAAGCGGGTGGTTACCCTGGGATTAGTCAGCTCGCATAGCGAGTTGAATATCTAGGTTAATCAAAAAAAATCTGCTAGTATCAATTGTGGAGGTCAATATGTGCTTGACAAGCAGGTGAAACCAACATTTGTGTGCCCATGATATGTTTTAATAGTGATGGTGGAACTTTGATGGTCTAATTTCACATGATAGAAAAAGAGTTTTTATATATACGACATTCTGCCAGATTTGAGAATGTCACTTTCCTTTTCATACACAATAATGCCTAGAAATCTGCCCAGAAGGTCATGGATTTAAAAAGCACTTGTCAGGAGATCATTTAGCTAGATAACCCTTGTAGGTTTGCATTAGAAAGTGTCAACTGGAAATTTGGTTCTAAACATCAATCACATTATAATCCTGCTCTAATTGTTTTGCATATGATAAATTTGATGTTGTTTTTTGCCATTGTTCCTTCGGTTCTTCTGATAATGTATACTGCAACTAGTTTTATTGTGGTCACACTTGATATGCTTAGATATAAGCAAAATAAAAGCTTGAAAGAGTTGTTTTAATCTATTAACTCTTGGCAGGATTTACCTATGCTTGACAACTAAATTTATCTTTTTGCTATGTTAATTAAATTCCTGAAGATTGTGAGATCAGCTAATCAGATTTGTACTCATGAAGACATGTACTTATTCAAATGTTCATATATATTTAAATATGGTCTATGGATATATTTTCAAGTTTCCTTCTAAATGATGATTTACAACTTTCCAACTATTCTGTAGTTATCAGGAGGCAATTGAGGATATTACCATGAAAATGGGTGCAGGAATGGCAAAATTTATATGCAAAGAGGTACACTACATTATTATTGTATCAAGTATCATTTGGAAATTTTCACTATCCCTATTGAGGGTATTAGTGTACATGAGGCTCAAATGTGGTATGTTCTTTAATTGGCTTTTGTGTATTGTCAAAAAGACAAACATAGCTCTTTCGTTTATTTCTTTACTTCATATCTTTCTTTTTTTCACTATATGTGAGTGCATGGTCATGCACATATATTCTTCTTTAAATGTCTTTTTTTATATCTTGTTGCTTTCATCCCTTCATCCATACAATCTTACAAAACATTTAAGTGAACTCCTAAAAACTCTATAAAGCAATAAGTACGAATCACTAATGCATTAGAAGTTATGGTCTATTAAGAATTTTTGGGTGAAAGCATGTCCCACATAGCGCACATAGGCGGAGCTAAAAAAGGTAGAGTAGGCTCCATGCCTTTAAAAGGAGTCCAAGACTTTGGTTTCAAAGCCCAATCAAATGCACTTTAACGTGTTGTTTGTTTACCTCTTAACAGTTTCATTAAGAGGCAACCTCTGAATTGTTAAGAGGTTAATCCTGTTTGGCAACAAATAATTCTGTCTTTTAATGGTTCCAAAACCTTCTGAATCATTTTTTATCGTGGACCTCCTTTAACCATTAAGAGCCTTGATTACATCCTGAACAATTACCAAATAATTATATTTCATTTTGCACTATATCATAAGAGCCTCTCAACCATTCTGACCACTTAATCATTCTGCACCAAACCATTCAGTAACGGCCAAAAACCCAAAAACCGCTAAGTAATTTGATTTTTTTTTCTCATTCTCTTGTTATAGTGTAGAAAGGTGAGTTAAATCTTTGGATTGTGTGTAATTTGGGGTTTGCAGGTTGAGACGATTGATGACTATGAAGAATATTGCCATTATGTTGCGGGCCATGTTGGATTAGGATTGTCGAAACTCTTTCATGCATCCGGTAAAGAAACTTTGCTTCCTGATTCCATCTCCAATTCAATGGGCATATTTCTCCAGGTAATTAATATCATTGTCATTTAAATACATCTTGATGAATTATTAGAACTCGGATTCAAACTGATATATCATGTTGCAGAAAACAAACATCATTAGAGATTATCTTGAGGACATAAATGAAATACCCAAGGCACGTATGTATTGGCCTCAAGAGATTTGGAGTAAATATGTGAAAAAACTAGAGGTATGTATATCTTTCCCATTTGCTTCACCAAAAATTTGATGTTACCGAATTAAAAATTTTATCTTTTATACTTCTTTCGTCCCAAAATAAGTGTCTATATTTCTATTTTAGTTTGACCCAAAATAAGTTTCCACTTTCAAAAGTGTATTTCTTTCTGGTTCTACCTTTAACTATGAGATGGAGAAATTCATCATTCCTCTTTTAGGGTTGGGTTCTGGTGAGAAGTGAAGTTATGGTTAGAAGGGTAAGAAGGGATCTCCACCCTTGGATACACATTAGGATGAGATGCACCGGATCAATCCCCATACCAAACGCGATTTATGGGTGGGTTTGAGATTAAAAGTGATCAAGGGTCAAAATCCCTTCTTATACTTCTCACATGATCTCATGCCTCCTCTTTTAAGGGTACAATTGTGATTTAGTTAATTAAAAAGTGTAATAATTACATATTTCTTAATATGTGTGTCTTTTTCATTGTGGACAATTATTTTATTGGGACGAAAGGAGGAATGTTTTTGAAGTTGGAACTTCTATCTAATTAGTTCTTTTGATGATATCTACCACAGGACTTGAAATATGAAAAGAACTCAGAGAAGGCTGTTCAGTGCCTGAATGATATGGTGACAAATGCTTTATCGCATATCGAAGATTCTTTAAAGTATTTGTCCGAATTACGTGATCCAGCAATCTTCAAGTTTTGTGCCATACCACAGGTACGTCTTCCGCATTTTTCTCTTAAATATAAAAAATTTAGAATAACCATTAACTTCTAACAGAATACTTAATTATTATTTTTATAAAAATTTATATTATTAAATCAAAAATAAATTAGTTTGTTATTTAACCTGAGTTAAAATATAATAAAAAAAATTGAATTAAAGAAATTACAAAAAAAAAAAAAACTTTTAAATGAAACATTAAAAATCGTTTTCTCAAAACCACATAAACCATTATAACATCGATAGAGACGAAAAATAAAATGAAATATTTAAAATCGAGATGTAACTCGTTGCATTGCACGAGTACCCTTCTAGTATAGCTAAATATTCTTAAGTATTATTCATTATGAATATAATTCATTTTCATTATGAATATAATTCATCATGGATCATTGGATATGTATCACAACATTCATCATAAATAAAATTCATGTGGATCTTTTACTGAATTAGAGTGATATTGTATCAGATCATGGCAATTGGAACACTATCTTTATGCTACAACAACATTGAAGTTTTCAGAGGAGTAGTGAAATTGAGACGTGGTAAGGTTACATTTTTTTACCATACTTTTTAAATGTCTTTTTTTATAACTGTGGGTGTCTGAGCCAGTTTCCATTAGATGCATCTCAGCGTATCCCATGAGAACCTGAAATTAACAGTCAGGAAAATCTCCAATGATGTTGTGGGACTTGAACTGGTGACCAATCGGAAGCAAACCTTTTCAATTTTGTGTTTATTTTTCATCTAGTTTGTTGATAATTGCTCAACCCTATTTCATTTAATTTGTTGGTAATGATGATTATGGAACTTTTGCTAAAAGTAAAATTACTTACTAACAATGCTGCAAAAGTTACCAAAGGGTCATTGACCCAATGGTACCCGTAATTCTATCAACATAAGAAAACTATTTGAAACGATAAAAACCAGATATTTTAAAAAAAATCTTTGACGAGCATCCGTTTGCCTATACCATTTTTTTCCATTTTCCGTATTTACTTTGCGGGTCCCATTTTCATTTTTTTTTCTTTTTTCACTCATATTTGCACAAGATGAAGGTCTTTAACGAAACAGCCGCTCTATCCTTTGGGGCAAAGGACAGGTTTGTGTGCATCCAACTTCTTCCAAAGTCCAAACTCTGCTTTCGAATGGAATATACTGAGTTTGTTTGATTTATTAGGAAACTATTAACCTTTTTCCTTTTTAGTTGTACTATTTTTAGGTTATCTTTTCCTTAGCCTTTAGGTTTTCTTATATATATTTATATATCTCAGATTTGTTATAGAAAACATATCAACTTTTATTTGTTTTGTTGGTTATGGAACCTGCTTTGGGTCACATATATATGCCCGGAGCACAACTTCACCGATCAGAGAAAGGTTATTTTTATGGTTAGGGAAACAACTGTTTTACTTTCAAGTGGAATATACTGAGTTTGTTTGGTTGCTGACCGGACTAGGGGTCTCCTTTTGTAGGTCTTACTGCAAAAATAATCGATCGGACTAAAACCATGGCAGACGTCTATAGTGCTTTTTATGATTTTTGCTCATTGCTCAAAATCAAGGTATTATTATTATTATTATTATTATTATTATTATTATTATTATTATTATTATTATTATTAGTATTAGTATTCATCAATTTGCTAAAAATGTGAAGAAATTTATTTGGTTTTAATGGGGAGTTTTTGTTGGTGTAGGTTGAATTGAAGGATCCAAATGCTCATGTAACAATTACCAGCATAGAAGCTGCTCAAAAAATTTGCAGGGAATCCGGCACCCTCGACAAAAGGTACAAGCTTTTATTTTAAGTGTTATGGTTATTAAGTCAAGAGGTTGGTTTATTTACAAACTGGATAAATCGTACAAACAATATATAAAAATATTTTTTTTCATATTTTTTTTTCATCAGATGCTATGATTTAAGATGTTATTACACATATGTTTGTTTCACATTGTGAAAAAATTACATGTGAAAAAAATACATGTGAAATTTTTACATTATGAAACAAATACATGTACTTATGAAAACAAATACATGTAAAACTTTTACATTATGAAACAAACATATATGTAATAACCATAGCATTTGATGAAAAAAAATAATGAAAAAATTATTTTTATATATGGTTTGTACGAGTTTGTACGATTCATCCAGTTTGTAAATGAACCAACATCTATTAGTCAGAGGTTGGTTCATTTACAAACTGGATGAATCATACAAACTCGTACAAACCATATATAAAAATAATTTTTTTCATATTTTTTTTCATCAAATGCTATGATTTAAGATGTTATTACACATATGTTTGTTTCACCTTGTGAAAAAATTACATGTAAAAAAAATAGGGCATGTTTATTTGAGAAAAATATTTGAGAACTATGAGAACCAACTATACATAAAGAATATTGTGATTTAATATTTATGCACTCCATCCATCCCATAATAAGTGACTGCAATGAAAAATGTACACTTTTCAATTAACTAAACGACAATTTTACCATTAGTAATAAAGTGGGAAATTTTATCAATCTTATAATTACAAGCAATGTTCTAAAAAACTCGCTGTGACAGCCGCCATGGTACGCCATGGCTTAAGGCTTGTGTCTGGTGTCACGTTATGTTTGTGGCACACCATGGCCCAGTACAGCGTGATTTTGTAACACCATATTTGATTGTTCTTACTCTTTTAGCGTCTTATTTTGTTTGTTTTTAATATATAACCTAATTTAAAATGCTTAGTATCATTAACTCATTGAGTAATAATAGAAAACAGAATTTTATATATGTATAATACTATACATGATATACAAATTTATCGCCATAAGACACGCCTTGAAAAATATCATGGTTAGCCGTGGCTTCTAAGGCTTAAAGTTTGATCTCACCGCCACGTCATACCTCACACTATTTAGAACCTTGATTACAGGTTGAATGAGTGTTATAATTAATTGAGTAAGTTACGTTTTTCATCCCTATGGACAAAAATCGCAAATTCTAAACCACAAGGACAAAAATCGTAATTATTCTAATTAATTTTTAATGGTTGTTAGCTCCTTAGTTATGTAATCCTACCCCGAATCTTGTATTTGCATGGATTTAGGCTATGTTTGACAAAAATAAGCTGGATTATAAGCTAGCTTATTTTCAATGTACATGTTTGGCAAAATATAAGCTAGCTTATAAGCCAACTTATTGAAACGCTGCTTGGAGTAGTGTTTTATGAGCTTATTGTCATTTTTTCCAATTATAACCCTCATTTATATTAATTATTAATTTTTATTTTTATTTTTTAATATGCCTATTTTTAGTCATTTTACATTCTTATACGTTAGTTTTGCCAAACATTATTTTTTCATCAGCTAGCTTATTAGTCATTCGCTAGCTTATTAGCTACCCGCTAGCTTATTAGGTTTGTTTGATTTGGCTTTATACTGAACCAATTATTCGTTAAAAATTCTGAATTTTGTTTTCTCAGGAAATCGTACATAGCCGACGACTTGCCAAACTACGGCCCAGCTATGGTGAAAATACAATTTTTATCTTCCTAAATTGCCCTTTTCGTTCAATCAAATCCGTCTCCTAACAATATTCTATGATCTCTATATATATATATATATACAGATTGCTTTTCTTGTCGTTATATTGGCAATTCTTTACGCATGTCTATTTGGTAGCCGATCCAGCAAAGCAAGTAAGCATATTCATCAAAAAATATAAATAATTTTTTTAGTAACTATAACTGTAACTGTAACTGTTAATCTTCTCTTGCAGAAGTTACATCGTGAGAATCCATCGATGACCATATTACGGTAATACCTATGTCTAAAAATCCATATTTTTTTCATTCTTATTATGTAGTAGGGATATAGGGCATTATTGGTAGAGAGGACGCAATAAATTGGGGTCCGGGTTCTTCGTAAAGTTGTTGTTATGAATGTTACGACGGATTTGATTGAGAAATATGGATTCATTAGTTTGTTAATTAGCATGAATCAGTGGTTCTGTTATCGTGGACGGAGCCAGCTTTGGCCTAGGGAATTCACTGGCCTACCCCTACCCTGAAGGGCAAAAAGGTTTATTTTTAATTAAGGCCCGTTTGTTATTTGATTGGTTTTTGACTTAATGGTCCACTCTTAAAATCCAAACTTATTCTAAAATCTAATCCAGTCCAGCATCTTAATTGTATCTCGTAATCAACCAAAAAACCAAAATAAACTCTTGAAATCAACCAAAAAAATCCCATGAAATTGATAACAAAAAACTTAAAAGATCTTTGAAATCAAGCAAAAAACTTTAAAAATCTCTCAAAACAGTGGAATTAGACTAAAAACAGTGGAATTAGACTAAAAACATCGAACAATATTGAATGTTAGTAAAGACATGAAGACACATCGATAAAAATCGTGTTTTTTGTAAGGGTCCGTTTGGTTTGCGGGATTGTTTTTGAAGGATTTGGATTTCATGGAAGGATTTGGATTTGGAGGGCTTTGGATTGGAATGGATTTGAAAATCTAGGTGTGTTTGGTCCGTAGGATTTGCAATGGAATCGGGATTTCCATTATTTATAAATAATTTATATAAAAATATAAAATATTATGAAAATAATTAAATTACATTTTTATTGATCAATTATTACAAAACAAATGTTTTTAACATTTTTAAAATATTACTTCATACAAATCCCGTGAAATCCAGAGCATCCGTCAAGGATTTCAAAATCCTATATTTTGTTGGATTTCAATTGAATCCTAGGATTTTAAATCCTTACCATTTTGCAAACCAAACACTAGAATGGATTGGATTTAAAATCCAAATCCCTCAAAATCCAATCCAATCCCGCGAACCAAACGCGCCCTAATTGTTTTTTGTAATTGTTTTTTGTCTATATTATATGGTGCCACCATATAAAATAATTATGGGTCTGTCCCTGTGTTTTAGAAAATGAAAACACGTTGAGTTTATTGTTGAATATGTAAAGTTCAATGTAATGGCCTTGGAAACATTATTTTTTTATTGAATTTTGCCACGTATAAAATATCATCGTATATCTATTTTTTGTTTTATTAAAGAGAGCCACCCTTTATAAAATTTTTGGCTTCGTCCCTGTTCCTTACGTTGGGAGCTGTTAGCTTTTGGTCAGATAATGAAACCGATAACAAAAGGTGAAAGTTGATTGTTGCGAATGTCGCTACCAATTTGAATGTGAAATCTCAATTCATATCGTTAGATCGATATTTAATGTTAGTTAAGAACATATACAAATATACGAGTACCTTTTGCCTTATTAAATGATGGTTTTATACTCGTTAAAAGGTCATAGATTTAATTATCTTCTATTCTTTGAATTAATATTAAAGAAAAACTTATAAATTGCTTTTTGAGTAAATTATGATTTTTGTTCTTGTGGTTTAGAAATTACGTTTTACGTCTCATGGTTTACAATTTGTTGTTATTTTCGTTCCTGAACTAATTATCACATTAAAGTACAAGGGACCAAAACAACAAAGACTTATAAATCATAGGGACCGAAACACAATAAATTGTAAATCATAAGAACGAAATAAACAATGAATTAAAAGTTGACAAAATCGCAATTTCTAAACCACAACGGCAAAAATCATAATCTTTAACAAACCACAAGGACAAAAGCGTAATTTACAGTTGCTTCTTTTTTTGGTATGGAAAGAGATATTTTACATAGGATGATAGGATAATACTTGTGAATTAGAACTCAAGTTTGGATGAATGATGAGATTATTCAATCAAACCAACTACAAAAAGGCTAAGAGGAGATTTATTCATGGCTAAAGTGGTTTAAACAATATATATGAAAAGTAAAAACCAACCCCAATGAATAATATGTAAAAAAAGTAGAAAGCTTTCATAGTCGTTGAATGTTTTGAGACCACCAAATTTATTCAAAAAGGGGTACAAGAGTCATCATCTCATTTACTTTATTGGGTAACATTCTCAGTCATTTAAATGGAATTATTGGTAATCAGTCATCTTTTACCTAGGTAAGCGCTAACTGAGTAATAGTTTTCTCTCTCACGAGGTAAAGTTCTTGTTATGCCTCTTACAAGGTAAGATCATCGGAATCACAAGACTTGTGGCATATTGATTAAGGCTTGTGGGGGATGAGGCTAGATAACCGATCTACCCCAGGTTTGAATCCAGGCACAAACAATTTGTGGCCACTGGGCTCAGGGCTGCATGCTTTAGCAGTCTTAAAATTGTCAGGGATTAGATCATCAGTCACCCTATAATGTTAATGACACAGTAAATACTTACCGAGTAAGGGTTTTGTTAAACAACCATAACAATATGATGATTTTAGAAGCTTATGCAAGACGAAGAACTAGCGATGATTTTAGAAGCTTATGCAAAACACAAGAAGAACTAGTGCAGAAGTTGGTTGCGATGGTAGGTGGAATAAGTTGGTTGTGGCGGGGAGAGATCAGCCTCTCAAATGTACCGATGATTCAATCAAGCATTCGATTGTATGTCGTTTCTTTGACTCAAACGTGTTGTGTTCTTTTAATTTTATTCAGTGTTCATATGTTCGTAAAAACAGGTGTAACTTATTCCATATTTGCTCAAAATCGCCTACACCAGGTGAAACTCATGATCATAACTCCCAAATGAACCTCATCATTAATATGTGGTGTTGTATTTGATTTAATCCAAAGTCGTTACATCAAAAACTAAGATTATAAACCAATAGCCTTTGGACTCAAGTTTTTGGTACCTCATCAACATCAAGTTTTGTTGTTACATTGAAGAAGATGAAAGGAGAGGCTCAACATCTTAAATAACCAACTACTAAAAAATTCATGGATACTTTAATTTGTTGTATCTATATAGCAAAGATTAAGAGCCCAGTAACCACCTATTTTATGCAGTATCCATGATAAATAACCTTAAATAATAATTTATCATGTTATAATACATTACGAATGTTCATGCAAAATAGAATGATAGATGTTTTATGGTTCTTATAATAGTTGAGGTTTCTAATGAACCTACTTGTCCTCATATTTTAATTTGGAATATTATTTACATGTTTATAAGTTAGTTTTTGTCAAACATAATTTATTCATCAGCTACTAGCTAGCTTATAAGTCATCAGTTACCTTATAAGTAATCAGTTAGTTTATCAGTCATAAACTAACTTATCAGCTAGTTTGCCAAACATAGCCTTTATTTATTTTGCTTCTTAACTTGTTACTTGTCCTCCCAAGTTTAATTTAGCTTATTATAACCTTAAAATCCAGTTTTTGGTGTAATGAATTAAGAAATTTTCGGTTTTAAATGAATTCTCAAAATATCGAGGTTCATCCCGTTTTCTGTCTTGCATCAATAATTGGCTTTTTTCACTTTTTATTTAATTGATTATTTTTTTATTGCTTATTTACAAATACAAAACAAAGGGGGTGTTTGGGATTGCTTATAAAAACAACTTATTGACTTATTCCGGTATGGCATCGATGATAAGCACTTTTGAGTGTTTGGCAAAACAGCTTATACCGGTGCCAAACCGGTGATAAGGAGCTCCTAACTTATTAGAAGTTGATAAGCACTTTTGAGTAAAAGCTATAAGTTGTTTTAAATAAGCAATCCCAAACACCCCCAAAATGCATTCAAGCATTTAAAGTGTTCTATTTTAACTTGTTATGTTCGTCTCAAACTACGTACGATGTATTCTTTTAGTTTCTTGTTATTTAGTTTTCAATTTTAACGTGTAAATTAACGCTATCTCGACCTTTATATATAGTTTTTTGAAAAGAAGTTCATAAATTAGACAAGTTGGATGTTCTAATATCACGAATATGGATAAAAATCACCTATCCCAAATTCAAACATCTCATTACTCTTTCACAAATAAAATTAAGACATCAAATTTTTATTTATTTTATATTCATCTTAATTCACCTTCACCTTCACATTCTCTATCTTATAACTTGTATTCACGTGATTAGTGGATATAAGCGAGACTTTAAAAAAATGGAATAGGTGAACTGAAGGTAAATTTTGAGAATGAGCTGAAGACGGATCAAACGATTAATACTTTTTGAAAATGATCCAATTTTTTAATCTATGTTTGACAAACTAGCTGATAAGCTAGCTGGTAGCCAAAAATCTGGTCAACAGAATAACAGCTAAAAAGCTAGCTGACGAACTAATTATGTTGAAACCATTTAACTCATATCCTTTCTAACTAAAAAAAATAATCATTACACATGTTATCACACTAAAATACAACTCAAATTAAACAATATTCACACAAAACAAATTGAAATTGAAATAGTCCAATTCTCATAACTTGTGAGGCCAAAATTCCATAACAAATTAAACACAAAAAACATCAAAAATGCTTTCAAGAAGTTATCGAAATGAATCAAAAGAAAAAGAAAACCGATTGTGAGAGAATGTACAACATAAGAATGGACGCTCAATGGTATGTGTTTCTCTTCGTTAGAACAAGCACACGAAGAAAAGGAAAAAAAACGCTTAATAGAAATTTAATTAAATTTTGATGGAAGATTTATAAATATATATAAATAAATAAAAAGGAGATCCTCTAAAAGATGTCGGTTACCTTGCTTGCAAGAACGCGTTCTCTTCTTTCAATGTATCCAAGCGGAAACCAACCCGCTTTCCCTTTGCATTCACCTTCACCCCAACCATTGTTCGAAACCTGCAAAAAAAAGGTCATCCGTGTAATCCATCCGTACTGTTTAGGGGTTGTTTGGCAGTTGTTGAATGGTTTGGTGCAGAATGATTAAGAGGCTTTCATGATATAGTGCAAATGAAATATAATTGTTTGGTAATTGTTGAGGATGTAATCAGGTCTCTTAATGGTTAAGGGAGGTCCAGGATACAAAATGACTCAAAGGGCTTTAGAACCGTTAAGGGGAAGACTTATTTTTTGCCAAACAGGATTCACCTCTTGGCGATTCAGAGGTTGCCTCTTAATGGGAACTGTTAAGAGGTAAACAAACAAAGGCCATGTTTGGCAACCATAAGCTAGCTTATTTTTCTTTAGCTTATTGAAAAAACCCCCCATTCGGATGGAAATGAGTTAGCTTACCAAGTAGCGTTTCAATAAGCTCTAGAAGCTTTTTAGAATTATTATTAATTTATTAGTTGTATCTTATTAATGAATATTAATTGTAAGCTATTCATTAGTATCAATTATTTAGAATTACTATTAACCATATTAAATATATTATTATTGAGGTGTAGTGAAAAGCCTAAAAGTGGGACCTAAACTTTGATAAATCTAGAAATCATTCTTGTGGTTTGCATTTTGCTCTGAAAAAATAGTTACCGGTCATTAACTATGTTTATTTCTCCGTTTGTAGGGATATTTCAGTCTTTTCATCAAATCTTTAACTTTCTCTTTAAAAAATAATCTAATGTTTTATTTTATATTTTATTTTAAAAATTAATAAATTTTACATTAAAGATAAATTTTATTATAAAATAGAAAATAACATATTATGTTATTTTTAAAAGAAAGTTAAAAGATTTTGATGAAAAGACTGAAATACCCTTACACTCTAACAAAGAAAATAAACAGGCTAACGATCAAGGACCACTTTCAGAGCAAAATGAAAACCAAAGTGATAATTTCTAGACTCATCAAAGTTCATGTCCCACATTCAAACTTTTTACTAAACCTCAAGAACCAAAAAAAGAAATTGAAAGTTTACTCTTATTATTGTTCGATATATGTAGACGCCAAAATTCAAAATATAACAATTCTAAAAACGTTTTCACTCAGCCTTGGTATTAAAAGAAATTGTAAAAAAAATGTATGAAATATTACTTGTTTTCACGGGTAAACGAATAATAGTAGTACATTTTAGGAAACTACGAATGCATAAAATTAAAGTAAAAATCGCGTACCTTTCTGATAACAACATAATCGCCAACTGATAAACTGAGCTCCACTTCGGACTCAGCCTGATATGAATACATCACCTGAAGTATAACAGTTTTTAAGCTCCGATGGAAGGAAAGCATTACATAAACTGAGCTCCATATCAACCGATGTGTGACTGATAGGAGTGTTCGCGGTGCGGTTTGGGGCTAAACCGCAAACCGCACCGCATATGCGGTTTGAGCATTTTTCCCAAACCTCAAACCGCACCAAACTCATTATAAATTATATGCGATTTGCAATAATTATAAGTTTCAAAATACATTATAAAATAAACGATTAAATGACCATACTCCAAAATAATAAAGAATTTCAATACATGTGATTCCCAAATACATATTGCATGATTAAAAATAGTCTAAGAAGTAAAAAATAAATAAACTTCAACCTAAATTGGACGTGTCCAACTAGTTTATTAATATTGTCAATTGTCATATTGGATCATACTTAAAGTCCAAAACAAAGTCAAAAAATATTACATAAATAATAAATTAGTATATATATATAGGGGCGGGTTCAAATGAGAACTCAAATTTGGTTGTGAACGTGAGGACAAATGAGAATGCTACACGTGTCCCATTCAAAGAAATATTCATACTGATTATACAAAGAAATATTCAGACTGAATATATTTATTCAGCCTGAATAATGCTTTATCCGGTCTGAATATTTCTTTGTATATTCAGTCTGAATATTTCTTTGTATATTCAGTCTGAATAATCTATATTCAGACACGTGTCGCGCTCTCATTCGTCCTCACATTCACAACCAAATTTGATTTCGTATTTGAACTTTCCTCTATAATATATATATATATATATATTATATGTAAAATTAAAAAAAAATACAAAATATGCGGTACGGTTTGACCATGGTTTGATAACTCAAAACCGCAAACTGCACCTACGGCGACTGCGACATTTGATTGGTAAAATTTATATTATTTCGGTTAATTGTTTCCAATAAACTTATAATAAAACTTACCTCTCCTATAAAGTAATCCACTTCATCGTTTGAACCATTTTGCATGGGTGAAGTAAACACGTTATTTACTTCTTCGTATGATGGAGGTGGAGGCGTTTCCACAGCCGGAGTAGGAGCTGCTTCAATTCGTTGTCGTTCTGATAACATCTGAAAGTACCACATCAAAACAAAATTTTAGCAAAAAGGACATTTTATATTTTATATTTTATATTTTATGCTATATATTTTATATTTTAAGTCGAATTTTAGCCACCAAACATGCACAAGGGCCGGGATTTCTTTTATCAATCATTTGTTTTAAGGAGGTTGAGATTTAATTTAACATATATGTTTATGGGTGTTTCCAAGGCTCGGTTTTCCGATTACTTTGAAAAATGTCACAACTAAAGAAGATTACCGAGATATTTATAGCTAAAGTTATATGGAGATTGATTATGGAAAAATTCTTCTCTAAGATAGCTACATTATGTTCTTAGAAATGAGCTATCGAGTAGCATTTGAGTTCGGGCCTGTTTGATTGGTTTTCCATTAAGTTCTGTATGAATAAAGTTGTCTGTGTGGATTAATCTGTCTGTATAGATTGGGAGAGTTTTTGTTTCGGAAGGTTTTTTCATAAATGGAAGGAGCGACTTTTTAATTGGAAGGGGTAAGTTTGGAAGAAAAAAAACTTGGCTTTCTGCATCCCCCCTCCCTAGAAGCTTAATGAATAAGCCACTTTCTATATCATTAAGCCACTACCAAACAGTCATGTATACCTGACCGAATAAGGTCTGAATCTCATTAAGCTGCTAACAAACAGGCCCTTAGGGCCTGTTTACCAAATTTTTCATTAAGTCCTGTACGGATAAATTGATGATGTTGTTTACTTTTGTATCTGACTCAACAGTCTGAATGACAGAAATGACCAAATCACCCCTGAGTAGTTCCAAGAGATTTTATATATCGAAAAGAAAACTCTAGATGACACACATCTATTCCAAATTTTCATCCCACCTTCCTAATCTTGCCAAACACCAAGATTACAAAAATTAAATAATTAATAGATGCCAAAGATGAGAACACAATAATATTTGCATACCTCGCCTTCTAGCTGATCCAGAATCTGAAGAACTTTTTGGTGGTAGGCGCGTTCCGATTCAATCTTATATAAATAAATAAAAACAAATTTCAGTTAACATATCATAGTTACGTTTAAATTATATTTAGCTCATAAAAGTGAAGAGGTTTTCTACCATGGAAATTAACCTCTGAAGTGTCATTTTTTGCTGTTGAGCTTCAACAGCAGCCATTGCTGATGCTGCTTCCCTTCCTAATATTGCCATATTGGATTTCAAATCTTGTAATTTTGAGTTTGCTGCTTCAAGTTTCGTAAGGATGTCGGGATTCCCAGTCCCTTCTCTAACTCTCGCTTGTCTTTTTGAAACTTCAACAGCCTAGCAAAATTTAAGGGGTAAAACCGTAAAAGTAGAGTTATATTAGTGTCGGGAAGATGTTAGATGGCAAGTTTGGGAAAAAATAATTACGCAAAATGAACCCCAAATATGCATGAGAAAGACGGGTAAAAGATAAATAATAAAAGATAAATAAAGATAATTATAAGATCGGCAAAATGATATATTTTAACAGCACGATTAAATACCTGTGCTTCAGCCTCTTGTCGCATTCTATCATAACGTTGAGCAAGATGTCGGGCATCTTCAAGTGGAGCTCCCATTACCATCGCTCTTAGTGGCTCTGCCACCTGTGGACAATTTTCCAGTATTTAAAAGCCAAATTTTATCAAGCAATGAACCAATAAAAAAATTGTGAACTGTTAAATAAATAGGTTTTTTTTGTATCTTTTACCCGCTATCCACACTATATAATATTATCATGTTTCCAAATAATATACAACCATCTTTTATTCAGACAGTTCCTTCTATAATCTATAGTATCAGAGCCAAAGGCTCCTGGTGCTAAACCACACTATATAGAAAAAAATGTTAGAAACAGGTATTATTTCAACCACTTGTGTCATTTCAGGAAGAATGCCAAGAGAGATAAAAAAATTGATTAAACCCCCCACCTACTTAGGCTATGTTTGGCAAACTAGCTGATAAGCTAGCGGATGGCTGATAAGCTAGCGGATGGCTGATAAGCTAGCTGGTAGCTTATAAGCTAGCTGATGAAAAAATCATGTTTGGCAAAATTAGCGTATAAGAATCTAAAATGACCAAAAAAGGCATATTAAAAAATAATAATAATTAATAATTAATATTAATGAGGGTTATAATTGGAAAAAATGACGATAAGCTCCCAAAACGCTACACTCCAAGTAGCGTTTCAATAAGCTAGCTTATGGTTTGCCAAACGTGTACACTGAAAATAAGCTAGCTTATTTTTGCCAAACATAGCCTTAAAGTCGTAATAATAGACAACAAACAACAAATAGTTTATTTCTATAAATATAACTATATAAGTAACATATAACACCATCCTAGACTATGAAGGGTGATACAAACCTGTGTCCCGAAGGATTTAAGTAGATTTCCTCGTTCCTTCTCCATCTGGGCACGAGCTCGTGAGAAGTTCTTTGCAGCTCTAGATAGCGTACTACCACTAGTGCATGTATTCTCAACACCATATTTTCTACTATCTTCAGATAATTTAGTTCCTGTTTTCAAGAAATGTGTTCATGTGAATTTACAACATCATGTCCATCTGATGGACTAAAACCAATGTTTTAAAACCCGGGTCGACCCGGCCGGTTGAACCCTGACCCGGGGAAGAGAGCACGTTAGGGTTTTTGGCAATTTCTGACCCGGATTGACCCGGCCGGGTTTAATAAAAAAATGTATTTGGATTGATGAAAAACTTATGGTTATCAGGTTAGGGTTGGGTTCCGGTGAGAAGCGTAAGAAGGGATCTCCACCCTTGGATGCACGTTAGGATGAGGTGCACCTAGATGCACCGGATCAACTCCCTTCTAAGGCGCAATTCACGGATGGGTATGAGATTAAAAGTGATAAATGGTTCAGATCTCTTCTTACGCTTCTCACCTTAACTCTCCTCACACGATCCTATGCCTATCAGGTTATGTGTGTTTTTAAATGTACTTGGATTGATGTAAAACTTGTTATGTTTGAACTTGTGGACGTCAAATTCTTGGTTTTATATATATATATATATATATATGTGTGTGTGTGTGTGTGTGTGTGTGTATGCAGGAAAATGGAAATACAAGGAAATTCTTAAAACTGGGTTGACCCAGTGGTTGAATCGGTTGACCAGGTCACCACACCGGTTCAACTAAAAAACAGGGTTTTAAAACATTGACTAAAACTAAGGTTCAAGAAAAGCATAACCAACTTACCTATTTCAACTTGTTTGGAACCGGTAACTATATATCCTTCAACACCACGAACAATGTCCCTTTGGAAATGCTGAAAGTGAAAAGGGAGCAAACTGTAATGACGAGAAGAAGAAAAAAATCAAATTTATTATATGTTCTATTGAGCTTCATGAAATCTGTGACCATTATTAACTCTGGCCTACAAAAAAAAATTAATGTGAATATGTTTTTTTAATTTTCAGCAA
This sequence comes from Silybum marianum, assembly GCA_036898165.1. Classification (NCBI taxonomy): domain Eukaryota; kingdom Viridiplantae; phylum Streptophyta; class Magnoliopsida; order Asterales; family Asteraceae; genus Silybum; species Silybum marianum. The sequence goes on from CM072531.1 coordinate 3,506,281, forward strand.
TGGCATGAGATAATATTGGCCAAGAGTGTCGGTTGAAAATTCTGCTTAAGTTTCTGATGAAGCCTGAGTGCTTATAGTACAGAAAAACAAGCAGGAGGTTGAAAAGCGACCTTGGCAGCACGTGTAGATATGTATAGCTTCTCAAGTTTCTGATGAAGCCTGAGTTCTGCCTCATCTGTAACAACATTATCCGAACCTCCATAACCACCACCACCAAACTGCTTGAAAACCGCCTGAAAGTATATTTTATTGGTGATTAGAAGGAAATTGTCGAAATTTATAAGGTTTCACATGTTAATCCCAGGTGTATATATATCAGGTTCAGGGGAAAACGCACAAAAAAAACTGAAGAACACCCTAGGATCCCTCCATCTGGGCACAAATGCATATTGGTAATTTGTAACATGCATTTGTGCATATGCATTGGTGCATGGAAAAAAAACAGCTTCAATCGCTTATATGCATTTGTGCATACCGTTCGGATGGAGGGCTCCCTGGGTGTTCTTCGGTTTTCTCTTTTTTTAGTGTTTTCCCATGAACCTCCCTCTCTCTCTCTCTCTATATATATATATATATGTGTGTGTGTGTGTGTGTGTGTAATCTAATAACAAAGGTAAGCAATCAACATGGAGTATATCACATAAAAAATTATAAAAAGATCTCTTAAACCTAACCAAAATATGCTAAAAGCACCAGTCACAACCACCCAAAAAAAAAGGTCATGTATTTTCACAACTAGTATGCTACTTTGACAAGTTCCTGCATTATGTTTGAATAAGTTGTTGAAATATTAATCACGTCATTGAGATCTTTAAATATGTAGACCCCAAATTGCACAAATTTATGAAGTTAAACCCACAAACAATTTCTACAAAAAATTTGGATCTTGAAAAACAATTCCTTTGCTCCAGTGGTATATTTAATGGAATCATTATATTGGTAACAAATAAATTAGGATATTTTCACCACCAGAAATCATTCAATAACAGACAATTTGTTGGATAAAATATCAAGTCAGAGAGTCAAATTAAACAATGAATATGTAATACACATAGTCATTGGCATGACAATTGTTTCAAGCATCTCTTTTTCACCAGGTTTAACTTGATGAAACCCACCATTTTTTTATAAATGATAAAAATATTTAAGATTACAACATCTGTATATTAACCACTGCTAAAACTCCATTGAAATTAACTCATTATATGACAATTGTTTCAAAGCAACATTATGGACTGCTAAAACTCTATTCAAAGCCACTCATTGGGAACTGTGAATAACTTCTTATCAATTGTACATTCGGAAAAATGACGTTTTCCCCCATAAAACTGAGATTATACTTCTTTCTTTCAGAAACATAAGAGTGTTGAATTCATAATTATTGAAAGATTCTACTTCTTCTTTTTTCAGAAACACAAGAATATTGAATTTTTAGTTATTGAATCAGGAATTACTTCCTCTCTGTAAGGGGGTACTAGAATTTACCTACATTGTGACAGAGTAACCTAATTAATATTAGAAATAGAATAGACAAATGCTGCCTGATTGAAATTGACGATATCAAATTACAAGATGTTTCTTAACAAAAAGTAAATATCGATTACTATATTGATGTTAAGTTTGCTTAATTAGTTTTTCACTTGCAAAATAGCAGTTTTTGACATCAAATTTCAAGATAAACTTAGCTGATCGTTTTGAAACTGATGGAGAAAGAAGAAAAAAAAAGTTAAGATTTTACAATATATCCTCCACAGATCGTTACAGAATAAAGTGTTGTAACCAAAACTAGCAATGATCTGAAAGTGTTTCGCGTTCTAGGGTTTAAATTGAAAGCAAAGAACTTGTATGATCGTACCTGTTGTTGTTTGGCAACCTGCTCTCGGAACTTCGTCGCCTGTTTCCTGATCGTTTCCATTCACGAATTCACCGTAAAACGAAGCGGTTATGGACTTAGTTGAACTGAGATTCGCCGGAGATTTGTTCCGTCGAACAGATCCAAAACTTTTATTCAATCGATTTTGTTAAACAGATGAATTGTTTTTCTTTGTGGTTTTGAGATTTACAGAAACCGTCCCTTAACTATCTCTCAAAAGACAAAGCTTCAACAAGAAGCTTCAATGGTGCGTGGTCTTCTTCTTCAATGGTGGCAAACTGGCAATAACGTGTTGTCTTCTTCCCTTTGGAATTTTTTCATTCTTTAAATTTCTTCAAACCAAGTTCTTGAAGATTCTAGGTTTTTTGTTCACGATTTATTGAATTAGGGGAAATTGGTTTTTTGACATTTTCATATTTTTATATTTATACATTAATTGTTTAAATATAATTTGGAAAAGATTATATATATATATATACACACACACGCAGAGGGGTGGTTCAAATAAGAACTCAAATTTGGTTGTGAACGTGAAGACAAATGAGAGTGTAACACGTGTTGAATAATCAAATAAATATTCAGACTGAATAAAACTGAATATAGTGTTTATTCACTCTGAATAATGTCTATTGGGATTGAACAAGCATTATTTACACTAAATAAACACTATATTCAGTTTTTTTCAGTCTGAATATTTCTTTGATTATTCAGTCTAAATAATCTATATCCAGACACGTGTCACACTCTCATTTGTCCTCACATTCACAACCAAATTTGAATTCGCATTTGAACTTTCGCATTTGAACTTTCGCATTTGAACTTTCGTTTATATCTATGTTTGACAAAAATAAGTTAGCTTATTTTCAGTGTACACGTTTGGCAAACCATAAGCTAGCTTATTGAAACGCTACTTGAATTAGCATTTTGGGAGCTTATTGTCATATTTTTCAATTATAACCCTCATTAATATTAATTATTATTTTTTAATATGATCTTTTTGGTCAATTTACATTCTTATACACTAGTTTTACCAAACATGATTTTTTCATCAGCTACCTTATCAGCTACTAGCTAACTTATAAGCTATCAGCTAGCTTATCAGTCGTCCGCTAGCTTATCAGCTACCAGCTAGCTTATCCGCTAGTTTGCCAAACATAGCCTTAAGATGAGGAGCGTGACCAGGGATCTGGATGTACATTAGATCAATCCTCGTATCAAGCGCTATTCTTAGGTGGAATTGAGATTAAATACGATCAACGGTCCAGATCACTTCTTACGCTTCTCACCTTAACTTTTATTCTCGTAAGATCCATCGACATTCCAACCATATTTTTAAAAAGTATATCATATTTTTCTTGAATAAACTCAATATCTATGCCAGCTTGTCTTTTGGGAGATTATGAATGGTCTGCTTTTATCATGCAAGGGCTTTAATAAAAATTTGAATTTGAATAAAGAAAGACGAGAATCTTGATCCTAAATCTTAGTCCATGAACTTTAGAAGATCATACATATATCTTAAAAGGTTGCATCCATTTTTACTGTAATCAGTTATGCAGTAAACCAGTATCAACAGGGTAAAAAAACATGTAATTTCAAGACGTAGATGTACATATACAACCTTCTGGGATTCATGGATTTTAGTTGATTTAAATACCAAAATTCCAATTACAATCTACATATTTTCGTGATATTTGCCTTTTGTTCGTAAAAAAATACCATAATTATCATCAATAAAATCATTAATACTGAAAATTTAGTAGATCGCTTTCTTTATGAGAGAGTTATGATTTATACTTTGGTCCAATGTATCAGAAACATTTCTATTTCAGTGTAAAAATTTATTATAATTTTCATTAAAAAAATAAGATCATAAATTTATGTTTGAACAAGAAAAAAATTATGAGGGGTGAATGAACGAAAACCATGTACAAAATTTTTAATATATATCAATGTTAAAAGTCAATTTAAAAAAAATCTCGTTTTTAGGGTACAATTTGTTTAACTAAATTTTATGATAATTTAATTATTTTAAATTCAAAAATAAATATACAATTTATATTTGTTTTAATAATGGAGTATTTTTTTAAATGATGATAATAATAGAGTATTCTATTATAATTCAATGATTATTAAATATATATGAAAATGTTTATCAATTATTTATTAGTTAGTTTTATAAAATTTAAAGAGCTTTAAAAAATTGTGTTGTACATATACAATAATTAATTATGAACTTGATCTGTATTACGAGCCGATATGTCCCGGTCTTTAAACCAATAACCAATCAAGAACCAAACCGAGCCAGACCAGCCTTTGGTGAACCATTAGGAACAAACTAAGGAAGGATTTACCAAGAAAACAAATCGCATTTGTGAACCTGCTTCTAGCTTGGATTCTGACTAAAAGAGCAACTAAGGGGTTGTTTGTTAACCACAAGGGTTGTGGCCTACTGGTCGAATGCTTGGGGGATGAGGAATATCTCATCTACCCAGGGTTCGAATCCAAGCACTCTCAACAGTTGTTGCCACTGAGTTTATCAGAGTTGACGTATTACGGGATAACCTTCACAAAAAGGGGCTGTTTGTTTACCTCTTAACAATTCCATGAGGTAAATCATGTTTAGCAAAAAATAAGTCTGTCTCTTAGCGGTTCCAAATCCCTCTAAATCATTTTGTATCCTAGACCCCTCTTAACCATTAAGAGCCGCAACTTACCAAACAATTATATTTCATTTTGCACTATATCATAAGAGCCTATTAATCATTCTGACCACTTAATCATCCTGAAACCATTCAACAACTGCCAAACAAACCCCTAAGTGACATAGCAACGTTAGAGAACTTGTTTACAATATTAACACTATTTTACAAAAAAAAAAAAAGATATTATTAGTACAATATGATGTCATATCGAAAGAATTCCCGCCGTCATAGATCGTATACCTCAAGCATACATCCGATCTATTAACTAAGTTGCGATTTAAGAACGTTCAATCTAAAAAAATGGACATCAATACTTGATGCAATCAAAAGAATAAAGTTGCATCAAGAGGGGTATCAACGAAGAATTCTATACTGACGACTCTAGTAAAAGAATCAGAGCTAATATTTTGCAGTTAAGTAAGTTGATGCATGAAAATCGTATTACATAAGTATACGAATGACTGCAAGACCAACGGCCGATATTGAGATAAGGGTTCCTATGCAATATTTGATTACATCATATTTTGCGGCTTCAACTTGAGCTCTTAATCCATGAATTTCCTGTGTAAGATAATATAAAATACTTTAAACATTGATAATTTCTTTTTTTTATGATGTAAGTTTATGGGAACTCATCAAAGGTCATTGGACCAGCAGTATCCAGAAACCCCATCTTTTAATCTGGAACTTACAAAGAAAATTTCTGATCTTCAGAATATCATAGAAAAGGAAAAGAAGAGTTTTGTTACTGATAGGAAACTTATTGAGAAAAGGAATGTTAAATTCATTAAAGAAATATCTGAAAAACGAAATTGGTTGGAAATTAACTTTGAAAATGAGAAAAATAACTTTGAAGAATGGAGGTAAGGGCCAAATGTGGCCGGCAACCGGTAGGGTAAAGCCTTTTTTGTTACCCTATTCATTTAAAATAGCAGGTAACAAAACCGGTAATTATCCATCTTATAAAACACTTATCTATATTCATATCCTACCCAGTAAAATCTCGGGTAAGTAGGTAATGAATAAGTGAATAAATGGATAAAATTTTCTTTATCCATACCCGTTGTCAGTTCTATATGTAAGTTTAATTTGTTGTATATAAATATTACTCCCTCCGTCTGAAAATTACTACCACATTTTTATATATGTTTGTCTCAAAATACGTCCAATTTAAAAAATAGATAGCTAAATTCTCAAATTTACCCTTTATTCATGCATAAATAATGAAGAGTTGTGAAGAGAGATAAATTAGTTAAGGGTATAGTTGTCATTTGGTTAACTAAATAATGAAATAATTATGCATATCTAAAACTGTTGTCATTTTTATGAACACTTATTTTGGGACAAAGAGTGTATTACTTCAAGAAAGAAAAAAAAAACTTACCCGATCAAGCTTGTTAGTGAGGTTGGTGGTTTCTGCATTCTGATTAGCAAGCTCATCGCGAATACGCCTGGCACATAAGTTGCGATAATAATTAATCAAATTGAGAATTATTATACTTAGTTTTCAAATGAATCATTAATCATTTACATTAAATGATAGATTCACTCCAATGTTTCTGAAATTAATTATATGATATACATTAAGCCGTTAACCAAACGCAAAAAAATCCACTAAAAGATAGGGTTTGAGAAGGGTAAGATCTACACGTGAACCATGAAATTCCCGCGAAATATAAACCACATTTTTTTAAAAAAATTCGATGATATTTCCTAGTCCCATTAGTCATTTGCTATAACTTAATAAAATACCAACAAAAACATTGCTACTTATACATCAACTAAGGGGCTGTTTGGCAGTTGCTTAATGGTTTGGTGCAGAATGATTAAGAGGCTGTTATGATATAGTGAAAAATGAAATATAATTGTTTGCTAATTGTACAGGATGTAATTAGGGCTCTTAATGGTTAAGGGAGATCTAGGATACAAAATGATTCAAAGGGCTTTGGAACCATTAAGCGGTAGACTTATTATTTGCCAAACAGGATTCACCTCTTAGCAATTCAGAGGCTGCCTCTTAGTGGAACTGTTAAGAGGTAAACAAACAGCCCCTAAGATTATATGTACATAGAAATTCTACTCAATAGATAACAGAATACAATGAGAAATTTTTGGGTATAATTTATAGAAACATAATTAGACTCGATATGTTGATACAAGGGCAACTCTAATATGATGGTATTATTTCTAACACGATGTATCTTAAAATTACTTTATATAAACGTTAACGTGTTATTAAAGGTCCTTACCCTCTTTCAAGATTTAAATCCAAGCGTTGACCTGCAGTGACCTTGTCGATCTCGTACCTTCAGGAATTGCGAGATTAAAATTTATTCATTTGGAGGGCAGAAACCAATTGAAATAAAAAAATTCAAAATCACAAACCTCAATTCACTTCGCATTTTATCTATATCAGTCCGTAACTTTTCAGTTTCACGTTGCAACGAAGAGAAGTGGTGTTCCTGCAACATTTATACGAAAAAAAAGTTCAAATATTTGTAACTTCAACAGTTTAGAATGAGAATTGAACAGTTGATGTTCTAAAATGTATAAATAGGATAAGATTAACCCCTTTGATTCATTCTGAAATAGACCATTAGGCCAATAAAACCATCTCGATTGGAAGCATATTGATACGATAAAAGAAGTAAAAAACAGTATGGTTTATCACATCACAAGCCTGTTCAACCACGAAAAAAAAATGAATTTTTTTTATCTTTAAATAAGTTTTAGGCTTGATGTAATCTTAATCATTGTTAATATCTAATGAAGACCGCTATATAACATATTTTCCTATATAACAAATATGGGTTTTTCGGACCTTTTAACCCTGTAATTTTGGAAACCTATGTATTCAGCCCATCTAAAACTTGAAATTTCATAACTTTTTGTATAGTTTCTGCATCCCTTTGTCATTTTTATCAAATATATAAAGAAATCATATTTGAAATTGTTGAAATGTCAATAAAACTCTATTCGCCAATGTTTCAATATGCTGAATGCTAATGAATAAACATTATAGATCCTTCTATCAATTTTGGTAATCAAGTGAGGATCAATTACTTGATTCAAATCAATCTTTCAATTTTCAAAGGCTAGCAGACATAGAACACATGACAGAAAGGCAATCGACACTTGAGAAATTAGCGACTTTTAAGAAAGTACCTGTGAACTTTGTACTTCGGATTTAAACTTGGAAAGATGAGCTTCTTGAAGCATCACTGTCTGCATAAAAAGAAGTCCAAAATACACAAAGATCAACATGTAATTCTAACTTATATATTTAAAACAAGATATGTCAAAGAAATGTAGACAAGAAAACAAGATTTCTTACTTTCTGCATATCAGCATTTGAGGTAAATGTATCGGCTACACTTTCCAAACTGTCATTAAGAACCTCAGTGATAGCAGATGTTATTGCTTCAGCTTGTTTTGAAGGAACACCTTGTGCTTCTAATCTTCTTACCTACATAAAGAACCCTAATCATCACATCCAACAAATTGTTCCTAAAATGTTCAATTGCATTGTGTTCTTGTTAAACCAATTTGATTAGGACTAAAATAAGATCAGAATTAGTGAATCACCATCAACAAAATCATTGATCCTTTAATGCTGTCATATTTTGAAGAAAAACAATGAAAATTGATTAATCAACGAGCACTAAACCTCCTCCGTCTCTCTAATCCTCAAATCGTTGAACAAAATTACCCTAGAGAACTCATTTCCAGATTCCTCTCTGTTTGCTTAATTGAAAAGCAGCTTAAAAGCATTTTGCACATTCAAAAACCCTAAATATCTTTGGTGTATCAATGGTACATTTGAATTGTTACAATCAACAATGAAAACTGATCATTATAGAGGATTAAATCTAATTAAAACATGAATGGACACATACCAGGGCCAAAGTATCAACGAGACAGATACGCACACCCTTAGGGTTTACGATCTGAGAGAGATGCCTTCTGAAATCGTAATCACATCGATTCGGCGCCAACAAAGAAGTGGTAAAACCGGTGTTCTTCATCGATTTCACGTGGAACCCTGACTTGATTCCTGTTTGAACAAATCGTCTCAAAACAGCAGACATTTTCACAATTTAATCGATCGCTTATGCTCAGGCGAAATTCTTTTCTTGAGATTTTCCGATTACAACGAAACTAACCAATCATATCGAAAGCATTCGATCTATGAGTTTAAAAACAGAGGGTTTTTGTGTGTGAGAGAGAGAAAAAGAACGCTCAATTGGACAAAAGACAATATCCGACAGCGGATGAACCTCCAGAAAAACCGGCCGATTATGATTAGGGTTTAGGGTTTAAGGGCGGCGAGGTTTACCGGAAAGAGTGGCCGGAGATGGGGAAATGACCGGTGATGGGTTGCCAGGTGGAGATTGTGGCTCTAGTTAAAAAGAATCAATAGTTTGAAAATTACTTGCATGGAAAGTCGCGAATATAATTTTTTTTTCTTTTTTTTTTTATTTCTACGAAGGGGAGAGCTAATGACACCTTTTAGACAGTGATATTGAATGTTTGGAAATTAAACCCATCAAATCAATTACAAACCATCAACTCAATTATATATATATATATATATGTTTTATTTGAAAGTTTTTATTTTATATATTTATATTAGAAATATATACGTTTTATTTTTTATATATTATTAAATTTTTATATTCATTTATATATTATTTTATACATTACAGGTATTATGATTCTTATATATACTTATTTATTTATTATTTTAGAATTTTCAGTTTTATATGTTAGGATTTTGATATTATTGATTTATTATATATTATATATGTTTATTTACAGATTATTGGATTTTTTATTTATGTTATTATATATATATATATATATATATATTAACGTACTATTTTATATAATATTATTATTATGATTCTTATATATATTTATTATTTTAATATAAAATAAGAGTTAAACATTCATTTGTATAAATATTTCTATTTTACCATTAATTTTTTTAATATATATAATATTTATATTTTAATGTAAAATAAGAGTTAAACATTTATTTGTATAAATATTTCTATTATGATTGAAAAAAAAAATAATATGTACAATATTACGATTCTTATATATAGTTATTATTTTAATATAAAATAAGAATTCAATATTTATCTATATAAATATTTCTATTATGATTGAAAAAAAAAAGAATTAAGTAATAATTTATATTAACAGAAAATAATAAAAGAGAAAAAAAATTAACAATTTATAGTAATTAAAATTAATAAAAGAGATAAAAGAAAACAATTTAATTAATAATTATATAAATTAAAATAAAATATACATATTTAAATAATAAATATGTATTAGTTGTATTTATTTACATGTTGTAGCTTTGTAGGTTTTACTTTGATGATTCGGTTATAAAGAGTTCGTCAAATACGTTATGGTTTTTTAGTTGCATTTCTAAATTGCATTGTGGACCGACTCCATGGCACTAGTTAATAGCTATCATAGATCGTTTCTGCCTTCGAGCCCCGAGCTTGTGGTCCTCCTTTGAGTTTGGGTTCAATTGGATGAATCTGTCAAGTCAAGGTCAACGTACGTAGCAGCAAGGATGGTGCATCGCCTATTTCTCGTTTTCGCTCGGGAGCCAAAACGAACACGCCTGCTACCTACTGTACTGGACCTTCGACCAGGCATTCTACCTTTGTCGAATCGGAACCAATACCACTGCATTGCGCTCGAACAGTTGAACGGCCGCCCGCCCTTCCGTGCCTTTCAAGCTATCAAAGCCGGGAACCAAAGACGTTGAGGATCAAATCAAATTTCAATAATTCGGCTTGCTCAATGTCTGTCCAAAATTCCAACTATTATTGGTGGATTTGTTTAGTCTTTTTTCATTTGTTCAAGAAAAAATTAAAATTGTAATTTTAGAGATAGACGTTTTTATTATAATTCCATATACGATTTTTATTAATAAAAAAAGTTATTTTAAATATAAATATAATTTTTTTAGTTTAAAACCGGTAAGAGGCTCAAATTGTCTAAACGCGGTTAGACCAGACCGCCTTTTTATGGTCTAGTTTAACTGTTTTGGTCACTTGTTTCCAACCCGCTCAGTTTGAAAAAAATTTAAACCGCCATAACGGTTTGGTTTGTGGTTTAAAGGGTTAAGCCGCCTAAACCGAAGCACGAACGTCTTAGATTTTTTAAACTTTTTTGCGTAAGTTTTTTCCTCCAACAAATTCATCAAAACTTTTATCAAGTGGAAGAAAGAGCGTGAAATTCAATGATTCTCCAAAGATAATTATCATGATAGAAAAGTATATTTTTTATTATATTACGACCAATAAAAAAAGGTTAAAATTAAATGTTTAGAAGAAACTAACAAATATATGGAAAATTATAATAATATAATTGATATTGTAATCTCCAAAATGAAGATTTGGTTAAAACTGAATGTAATTTTCTTTTAGATTGATTATCCATTTTGGAGAAGCTGTTGAAAATGCTCTTAGAACTATTATTATACGAGCGATAACAAAATTAAGAGGTCCTTTTATCAAAAGATTACCACTAAACGTTTAGCAAATAACGTATTTTAACATACAAGCATAGTAAAAGTCAAAAATTTTACTTGGCCTTTGACATGCATCTTGCACAAATCCACAAACGATTACCTTAGTACTGCGAAACTAAAAGAGCATTGATAGAGTATTCATTTGATTCATCCGGTAAGAATAAAAGTTATGGTGAGAAGCGTAAGAAGAGATCTCCACCCTTGATTACTTTTGATCTCATACCCACCCATAAATTACACTTTAGAAAGGAACTGAGCCAGGAGATCTCGATGCATCGCATTAGTATTGATCTTCAATTAGGATTGATCTAAGGATGGAGATTTCTTATTACGCTTCTCACTGGGTTGGATAAAGTTACAGTGAGAAGCATAGGAAGGGATCTCCACTGTTGGATGCACATTAGAATGAGATACACCGAGATGCACCGGATTAATTCTCGTAAATAGCATAACTCATGGATGTGCGTAAGATTAAAAGTGATCAATGGTTCAGATCCTTTCTTACACTTCTCACATTAACTCTCCTTCTTACACGATCCCAAAGCCTTCAAATCATCTAGTAAAAAAAAAGATAAGGCAAATATCAGGACGCCGATGGCCCTACATATCAAGATATTAAACAAATAATAACATATACCAAAATTAATATTAGCCAAAAGGCCAAGAAAGGTTAATATCAAGGAAACTAAATACCTATATATCTAAGATATCAATTCTCAAAAGTACCAAAATAAATGTTTTAAAATTACGTTACCCAAAATAAGAACCAGAACCAAAACCAGAACCAAAACCAGTATCGTTCCAAAATAAACACCCATAAACTTTTATGTTCAAAAACCTGCAAAGGGTGAAGCTAATAAGCATACCTGTAATAACCGTTATTACCAAAATAACAATACCAAAAGTGAAGTCTAACCCCAAAATTGCTGTACAAATTAAGTTAATCTGCTGCTGTTAACTGATCTAAACAAAATTCCGATCAATGCAGAAACTTAAAATTAGGGTTTTCTACTGTTCAGAAGTTTTAGCTGAATCACCCGATCCTCCATGATACGACCCACCGTCTTTATGGAACGATTCTGGCTTATTGAAATGTCTTCGGTTCCCACGAAAACCACCAGACCCAGATCCAGACCCTCCTCTATTCCTTCTTTGGCCACCCGAAAAACTACCTCTATTCTGCTGTTGTTCGTTTCCACCCCAATTCCCGCGATTCTGGTTCCAATTTTGGTTGTTATTATTTCCACTTGGCTGAACCCATCCAGCTCCCTGGTTCGGAGTCGGTGGTGCACCTTGATTTCCAGGTGGTCCAACCCAACCGGTGTTTGTATTAGGACCTTGGTTCGCAATCGGTGCACCTTGGTTCGCAACCGGTCCAACCCAACCGGTGTTGTTGTTAATAGGACCCTGGTTTGCAACTGGTGCACCCCAACCAGCGTTGGGGGCTCCTTGACCCCCGGTTGGTCCAACCCAACTCGGGTTCGCGTTTCCAGCAACTAATGGCGCTTGAACTGGAGCCGCAACCCAGTTTTGGTTTGGCATAACTCCTTGAACCGGTGCTGGTTGTGGAACCCAACCGGCTTGCATAACCCAATTGGGGTTAACATTAACATTTCCAGTTACTTGTGGACCCTGAACCATTGGACCCCAATTCGGGTTGGGTCCAACCCAACCCATATTTGGATTTGGAGCCATTGTAGCCCAATTTACATTCGGTTGTGGAGCCGGCTGCTGCATATTAGGTTGATTAACCGCAAACGGAACCTGTCCCCAAGATTCTTGTGGGACCGGAACCGTTTGTGGCAAAAAGTTTCCAACCGGATTCTGAACCATATTTGGAAAACCGGTCCATTGGTTGTTATTATTATACGCTAGCTGTTGTAATCCAGCCATGTTCATAGCCGGGTTCGGTTGTAAGTTCCAACCCTGAGGATTTTGACCACTAACCGACTGAACCATTTGAGAAACCATATTATTGTCGGGTTGCACCGGTGCAACCGGTTGACCTATTTGAGACCCTAAAACCATACCTTGGTCAATAACGTTTTGTGGTACAACCGGAAAAGAAACGGTACCTGAAGAAGAACCAACCGATCCAACGGTATTCATCTCGTTTCCACATGCAACCAAAGACGAAGAGATGTTAGAACCCGCCAAGCGGTGGGACCCACTCAGTGGTGTCGGTGATTGCAGCCCTTCGTTTCCACTCGGATACGAACCGGGACCCACATTCGGTCCCACTTGTCCGCCGGTCCAACCGGCGTTACTTTTGTTTGGTGTAGGAGAAGGAAGATTAGCGAAATCATGTTTACTATCAGGTTTTGGGTTCTCAACCCAATTTCCGGATTGTGGTTGACCCGGACCCGGACCCAAATTCCGTTCACGGGTCAAATGTTGTAGATCTTGACTTACTTGTGGTGCAAGCTTTCCCTCCAATGCATCGGTTAAAACAATACCATCATCTTCTTTATCACTCTTTCGCCATATTTTTAAACCCACCGGAAAATAACCATTTTTGCTCCATTTCCGCAACTGGACCATCGAAAACGGGCCTTGGATTTTACCCGATGGATCTTTATAATGCCACATTTTCTCGGTTTCGTAAACTTTAGGACCAGATTCGGCTAAAATTGGAGTTTCCATTGGTGAAGGTGCTGCAATTGCATTATCGGTTGGCTTTTCCAAAATGGTCGGTGGTGGTTGTAAAAATGTGTCCTTTTCTTGACCCCATGAATTTTCGGTATGATTCTCGAGACTTGAATTAGCAGCGTCTTCAATTCTGGTGGAGAAATTTTTATTTGATAAGTTTCGGCTGAATTCATAGTTTTTGGCTGAAGAAGAATTCCGAGGGGTACCACCACTCCAAGATTCTTTTGAAGTGTAATCTCCTCTTGGAGAAAACTGATCCCTTCCTCTTTGGTTGAATCGGAAACTATCGGATCTCGTGTAGAATTCTGCATACAAACAAGAATAATTATTATATATATATATATATATTTCAGGGGGGGGGGGGGAGTAGAGATTAGTCTGATTGATTGTATTAATTATTCACATAACCGGGTACCTGACGCCAAATTTCATGGAACCGGAACCGGTAACATCGGTTCTTTATATTTTGGAACCGGTCTCAATACTGGGTACCCGGTTTCATTTTTTTTTTATAAATTACATTGCAATAAAGTAATAAATACAACAAATGGTCAAAATTAATCCTATAAAAATGAAATTTTTAGTCTATTATAAACATATATAACTCGTCTAAACCTAAAAGATAATATAACTTTCTTAATATCGATCCCGGAATCGCGCCCGTCGGATAACCGGCAGTAACGGTTCAAAAAAATGAGAATCGGAACCAGTGCTGATCGGTTCCGTGTTTTATTGATTGGTTCCGATTTCGGAACCGGCAGTTCTAGAGCGGTTCCAGTTACAAAGGCAGGTACCCGGTCTCCAGGCTCACCCCTATAAATTAAAACTTCTAAAACTACTATTAAAATACCTTGTTTTTTATCGTCCGAATCGGTGTCATCTTCAGACCCATAATCTGGATCCATAGTAGGATCATCATGTATTAATGGAAATTCTTCAAGCCTACGGGCTCGCTCTTCGGGTGTCTTTAAAACATGTAATTTCTCTACACATTCTCTGAGCGTGAATGTAAGTCAAGGATCACCGACACTTATAACTCCATTTAGCAATTAAAAAAATCAATATTAAAGAAACTAATCCGCATATATTATGTTATTAAAATAGGATTTTAAATTCGAGTACCATATTATAGTAACGTAAATATGCATCCTTCTACGATATCATAGTAACGAATTCATGAATAACCAACAAAATGTAATTAAAAAAGCAACCAGGAAATATATATATATATATATATATATATATATAAGAGTAAACTTTAATAACAAAGGATATTCCTTCTTACGCCCTAAATCACTTGCTCGATCACGAAGATGACTAAGCCGCAAAACCTCTGTTTCAAGCCACTGCACAATTGAAAAAAAAAAGTAGAGGTGGCAAATTAGCCCATTAAGAACAAAAGTTATCAATTTTAACCCGAGGTTCAAATCCTGTTAGTGTCATTTTCTTAGTTTTATATCTTTTAATTTCAGATTTATTATGTTTCTGAAAAGAATTTGCAATAAAAGACGTGAACACAGAACCTCACATATGAAAAACAATGAACTAACCAACAGACCAATAATGATTTTGTGAAAAAACATCCCTATATTTGTTTCTTATAGTCAAATGGAACCATTTGAAAAAAAATCTATGTCTACCTTTGCGAGCATGGTTTCATACAGTTGGGTTCTGGTGAGAGTGGGAGTTATGGTGAGAAGGGTAAGAAGCGATCTCCACCCTTAGATCAATCCTAATTGAAGATCAACAGTAACGAGATGCACCGGATCAATTCCCATGAGAGGCGCAATTCATGGGGTGGGGATGAGATTATAAGTGATCAAGGGTCCAGATCACTTCTTACACTTCTCACTGTAACTCCTATTCTCACAGGTCCTTCATATGGTTTTCATAAACAAAATGAGCCAATTTTTAAAGAACTCACATCATTGACTCTTGCCATCTGAAGTTCCATGGCTTTGTCCAGAATGTCTCCCTACAAGCAACAATAAACTTTAGCCAAATGAGTAAGTTATTTAAATCAATTCATTTATATGGAAAAATAGATATAAAACATACCACAGTCAGTCTATTTATAAGCCCACACTTTATACTCTGCCGTAGACGCTTGCATTCATCCTACCACAACAAAATCAAATAATTTAACATATTTAAAATTCATGTCAACATAACACAACAATAACACAACAAAAACATATAACTTTTTGTGAAGAAAAAACACTTTTTACCCCTAATCAGTGGCTTTCAGTAGTGTTTATATTAGTTTTAGGGGCTGTTTGGTTTCTTTTCCGTTAAGTCGTGTATGGATAAAGTTTTCTGTGTGGATTAATCTGTCTGTATAGATTGGGCAAGTTTTTGTTTGCGAGGGTTTTCTCATAGATGGAATGAGCTTGTTTTTTATTTGGGAGAGGCAGGTTTGGGGGAAAAAACTTGACTTTCTGCATAAAGCTGCCCCTAGAAGCTTACGGAATAAGCCACTTTGTATATCGTTAAGCCACTACCAAACAGTCATGTATAATTGACCAAATAAGCTGTAAGCCATGTATGGATAAAGTTGTCTGTGGATTAATCTGTCTGTATAGATTGGGAAAGTTTTGTTTGTGAGGGTTTTCTCATATAGATGGAATGAGCTTGTTTTTTTGTGGGAGAGGCAGGTTTGGGAAGAAAAAAAAACTTGGCTTTCCGCATAAAGCTCCCCCTAGAAGCTTACGGAATAAGCCACTTTGTATATCGTTAAGCCACTACCAAACAACTCATGTATAATTGACTGAATAAGTTGTAAGGGGCTATTTGGCAGTTGCTGAATGGTTTGGTGCAGAGTGTTTAGGTGGTCAGAATGATTAAGAGGCTATTATTGATATAGTGCAAAATGAAATATAATTGTTTGGTAATTGTTCAGGATGTAATTAGGACTCTTAGTGGTTAAGAGAGGTCCAGGATACAAAATGATTCAGAGGGTTATGGAACCATTAAGAGGCAGACTTGTTTTTTGCCAAACAGGGATTCAGAGGCTGCCTCTTAATAGAACTGTTAAGACGTAAACAAACAGCCCATCAGTCCTATTAAGCTCATTAAGCAGCTAAACAAAAAGGCCTTAAGAAACTCTTCCTACACCCATTTTGTAATTCATTGAAGAATGACAATGTTTCTAAACGAATCAGATGAATAAATAGATAAGTTATTGTGTACAAGTTAGATCGTTTCCTTGTTTATAGCAATAGAAGCTCGATAATAGTTATTATATAGTTGATAAGTAGTATGCTTCCCTTTTCAATTAAGTCTATAAGAAAAGTAGAAGCAGGAAATAGCTAAATATAAAAAGAAGAATAATAGCATTTAAATAAAAAAATTAGATTAAATTACCTCCATGAACTCCTGATTTGAAATGGTATCAATTGGTATGGTCTCGGTTTTGTCAAGATTTAAGATTTCAAGCATGGTACATGTCTTCCTTTTGCCAATTGTATATTCCGCTGCTTCACTAGTACCTATACAGAGAGGCTTTTTCCATTAAGACCCCCGACTTATGGAACATTTTTAAAGGTTTAGGGAAGGGACCAAAAATAGTCTCAGTTCTTGAACTAAATATATGTCCACAATAAAAAAACGCCCAAAAAGACATGTATATTATTACCTTTTTTAATTAACTGAATAACGATTTTACCTTTAATGATAGAGGAAAACTTTCTCTCTCTCCATCTCATTAAGTTCTAAATATTCGTGTGTCATGATTAAGAGTAGAATTGGAAAACTTAATAAATTATAACCACCTATATGTGAAAGTGATGACACTTATTTTGGGATAGACTAATGAACCGTTTACATAACACTTACCGGGTAAGCGCTTCCTGATATCACTTATCTTACCGGGTAAGCGCTTACTAACAAGGACCAAGAAACTTACCCGGTAGGAAGCATAACAAGAACCGAGAGTCTTTCCCAGTAAGCGAGGAAAAAGACTCTTACTCGGTAAGTGCTTACCGGGTTTTAGACTCTTACCAGATGGCCAATAATGTTACATGATAAGGCAAGTCAGGATAATTTCTCTTGCCGGTAAGCACTTACCCGATAAGTGTTTGGTAAACGGCCCCTAAGAAAGAAATGTGGACACTTATTTTGGGACAAAGGGAGTATAAAATTTAACAAGATACCTGTAACTTGCACCAGTCTATATATATCCTGCTTCTGATTAGCTCCAGATATTCTTATTCTAACAAAAGTACCAACAATCTTTTCATGAAAATTTTCCATATCATCAAGCAAGTCCTCCACCAACTTCCGTCGCAAGTAAATCAAACTTATGTTATGGATATCAATTGCAGCATAATCCTCACGGTTAGATTGTGGTCCCCGCCTATCACTTTTCTTCCGCCCTTTCCGTTTCCTATCTTTATTATCCTTTCCTAGGGTTTCATTAGTTTCATCATCATCATCAACCTGATTAACTTCATTATCAACAACCGTCCCTTGAATATCATCTATCTGAGAATCTTCTCTGTTAAGAAAATGAGATTCTAGAAGCTTCAACATTTCAAAATGTGCCACTCGTGGTTTACCAAAAAGGTTTTCAAGTCTTGCATCACATTTGATTTGACTTTTACGATGAGGATCACGAAGTTTGTTTCTTTTAATATATTCAAGCAAAAGATCTTGTACTTCAAACTGAGATATTACAGAACTGTCACCATTTCTCATATGCATCACAAATTCCAAAAGTTCTTTCGATACCCACTCGGAACCAACTGTTGCTGGTCCAATACTAGAGTCCTCTTCTTTACCCTCTTCAGATTTTTGCTTTTTTGTCTTTCTTCGGGTTTTTCTTGATTTTATGTTCTCAGAAGGATTATCTGAACCCAAATCTTCATCATCTTTAAGATCATATTGTTTAATTGGAGATTCTTTTTTTCCAGATCCTTTCCAAGGGTTCTTAGCTTGATTAAGTTCAGCTAAAGATAAATTATGTTTTGCTTTCATTTCTGTCCAATAATCTTTGAAAAGATGCTCCCAGCTATTCTTGTCATCAAAGTTTACATTTCCCTACAAAATAGCAGAAATCAAAGAACTAAGGTACCCAATAAAGCTTCTATCTTTATGTATTTAATATAGTAAAAGAAAAAGTGAGCACATGATTGATGACAAGCTCAAGGAACCAGATGAACCTTAAAACATAAAAAGGCTAAAACCAGATACTAATTCGCAAAGATAACATAATTATAATATATAGCAGATACAAGTGGTACATTATTTCAAAGGATGAAACATGAAAAAATGCATACTGCAACTGCAGAGGAACCCAATATGTGTGAACTCAATCTTCATTCATTAGTTAGGCACAAAAAGATAGACTTCCTTTTTATATGAACCAATAGATATTGGATGTGGATCCTGCCTTAACCTTTGTTGAGTTAAAAGTAACTGTACAAGGTTGGGCAATGCACTATAGAATGGCCATAAACTCCATTTTGAAGAAACCAACGGAAGTTCCATCAATTTCACTTAAAAAGAATAAGCTGCAGCAGGCATCTATAGTAGACTCTGTGTGTGTGTGTGTATATATATATATACGTTTTGGCAGATCCCATCCAAAGCTAAGTAGTTAGAACTTGGAAGTAGTACACTGAATTCAAAAAAATTGATGGAAAGAAATGATGGGAACCACAAACCTAGGGCATCAAAGAATTTTCTTTATCTGTTACTCGCAAATTACTTATTACTTAATGTAATCATGGATTTTATATGATTTACTAGAGACACGGGTGTGTTTTAGTCTGGCAAATACAAGAGTACTTCCATTTGTGATTAACAAGGCAAATAATGGTACATCTTAAAACATAGGCAGTAATAGGGACTCTTTAGTCTTTATAGGTTCACTTGTTCCTCAAGCCTATTTAGGGTTTTCACATTCTTTATAAAGTGATATCCAAAGTCATTCTTAAAAATTGTAAATAAACAATTAGCAACAGATATATAACCATATCACTAACTAGGTGTCCAAGTCTTTTAGACCCTCAAGTCTAATTAAGTTTCCATACAGTAGCTAACAAACTGTAGGTAGAACTCATGCATATGATATGACTTGCCAGCTGCAGTGATGGCAGGACTAGAACTAGATTTATGAGTACAAAAGATAAAACAAACACCTCAAAATATACCACTATAAGATACCATTGAAAAAAACTAAAGCATGAAAGATTAAAGCAAACTATCTTCACCCACTCCTCAACTCTTCATGTTTACCTTTTGCAACCTAGAGTACTGATACATTGCCATAAACCCATAAACTAGAAACCAAATTACTCCAGGTAAGTATTTCCTTTCAATAACTAAAAGTTAAATGGTAAGGTATCTACGACAAGTATTTGCACAATCAAACACCCAGAGGAAAACCGAAAGGATTAAACAAAAACATCATGCATACCTGAGTTTCCTGTTTTTCAATTAACATGACGGTTTTCATGCAAGCCTCGCATAAGCATTTCTTCTCCTTCTCTCTAACACATAGTATAACAGAGGTTTTAATGCATGCTTTACACAAGGAATATGTGCAAGTATAGCACATGTACTCAGCCTTTTTCTCACAGATACTACACAGGTGCCAACCTGAAATCCAGGGTAAAAGAAAATTAAAATGCTAGGAAAAGATATAAGAAACTAAAAGAAGATATGCAACTTTGAGTAAGCTCATGATATTGAATAAACCAAGCAAGTACTGCTAGAAAAGTTTAGATCTAAACATGAATTATCTGATAGTCTTAAAGCACTTCCAAGGAAGAAAGTAGCCGAAATCAAAAACAGATAAAAGACCAGAACGACCAATCCTGGAAAATATCAAATTCTTTTATTAAAATAATGCATAAATTGATATTTTTGCCATTTAGAATTTTCATTCAACACATTTATCAAAAACAATCATTTTTTTCATTAAGGCGCTTCAGACAAAGGGTTATTATGGTAATTTGTCGTCATTCAAACAGTTCATTAGGCATATACATCAAACATTTGTTCATTTAGCACACCCTTCTCACAAAAATGTTTATCCTGAAACCATTGCCCAAAAAAGGATATTTGGATTCCGTTTTGACACTCACGTGTTATAAGGAAATTTTCACCTTCTATTAGGATACGCTAGTAACGTGAATGCTTGACTTGAAAATTATGTTTATTTTAGGTGTATTGAAGTCAATTTATTCTTCACTATAGGCTAATTCACTCTACTAAGATTGTCAAGACAATTTGTAACACGTAAAATAAGGTCTAATTCTATATATTATTATAGCATTCAACGAACTATATCATATACCCTCTATTATATTTGGATCACCTCTTTCCATTTTTATAAGTCGACCAATGTTTATCTACACATTTGCTTTACTTTAATCATCATCCAAAACTTAAATATCCCTGTCAACAGCTAACCAAGATGCTTATCAAACCACACTCAGAGATTGGATATGAACCATAATGCCAGAGAACTGAAAAATTATGAATGACTATGAACAAAACTGCACAAATATGAGCATAAGGGAATAAAGATGGGAAAAATAAACAGGTATGCTGAATATATGACAGGATTAGAGAACCCACTCACCGCAATTCCAACGACCCTTAGATTGGAAAAAGGCTTCATCCCGGTTAACACAAGAAGGATGATAAGCTTTAGGGCAATTCCTGCAGAAATGTAACCACCAATAACAATTAACAGCACAACCCAATTAATTCAAAACCCTGTAAACGTGAATGAATCAACAATTACCACACTCACCGCCGGTCACACAGCACAAGGTCTCCACCATCAAAGCAAATGAAGCAAACATCTTCCTCGATTGTCTTCCTAGGTGCAGCAGAGGACTTTGGGGTGGTTTTTGTAATCTTCCCTCCTCTTTTTCGTTTTCCTCCACTGCCTTTCTTCGATGACTCTGGCAATTCTGGTTCAGTCTCAATCTCAACTTCTTCTTCTTCTTGGGCTTTATCTTCATCTGCTAAGTTTGCTTCTTCCTCAGTCTCCATTTCTGTATCTAAGGATTTCTCAGTCTCCAATTCATTATCTAAAGATTTCTCATTTTCCATTTCGGAATCTAAGGATTTCTCAGTCTCCATTGCAGTATCTAAAGATTTATCATCATCTTCCACCATGGTTTCTTCCTCATCATTTTCTGTAACAACATCAACTTTCTCATCATTTGCCATCACTGTTTCCTCCTTGAGATCTTCTCCAACACCAACAGCTTCCTCTTCATTTGCAACCATTTCTTCTTCCTTAACAGCTTCAGCAAAAACTCGTTCTTTGGTCATTCCTCCTTCAATATCATCAATATTTTCTATCTGGACGTCATCAACACCATCGTTTCGAACATCAGAACCGGCCATTCCTTCGATATTGTCAACATCTTCCAACTGGACATGGACACCACCCTCTTCTTTAATTTGATCCATCACGTCATCTCCTTCACCATTAGAAGCAACAACCAACACCTCTGCAACATCCTCCTCTTTCACCGCCTCCTTCTCCTCCCCTTGTTTCCCCCTCTTCACCGTCATCTCATCTTTCTCAGTCACCGGAAAATCACCAACATTGGTATCCACTACCTCCGGTTCACTATTCCGTTCAACCACTGCCTCCACTGCATCACCATCGTCAACGCTAACCGAACACATCAACTCACTACCACCACACTCCACCGCTGCCACGTCATCACTAGGTACGTCTATTTCCTTAACGGCATCTTCATCCCCATCCTTCGAGCATCCCACCATATTCGTCGACTCACCGACTACCGAATTCCCAATACCACCGCTCAATGCCGCATCCGACTCCAAATTCCGGCAATGAACAAAAACCTCATCCGCATTCTCACCGTCCTCTTTTTCCCCCACAGCCACCACAACAAAGGCTTCCGAATCCTCCGATTTGGGAACGGAAACAGATGAGTCCTCTTCTTCTACAACGTTTGATTTGGGTATTAATTTCGATAACTCCTTTGCAGAATCGTTATCAGTACTAGTAGTATTTTCTAACAAGCTTTCATTGATTACGGCTGTTGTTTCTGCTGCCATTGATTCTTCGAGATGGTTTGACGTCTTTTCTTCTTCAACCTCCATTGCTAAAATCCCGTAAAACCCTAACCCTAGGTTTATTTGTTTTCTATATACAGATGTAACTATCGAACGTCATGTGGTTTTGAGCAGCGGTTTTAGGAACCAATATAAATCAAGAGTAAGTTACGTTTTTGGTCTATGTAGTTTCACTAAATATCAATTATAGTCCCTTCTTTAAACTAATTATAATTTTAACCCCTATAGTTGTCACTTTCTTTCAAACTTGGTCCCTTTATCTAACCTTTGTTAAATACTTCAGTTAACTTAAAGACCTTTTTTACACTTCTTTTTGTCTTTTTCAATTTTGTTTTATTTGGATTTTGTTTTTGTTATTTCTTTTAACATCTAACATAAAACATTATACATTTTTGTCTTTTTCAATTTTGTTTTATTTGGATTTTGTTTTTGTTATTTCTTTTAACATCTAACATAAAACATTATAGATTTAGGAAAATTAATTAAAATAATTATTTGTGATTGACGAATTGACATTTTAGTCACATTCTCCTTAAAATTACCAACATAGCATTCAGGTCTAGCTAAAAGGCATAAAAACTTACACTTTCTACCCTAAAATTTTACATTTTTCATCTAGGTCCGGGAAAAATTACGTTTCTCTTCCAGGTCCACAAGAAAAAAGTTATCAAATAAAATGTGTCATTTTGGGCAACTAGTTTAATGGCACTGCATCTCATCTAGTAGTAGATTATTTCGAGCTTCTTCTCTAGCATGGCCTAATGAATAAGCAATATATGACCCACGATCTTTTATTGGCACCATTGTATGTTGTTCATAAAACTATCAAGCCTTTGTTATACAGTTGTAGTATTTTATCTTCGAAGGTTGGTCAATATAGTCTAAAAAAGCTCGAATCAGTTCAAATGTCCAGATCTAGTAAGGTAAAGATCGAACCCGAACTGAGATCTAACATGGTTTACAACCGGATCGGTCCAAAAAAAGTTTGTTTTGGCCCACTTGATTTGGGCTTTGGTCCAGTCTATTTAAAAAAACAGATTTGAAAAAAAATATCCAAACTAGTATTGGTCTGTTTTGGACTGATTTACATTGATACATCAATTGTTATTTTAGATGATATTTTTTTTAGTTTTCAAAGTAAAAAAAATAAAAAATTAAATGTGCATTTCAAAACTATATATGTTTAAAAAATGAATGAATGAAAGTATACAGTCTGCTCTTATTAAAATGACATTTAATTAATTCCAAAATGATCGTTGTTTTTAGTGTTGTAGCAAACTATTAATTAAAGTGAAACATCCATACCAGTATGTAATATTTAAATTATTTGATATTTTGTTACAATCAGATCAACTAAATCACATATTTTACCTGTTGAAAAAGTTGACTCAAAATTATACACTTGAAAAAGTTGTAAGAGTAATTCTAATTCATGTATGTAGTATGGGAACCTAATTAAAGTTTAAGACAAATTATTCCCTCTGTATTTAACAAAATATAAGTCCACATGTCCGAGCAAAATGTCGATGGAAGCTAACTTTGTGTCTTAACGAATACATAACACGAATAAAGTATATTGTAAGGCAACAAAAAGTACAATGAGTTATTTTATACAAAATCATAGTAGATGACCTACATAATTGGCAAATAAAAAAAACTTGTGGTTTGTTTGTTAGCAACTTAGTAAGTTTAATGAGATTTACAGCTTATTCGATCAGCTATACATGATTCTTTATTAGTGGCTTAATGATGATAGTAAGCTTCTCAAGGGGGGAGTTTATGCAAAAAAACCTAATTTTTTTTTTAAACTTATATCTCCTAATTAAAAAACATGTTGATTTTATCTATGAAAACTCTTCCAAACAAAAATCTTCTCAATCTATACATACAGATTAATCGGCATAAATAATCATATTCATACAAGACTTGAGTCATTTAAAAGTTAAAAAAAAAACCCAACCAAATAATATCTTTAAATAAAGGTTTTTTGGTTATTTAAAAAAAAATCAAACCTTAAAAATACAATAGTAGATAAAATGCAAGAAAAACATGTTTGCACATAGAAAAGTGAGATGTACAACCTATGTCAATAAATGTGAAGTGCAATTTTTGTTGCATAAGTTACAAGTGGATGAATAATAAAGTTATGTGTGGAAATGTTAAATTATATATCTCAAAAGATAATCAAATAAAGAAAGCTTATAGATTATGTAAGGGAATGTACTTAGAGTGAGGTTCAAATAACAACTTTGTAAATTTAAAAGAATAAATAAACACCTTGTGGATCACATATATGATGTGGGTCTCGTATATTAAAAAATCATATCTGATTTAATGGTGGACCCCATTGAATCAGGTATAATTTTTTAATATGTGGGACCCACATCATATGTGATCCACAAAGTGTTTATTTGTTCCTTTAAAGAGGGAGTGTTCTTGTATGATAACTCCCCTATATTTATATACTTATAGGACAACCTAAATTATAAAAATGGTGTTTTTCAATAATCATATAAGATTGATTTAAATATGTTATGATAGGTTCAACTTGATGGGATCATCCTAAAACACAATGTAATGCAAATAGGGGCGTTCCATTTTTTTAGGAGATCTTACATAAATTTTTTGATTACATTACATAAATGAGATTACAGAGATATATATTAAGCACAAAAATGAGTTAAATCTAAATGATTAACAATATTAACCTAAACTATTAGTAATTTGATCCTAAAAACAATTTCAGCTATAGCTTTACGTATATCGATAAAATACCCTAAACACATTTAAGACTGAGCCTCAAAAAATTTCAGACCCTGTTCAAAATCTCACATTTAACATGTTAATGGACGATCCTAAATGCAAAACTTGCATTCATTTTTTGTAACGGAGCAAGGGTGATGGATGTAATCCATAAGAAATGCAAATTACATGGCTCAATTTCATAATTTTATCGATATGAGTAGAATACGTGATTTAACCGATATAGTTACATTTGAATATATTTTTTATACATATATATTTTTAATAATATATATAGGGTCGATTTTTGTTACAAACCACGTCAATTCGTACAAACCGCATGCAACCAATATTTTTTTTAAATTTTTTTCACTTTTTCTTAATTATTAAGGTTGATTAGTCGATAATATATGAAAAAATTTCATCCAGAATACATGAAGGTTGCTGAATCAAGAATATGTGAAACAAGATTCATCAAATTGAGAGTTTCATGAAACAATTCATTTTCATGTAGAAAGAAAAATAATTTCATGAAGAAAAGAATTATATGAAACAAATTCATCATATAAAACACTTTCATGAAAAAAAATTATTCAAAAAAATAATGAAACACGCGGTTTGTACGAAATGACGTGGTTTGTATTTGAAATCTCCCCTATATATATATATATATATTTGTCTTTGTGTTTGTTGAAGTCTTAAAAGTATAGCCATAGTAAATATCTAGTATGGTATAATGACGAAAATGTTTTATGTTTGATGTTTCTCCTGTTTAAATTGATGTTTTATGCTTGCCAAATACATGACCTTTAGGTTATATATACTAGAGGTGACTATAACTGGGTATTCGACCATTTTTCATGGAACCGGAATCGTTAACACCGGTTCCTTATATTTTGGAATCAGAACCAGAACTGATGGGAACCGCTTACAGTTCCAGTACCGGGTACCCGGTTTTAACTTTTTTAAATGTAGTTATAAATATAAAACACCGACTTAAAGTAATAAATACAACAAATGGTCAAAACTAATTTGATAAAAACTAATTATTGCATAAACAAACTACAAAGTTTGAGTTTTTATTTATTATTTATAAATATATAAAAAAAAATTTATTTAAAAGTGGCGGGTAGTGGGTACCCAGTAGATAACGGTTCCAAAAAAACGAAATCGGAACCGGTCCTGATCGGTACCGTATTTTAGGAACCGGAACCAGAACCCAATCACATCGGTTCCGGTTCCAGAACCGGCAGTTCCGGTTCCGATAATCACCCCTAATATATACTCACTACGCGTAAAGCTTATGTATGTCATGTATGTACATTTAGGCAAGGACAATTAGAAATAGAAAAACATGCTAAGGGAATTCTTTAATAAAATATTATTTGGTTCAGACAGAACCTGAAATAAAAATTTGGACTTATGGGAAATGAACACATTATAATATATAAAACTGTAAAACCAAACATTTTCTTTTATTTCCAAAATCCTGTTAAATCACTACTTAATACATATAACCGAACACCCTCCTTAAATACCACGATGACCATATATGTGTGCTAGGTAGTCTTCGACTTTGTAATGAACGCTTTCGCATATGTATGGTAAGTGTATGTACAAAACCCTTTGCTAGATGTATGTATTTAATAAATAGTTAATCCTTGGTACATTTGATACTCAAGACAAGACTGGACATGACATTAACAATTTTTGCAAAACATTAGACTGGGCAGGCCGGGACTGAATGAGACCAAAATAGATGGAAGTCCAGGGGTGTGCAAAAAATAACCGATCCAATTGGAACCGACCGATCCAATTAGAACCGACCGACTATAATTGGACATCCAATTGTAATTGGATCGGATAGGATCGAAAATTTCAACATCCAATTTGGATCGGTCGGTTCTTGGATGGCAGTCCAGAACCGACCAAAATTGACCGAACCGAACCCACCAACATCCGGTTACCATCCAATTAACCATCCGATGACCATCCAGTTATCCATCCAACTATCATCCACAGTGGCGGATCCAGGATTTTTATCCACCGGGGTCCCATTAAAATAGATTAAAGGCGCGTAAAGTCACCCGACGTGTTTCGGGAAATTTTAAAGTTTTTTAGTTGATTTCAAGAGATTTTCTTATTGTTTTTGTCGATTTTGAAGGATTTTCTTAGTATTTTTATCAATTTCGAAATATTTTTTTGGGTTTTTTATTGATTTCAAGAGAGTATTTCAGTGTTTTTGTCAATCGTCCGGTAAGATGGGGTCCCTTGAATTTTTTCACTGGGGGGACTTAAACCTAAATACAGTATTTTTGATGTTTTTTAGCCTATATAATTTGTTTTTTTTACATTTCACTGGGGGGATGGGACCCCCCCTTTTGTTAGCTGGATCCGCCCCTGATCATCCAGTTAGTTTGTCTTCAATATGCTTCAATCAAAATTTGTTTTTGTGCTAGTTTTTGAATTTCTAGCTTCACTTGTGTTTGTTTTAACACATATTAAAAATGATTAATTAATTTCTTTCATTGTTAAATTTGGGATGGAATTAAAACATTGGATGGATCCAATCACAATGAATCATCCATTGGATATCCAATAAAAATATCCAATGGATGGAACCGATCCAATCATCCATTGGATCGGGTCGGTTCGGTTGTCCGGTGTTAATCGAATCGGTTCGATTGGCATAATCCAACATCCAATGGATGGTTTGATCGGTTCGGTTCCCCTCACATCGAATGGATGTCAACCGATGAACACCCCTAGATGGAACAAAGATCAGAAAGATTGTCAAGATTAGTAAATTACCAAACTACCCATGTCAAATAAAAGCCTTAAAACCCTTTAAAATTCTTTCACCTGCCTACCTCAATCTGACATATTCAGTCCAACACAGCCCCATCCAAATACCAAACACACACTACAGTTTATGTTAAACAATACATGATCGTTAGCGGTTTACATAACCGAATTCCGGAGGGTTTGTACTTTGTACATCCGATGGCTTCAATTTTACACAATCACTACCCTTTTGAGTGAAGGTCATACCCTCCACCACCGCCCACCACCAGCAACCATCGTTGCCGCCTAACCACCACCCACAGCCTATCATTGCCCGTGAGCCAAAGAACCGGTAAAAAGCATTGTAAAACACAGTGCAATTATTAATACATCAAAATGCAGTTTAGTAGTTAACCAAAACCGTTTCTAAAGATACATCTTCGGTACATGTTCACTTTTAACGACTATATAACAGTAAAAAAAAAGGTACAACCAACAACCACATTAGATATCTAAAAATTGCATAAGGATTCAAAGAGAAAAGAGAGAGAAACGCATTTATGAACAATTACAAATTCGGGTTTTTTTTTTCCGAGCCAACCAACAATCTTGGATATTTTTCCGTCACAGTTAAGGAACTCTATCATCATCATCATCATCATCATCAAGATTAATGAAACATTTGCTGCAATTGAAAAAAAAGAAGAGAGAGGATTGAGACCACCATATCAAATGGTAAAAAGTATTTGCCTTCAAAACGGATGATCTATTCTACCCTCGATATAGGGCTAACAATGCAGCGCCTGCTGTGATAATCTCCAAGACCATCTTCTTGCTGCACGATATAGAAGAAATAACATCAGCGATTGCGGATTATAAGAAAACAATTATTAAAAAAAAATGTAAAGTTTCATTAAAATTGGGATACAAGCGGTTCCTATTTGTTCACTTGTTTGTTAATATAGGGGAGTACGTTTAACATCCCAGGCAAATTGTACCAGATATTGTCTATTTTGTTCAAATCTGGATTCACGGTTTTAAAATGCGTCTGATAGAGGAGGTATAAATCCCCTTATATAAGGGCAACATTTGTTCCCCTAAACCACAAGGGTTGTGGCGTAATGGTTGAGGCCCTGGGGGATGTGGTGGAATATCCCATCTGTCCAGGGTTCGAATCCAGTTTATCAGGGCTGATGTATTGCAGTCATAATTTGCCGGGATTAGTCCAGCCATAGCCTGAGATACCCTTCACAAAAAAAAACATTTGTTCCCCTCCCCAACCATGTGGGATCTTACAATCCATCCCCCTTGGGAGCCCAGTGTCCTCGTTCCTGGAGTCTGGTTCCTGGCTCTGATACCATTTGTCACATCTAGACTAACCGTACAAGATATTGTCCGCTTTGTCCACACACCTTGAACTCGCAGTTTTAAAAAAGCATCTGATACAGAAAAAGTATCAAGCCCCTTATAAGGCAACCTTTGTTCCCCTCCCCAACCAATGTGGGATCTTACGGTACACATCAAATTAAAGTGGATGCACCTTTAAGACCCTTAAACTTTTTTCCATTGCCTCTCTACAATAGAGCGGTAGCAAGGGCACCCCTCCCTCCTTAAGGGCGTCTCCAAATGGGCAACACCAAATTCATAAACTGAATTGGTGTAAAATTTGGTGCAATCAATGAATCTATTTCAATGAATAACACCAAAATGTAAGGTTCTATGTATATTCCTTTTTAACTTTTTTCCATTCGGGTAAAATTTGGTGTAAATGAACAATGTTACGCCAAAATTTGGTGTGCTACTATTTATTACACCAAATTTGGTGTAAGATTTGGTATTTGGTGTCCCTATTAGAGATGGTCTAAATCCGCCTTCATTTGAGGCATCCTAAACAATGAATAGTACTTTACAAAGATGACGGCCCCCTACTCTGAGTAAAAATCACCTGTCTCAAAATCACACATCTCATTCCTGTCCCACCAATGAAATTAAGACACATCATATTTTCATTTATTTTAGGTTTATTTGATTCATATTTACTTTCTCTCTTTGCTTACGTGTATTCGTATGATTGGTGGACATGTATGAGACATGAAGATTTGGGACGGGTGATGTTTATCCACCCGTACCCGTACCCTTACCTATGTACAAGATAGAATGGGTTGAGGCCCTAGGGGATGTGGTGGAATATCCATCTGCCCAGGGTTCGAATCCAGGCGTACACAACAATTGTGACCACTGAGTTTATACACAACAATTGTGACCACTGAGTTTCTCAGAGTTGATGTATTGCAGTCATGATTTGCCGGGATTAGTCCAGGCATAGACTCGGATACCCTTCACAAAAAAAAAAGATAGAATGGGTTCGTTTGGTTTGATTTACACCCTACAACTAGTATATTATAAATTCCAAACAATTGCAATAAATTCTATTTTGGAATGCTTAATTGTAACATTTCCTTCTTTAGGCAAATCTTTTCGATCCCTATTTCTTAGTTAACTATGTGGCCAATCAAACGGTACACACTTTCATGAGATGAAATTATCCCAATATATATAAAAGACTATAGCACCATACACCTTGGAACTTTCTATGATGCCCTACAATTAAACAGAGATGTTATTTTCTATTTTCACTAATAAAAAGTTACCAAGGGTCCGGTCCATTTGGTTCTATTTTGTGGGTCCCGTCTCTACTTATCTCAGCTACATGAAAATCAGACCCACAAAAACTAAAATGAAATGCACCCTAATTTGAATACTGTTATAATTATGTTTTAATCCTGCAAAAAAAAAGAATGATACTCGATAATATCATTCAGATGGTGGGTTGAAAACAAAAACTGTAATAACTTCCGGAAATTGAAGAAAATAAAAAAGATTTTGTAACGGATAATAATATAATACCATCTATTATACCTCAGTTACTTCTCAGGCTCTCTTTTAAAGGATCCAACAGGAACCACGCTTGCACAATCATTATTACTGCCACTAATATCCATTCCTTGTTCCTTGAGAAGGAAATCAGAACAAACGTTCCAAGTTACACACAGATTTTGTTTAACATCAATTAGTTGCTGGAAATGATAAATTAAACATAGTATTTATAAGGTTGAGTAAGTTGCCTATATCCAGGGTGGTTGCTAGGAAGACTCATATTATAAAATAATACAAATATATACTTTTATATATAGGAAAGTTCAAATGAGAACTCAAATTTGGTTGTGAACGTGAGGACAAATGAGAGAGCGACATGTGTCATATTCAGACCGAATAATGAAGAAAAATATTCATACCGAATGTATTATTATTCGGTTTGAATGTAGTATTATTCAGACTGAATAACAGTACATTCAGTCTGAATGTAGTATTATTCGGTCAAAAAATATTTTCCTTCATGATTCATCCTGAATATGACACATCTCGTCCTCTCCTTTGTCCTCATGTTCGCAACCAAATTTGAGTTCTCATTTGAACTTTCCTCTCTCTCTCTCTCTCTCTCTCTATATATATATATATATACATATATGTAAGACGCAGAATTATCATTATAACTCCCCAAACATCATATTGCTTTCCAAGGGGCTGTGTGGTTGGTTTTTCATTAAGTCATGTATGGATAAAGCTCTCTGTATGGATTAATCTGTCAGTATAGATTGAGAAGGTTTTTGTTTGAGAGGGTTTTTTCATAGATAGAAGTAGCGGGTTTTTAAGTATTTTTCATCGGGAGGGACATGTTTAGAAAAAAAAAACTTCGCTTTATCATAAAGCTTTCCGCTAGAAGCTTACTGAATAAGCCACTTTCTATATCATTAAGTCAATACCAAACAATCATGTATAGCTGATCGAACAAGTTGCAAGTCCTATTAAGCTCATTAAGGGGCTGTTTGGTAGTTGCTGAATGGTTTGGTGCAAAATGATTTAAGTGGTCGGAATGATTAAGAGGCTCTTATGATACAGTGCAAAATAAAATAGAACTGTTTGGTAATTGTTCAGGATGTAATTAGAGCTTTTAATGGTTAAGGGAGGAGGTCCATGATACAAAATGATTCAGTGGGTTTTGGAACCATTAAGAGGCAGACTTATTTTTTGTCACCTCTTAGCGATTCAGATGATGTCTCTAAATAAAACTGCCAAGAGGTAAACAAACAACCCCTAAGCTGCCAACAAACAGACCCTAAGCAAAGATGGGTCTGCAAAGATGTAAACCAGTTTGAAAAAAATCCAAATCAAGCTCCACATCCAACATAAGTAACATCAAATTAAATTTTGGAGATGTAAGATTGCTGCTAAAAAAAGGGAATAAACTTGAGAAGCTAAAAAAGAAAATTTATTCACATATAGTACCTGATTGTTTGAAGTTTGGCCATGCATCCTTTGAGGCTTGGAATTAAGATCAATCAACTTATTTTCCTTCCTGCCAACACCATCATTATTATTATTATTATTATTATTATTTTCCATCATGCCTATGGAAGATAACCGATGATGTTGGTTATCTCTTGTTGTATGTTTAGGTTGATAATTTGGTTCCCTTCTTGCTTCACCAGGATCAACAGGATTCGACCCTAACTCATCTTCACGACCACTTCTATCCCCTGGAAACTACAAAAAGATTCTCATAGAGTAAGGCATTGTTTTTTTATTTATTTATGTGTTTTGAGTATTATATATAGCCACAATTTTAAGGAAAGGGAAGTGGTACAAAACCAGAAACCTCGACTCGTTGCCTTAGTAGAAGATATCTTCCATGTGTTCGTTTACCACCAACATGAACAATCATGTCACATTGTAAGCAGAGAGAACTTCCATCGATTCCACAGTAGAAGAAAGCTACACACGGATTGGTGAAAGAAAAATTAGAACATCATAAACAAAGTAAAGTAACTATGGTTGATTGAATATATATATATATATGTGTGTGTGTGTGTGTATATATATAGAGAGAGAGGGAGGTTCTGGGGAAAACCCCTAAAAAATGAAAAACTGAGGAACATTCTGGTAACCATTCATCCATTCATCTGGACGGTATGCACATGTGCATACAGGTAATTGAAGCTGGTTTTTGGTTTTTATGAACGTGTGCATGTTATACACATGGAAAATATGCTTACAAATTACTTGTATTCACATGTGCATACCGTCTATATGAACGTTTACCAGGGTGTTCCTCATTTTTTTGGGGTTTTCCGCTAAACATGACCCCCCCCCACTCTCTCTCTCTCTCTATATATATATATATAGAGAGAGAGAGAGAGGATATATATATACATATATATATAGAGAGAGAGAGACGGCGGTTCAGGGGAAAGCCCAATGAAAAACTAAGGAACACCTTGGTAACCGTTCATTTGGACGGTATGCACTTGTGCATACTAGTAATTGAAGGTGTTTTTTGTTTTTTATGCACGTGTGCATGTTATACATGTGTGCATGTCACAAATTACTTGTATGTACATGTGCATACCATCCTGATGAATAGTTACCAGGGTGTTCCTCAGTTTTTCATTTTCTTTGCTGTTTTTCCGTAAACTTTACCCTATATATATGTGTGTGTGTGTGTATAACCGGAATACCTGGTGCATTTTCGCATATGTCACAACGTGGTACATCACTAGGATCCGCAAGTCCTACCCGTACATGTCGACTGGCAAGCTTATTACACATATGCACCTGCCCACCATTTTGCAGATGTATATCAATAGACAACCACAAACATCTTTTGGGATATCAAGATTCTAGAAAATATGGAATCAGATGAAAAGGCAATAAAGAATTTGAATCCAATTATATTTGCTATATTACTCAACCATTTGAGTGAAAGGTTAACTACACTAACTGATCAATGAATGATATATTTAGTTTGTTAACTAACTTTTGTGTCATCATATTCTCTGGTCTCCCAAATCCTACGATTCATTCTGGAATGGAAAAAGTCTGTCTAAGATAATTGCAATTTAGTGTTGCAGAGTGTTTGATCACTTGTAATCATAAAAGCCTAAATCGCATGTGTAATAAAAGTCCGATATTATATATATATATATATATATATTTGCAGAAAACAAGTGTGTCCAATCAAGCCATCCCTTCTACCATCAGACCAAGAATATATTCCATATAATAAAACACTCGATATATGGTAATTTTACAAGAGATCAAATCTTGAACATCACTGCATTTGATTACTTCTTGAAAATTAAGATGCATACAATATTACAGGTCAAGCTTTCAGTAACAAAGAAATATGAGGACAAAGAAAGAGAGGATTTTAATGTATTCCACATCTCATACCTATATGTATATAGGGAGGATCAAACGAGAATGCTAACTATTTAACAGAATACGGAAATGGCCAAATCACGTGCAAAATCACATGTGATTTTACATTAACGGTCAAAAAAAGGTGTGCGGGCGACTTTGGCCGCGTCTTTAGGTCGCGAGGCAAAGTCGCGTGAATCACATGTGATTCGACCGTATTCTTGTTCTCTTAAATAGATATCGTTCTCGTTTAAACCCGACTCTCTCTCTCTCTCTCTCTCTATATATATATATATATAGGGAGATTTCAAATACAAACCACGTCAATTCGTACAAACCGTATGATTCATTATTTAATTGAATAAAATTGTCTCATGAAAGTGTTTAATATGATGAAATTGTTTCGTATAATTCTTTTCTTCATGAAATTATTTTTGTTTCAACATGAAATGAAATTGTTTCATGAAATTCTCATTTTGATGAAACGTGTCTCACATATTCATGATTAATCAACCCCCATGTATTATTGATGAAATTTTTTAATATATTATTGACTAATCAACCCTCATAATTAAGAAAAAGTGGAAAAAAATGATTGGTTGAATGCGGTTTGTACGAATTGATGTGGTTGTAACGGAAATCAACCCTATATATATGTGTGTGTCAAGTATAGTGAAATTAACTTTATCCGACTGAAGTGCTGTACTCCCTCTTAACAAAACTTGGTTTTAATAGTTATATATGATATTTCAAAGTTAATTATATATCACAAATGTGGGTGTTTATTGCAAATTCCAAGGCAACAAGGTTCATGCCCATGAACTATTACATTACAAAAGCTATTATGCAACGCCAATATAACTCTAGAGTAGCAAAAATGGCAGAGTTCCATCCAGCAATCTATTGCCTTCAAGAAATGGCCATGATCATGTCATAAGAAAATTAACCTTCCTAGCATGGTTTTAATCAAAGAGTGATTATACATGATTAGACGGTTGAGATGCAAAAAAGCTTGACCCCCTAATCTAACCGTTAAGAAATAAACAATTTGGGAAAGGCAATAAAAAGATAAAAATAAGGGGTAGCCAAATAAAAGCATGGTCCTAATTCATACATCTGGATGCCAAATATGTGCTTAAAGAGGTGGACCCATAAAATAAAGAGACAGAAATATAAAGATGTGGCTGTTGCATTCCTAGAAAGAAAATCATTCAAAAACACAACCCAAACACATGCAATCCAAGAGACAACAAACAAACCATCCAACCAAAAGAAAAGAATTAGCCTAACTTAAGACTAGAAATCAAAATAAGGGAAAGCAACATAAAGATACTATGTTTTATATATTTTTTTTCTTCATGTGAACTGTATTTAATCTCCAATCTAATGAACTTAAAAGTAGATACTCAATTGATTCTCTACATGTCGACACCATCTTAACAAGATTTACTAAATGCTTACAGTTATTGAGTAAAAGCTTCATAATATGTCCTTGAAGATAATTCCATCAAAATGATTCAAATCTAACCTCAAAGCTTTGCAAATATAAGTGAAAATGGCTTCAGTTCAACCAAATCAACTTTTTTACTTATCTACTGAACTTCATCCAACAAATCCAATTTAACAATTATAAACTTCTGATCCAAATTTCTCAAGATCCTTCTAAACTACCTTACATGAGGTGATGATTTGTGTTAAAATCACTTTGTTTAGTTACAGTAAAAGGGAATTTATGTTATATAAACACACAGAAGGGTTGGTGTACATAAAATAAAACCCTATTACCAAATCAAGGATCAAACACTAGATCCACTAAAAATTACACCAATAATTCGATAATAATCTCTCATTTACTCCACATAAACATGAAGAACAGTCAAATCAAGCTATAATTTTCAAACATAAAGTTACGTAAAATTAAGATTTTCAAAAAAAATTTAAGAAACTTAAACCTTTTCGTCACAAGCACGGCAAAGAGCAGCTTCATCAGCTGCACAAAAGAGGATCGCAGCAGCACTTTCGCAAACATCGCACAATGTTCGCATAATTATATAATTAAACCCTTCGAAAATTAGTTCTGCTTTTTTTGATACTATCTCATTTCTCTTATGAAATAAGCCATGATTCTGTGGTCATCAGATGAAATTATGATATGAGAAACTCGAAGATTAAACCCCCAAATTTTGATGATGTGCTTTAAGAGACAGATGGATACTCTGTATCAGGAAAAGGGAAGAAGGAGAAGAAGAAGCAAAGACGAGAAATTGACGACCAAACTCTGTGCGTGTGTTTCTCTCTCTATGTGTGTGTGTGTGTGTGTGTGTGAGAGAGAGAGAGAGAGAGAGGAGGGAGGCAATATAGAAGAAGCTTTAAAGTAGATTTTTTTTTCTTTTTCTATTTTTCTAATTTTTTTTTAAATAGCCTTTTAAAGGTTGTTTATTTGTTTATTTGATTTTAAGATTTTATCCAAATATATTTTATAAACATTTTATCCAAAGTTGATTATTTCCTTTAAAAAAAACAAATAACATTTATTTGTTATTTACTTTACGTGTTTAATTTAGTTGAGTTCTAATGTGAATTAAGATGAGAAGTGTAATAAATAATCTTTATTATTAAATATATATTAAGATAAAATACTCTGAAATGTATCAGATCAATTTATGTGTTAAGTGCGATTCATAATGAATTTGAGTTTAAGATTGCTTATTTTAAGTATTTATTAATTTATCTCTATGTGATACAAATTCATAATCTTGGCCGATGTATTTGATTTGTTAGTGTAAATTGTTACAAAGAGAAGAGATGACATGGGAGAGAGATAAAGGGAGAGAAAAGAGATAATTTAAAGTTTCCCTCTGAGGAATGCTATTTCATCCCTATAAATGTCAAAATTAGGTCATTTTATACGTTAAGAATGTAAACAGTAGATATTAATGTTGATGTGTATGAGGAAAAAGTTTGTAGCTGGCCTAGGGGTGCGCTTACAATATAATTGGGGAGTGCTAATGACATCTCCTTAATAGAGGCGTGGACATAATTTTTTGTACTTAACAGGGGTTTTGATGTAGATGTGTGTGAGGAGAGATTCATTTGTAGGGGTGTCATGCACTATTTATTTGTAATTTTGAAATCTAAATAATATACATCAATAAACAATACTTGATACATCAAAAATGGTTTTTAAGAGTTTGTCTCAAATGTTTTATAATATAAGGGGATTTTTTAAAACTCATTAAATTGTGATAATATTGAAATTTTTGCATCATATGTTGTTTCATATGATTTTTTCTATTTGATTAACATATATTTGTTTCACATGTATCCGTTTCACATTGAAACTTTTTTATGTGTATTTTTTTTCACAAACACTCCAAAAAGTTTCACATTGTGAACCGACTACATGTAAAACAAACACATTGTGAAACAAATATAGGTTATTCAATATTCCAAACTATAGTCTTAGATGAAAAATAATAATATGAAATGCACAAATTCTCAAGGTTATCACAACTTCATGGGTTTTCAAATGATTAAGCCCTATAATATAGTATAGATATTGAAGTATTATTCATATAAAATTGCAAAAAGCCCTTGATTTATTAAATCATTGATTAGTTGTTTAGATTGATAAGTATCGTAAAATATAAAGTTCTCGTATTAAAGACCCCAATATGTATATGTATCATGTAACTTATTTTTATGATAATAATTTATTCAAAATGGGGTATGTTTTACACTTTTACTGGATAGTATATTTTCAAATATGATTACTCTTCCATGACGATCAATTTTAGAACATGGTTCATACATAAAGAGTGTGTTTCAATAATCACCACTCCACTGTTGAGTTCCTTACCTCGAACACTAATTGCCTCAAAAAATTTGTATCTGTTCATTGCGTGTAATAAAGCATGAAGTTCAAACATGACTGCATCTCGGATTTGTAACTCATGTTTGATTGAAACGAGTTATTCAAGCATCCAAGAGCAAGTAAAAAACACTAAGTAAGTCATGGATCATAGAATAAATGAACCTGAGATTGAAAAGAGGTTGGTGCTCATAAGTCACGGACAATAAAATATTAATCCTTTTGTGTTTTTTGTTATTCCCTCTCGTGTGTATGTGTGTGTATATACATATATATATATATATATATATCACATTTTGCCCTAAAAAAATCTTACACTCGAGGTTCCCGAAACCCCTCTATCTATAGTTAAAAAATACAAGTTTGAAACCCTCTTTTTCACTAACAATCATTTTGATAAGTTTGTAAAGTCTCCAATGAATCAATGAAGAATAGAAGAAAGAAATTCGAAGCAAAGAAGCATATTTTAATAAAGAGGTGAAATGACCTCAAAATATCAAAGGCGGAGGTTGCTATCAAAGTAGAACCAAGAATCGTTTTTGAACTTATTGTCGACAACATAATACTGGTGCAAGTGTACGGAAACAATCTTTAGCAAACTGAACACTTCACAGTCGTATTGATTTAATGATAAAATAAAAACCCAACATATTTTTATGGACTATTATTTGGAATGAATTGTGTAAGAAATTACTCAAAGTAAATTATGAATCTGGTTCATCTGATTTTATGATTATCATAAAATTATTTGTCTTTGAATTTCAGTTATTACAGAAAGACTCTCAAAATTTTGCATATTATTTTAAAAATGGTCCATAAAACCTAACGTCTGCCGACATCTTCGTTAACTACGATGGCAATTCTTCTTTTTTGGCCGTTTTTTCCATTCTTCCATTCTTTTAAATTTTATTTGCTCTCTTTTGAATATTCATCTTCTTTACTTTATCTCTATAGACATCAAGGACAATTAATAACAACATGAACAAATTCATTAAAAAAAACATTAATAAAACACCATCATCATAAACTATATAAATAATTCATTGGAAGTCATTTCAGGATTCACATGTTCTAAAACTTAAGAATTTATTTAATTGAATATTAAATTCCTTAGTCATCACACTTGTTTTGAAATTTATTGTCATTTTTTTTAGTTATAACTCTTATTAATATTAATTATTATATTAATTTTATTTTTTAATATTTCCTTTTTGATCATTTTACATTCTCATACACTAGTTTTGCTAAACATGATTTTTTTCATCAGCTACCAGCTATCTTATCAGTCATATACTAGCTTATCAGTTAGTTTGTCAAACATAGTCTTAGTCAACGATAATATCTGTTGGGTCACCGATAATATCTGTTGGGTCACCGATAATTTGGTGATGAACCACCTTCCTTTGTATGATTGATTTTTTATAGGTTCTTTTGAAGGTCTGAAATATGCTTCAAGTATTGAAAAGTCAAAGACTATTCAATCAAGGGTTGTACATCAAAAAATGGAATTTTGGATGTACCAACTAACTTCAAAATTCAGATCAAATTGCCAAAGTCAAGATGGGGTCACCAACATAGTGGGTCACCGATGGTACACATTTAAGTCATCAAAGTATTGGGTCATCAATACAAGATGAGGTCATCAAGTTAGTACCCATCCACCGACACTATGTATCTTGGTCACCTAAATTGCAGGTATATTTTCTAAGGCTGTGATATCAAGTCACAACTACAAGGGTGTACACTCTCAACACTTAGTGAGATTTGAGGATCACTAAGCAATGTGTACACTTATCAATTCCAGCCTTACAAGGTATCCACCGATGTGATACATAGGTTCATGTATCACTTAGCAATTTTCAAGAGATAAGTTCTTGACTCACAACAAATGCAAGATACGTGGGCAGCAAGAACTTGGGCATTAAACCTTAATTAAAGACATTCTCTTTTATTCTTATAAAAGGAATATTTGTCTTTTAGCTAAAAGGTTTGATGGGACTTCACAGAGCATGAAGAAAAGAAGATAAAGTTATCTGACATTGCGTGCTACAAAGAATGGTTCATCCATTAACCTAGTACAAAGAGAGTGGCCTCTTCCTTTGTCCATCAGATAAACTTCCAGTTAATGAATCCTTGACAGCTGTCCACATGCATCCCATGCATGGGCACTATAAAAGGAGATGAAGTCCTTCCCATAAATTTCACGCTTTCAACAAATCTTCAAAGTGATTATTTGTTTGACTCCGGCAATCCTGTGTGTTATAACAGTCTTGTTTTAACTTCCTTAGTGTATAAGTTAATTACTGTTATCTGTGTGTTTAGTTTGATAGAATAGTGTGTCTATTCTTTTCCGCATCAAACTTCCTGTGTGTAAATTTTTGATATTTATATTAAAAAATTTAAAAAGAGTATATTCTGTGTGTTTTATATTCAACCCCCTTCTATTTGACCGAGTTTTATTATAAATGGAAGAAGTATGTTTGAAAAAACTTAGTTTTTTGCATTTAAAGGCTTACAGAAAAAGTCAGTTTCTATATATATTAAGTCATTACCAAACAATAAATGATTGAATTAAATGTTTGTAAGGGGGAAAAAGTAAATAACAATGCCTCGATTTCTAAACTTTTGAAAAAATATTTTCAAAACTTTGTGTGAACTCAATGGGCATGTCCATAAGATAGCTCAATTCAGACGCCCACATTTGGAATAGAAAAAAAAAATCAAAATTGTAGTTTGAAACATTACACTATTCAACATATAAGTTTAGAAAAGTGTAAGTGTTAGTAAGATAACAGAGTATAAGTTTTTCCAGTGGTAAGGTAACATCCTGAGGGAGTCAGTGGATGGTATACCTGACTACCCGGGTTCGAATCCCCGCGGCAGTATGTGGTGATATCTAGACCTTGGTCTACCACTCTGTGGTGGGTCTTGGTCGTCGGGGATTAGTCGGGTGTCCGTATGAATCCCGGATACCCCGGAAACGTGTGTGTTATTGCCCTTCAAAAACAAGTATAAGTTTTAAACTTTTGTAGGATGACGAATTCAGACATGAATAATCTTTCTGACATTTTTGGGTATAAATTGGGGGTTTTATCCACATTTTTAAAAAGTTTGGTCGACCTCTCTCATACGAATTTCACAATACATTTATCATCTTTCGAAGGACTTATAAACAATACATTCATGCAAAGAAAACGAAAATGAATTGTGTTTGTGTTTGTGTTGATAATCGTATCCTTCTATGAATCTTTTGTAATTCAGTTTGTGTAAGGTCCGATCCAAGATCTTACTTATGTGAAAAGTGTGTATTTTTTTTATTAACCTGGATATCCAACCTGCTATGCCAGCCGACTAATCCCAGGGCGACTACTCGATTCGCGGGTAGCCTAGAGTCACCGCATTTGAACCTCCATGGCCACAAGGGGATTTTTTTTACCCCTCCCTAGATTTGAACCTGGGATCTCCTGGTACTGTTGACCTTTGGAGCCCAATATGGGTTCGCGAAAGTTAGAGTAACCAAGTGTATATGAATAACACATTATGTGTAAATATCTGTTCCTTATTTTATACATCCAGATAAATGTGTTTTTTCGAATTCCTAATCACAAGCTTCTCGAGTCGATTTGTAATTTATTGAATTTTAAGCACTTGGGTGTTAGTAATGGCAAGACAATTTGACAACTTATGGTCTTGAATGTAATCGCTCTGAATATTTATTAATTGTTAATATACTTTTTTCACACCAAATAAAATATTTCTACATAAAACGAGTAATTATTAATTATCATAACATATGATATTGCCAATTAAACGAGTTACAAAAAAATCACATCCCTTCACACCAATATTGTAAGCATTTTTAACAATTAGTAATATTTTAGAAATTTTGGGAGAAAAATTGCTTCAATAGCTATGTTAAATTCTCCTTTAAAACAGAAAAAAGAGTGAAAATGAAGAAATCTTTGAGTTTAATAAAGAGATGAAATATATCATACATGTTGGAGATGTTCTTCTAAACATTAAGATGGTAGTTGTTGGTCTCAACCAACAAATTTGTAAATAATACATATAACATCCAATTAAACACTTTAGAATATAAATTCTTGATTAACTTTTCTTACAGGGAATATATCCAATGAACCACGTCCATCCGATATAGTTCCAAGGGAGTAGCATCTGAACCTTAAGAATAAGGCTTCAGATGTAAAGCATTCATCGGATCCTTTTGTATAGATTGTGAAGTGAAATCAATTCTTCTGTCTTGAGTATTTTTCATCCGATTAGGAGAATCTAATTGACATTCTTATTGGTCTCTTAAATCTTAAGTTTCAAGAGCCCACAATTTATACCAAGTCTTTTTGATATCCGATCAAACATTTCATAAAACTTCTATAAGTGGAAATCTGATATATAACTTATATTTCATAATAGAAAAAGATAGATTTGGTTTGTCATCTAGTCAAAAAAAGATCAATACAAGATAAAGTCAAATAGTAGTCTGACAAATATACTACTAGCAACCCATATTTTGGAATACAAATTTGTCCAACAAGTTTGGCTCACCAATTCTTCCTACATCCATCCTGGATGAGTGTCATACTTCCTTTATTTTTCCATGACAAAAGAGTCGATCATTTCTGCATGATTTTTTCTCGTGCACTACCCCTTCCAATGGGTTTCGAAGATAAAACTCCTTTCTTTATTGGCCCATAAATTGACCACCCAGGTAAATCGTTGAATTCAATTTGATTATTCCTTCTTATTATTAAGCATCTGAATCATGAATTGTCTTCTTATGACTCATCAATCAGATCGATTCGTTTTTTGAAAGAACTGTTCAAGGAACATCCCAGGGGGGCTATAATTGGAGATACCATTGTTTTTGGTACAGAAGTTCCTATAAAAATGGGTTTAATCCGGATTTTTCTTCCATTTAGGTATCATAGACCGAGAGGCAGGTCTTCCATCTTGCAAATAAGGCATATCTTGTCTAGGCAAATTTTTTGAAATGATACCCTTATTTCCATGTCTTCCAGCTGCTTTATCGCCTACTTTGGAATTCTCTACAATGACACTGTAGACCAATGGAAGGGATGTAGCGCAGCTTGGTAGCCAATTAAAAAATCGAGTTTCTTTTCGCAAAGCAATGAAAAAGGCTATAGAATTAACTGAACAAGCAGATTCAAAAGGAATTCAAGTGCAAATTGCAGGACGTATTGACGGAAAATAAATTGCGCGTGTTGAATGGATCAGAGAGGGTAGGGTTCCACTACAAACCATTCGAGCTAAAATTGATTATTGTTCCTATACAGTTCGAACGATCTATGGGGTATTAGGCATCAACCTATTGATGGTAGAGGTGAAATTTCATCTTCTGAATATAGGTTAATTGAATCGGCGGCTCCAGGGATTATTTCTTCATACAAAGGATGTGATAGGTTAATAAGTGTCCACATCAACCACAAAGGCTTAAATGAAGAGTGCAAGCATGCATGGATCCACAAATCAGATGAAGACACGTGTTAAAGTTGGACAGTAACATTTAATGCAATGGTGGCTATAAAAGGTCACCCTTGTCATTCAATGTTATTCCACTCGTTTTGAAAGAACTTATATGTGATAATTTCTTAGGCAAAATCGACGTCAAAATCAGAATAACTATCTTAGTCCTTTAGATTTGAAAAAGTCATTTCTTCCCTCATTCTTTTATGTTAGCAAATTTGTCAAATGACAAATTTTTTAACTTCCACAACAAATATATAATTATTTGTTTTATACAAAATAAAAATTGAAAATTAAAAATATGTTGTCTTTATATTCAACCCCTCTTCTACTTTATAAATCATCATATTCTAAGACCAACAATAGCTAACATTCATTACCAATTGTTATCAACAATTTCATCACATCACATGTTTCTTGTCTCACAAAATATTTTATCAATAGTAACCAAGATTCAATAGGTGGACTATATTCATAGTACGATACATGTCAATACTTAATCACATGGCCATTATTTATCAAATAAACATAAACTTTTGCAAACTCACATGTAACATTTTAAAGAACTAAGAATTTGGTGAGAGTTCTTATTGGATTCCATTTTAATTCTATATTCAGTTTAAGATTTAAACTGAAATCTTGTAATTTTAACAATGATTTAGAAATTTTATAAGGATAGTTAGGTATTTTTAGAAGATTTCATGATAAAGTTTATTTATAATTTGTTAATATCATTCGTTTTGTAATAATCTATTAGTAAAAGGTTTTTTTTAAGAAAATCAATTAATAAAAGTTAATATAATCATTTTTATAATTGTTTATAATCTGATTTTATATGTTATTCTGTAAG
Organism: Silybum marianum; assembly: GCA_036898165.1. Classification (NCBI taxonomy): domain Eukaryota; kingdom Viridiplantae; phylum Streptophyta; class Magnoliopsida; order Asterales; family Asteraceae; genus Silybum; species Silybum marianum. The sequence continues at coordinate 3,551,143 of CM072531.1, forward strand.
TAATAGATTTTTAATTCCATTTCACATTTTACAAAAGTACAAAGACAGAAGGGAGCTTGACTGCAAGCAGGGACGAAAGTCGGCCTTAGTGATCCGATGGTGCCGAGTGGAAGGGTCGTCGCTCAACGGATAAAAGTTACTTTAGGGATAACAGGTTGATCTTCCCCAAGAGTTCACATCGACGGGAAGATTTGGCACCTCGATGTCGGCTCTTCACCACCTGGGGTTGTAGTATGTTCCAAGGGTTGGGATGTTCGCCCATTAAAGCGATACGTGAGCTGGGTTCAGAACGTCGTGAGACAGTTCGGTCCATATTTGGTGTGGGCATTAGAGCATTGAGAGGACCTTTCCCTAGTATGAGAGGACCGGGAAGGACGCACCTCTGGTGTACCAGTTATCGTGCCCACGGTAAACGCTGGGTAGCCAAGTGCGGAGCGGATAACTGCTAAAAGCATCTAAGTAGTAAGCCCACCCCAAGATGAGTGCTCTCCTATTCCGACTTCCCCAGAGCCTCCGGTAGCACAGTCGAAACAGCGACGGGTTCTCTGCCCCGTAGAGTTCTTTCATTCACATTTTTTTCCACCAAGAACATTTTATAAAAAAAATTGACTCCCGAATTTGGAGCATCCTACTTTCACACAATTCACAGGGTTCAACAAGCAATCGATATTTCACGATCAAGGGTGTAATACTCTTTGGAGTAGCGGTCCTTATATATCGTATTAACAATCGAAATATGGTCGAAAGAAAAAATCTCTATTATAAACCGCTTCATAGGATCTCTAAAAATATTCTGTACACCAAACAGATTCTAAATTTTTGCCAAAATATATCCATAAGTTTAAACTACTTGTCATATTTTTTCAATTTGAAAAGGATTTGCCTAGGTGGACTTTGTAAGTTCCAAATCATTGAATAATGTACAACTTTTATCATCAATGTATAGTGTAAGTCCAAAAATAGAATTCTTGTACTCGTTTGTGACAACAATCAAGACCAACTAAACGTAAAAAAATACAAGATTTATTTTAAGCTTGGAATCCATCATTGAAAAGTTATCTCAAGCATTTAAATTTGAAGACTTTTAATTGAAGTGAAATCAATACCATTAAAAGATATTAGGGGTGGTTGGATGTATGATTGGAATAATCAAAATCAAATAATCTCTCCCAATAAACCACAATACAAGATTGATTTTTTTAAGGGTCTGGACTAATCCTGATAAATTATGATTGAAATACATCAGTCCTGATAAACTCAGTGGCCACAATTGTTGTGTACGCTTGGATTCAAACCCTGGATGGATGGGATATTCCACATCTCCTAGGGCCTCAACCGGTACACCACAACCCTTGTGGTTTACAAGATTGAAATGATAGTGCCTTTTGAAGTTTTTTTTAACCATAGTTTTCCGGGCCAGCTTACATGCATTGATTAATCCTTCGAGTGACCACAAATGACTTGGAATCATTGCATATGAACATGGCCACAAAGGCTTTTCTAAAATTATAGTTATCGTTTTTTGGTTGTCTTTATATCTTGGACGTGTAGGACATTTTTGCACAAAATTAATTTTATCTCCCGATTGTAACAACAATCATTATCCCTAGGGGCGGACCAACTTGGCATACGCTTCATGGCACTGTCATAATGAAATTATGTTCTAAATCGATGCTCATGTATTGTTTTGTTAAGCGTCTTTATATTTTTTTAAACTACATAATAACACAAGTTTCTTATTACAAAGTTGGTTTGTGTGGCATTCCCCCTTATAGACATGGTTTTAAATCCAACATTTACGAAATTACCAAGTTTTTTAACTTTTAATTTCGTATTTATTATCTTTTTGAAGGAAAAAAAATTGGACAAAAAGCTATAAGACTTGAAAATTAGATCCACAAGGCAAAGAAATCAACCAACAAGCAACAAACCAATAAATAGTTTTGTAAACGAACATCTATAGTTTTGTTTCTTATAGTTAAATGGTGTCACCATTTTGAAACAATTTATACACTCACTTCTGATTGTTGTTACCATTGTTGAAATTTTCTTTTTGTTTTGTGTCTGCTTCTCTGTATTCTTCTTCTCACTTGATGTACTTTTGTACCGGCTCTTCTACCTTTTTCCCTAGTTTAAGAACTTTGTTCCTCTTCAAGGAGATTTCATAAAAATTCGGAAATTTCTGATGAGGTCATAAAGATTTATGGTTATGAAATCTCGGGAATTTTCTAATGACATGATTTTCGTCAACTTCTTAGATATTAGAGCATCTATAATGGGAGGTTCATATAAGTAAAAAAAATGTAATTCTTATGAGTCACTATCGTTGTGGAGAGTTCTTATAAATTACTCAAATGGTTTTGAGTTCTTATACAAAAACTTCCATTCTTATAAATTGCTCAAATGGTTTTGAGTTCTTATACAAAAACTTTTGTTCTTATCTCAGTTATTATGTCAAATATTAACTTCTTGAGTTAACAATGTGATAAAAATATATATACCCCTAGAGAGGGATAAGGCTAAGCGGAGCGAAAAGGGTTTTCCATGAGATGGGAAATGAAAACTATTAGCCCCACACGAAGTTTGTGAATAAGTGATTGTCTGATAATGAGCAAGGAATATCCGTCTTTCTGCTAAAGAGGATGTATTGAACTCATAATTCATTGGCTCTTATTAGTCACTCTACTGAAGATACCTAGACACGGTTTTCAATTTGACACACAAAACTTAAACATTTCAATCTACATATTAATTTCAAACATTGGAGTTTCCATGATGGACATTATTTAAAATATTTGTGGTTCTAAAACTAAGAAATACACTGATTTTTGTTGGTAATTTTTGTGTCATCAGTCATTTTGATGTAATTGTGATTTATAAGAGATCAAAGTGATAAGGCAGGGTAAAGAAGTTTGGAGGTGTAAAAGCACACTCATAAATGTTATCTTTATCATCTTATATCGTCATAACTAATGTTGTAATACTCAAAATGAATAAACTGATGAAGTTAATTTTTTTTTGATGATTTTGAATTTGTACAAAAACTTTAAAAATACTGGTGACTTAAATTCAATGATAGTTCTTTGGAGCATTAGGTGTGTCGATGTGTCCGACTATATATAAAATCCAGATCCCAATAAAATCAATCAAGATGCACATACTTGATCCAAACCCCTACAATTATCTTATGGAAAATTGTTCCAAATGATCATTTCACACCTTTAAATTGGTCTTTTAACCATTTTCTTTTCCGGATTTACCTAAATGTCACTATTTTCGCAATATATTATGGTCTAACTAAAAGACAAAAAAAAATCAAATTCAATCAGTTACCGTCGTAATTTAAGACCTGACCGTCAAAATCGCAGATATGTCAAAAAAAAATTATCTTCTATTACAGATCTGGATATTACAGAAGTAATGACATTTGAATAAATTCGAAATAAAAACGGTTAGTGGACCAATGTTTTAACATGGAAAATGATCAATTTAAGTAAAGATCTTTATATTTTAAGTTGGAACTTAATTACTTAATACTACAACTAGCATGTTACTATGTTAGTACGAAATTTCAGGATTCATATTACTCTATTTAATATGGTTGTTACAACTTACAAGTTACTTCCTTCGTCCCAATTTAAGTGTCCACAATTAAAATGACACATAATTTTAAACATGTATAATTAATACATTTTTTGATAAATCAAGTAACATCTTTATTCTTATTTAATTTTTTTTTCTTTTTATAACTTTTAAATATTTATGTATTAAATAAAGGTAAAGTTAAGAATTTGATTATTTATTTTTAAAAATAAACACTTATATAGAATAGATATAAATAAAAATATGATAATTTAAATTCGAACAAAAGGAATACAATATTACTATTATTTTATAATTTGGCTTACTATTTTAGGCACAAAGCCCAAACTTAATTTACAGATTTAATCAATTAAAAAAACAATATTTCAGAAAATTTAAGAAAAAACATACGACAAAGGCTATGTTTGGCAAACTAGCTGATAAGCTAACTTATAACTGATAAGTTAGCGTATGACTTATAAGGTAGGCGATTTATTTATAAGCTAAGGCGATAATTTGATGAATAAGTTATGTTTAATAAAACATGAGCATGTGAAATAAAAAGAATACGTTAAAAATAAATAAATAATATTAGTTAGAGGTATAATTGGAAAAAGTGTCGAAAAATTATAAGCCTACTTTGGAGTAAATTATCGATAAAGTTAGACATAATGTTCGACTTATAATTAACTTACGATCTAAGCATTCTCGAGAAAATAAAATTTAAACATAAGTCGAACATAATTTATTTATTTTTCTAAACAAATGTCAAAGTCTTTGAATTTGAAACTCATGACGGCAAAGATATTGATATTTTTGTAGAAAAAAAATATGTAATTGTTTAACAAAGTGGGGTCCACAAGCATTAAAAAAATAAATAAACTGGTGGCTGTAAATGAAGAATGAGGTCATGTGTGTAGAAGGAACGAGATGCTGAGTGTCCCTACGACTTATATTGGATTTAAAAATATTACCAAAAATAGAAAAATATAGGAGTAGTAATTTAGGACTTTGGTCCCCACAACACGACCAAATGTCTAATATAGTCATTTTCAAATATTGTCGATCGTGGATAATTTTGTATCAAATTAAACTGAACAATATTTATACAGAGTCGGATTGGAAAAAAGAAACGATTAAATCATATGTGATTTTATACTGATACAGGGGCAGACCTATAGTGTGGCTAACGATGACACGGACCATCGTATTATTTCTTCGGCGAAAGGTAAAAAACTTAGGTGTGTGAAAGGTGCAACCGTATCGTTTTGCAGTGTGCCACCATATATATTTTAAAGTTTTCCTTGGTAGAATTGGTTTGCAAAGCTTTTTCTACAGCCAAGACCCAAGTTCAAATCTTGTTAATGTCATTTTCTTGTTTTTTTATTTGAATTTCAAATTTATTATGTTTTTAAAATAAGGCACAATAAAAGACTTGAACCTGAGACCTCACATATGAAAATCAACGAACCAACCAATTGACCAATTATAATGTTGTAAAAAATATCTCGACATTTTTTTCTTATAGTTAAATGGTGCAACCGTTTGAAAAAATTGATGTACAAATCACTTATGATTCGTGTAACTTTGCCCGTGACATGAATACACAGCTAAAGTTGCGTGCACACGTTTTTTTACCGTTAATTTAAAATCATATGTGATTTGACTGTTTTTGTATTCTATTAAATAATTAGCATTCTCGTTTAATCATCTCTCTTTATATATATATAAACAAATTAAATTGTTATCGGCTTAATTGGTATTAATTGCAATCGAATAATAATATTATGATACCAACTTATTTAATTATTCTTGCAAAAAACTAATGTATTGAATGTCAAAAATTGTAACTTTAATGAACATTCGAACTTTTCAGGAACGCATCCAGAAATTTTTTCATACAGTGGTACCATATAATATAGACAAAAAATATTTATCAGACGTACGGTTTTTATTGACGTATCTTCATGTTTTTACTAAGATTCAATATCGTTCGATGTGTTTTGTGTTTTTAGCCTAATCCCACCAGTTTGAGTTATATATGTGAGTTATATTGACGTTTTTGGGAAGGATATTCAGAAGGATATTCAGAAAGATAGTTAAGTAATTTAGAAAATAAATTCAATTTAGAGATAATGATTTGTATTTTTTAAATGTTTTAATAATAATTAAATTAGGGAGAATGACATATATGTGAGTTATAGATGTTTAAAAAGATATATACGTAGTTTCAAACTTTATAAAGATATATACGTAATATAGAAAGTTTTAAAAGATATGGATGAAATTTTCCCTATTATTTTCTACTAAACAAGCATCTAGTGGGTTTCTCATACCTTGAAGGATTCCTTCCCCCGAACTCGTCGGAGATTAGATAAGAATATAATGCGTAAATAATAAAGTCGAATAATTATGGAAACTTACTTTTAAATGTTTTATTTTTATTTTAGTGTCTATTTTAAGAACAAATAATGTTAAATTTAAAACGTACTTTATTTTAGTTTCTATTTTAATGAACCTATTTGCAAGACATTATTGTTTTGTGTTTAAGACTGACATAGTAAACAAAATTTTGATTTTTTTTTTTCAAGAATGTTTTTTTTTCCTTCTAAAAAGTTGTAGTAAATTATTTTATACGTTTATAAAATTATAATGAGGTTCATTATTTTGCATCAAATTAATAGAAGGTTCCATTAATTACATAATACACATATTTCATCCTTGAAAATTGAGTTTTTATATTAGAATTTTCAAAATATGAACCTCGAAAAAAATACATTATATTTGACAATTTGTCACTATTATAATTGCATGATTATATCGTATATTTGTATTCTATGTTTTGATGTTTCGTGTTTTTTTTTAATATATTTAGATGTTAAACATTATTAAGTTTTCTATTTATAACAGCTAGGTTCACGAATTTAGTTGGATACGAATCAGATCATATGTCATTGTTCTTGGATCTGTATTCATCTATTTGAATACAATTTTTTTAATCAAACGTAATTTATCCCTACAAGAATTGACTATGGAATAAAAAATGGTGTACTAACATTATGTGTTTAGCTGGCATGAAATGGAATCGTAATTTGGTTCCCTTTTAATTTTACGTCTTTTATATGTACATTTATAAAATGTAAGTACGAGTATGTCTTAGTTGCCAGTTACTTATTAATATATTAATAATAAATAATAACAATAATATAGAAGGGACTAATTAAATGAGAACCACATAAGGATTGAGAATCTGATTTCGTGTGCGGTTTCATATTGTGAAACTAAACATGTGAAAATGCAGTATCATTTAACAGTATGATTTGTTAGTCCTCTTTAAGGCATAATATTGAGAATGCTTATTGAATGAGAAATTCAACAAGAGAGCTCAGATAGCAATACCAATTCGATGCAAGCTCTCTTGGAATAAGTGTGTAGTGAATCATGAAATTTTGGTCATCTTCTCTATATAATGAACACAAAGTTTTCTTTAAAATCGTCCGTCCTGCTTGGAAGTAGGTCAATATATCTTATATTTTTATTGACTCATTCAAAGAGGCATGGTTGTTAGTTATAAAATGTAATGGCTAATAGAAAGAGTGTCTGTAGAAGGGGAGATTGAATATAAACATATCAAATTCTCACTTTTAATTCTATACGTTCATTGAAAACAAAGAATTATAGATTTGTTGGTGAAACTATGAAGGTAAGACTTGAGCATTGTTTGGCAAAAATAAGCTAGCTTATAAGCCGACTTATAAGCTAGCTTTTTTTTAGTAATCGTTTGGACGCACATAAGCTAACTCGAGTAGCTTTTTGAGACTTTTTCCAATTTCAACCCTGATTCGTATTATTACTTATTATCAATGAATATTAATTATAAATAAATATTAACTATTAATCATAAATAAATATTCATATTAAAAATCATCAATTAGGTTTTAATTTATACTAATTAAAAATCATCAGTTAGTTTTAATTACATATTATTAATTAATTTTAACTATACATTATTAGTTAACTTTAATTATATAATAAATATTAATTATACTACACCAATTATTATTTTTAATTATTATTCAATATACCAAGATATCAAAAATCAAATGTAACAGTTCTAAAAATGTTTATGTAGGATACATAAAAATTAAAGTCATTTTTATTTTATTTCATAGATAAATTAAAATATGTTAAATAATTTTAATAAAATATTTATTTTAATTATTAATTATATTTTTTAAAAGTATTATCTATACTATTATATAAAGAGCGTAAGACAGAATTTTAAAACTTACAAAATTTCATGCATAAAGTACAATATTTAAAGCATCAAAATAACCCACCAACCTCCCACTACCCATAATATTTTATAAATTAAATTATTTTTAAAATTTAAGTTACATTTTACACCCTTATAATTAGTTATTTAATTTCATTTATGTCCCTTGCTTTTTTATTTTTCATTTTATACATTTATCATATTAACATAAATAATCTATATGAATCAGAATACTATTAAAAAATAAGTTTTTACTTTTATAAATTATACCATTATAACCGTGTCGTTAATACCTTCAAAATAAGTTCAATATTGAATATTTTTTGATTTAATCTAATAATACATAGCGCATTATTTTTTAAAAATGTACATTTTATAGTTATTTATTTAATTTTTTTAACTTTTCATTTTATACCTTTATCTATACTATAATTAGTTTTTAAATTTCATTCAGCTCCCTTAGTATTTTATTTTTTACTTTACACCATATCAAATTAAAATAAATAATCGTAAATCAAATTACATTAAAAAATGTTTTATTTTACAAATTATATCATTATAATCGACTTGTTAATACCTTTGAAATGAGTCAAATATCGAATATATTTGGACTTAATCATATTATCAAATAACATAAAACGTAGTGAATTATTTTTAAAACTTATAGTTTATACATTATAGTTATTTGATTAACTTTATATCTTTTATTTTTTTCATATTTCATTTTAACACCATTTTCGTATTAACATGTATAATCGTATATTAAATAAAATCTTTTTTTATAAACTGTACGGTTATAATCGTCTTTATTCAATACATTCAAAATGAAAATCACATCGATTATTTTTTGATCTAATAACATCATTAAAAATGATAAACATGTACCGAATTTTTTTTAAAACTTAATTTCTTATTTTTCATTTTTCATTTTACACTTTTATCTATCTAAATCTATACTATATTATAAAGAGTCTTAAACGGTTACCGTTTAGATTTTTAAGAGATACAAATATTAATGTATTATGTCCAATTTTTGAAGTTTTACAATTTCTATGATTCAGTATGATAATTAATTTTTATTTGTAAATTTTATTTTAACCCTTATAATTTGTTATAATTTACTTTATAGCCCTAGAATTTTCATTTAACACATTTTTCGTAATAACATACACAATCGTATGTTAACTAAAATATATAAAAAAGGCTTTCTTTTTTATAAGTTATACGATTATAATCGTTTTCTTCAATACCTTCAAAAGAGCTCAATATCGATATTTTTGGATTTAATATTAATATTAAAAATCATAAATATGTACCGAGTTATTTTTATAACTTAATTTAACATCTTAATTTTCATTTTACACTATTATCTATCTATATCCATATTATTATATTATAAAGTGTGGGTATTATTTAGATTTTTAAGAGTTACAAATACTTGTTTTGTAAAAATCAATTAATAATAAAATTCAATTTTATCTCAAATCCTACAAACAAAACATACAAAAATTTCCAAATTATTAAAAAAATTGTCAAATCAAATGGGTCCTAAATGTGCTACTTTGGTATTTTTTAATTGTGGTTGTTTTGAGTTTTTGTAAAAATAATGAATACGGATTTATAAGTTCAAAACGGTAAACAATTTAATATCTTGAAAGAATCCGAGATTTCTAAAGTTAATATTGATGAAATATTTAAATTCCGCTGCATTGCAGTGGGTACACTTTTCTAGTATGATTATAATATGTGCAGTTGATCAAATTTATTGATATTGATATGTAATGATTATGAAAATCATAGATAATGTATATGTTTTCTAAAATTTGTTTTAACAAATTCAAAATTTATAGTATATATATAATAATCAATTTTAAATTCATTCAATTAACATTTTATATTGTTTGATTATTTACTATTTTGTTTGTAATAATTAACATATTATATTATTATAAATTTATTTGAGTTATATTATGAAATATTTGTAATTGACTATTTTTTTTCAAGATGACCTTTTTGGTCATTTTACATGTTCATAAACTACTTTTTGTCAAACATAAATTATTCATCAGCTAACTTATCAGCTACCGGTTAGTTTATAAGTCATCAGCTACCTTATAATTATCAGTTAGCTTATCAGTCAGAAGCTAACTTATCAGCTAGTTTGCCAAACATAGCCTTGATCTTAAACAATATGATTGGTGACAAATTTGCTAACAACTGTAAGAGTGAACGAAGAATGTACCATTTCAAATATGAAGTCGTGAGGTAGTCCTTAAGTGGTTGATGCTTAATTTGAATAAGAAAATATCACTTAAAGTTCTTGTCAAAATAAGTGAGTTGCAACAAATGATATAGATAACCTTTTATAGCCATCAATGCATTAAATATTATTATCCAACTTCAGCGCTTGATTCACCTAATTTTTTGATAAATGCATACTTGCATTCCTCGTTTCAACCTTTAGAGTTGATGTAGACATTTATTAACCCAACTAGTCTTTTTGTATGTAGAGGGAACAATAAAGAAAGTAAGGTACTAATCAAATAGTACTTTAGAACTTACTTTGTTTGACATGTCAAACATGTTCCCAATTCCCATATCTGGATGAGAGTGAGTAGAGTTGGTGAACCAAACTTGCTTGATAAGTTTGCATTCCAAATTTGGTTTGCGAAATGTAGTATCTGTTAGACTACGTTTTGAATTTATCTTGTATTGATCTTGTTTTGGCTAGATGACAATCCAATTCGCTTTGGTGACAATTTGGTTCAACTAGTCTTTCGATTTCAATGAATGCCTTTTGTTCTTGGATGAACACATATAATTAGAAGACCGTTACATAAGAAAAATCATATCTATCTTTTCAAAATATAAGCTATAGATCGGATTCTGGCTAGACTATTTATGAAATGGAAGGATTCAGATGATTCACTAAGACTTATAGTATATTTGGGGTTTATGGAAATCAAGACTGGATGAACATGTGATATGTTCAATTCGAATTCTTGAATTCAGATGATGAAATATCAAATCGGAGATTTGATTCCAAAACCCTTCCTAAGTTGTAAATCCGAATACTATTTTTAACTTTTGAAATCCGAGTTCTTAACACGAATTCTTCGAAATATTCTATGTTAGATCCAAAACCCTTCCTAAGAACTAAGTTTGGATAACAATATTCTATGTTAGATCTGAATAATAATTGTTGTACTTTGGATATGACAATTACAAGGCAAAGATCAAGAATTCTTCGAAATATTGGATTAAAAATATTTGTATTATTATCAAATACAATGGTTGAAACTAACAATAGTCAAAAAGAATTTATTTATTCATGTTATTTTTCTTAGTTTTGTTATTTCTATATTTTGATTTCTAGATATTCTATTCCTATTTTTCACAAAGATATTTATAGATAAATATTCCGTTCATACAAAATGTAAATTATAAATATCTAAGAACAATAATATAACATAGCCAAAGGCTTTCAATGTTTAGGACACAAGTGCCCAAGAGAATAAAGGTGTCTCATTACCTACCAAAAATAATTCTCAAATTAAATATATATATCTCCCTTTTATAGTCACAAGTGACTTAATATAAATAAAATAAAAACAGTCTAAACTTTAGAAACTATAAAAACCATTTTGTATTTATTGTTTTACAAATGGAACTACATTATATATATATAGGAAAGTTCAAATGTGAACTCATTTTTGGTTGTGAACGTGAGGACGAATCTCAGCCACTTATCCGGTCAATAAAGGCGGCTTTGACCTGGTTCCCCTCCTTTAATAATCTCCACCCTCCCATGAATCGCGTCAATCCTCCGTGATCGCGTCCACCATAACCGAAGATGTGTGGCTGAGATTCGTCCTCACGTTCACAACAAAAATTGAGTTCACATTTGAACCTAACCCTATATATATATATATATATATATATTTTTTTTTTTTGAACCGGCAAGTTATTAGTTAGAGATTCGAACCATCAGTGACATCTAAATGGGCAATATGCGGGACCCGAACCTACGCCTTAGGGGATAAACCCCACACCTTTAACGCCTCAAGAGGAAAACCCCCACGAGGAGGCTCGAACCCGAGACCTCCTGCATGTGGTAACAACCTCCTGACCAACACTGCTAGGCTAAAAACAGTCTAAACTTTAGAAACTATAAAAACCATTTTGTATTTATTGTTTTATAAATGGAACTACATATTTGAGCATATAGAATTCTTACAGTGTTGTTTCATAAATGAAACATCAATTAATATTTTTCACGTGAATAAAACACAAATACATTATACATGAAACGCACACTCATACTCGCATACAAGAGCTGAACATGGAAAAATAGAAATCCTAGTTTAAATTCTAACTAATTGGATGGTTTTTTGTTGATTTTTACGAGTTTGGACTTTACATGTGTTGTTTCATTTATGAACCAATACATGAAATGGTTTTCACGGGTTGTAACATTTAGCCCGTTTCTATTTGAGTATGGGAATCAAGGCATATATATTGTTTCTTGATTAGCAAATAGAGGTTTCTAAAATCAAATCTTTAACACTCAAGACAAGGGAAAAAACCTTCAAAACGTTTTATTAATCTTTTCTTCAACAATCAACTATTGCTTGAACATCCCACGACACTTCTTATAGCATTTGTTGGCTATCGTACTCAAATTTCTAGAATTATTATCAAAATAATCATTATTTTTTTAAATCTACCCCCTCTCTATAAACAAGAAAGACAAAGTAAAATAATAATAGACTCAATTTGCGGGGTTAGGAAAAAAAACAAAGGAAAGGGTGGGGAATGACACTATTACATCATTTGTTGTGATACACATCAATTATCATACACTGAAACTTAAAATATTGTTTGTACTCAAGCAAACCAAATGCCGACATAAAGAATCAACAATGAAAGAAGAATCAACACAAAACTAGAATCAATTTTGTAAACTGAAAATAGCTTTTAAATGAGTGGTTCTCAATCCTCAATCTTTTTGTTATCCATAATATTTCATAAATTGAAAGTGAGTCAAATCCTAAAATAACCATATGTGGATGCGTTATAAACTAGTTTCTTAGTTTTTTTTGTTAGGCTACACACTTGTTAACTCCTCTTTTTTCTCTTTAACAATATTTTCTTCAGTTATGTTATAGCATCATTTTGGTGCTACAACATTTTCTTGCTTTGTTGTATCCTGGTTTAAGGTGCTATATCATTTTCTTCACATAAATCCATTCTGAGGGATACTGAGCTTTCCTATTTTTCCTTCTTTCATTTCGAATAAGGATAATCTCTTCCCCCAAACTTACAGAAAACGATCGATGTCTATCATTGTATTTTAAATATAACAAAGAGGCAAGGTAAGTGGGTAGCAAAATGGGTATGTCTAAGGCTAGCCAGGATGAGAAATAAGGGTCTATACATTGTCCAAAATCCAAGTGCAAGTGTAAGCCAAGTTTCTTCCTAGAAAATCACTAGCTAGTTCTAGTATCAATAGATTGGTTTATGAACCCTAATTATTATGGCTATGAAAACAAATGGGTATGTACAAAAGTTTGGGTGGTTTTGCAAGAACCACTTAGGCAATATTTGGTTCATAATGAAATTTGTAGGAATTGGAATTTGTCAAACGAAGTGGAATATAATTTAGTCAGGATTGACCGTGTGTTTGACCGACAGAAATTGGAATGAAATTTGTGAAAAGATTTGGAATATGTTTGTTTGGTTTCTTGAATGTGACTTTGAACATCTAATATGATATTGATAAATGACCAAAATACTCCTTTCACTACAACAAAAAGAATTTTATAGGACGCCTAAATTGAAAAAACGTCATAAAAAAATAATTTATAGGACACAAGTTTATAGGACCAAACCAAAAATTGTCCTATCTAAAAGCGTTACAATAGGTTTATTGGACGATTTTTTGGTGTTCTAACAAGTTTTTTACGACGTTTTAAAATAAAACGTCATAATAGTTATTTTATAGGACACTTTTGAAAAGTGTGTCCTATTGAAAAGTGTTCTATAAACAAAAATGTCCTATAAAAATATGGGTTTATAGGACATTTTTCAAAAGTGTCCTATAAAATAACTATTAGGACACTTTATTTTAAAAACGTCGTAAATATTTGCAACGTCGTAAATATTTGTTGAAACGCTTAAAAACGTCTTATAAACCTATTGTAACGCTTTTAGATAGAACACTTTATGGTTTGGTCCTAAAAACTTGTGTCCTATAAATTATTCTTCTAAGACGCTTTTTCATTTTAAGCATCCTATAAAATCATTTTTGTTGTAGTGTTTATGACATTTTCATATGTTATTGTTTAAATTATAACTATTATATTGTGATAAAATAATAATAATATTATTGATTATTAATTTGCGGCGATGGCAATGGCAATGGCGGTGGTAACTACGATAATGATGTTGGCGACAACGGCGATGACGACGACGAACGATGACAACGATGGGAGACAATGGTTGTGGTAGTTCAAAGACATCAATGGTGGTGGCTGTGGGCGGCGACTATGATATTGGTGGTAGTGGCAGAGACCACTGTCATTGTGGGATGAAATGAATTGAGTAAATATTAGGGCATAATGGTTGTTTCTCAAAAGATGGGATGAAATGTAATTAAAATTCATTCCTAAAACCCAATGAATTTACATTCCACTATATGTGGAATGGGAATGTCTTACCAAAACTCAAAATATTAACCAAATGCATGAATGTAGTTGATAGAAGAATCTAACCATTCTAATTCTTTATTGACAAACCAAACGTCACATTAAAATATTTGGTAAGGGTGAACATCGGAACTAGGTACCCGTCTTTGGAATCGAAACCCTTTCGAAACTAGAACCGATCAGGACTGGTTTCGGTTTTGGTTCTCATTTTTTTGGAACCTAACCGCTAGAACCGGATACTAGGTATCCAGAACCGGAACCAACGAGTATCCACTATGTTTTTTTAATAAAAATCATTCTACATATTTATCATATTTAAATATGTTGACTTTAAGTGTTTTGGAAGTCGTTTTGTTGTTCTCGAGACTCGAGAGTTTCTAATTTATTTATATAATTATTAGTTTTTAGTTTTTATTGTATTAATTTTCTCGTTTGTTGTGTATTTATTTTTTAGAAAAATTGAATAAAATTTATTGGTTTAAGTTGATACTTTGTATTTTGTAATAGACTTAAAATTAATTTTTTATTGTATAAAATGATAAATTTAGAAAGAAAAAAACTTAGACACTGGGTACCCGGTATCATAACCGGTTCCAAAATATAAAGAACAGATGGAAGCGGTTCCGGTTCTTTCATACCAGGAACAGGAATAGCCAGTTCTGTGTCCGGTTCCATGAATTTTGACATCTTACCTGTCTTTGCTCATCCCTAATACTCGACAATTTTTTTATTGATTGATTTTTTTTCTTTTCTTCGTTATTTTGGGATATTGGTATTCAAGACTTCAATTTTATTCGAAGGTTTTTCTTTTAAACAAGTGAAGATGATGAACTAAGGTTGAAAGATTTAATGATATACTTAATCACATGTGATATTGTTAATGATTTTATGTGTTTTACTCTCTATATTATCACATATGGTATTGGTAATAAACTTTAAATTTATGCTTTACTTTGTATATTATCACATGTGATATTGCTTATTATTTATTGTAGAATATTTATCACATGTAATATTGCTAATGATTTATTGTTTTTATCATATAAAATATCACATGTTATATTGTTCTTAACTTAATTTGATTTACGATTAATGAACATTATATGTGATATTGTGGACAATATACACTTGTTTTCTACATGAATTTACAATCAACAATATCACATGTAGCATTGTTCTATATTCATATGTTTATCCCGAAACAAGTATCACATGTGATACTGATATTGATAATGATCTTATTTTATTTTAGCATGTAATATCACATTTTATGTTGTTAATAGATTAATATGGTTATACATATATCACATTTGATGTAATGAACGTATGCATTTTTTATTAGTACATGCAGAAAAGAGAAGTGGAAAAGATCATTTTCTTACTCCTCATATATTTACCACTTCTCAAATGCATATATTTGGTTTTAGCATGTAATACAACAATGATTGACCAATCAAATCCGATCTTGACCGTATGAAGGGCTAAGATCACTTTCTTACTTCTCATATATTTATCACTTCTCAAAATAATCTTTGGCTTTATATACATATATATAGGAGGGTTTAAACGAGAATACCACCTTTTTACGAAAACGCAAAAACGCCTATATTCCATATGATATTACATTAGAGAGTCGGACGACTTTGGCCGCGACCTAGGTTTTAGACCAAGTCGTGCGCACATGCTAGGTTTCCTCTCGTATATTATTACATGTTCTCACATTTTCATAAAAGGGTGGTATGCATATAGGACCAGGTCCAGGGAAAACCGTAAAAAAAATGAAAAACAGAGGAACACTCTGCTAATCGTTCATAATAGACCATATACACATGTAAATATAAGTAATTTTAAACAATTTGTCTGGTATGCGCATATGCATAACATGCATACGCCCATAAAAACCAAGGAACAACTTCTATTACTTATATGTACATATGTATACCATTCAAATAAACGGGACCGTTCCTGATATTTTATAGGCCCTGGGCGAGATGTCAAAAGCGGCCCTCGATATTTAGGGAAAAAAGTTCAATATAGTGTTTTTATCATCAGAAATAACATTCAGTTAAAAAATACTAATGATTCATATAAAACCGGTTTTTCCGAGTATTCCTAGATGCAAAATCAATCAATAATTACTTCTAAATATTAATATTATCTACCATATAATTTTTACTTAAAATCGTAAATCCATTACACGTCCAAAAATATTCTATGATATATCATTAGTACATAAATTGACATCATTTATGGTCACAATACTAACTATTCAGCGGCGTTTCCATGTTATATCATGTTGATATTTTCATCACCACTTTAAACCTTTTTAGGGTGGTTAAAACAAACTTTTCAATTACCAATCTTAGAATTTTCAAGAGTCTATTTCGGTTATAGCTCTAGATCTTATTCTTAGTTTAGAGATATGAGAGTATTTAAAATTCATGCACTCAATATTAGGTAATAATAAGTCAATAATGTATGAAAAACAAAGATAGTTTTAAAGTCCTAAATATAGATATAAGTTGAATCGTCTTATATGATTGATAAATTTTTTTCTTTCTAAAAGTAGAATTTTTCTTAGCTAATAACAAGAAATCTACTATATTCATATACAAAAATAGAATTCATGTGAAGGGAATAATCAAAAGAGTTGGTGTGAAATGAATGATAGAGAATAAATTAATGTTTTCTAGAAGGTAGTTTTTGATTTTAGTGGTAGATAAAAAAAATTAAAGAACAATAATCCATGCTATATATAAAATAAACAACTAATTAATATTTCACATATTTTCTTCTCCAATATAATTAATTAATACATGATTGAGCGCTTAATATTAAGGGGGTGTTTGGATGGGCTTGTTTAAAACAATTTATGCTTTTCAAAAGAAGTGTTTATCAACTTATGTGGTACCACACCAGAGTTTTAAAAATAGTGTTTGGATTAGCTTATGGCGGTTCCATACCAGAATAAATCAATAAGTTGTTTTTTAGTGTTTGGCAAAAAAAAAATGTTTATACATGCAAAATGACTAAAAAAGACATCCTTTTATATTATTAATTCATAGGGAGTGCTTAGATTAGCTTATTAACTTATTGGCGGATGTATTTTAGGTTAGAAAAGGGTAATTTAGAAAAATGGATTCTCATAAGTCATAAGCCATTTCTGATAAGTCACAACATTCTGACTTATGAAAATCTCCTTTTCACCGGTGGGGAACCGGTATAACCTCTCTCTTTTTTCTCCCGTCCAAACAATAAAATCTGCTTTTCACCGGTTTCACACCGGTATAAGTTAATAAGTTGTTTTGATAAGCCCATCCATACACCCCCTAATACTAAATTCTTTTTGGATCGTATTAGAAACTATAAAAATTTGTGTCCTTTTTATTTATTAACATTTTAAGCTACTACTATATACCCTTCTCAAAAAAACTACTACTACTATATACGAAAAAACTTGGTCCCCTATTTTTTGTGGGCTCTTAAAGTACGCCCGACCCGCCTTCCCCTAAAAACGGCCCTATATATAAATAGTTATCAATGTATTTCTTAATTTATTTTTTTTAATTTTTTTTAAAGATTTTTCCCTAATCTCCCACTATATATAATACACATGCCTCAAATCATATCTTTCAAAACACCATGATTGTTAAGACTTAAAACTTGATCTTAATACAACAAAGATGACTCACATCATTTTTAATATATATATATATATATATATATATCCCTATGAGTTTGATGGGAGAAATGATGATTTAGATTTTAGAAGAAGATGGAATCAAAGGTGGAAAAGTCAAGGATCTTGTGTAGTGAATATAAACCACTAATTTCAAAAGGTAGGGAAATGAGAGTGACTCACAATCCATTCTTATCCATCAATTTCATAAATCTTCTTGGACCACATCTCTTTCTTACCCACATCTCCATTATTTTCATAACTACTCCCTTCACTATTATCATTTAGCTCTTTTCACCCTCCAACTTTATAAACAAAGTATAAAAAGAAAAGGAAAAAAATAATGGATATTGTTTTTGTAGTTTTCCTTTTATATTAGCTTATATTCCATAGATTCAACACATATCTACTATTTTCATAACTACTCCCTTTACTATCGTCATTATGTTGTTTTCATCCTTCAACTTTACAAACACAAAAAGGTGAAAAGAAAATAAAACTATGGGTTAGGAATAAGGAATTATGTAATTAGTTCCTAGCTTTCTTCTTATATTAGATTATATTTGGCATATTAATCACATATATACTATTTTCATACGGATAAAATATATCAAGATATAACAAAATCTGTCTTAATCTTTTCTTAGTGTAACGATAAATATTTTGCTCATGTAACAAACCTTTGATTCTTATTATTCCTAATCATTTTACATAAGCAACATGTTTTCTGCTAACGTCTAAAAATGGAAACAAGGCGAGTAATGAGCAAGGAATATTGAACTCTTGTCCTAGACCCTACTGCCCATTTATGCCCCCTATTCTCGCCCTCACTCCATCTGGCATCCGATCCCTGACAAGTTTAGAGGAAAAATCCTCATTTGGTATCTACTTTTATTATAGTTTACTGATACTAAACAGGTTGTTCAGTAAACTATAATAAACATAGCATAAATTATATAAGGTCGAGCTAGGACGGATAGAATCATCCCTGTTCTTGCTTGAACTCGTTTGGGGTATATAAATCAATCATGTCTCTGTCTCTGCCCCCTTACCTGCTTTACTTGAGGATCCTACCAGATTAATGGCATCTACTCGTCTTTACAGATTTTTTTTTCTATCAACATTATGTTGGTTGATCTTAATTAAAAAAATTCCATATAATCAATAATTACAATATGATTGACAACTTGTCATTCACGTCACTGTTAGTTACAAGATCTACTAGTTATCGGTTAAATGAATATGAATTAGAAAGATTTGAAAGTTTATACTTTATAGCAACTGGGATTAGAAAATTATCTTCAAAGTAATTAAAACTAAGGCAACATCATTCATTTTGATATTTTTCATAACTAGTCCCTTCACTATCACCAATTTGTTGTTTTACCCTTCAACTTTTAAAATGAAAAGTTATGTAACCAATTTGTACTTTTCAAAATTTTGATCATGTATATTAATACTAACGTATTCACTATATTATAAAATATTTATTTTGTATCTTTTAAAAAAATTAATCTAAGTTTATAACTTATTACTGTCTATGCATAACTTTTTAAAGCTGTGTAATTGAATTCTAAAAAAATAATTGATAAACATGTCTAAATAGAAGATAAATATTGAGTTATATTAATGTGATGTTATTCATAAAACTGACTACAAATTGATGAATTTTCTACGGTTTACATAAAAACAATAAGATATTTGTAGCTTCACAACATGAGTATACTTCTAAGATTATTAAATGTATGTCGATTTAAATTATGAAAATTTATTTTCTATCATCTATAATAATTTTTTCCCAATAAATATGTAAGAATAAATCCTTAAATTAAAAAAAATACTTTTGTTAGTGATATTTTGGACCAATGTTGGGTATCTAAACTTAAATAATTAAATAATATGGGCTCTTAGTATAGCTTTTGTTTTGGGCCTGATAGTTTGGTCTAGAACTAAGCCCAAATTTTATTATAACTCTTGTGAAACATAAACCAATCTCAATAGTTTAGATAATAATTGTGTAGATTAAGGTGTTGTACTGTTGTTAAAAATAAGATAACTTATAAGTTTTTTAAAAATTATCTTATTTTTTAATTACATGTTTGACAAACTAGTCTATGACTTATAAGTTAATTTATTGAAAAGCTAGTTGGGAGTGACTTATGAAACTTTTTGTCAATTTTCTTCTCATTATACAACTGATTAATATTAATTAATATTATTTTGAATTTTATTAATTAATTTTAATTGTAATTATAAATTAATATTGTTTTTAATTTTTTTAGTTAATTTTAATTATTAATCATTAATTAATATTGATTATTAATTCATTTTAATTTTAAATTATTCACCAATATTAATTAACGATTATTTAGAACTATTACTAATATTTCAAGATGTTCTTTTTGGTTATTTTAAATGTTTATCAGCTAGTTTTTGTTATACATGAATTGTTCATCAGTTACCTTATAAGTCATCAACTATTTTATCGGTTTCTAAATTTAATTTCAATCGCACATTTAATTAATTTGATAACCATATATAAATTTTAAAATAAATAAAATGGAGAGTTTAAATTAGGTTTGTATGATTTGTAACAATTACATGGTTTATATTTGAAACTTTTTTTTTATCTGATATATAATATTTTATGTACAAAAATTAATTACGATTTGTTTTAAAATGGTTTAAAATAAATACAGTATTTTTATCCGTATTTGGTTTCAATCTGGTTTTTTTATGCTGATAAAATGTATAACATACTGATTTGTTTTTTAAAAAATCTATATTTTACCTTTATTTATGAATGGTTCAAATATTTAATTAACATATATACTTTGTAAGATATATTTAGTTATAGTTTTTAATTATTAAAATACTAGTTTTTCTTTCAAATATGTCTCAAATTACATGTACATTTTTGTTTTAAAAGATAAATATATTTTTTTTTTTTACTATGAACCAATATTGGTCAACCAAAAATTGTTATGTTTGCGATTATTCATCCACAGAATAGGCTTTAATTTTCCATTGGATCTTTTTTTGAGAACTCTTTATCATTTCTATTTCAACTTTTTTTTACGTAGTGATTAACATATATTTACTTCACGATGCGCAGAGGCGGAACACAAGCTTTTTCGACGAGGGGGCCGAACCTAAATTTCGTAATTGTGTTGAATAACGAGTATAGTTTGCTTCAATATAATAAACATATATGCTTTAAAAAGACAAAAAAACACTACTTACAATTAGGGCTATAAACGAACATAATTTTTTGAGTTCATGTTCGTTTGTTAAGAAAATGTTCTTGTTCAAGTTCGTTAATATTTGTTTGTTAAGATAGATGCTTTTCTAAAGAACAAGTCACATGTTCTGCGATTAAAAGTGATTAAGGGTTCAAATCTCTTCTTACAATTCTCATCTTAACTTCTATTCTCACACGATTCTTCGTCTAAATCTCTCTCTCTCTCTCTCTCTCTCTCTATATATATATATATATATATATATATATATATATATATATATATATATATATATATATCAGAGGAAGGTTCAAATACAAACTCATATTTACGGACAAACTATACAAACTGGTTCAAATCAATATAAAACTAAGTCTTTTTCATGATTTTTTTTCATCAAATGCTATGATTTAAGATATTATTACACATATGTTTGTTTCATAATGTAAAAGTTTCACATGTATTTGTTTTCATAAGTTGAAAGTTTTTCATATACTTGTTTATGAAAAAGTTTCACATGTATTTGTTTTCATAAGTTGAAAGTTTTTCATATACTTGTTTATGAAAAAGTTTCACATATATAGGGTGAGGTTCAGGAGAAATTGCATTTGAGTCTGGTTTTAAGTGTAGCGGTATGTAGAGCTGTAAACGACCGAACGTTCACCGAACCGTTCGTGAACCGTTCGGCGAGAAGTTCGTTTATGTTCATCTATGTTCGTTTACGTTCCTTCACGTTCGTTCGTTTACGTTCATTTATGTTTGTTCGTTTACGTACGTTTAACAGTTTAACAAACGAACATGAACAAACAAATTTTCTTAATGAACACAAAAAATTTCGTTCTTTTACCGTTCGTGTTCGTTCGTTTGTTCGGTTAAGTTAAACGAACGAACACGAACACAAAAATTTTGTTCGTTTACCATTCGTGTTCGTTCGTTTGTTCGGTTAAGTTAAACGAACGAACACGAACAAACCTTCGTTCATGTTCGTTTGGTTCGTTTACAGCCCTAGCGGTATGGTGTGGCGTGGAGTGCAATGAAGACCGTTGATTATGAAGTTTCAATATCATATATATATGATTACACTACTTTGGATGTGTTTAATAATATATGATTAAATGTCGATTTGTTGTCAATGCACTTGTGTTTAATGATATATGACTAAACTTGTGTATCATGCATTTAATCATATATGATATTGAAACTTATTGCATTCTCATAAAATCTAATCAAACGGTTGATAAGGTGTTTTTTAGTTTTTCATTTATTTGAGTTTTCCCTTGAACAACCCAACTATATATTGAATGTTTATTAAGTTAGTATAAGCATTCAAAACATAATTTGGAGACACAAAACGTATGTCGAAGAAGATAAGAAATAAAAAGTATGCACGGTTGTAAGGATAAGAAACGTATCTTGAGCATAAGAAAACTTATGATATGTGGAATATCTCTCTCTCTATATATATATGTGTGTGTATTTGTGGCGAGTTTCTCTGCAACAATTATTGAATGTGGGAAGCTTGTTAAAGACTATCATGGAAATCGCGTAACTGGAGAAGTTGATTCAGGATAGAATCAAAGTCTCAGGAAGAATACGAGATTCTGTTAACGTTACTCGTGAAAAAAAACAAGATCTCCATCACCTTCGACAATAACTTCTCCAAAAGGTAATCAACTTCACTTCTTCCCCTTCCTCCCTTAAAGCCTTTATAAAGATTTAGAATCTTGAATGATGGTTGGTGTGTTTTAGATATTTGATGAAGAAGCACAATGTGAGGGATTGGCTTCATGTAGATGCACCAGTTTATAAACAAATATCATGTGGAGAAACATAGTTGTACACGTTTTGATAACCTTCCTCCATCTTCCTTGTGCTTAAAATATTGAACAATTGCAATATTACAAAGGTATTGACGACAAATGATACGGTTCAATCTCTCGTTCACATTAAATATTGATATTGATCTCCTTTTGAAAATGGTTTAAAATAATTTGGGATTAATGGGAGAAAATAATCAAATTCATTCTGTAACGTCAAAAATCCACGAGTCGTGTGTCTTTTGCAGTGAGGGCTATTCTATTCTTATGAATGTTGCATCGGGAACCCTATATCAGTTAATTATGTCGGGAGTCATGCTAGAAATAACCCATTTTCTACCACGTACAACTCAAAATGGCGGAATCATTCTAATTTTTCTTAGGCCGGTACACTCAGGTCAAATATTTTCCCCATTAAGCAAGGAAACCATCATGTTCAAGTTTATTCTTGGTGGGATTGTTGATATAGGGGGATTAAGGCTCAACCGTTAATTGTTTCACTTCCAATAAAGAAAGAAGATGCACGAAACGGTTGAGTCTTAATCTGCATATCAACAATCCCACCAAGAACGCATTAAAATAAAATTTAATTTTCAATAAAAATGATTATTTATGATAAAAATTAATAAAAATATAGAATTACATGGGAAATGTATTCTTGATAAAGGTAGTCAAGTTATAGTTTGCATCAAACATATAGTTTGGCTAATGGTTAGTGGTAGTGGGGCTTCTAATCTAGTATTTTACATCCCAGGGGGGCTATAATTGGAGATACCATTGTTTCTGGTACAGAAGTTCCTATAAAAATGGCGTAACAAACAAAGCAAGTACCACATCGGAGGCACTAATGAAAAGAACTTGGGGTGATCCAAGATGGAATTATGGTACCTAGTGTGAACCTACAAATAAATATGTAAAAATCGTAAGACTTAAGGCTTGACCTTGTTATCACGTTATCCCTCATGCTATATAGAACCTTTGGGTAAAACAAGAAAAAAAAATATGTCACAAAAACACCATGTTATATGAATAGTACATATGTACCAAGAACACAGTTGGTCAACATCATGAGGAAACTTGACAAATTGGAGGGGCCTTCTCAGAATTCATCTCTCTTTGATTCACTATGTCCATTTTCATGAAATCAGGAGCTTCATGATCAGAGAAAACATCAACAATTTCAAATGGTGGCCCATCACCAAGCTCCAAGTAATAATTGATTTGTCTTTGAGACCAACCATCTTTGACAGTATTAGGAGGATGACTTTTGAGCTGAAACCAATAGTCCAGTGTTTCTTTTTCATCCTTCCAAACAGATTGACTAGTACTCTTTTTTCATTATTTAAAGCTTCAAATTTATTACTTGTTAACCATAAGGGTGGTGCCTCAATGGTTTGAGCTTGGACTCCAAAGGTCAACAGTACCAGAAGGAAGTCAAAGGTTCAAATCCAGGGAGGGGTAAAAATATCCCCTTGTGGCCACGGAGGTTCAAATGCAGTGACTCCGGACTATCCGCGAAGCAGGTAGTCGTCCTAGGATTAGTAAGCTCGCATAGCGGGTTGGATACTCAAGTTAATCAAAAAAAATCTATTACTTGTTCCAATCCCACAATTATCCTTCTTACCCTCATATTTAATCCCACCAACATTCTCTTTTAAATTCACAGTTTGCTTCAATTTACTGTTAGCATCAAAAACACCATTAGAGCTTTGGTTATCCTTGCCCTTTTCATCAGACTTCATCTCTACATCATTCTTGGCCTTTTAAGATTCCCCACTTTTAGACGTAGAAAATATATAGACAACTAACTAACCTTCAAAAGCACGAATTAAACTTCAAATTAACAAAGATATGCAAGAAACTCTTGATTTCAGCCTTAACATTCCCTATATATCAAGAATCGACATTAAAATAAAATTTTGATTTTAGCAGAAATGATTATTTATTAATAAAAATATGATATCACATGTGAATTGTCTTTTTTATAAAGTTGTCAACATTGATAAGGCCATTCTCGATGAAAGAGGCCATGTTAGTAATTTCCTCAAACGAATGATTACTTTTGAATAGTATCATGATTTCCTTTAGCTTATGGCTAAGCCCTTCAATAAAAGTTGGTATGATGGCACTTGGTTCAATTTGAGGAAGAAACTCCAAGTGTTTCAAGAAATGTATAATGTAGGCATTAACTAGGCGATCACCTTGCTTAACCGGAAAAACACCTCACTTGATGGAAGGAGAAAAGGTTGAGTGGATCAACCTTTTAAATTCACTCCAAGACGTTGAAAGTCTTCTTGGCTCCGGAAATGTGAAAATCCACCATGCCAAAGGATCTCCCCTTAGAAAGAGAGATGCAAACTTGACCATTAAATCATTTTTACAGTCGCACATTCTCATTAGATGTTCCACCTCAAAACACCACGAGGTAACAACATATCGATCAACCTTCTCATTAAAGGTAGAAGGGTTCAGTCTCATGAAAGTAGTGAATTCTTGGAAATCTTTATAAGAATCCAAATACATGGCTTGAAATGAAGGGTTTGGGGGAAATAAAGAACAAATTTTGCTGTGAAGTGAAGAAGGGTTTAGGTTTGGGTTTAGGTATTTGAATACAGAATTAACCCTATAAAACCATCGTCATTGCCCTTTATTTCACAAACCCTTCTTCATTTCATTTCCATACCCATGAAGGTGGTGAATTCTTGGAAATCTTTATAAGAATCCATGGCTTGAAATAAAGAACGGTTTTTGCTGTGAAGTGAAGAATGGTTTGGGTATGGAAATGAAATGAAGATAGGTTTGTGAAATAAAGTGCAATGGCGATGGTTTGAGAGGGTTAATTCTGGATTCGAATACCTAAACCCAAACTCAAACCCTTCTTCACTTCACAGCAAACACCGTTCTTCATTTCCCCCAAACCCTTCATTTCAAGCCATGGATTTGGATTCTTATAAAGATTTCCAAGAATTCACTACTGTCATGATACTAAACCTTTCTACCTTCAATGGGAAGGTTGATCGATATGTTGTTACCTCGTGGTGTTTCGAGCTGGAACATCTAATGAGAATGTGCGACTGTAAAAATGATTCTATGATCAAGTTGCATCTCTCCTTTTAAGGGGAGATACTTTGGTATGGTGGATTTTCACATTTCTGGAGCCAAGAAGACTTTCAATTTCTTGGAGTGAATTTAAAAGGTTGATCCACTCAACCTTTTATCCTTCCATCAGGTCAGGTGTTTTTCCGGTTAAGCAAGGTGATCGCCTAGTTAATACCTGCATTATACATTTCTTGAAACACATGGAATTTCTTCCTCAAATTGTACCAAGTGCCATCATATCATCCTTTATTGAAGGGCTTAGCCCTAAGCTAAAGGAGATCATGATACTATGCATCAAAAGTAATCATTCGTTTGAGGAAATTACTAATATAGCCTCTTTCATCGAGAATGGCCTTATCAATGTTGGCAACTTTATGAAAAAGACAATTCACAGGTGATATTATATTTTTATTAATAAACAATCATTTCTGTTAACATCAAAATTTTATTTTAATGTCGATTTTTGATATATAGGGAATATTAAGGCTCAACTCAAGAGTTTCTTGCATGTCTTGTTAATTTGAAGTTTAATTCGAGCATTTGAAGGTTAGTTGTTTATATATATTGTTTTTCTGATAATTGTTATTAATTTTTTTTATAATCATTATTATTGAATCAAAATTTATCATTTGAAGGTTGTTAGTTCTTGAATCATTTGAGGCTTAACTCAACAGTTTCTTGCATATCTTTGTTAATTTGAAGTTAATTCGTGCATTTGAAGGTTAGTTGTTTATATTATTATTTTTCTGATAATTGTTATTAAAAAAATTTATAATCATTATTATTGAAATCATAATTTCTTTTTCCTGATATAATTTTTTGTTTCTTTATTCTTGGATGTTTCATTCGAATTTAATATTTTTTTTTTCTTATATTTTTTTCTTACTGCAGATCACATGCATGATCGTTGGATAGGATTTTTGTTGGTATATTTTTTGTGTTCACTAACTTGAATGGATTTGTGATAGAAATGGTTACTTTGAATCATTGTTTTTTTTTGTTGTGTAATTTGGATTATTGTTTTTCAAACTTCAAATTATATACGATTAGGAAATTACATATGATAGGGAGAACGTTTTAAAAAGAAAATAGTTAACCGTGAATTTTTGTATTCATCGTCTTATTTTCTTAAATACTAGTAATTTTCTTTCTGCTTATTCTTTATATATACAAATTATTTAACACAAAGATGTATGCAAATTATTTAACACAAAAAATCACATATTCACATCCCTATTACCCTCCCTATATACACCCAACAAGAATTTAACTTTTTTCATAACATCCTTGATTAAAATGAAAACGGAGGTTTTATAAAATGGTTCTTCAAAATTGGAATCAATTTTACTTTTTTACAATTTATATCAAAACCATCCAACAAGTGTCAGCATATAAAATTAATAATAATATTTAAATACAAAACCACCTTTAAAGATAAGGAAAATTAATAAAATGGTCATTTTTTATTTGTGGTTTCATCTTCTAGTTAATTTCTCTTAAAAAAATACTAAAATACGGGTTCACAATTATAAAGGGTGAAATTGTAAAAAAACAGTTTTTAAACCAGATTCACCCTAATTAATATAACAATCATAAAAATTAAATTCGATAAAACCATCGACAATCGAATGGCCAATATTATCATTTAGATCAATATATATTGTTAGTATGTTATTGCTATAAAAAGTTATACCATCCTCCATCATCTTTAAATTTCATATAATTATCTAGAAATTAATTAAAAACTAATAAATTACCTTAAATAACGCAATGGCCCAATGGAGATTCCTTCCTTCCGGCTTTCATCCAACAACCTTAATACGTATGATTTTGAAACTCAAGAACACTACCGAATTTATAAAAAATGATAAGATGATCAACATATGATGTCCACATCTAAATTAGAATTATTCGGCAAAAACAGTCATGCAAGTCATATCTGCAAGTCATATCTGACACGCAAGTCTATGGACCAATCAATAATCTTTTTAATAAAACAGTCATGCAAGTCTATGGACTAACATTAGTCTGGGGTGAGAAAAAAAAATCCTTCCAAACCACCTCTACCGAAGAAATTTTGTTTCCTTATTATAGTTTCAAAATATATATGGTAACACATGACAAATT
The DNA here is from genome assembly GCA_036898165.1 of Silybum marianum. NCBI lineage: Eukaryota > Viridiplantae > Streptophyta > Magnoliopsida > Asterales > Asteraceae > Silybum > Silybum marianum. The sequence goes on from CM072531.1 coordinate 3,579,669, forward strand.
TACAGTGTGACAGAGGAAAGAAACGGTGGCATGTGCCTCCTATGGCACTAGGATTTTTGTCTAGTGTTTTTCGGTATTTTATTGATTTCCAGGAATTTTTTTGGTTTTTTGGTTGATTTCAAGAGAGTTTTCAGAGTCGGCAATGGTCGTCTAAAGTTATGGGGTCCCTTGTAAATACTTACCGGGGGAAACCAAAGGTCAGATTAAGAAAGTCAACAAAATAGTCAAATTGCAAGCTGCATATTTTTAGTTCATCAAAAATAGGGTGAACACAATTTGTATTGATTGGGTTGAAGCCATTCAAATAATCCACTCGATGTTTGTGGTTTGAAATTTTTTAATCCAACTCAAAGAAAAGTACAATCGAGGCCCAAATTGTGTGGGGTGGGTTGGTTAGTCGGGATGAAACATTGATACATCAAAGTATTGTCACATATTTGTTACTTTCAGTATTGTGTTTTTTTACTCTTATATCCTTTGTTCATCATCAATCAACTGATACAGCTTGTACATACTCATTCTTAAGTAGGTCATGCTCACCTATCTTTCTTAATTTGCATATATATATATATATATATGAATATATCATATATGATCACATTTACTGAACATAGGGTGGGTTTAAATGAGAACTTAAATTTGGTTGTGAACATGATGACAAATGAGAGTGCGACACATGTCTTATTCAAATAAATATTCAGACTGAATATAGTATTTATTGAGTCTGAATATACAAAGAAATATTCAGACTGAATAATCTATATTCCGACACGTGTCACGCTCTCACTTGTCCTTACATTCACAACCAAATTTGAGTTCGCATTTAAACTTTCCTCTACTGAACATATACACAAAAACAAATATAGGAGCAATATAGAGATAAAAAAGATATTTAAAGTATATCTATATGAAGAGGATGATTATGTAATGGTCTAATGTACATATTAAAAAGAGATTTAAGTTAACAATCATGTAATATTCAAGGAATAAAAGGGTACCTGGTTCATTGGTTCGGGTTCAAATGACCCCAACTCAATTCCATCCCAATATCTATGAGTTGAAAATTCTACAACTCACTTAGGTATCAGGTTGGGTTATTTTGAGTTGGGTTATTTTGTGTTTGGGTTGGGTTGGCCTTGTTGGTCAAGTTGGTCGGATTTTTGTGCACCCTCGATCAAATAACATAAAGCCTGAATTAACAACTTCCGATTCAAGTGCGCCTGAAGGTCCAAATCCGTTTACTTACTTTTATCATATATGATAGAAAGTTCAAATGAAAACCATAAATATTTTAAATATTAAAAACAACTATTTCATGTATTACTCATCATAAATATCATGCATTTTCAAAATTTTCATAATTCTAGATATCATGCGTTTTCATCGTTAATATCATGTATTTTTATCATGAATATCTGCTATGTCATTCATCATAAGCAAAAAATAAATAGTTAATTTCCCGATTTTCAAAATATTTAAGGTTCTCATTTGAACCTCCCCAAAATGATAAAACTCGCATATGTTAAACGACCAATTTCACCGGAAAGTCTAAATTTTAAGAAGCCAAACCAAGACCATTTTCCAGACGGTTATCTTCAGAAGTCCATGAGATTAGTCAAAATGCACACAAGCTCACCAAAAAAAGAAGTCAAACATAGACTGTTACAGGTATAGAATCTTATCAAGAACAACAAACCCAAATCAGTAAATTCATATTCGTGTAAGCCCAACAACCAACAACGGTCTATTTTTGGCAAAATAAGCTAGCGAATGAATTACAAGCTAGTTGGTAGTTGATAAGCTAGCGAATGGATTATAAGCTAGCTGGTAGCTGATAAGCTAGCTAATGAAAAAATCATGTATGGCAAAACTAACGTATAAGAATATAAAATGACCAAAAAGGACATATTGAAAAATAGAAATAATAATTAATATTAATGAGAGTTATAATTGGAAAAAATGACAATAAGCTCCCAAAACGCTATTTCAATAAGCTAGCTTATGGTTTGCCAAACGTGTACACTGATATAAGCTCGCTTATAAGCCAGCTTACAAGCTAGCTTATTTTTGCCAAAGATAGGCTAAAAGCACCATTATTGACAGTTTTCACAACCGAAAAGTCAAACTAAAAAAAAGTCAAAACATAAACCGCACGATTACAAGAAACCGTATTTCATTGAGAAAAAACAAGCCCAAATCAGTAAATTTCGAATTCCACAACCAACAATGAACGAAAAATCCAATTTCTCGTTATACTACTTACTTATATAAAGCATATACTAAAAAAACACGTATCGGTTAAACGCTTACTTTTTTTTGGGTCAATTTTGTTCATCGGAAAAAAGTCAACTATAAAACCTTTTGACTTACAAGATCGAAGCCATGCTATGTTTCCAACCCAACGATCTCCGAACCATTTTTGGCGGACTGAAGCTAAGCCCGAACATTTCCTTAAGTGCTTGACCTTGTTCCGAGAACCTTATCAACTTAGCGACCATGGAAGCACTATCGTGGACCTGATTTGGATCCTCCGTGTTACTCCATAGACGGTGGATCAATTGCAGCCGCCTTCTTTTTGAGTTCGGATTTACCCCCCATTTTTGGTAAAGTTTCTTCTTTTCTTCTTCGGAAAACCGTTTGTTCATTAGCCGGCTTAACATTCCTCTTTCCCTCCGAAGAGCTTTGATGCTGTTTTATAACGGAAAAAAAAAGAAAAAAAAAAGCGTACATTTGTAAATCAAGATTTGAACAGTTTTTGTGGGTTCGATTTGAAAACAGTTGGCATTTTGTTTCAAAACGATAGTATGCACAAAACTCAACTGCCAACCGTTATAAAATAAATGTCCACAATAAAAAAAAAGCATACAGTTTTAGAAATATGTAATTATTAAAGTTTTTAATTCACCAAAGAATAAATTACATTTTTTGTCCCTATGGTTTGTTCAAAAATTGCGGTTTTCGTCCTTGTGGTTTAAAAATTGCGGTTTTCGTCCCTGTTGTTTGTATTTTATTGTTATTTTTATCCCTAAACCAATTATTACTTTTTTAAGAATAAGGGACCAAAATAATAAAGAGTTATAAACCACATGGATTAAAATAGCAATAAATTATAAATCATAAGGACGAAAATAGAAATAATTTACAAACTATAGGGACGAAAACCGCAATATTTAAACCACAACGACGAAAATTGCAATTTTTAGCAAACCATAGGGACGCAAAACTTAATTTACTCCTAACTAAATGACAATTTTACCCTTGATAATAGAGAGATTAATGAATTTCTCCATCTGATAACTAAGCTTAGAATCGGAAAGTTGATGGTTACCTGGATACTCATTTAGGGACGAAGGGAGTTGTTTCTTAAGGGTGCCTTGGGTACATGGACAAAGAATGTTTTAGGGTTTTAATTTGACAAGGGTAGTTTGGTAATTTACCAATCTTGTCACATATCCTGATTTTTATTCCACCTATTTTGGTGGGACCGGGGAAAAAAACATTTTTGTCCACTCAATCCCTGTCATGTCCCAGTCTAATGTCACATCAATCGTAAAACAACAAGTTTTTATACTGTCCTGTCCCACATACCAACCACACCCTCAACGAATTAAAAATAAAAACCCATTTCAACAAAAATAAAAATAAAAAGATAATAACTTTACGAAAAAAAAGATAAAAAAGTACCTCGATGCAGACGTTAGCGTGTGTCCATCTTGAACCGCGGGATTTCCCTTCGAAAACGTTTCCTTAAGAAACGAAAGCCTCCGAATCTCAACTTCCATATAAATAGAATCCATCGGATCGCCTCTAAATAACAAGAAAAAATACGTTCGATGAATTAAAGAAACGTTACAAGCTTCCCAAAGTTCAACTATCGATTTCTGCATCCTTTCAAATTCTCGAGCCCAATCCGCAGAATCCAATCCAACGCTTTTAACATTTTTCCCTAATCCGTCATCACCTTCCGTACCCGACCCATGAACCTACACAAAACATACATATAAAAAAAACCAACGTCAAAATTCCCGCAGGGGTATTTTAGTAATTTTACCAAGGGGTAATTTAGTAATTTTCTTCGAACCTGATCATACTGAAGTTTTGCCATTTTCTTTAATCCGGCAACAAATGTATCTACGCTCGGAATGATATCTTCTTCTCCTAAAGAGTTTTTGTTCTTTTGAGCTTCTTCCAACATAACACTTCCGAGTGAAGATTGTGAATCACTTCTTAACAGCTTTCCATTGGCGGCACCACCGTATTCCGGTGGCGGAAGTTCCCATAACTTCCGCTGCATGCCGCCAATACCACCGCCGCCAATGCCGCCACCGCCGCCTTCTTCGGGTCTTCCCGGAAACCCTTTTTCGAAATCATTAGGCGGGGTGTTTTCGAATTCCGGTGGGGAAGAAGATCTAGTGGTCATAAGATTAGCTCTACAACTCCTGCTTCTAATAAGCTTAAAGCTCGTGGAATTCGATATTTGCGAATCTACTTCTTGTTCTTCATCATCGGCATACGGTGGTGTAACTAGTGAATTTATCGTGTTTTGTAAATCTTGGAAGTTCTGTTCCAATGCACCGATGTTATTAACTCGATTTCGGAAATGGGTTCTTTCGGTTGAACGTAATGATGATTCGACTTCTCCGTTGGAAATTCCGGCTGAATCTGAATAAGCCGTGTGATGATCGTTGGTGGAACTGTCAGTTTCGACACAACGGACCTCTTTGCAGATATCGTTGGAATCTTCTTCGGTGGTTCTTGTTGCGTATAAAGTTCTAGTTGATGATGAGGGTGAAGAATTAGCGGTTTCTTGATGTGGAGTTGTGCCGGATAGCTTAATGCTTGATGATTCAGACGCTAAATAGTCATCTTCACATGTGTTATTACCTTCTTGTCCGTCCTAAAAGAATGTTGTAAAACAAAACAAAAATCAGAAATTTTGAGTTTTTATAATGTTCGCTTTGTGGGTCTTAATTTACATGGTGCGAGAAGAAATTAAGGGGCTGTATGGATAAAGCTGTCTGTATGGATTAATCTGTCTATATAGATAGGGAAGGTTTTTTCATAGATGGAATGAGCATGTTTTTTTAATTGGGAAGAGCGGGTTTGGAAAAAACTTGGCTTTCTGCATTAAGCTCCCCACTAGTAGCTTATTGAATAAGCCACTTTCTAGCCCAGAGGATAGAGAAACTGTTTCCATGAATACCCCTGGCTTGTGGGTCCCATCTCGAAATCTTTTGGAGTATGGATTAGGTTTTAAACAAGACCGACGATTAAAACATTGGTAAATGACATTTTTACCCATTGAGTTGAAGCTTGATCATTTCTAACGGCTAGTAACAATTCTTCGATACGAGATTGAGCAAGATCCCTTTGCTTGATAAGATCTCGCACCTCTTTCTCCAACTGCAAATACAAACTACAATGTTAGCAAAAAATTTAATGTGTAAAAATGAAAAAACTGAGGAACACCAAGGTAAAGCGTTCATCTAAACAGTATGCATATGTGCATACAAGTAATCTGTAAGCAATTTGCCTGGTATTCACACGTGAATAAAAACCAAAAAAACAACTTCAATCACTTGTATTCACATGTGCATACCATCCAAATAAACCAGGGTGTTCCTCAGTTCTTCATTTGTTTATTTATTTATTTTCAACTATACCTTTTCAACTAAAAATGAAAAACCGAGGAACACCAAGGTAACCGTTCATCTAGACATTATGCACATGTTCATACAAGTAACGTGTGTGCAATTTTCCTGGTATTCACATGTGAATAAAAACCAAAAAACAACTCCAATTACTTATATGCACATGTGCATACCATCAAGATGAATGGTTACCAGGGTGTTCCTCAGTTCTTCGTTTAATTATTTATTTATTTTCAACTATACCTTTTCAATTTGTTGATCTTTCTTCCTTAGGAGTGCCGTATAATCTGGAGGTGCGGGTGTTCTTAGCTCGTTTTCTAATCTAGCCAATTCTTTTTGTAAATGCTTCACTAAAGCCTTATCGGACATCACCACGTTAACTTGTGCATTTGTCGTCACTTCTCTTGCACAACTAGCGAATAAAAGAGTATTTTTGGATTGTTCAACGTGTTCTCGAGCCGGGCTTAATGTGCAAATAATGGCTGTTCGTGCATTTCCTCCTAAGCACGGTTGCAATATTCGAGTCAACTTTGAGTCTCGGTAATTGACATGCCCGTGTTTGCCCTTGCTGCATTTTGATCATCGCTGTTTATCGTCAATTACTTGTTTGACAAGAAATAGATTTGAAAATGGTAAAGATCCAAATCCGTTGACGTTCTACCGTTTATAGCTAAATGACCAAAATACCCTTCTTTGTAATCTTGTGAATGAATAAATATCCACAATGAAAAAAATACAGTTTTATAGAAATGTGTGATTATTAAACTTTTAGTTAACTAAATGACACTTTTACCCTTAATAATAGAGGGAGTAATGAATCTCTCGACCTTATAATTAAGGATATAATTGGAAATTTCTGGAAGAAATGTTAATTTTGACAAGAAATAAATTTGTAAATAGAAAGGTTCAAATCCGTTGACGTTCTACCTGTTATAGCCAAATGACCAAAATACCCTTCTTTGTAATCTTGTGGATGAATAAATATCCACAACGAAAAAATAAAGTTAAAGAAATGTGTGATTAGAACTAAATGACACTTTTACCCTATTATATAGAGGGAGTAATGAATCTCATGACCTTATAATTAAGGGTATGATTGGAAATTTCAGGAAGAAATGTTAATTTTGACAAGAAATAAATTTGAAAATAGAAAGGTTCAAATCCGTTGACGTTCTACCGTTTATAGCCAAATGACCAAAATACCCTCTTTGTAATCTTTTGGACAAATAAATATTCACACTTTTTAGTTAACTATAAATGACACTTGTACCCTTAATAATAGAGGGCGTAATGAATCTCTCCATCTCATAATTAAGGGTAGAACGGGAAATGTTGTAATCGACGTTTTGGAAGAATGGAAAAAGGTAACGAAATAGACAAACCTTAGCTTCCGAATGACAGTGGACAATGTCAATAAACTACGGTTTATGTGGCAACCTTCTTTCAATCTTTGCCCAACCGATAATGCCTGAGCTGCACGCTCACTTCCGGCAAGATCAATAAAGTTCTGCAGATGACAATTTAATTATATATAAGAGCCTCCCTGATATATATATATATATATATATATATATATGTGTGTGTGTGTGTGTGTGTGTGTGTGTGTTTCTTTATGCCATTTTTTGTGTTAAAATTCTTTAATTATATAAGTTGAATGGTCTAAATGGAAGTATAGTGTACGTACCACGCTAGCTGCAAGTTTTGTCGACTTATCTTTCCCTATAAACTCACGAGCCGAACTTTCAATCGTCTGCAAACACCAAACCAATCATTGGTGAAGTTTACTACAAATATATATGCATATATATATATATAAACAAAAATATCTGCATAGGGAAAAGTTCATTTAGGATTGTAAATATTTTAAGAACCGTGAAAACCAACTTATCATGAGCTATTCATGATGAATATACCTAGATATTCATCATGAATAGTTGGTTCTCTTGGTACTTAAACTATTTATGGTTCTCAAATGAACATTATATATTTATAGATAAGTGCATTTAAGAATGTAAATATTTTCAGAACCGTGAAAACCAACTTATCATGAGCTATTATTCATGATGAATATACCTAGCTATTCATTATGAATATCATGCATTTTCCATGATATTCATCATGAATAGTTGGTTCTCAGAGTTCTTAAACTATTTACGGTTCTTAAATGAACATCCCCCTGTTTGCATATACATATATTTATAGATATACATATATATAATTAGAGAATACCAAACGGATAACCATACCAGCCTAAGAATTTGATGAGATCTTGAACTTGTTTCATTGAGGGATGTCTCTCCCACTTTTCTTTGAGCTGCAAAACAGAGAATGTCCATACAATTAAATCTTACACCCCAATAAGAAACGGTAAATTAAAAAAAGATATCTGTCATAAAATGCTAAGAACCTTCGCAAACGGATAGAAGTTGTTTGAGATGGCTCCAATCCCTTAAAGTTTCCTCTGTAAGTCTCTCTATAATCGTCCCTTTCTGAGATAAATTTAAATATATATATATATCAATATTGTGTACACAATGATATCATTTTACATACATTAATTGACATGAAATCACCTCCGGATCATCCAAAACCCGAAGTGGGATATTTTCTGTGCTTAGAAGGTCTCTTATGGCTTCGTTATAAATCTCTATAGCCGAAAATTTCAAAACAAACGCCCTTTCTTCATGCTAAAAAAAAAGAAACAACAATTGTTTATAAATATCATCGCATAAATGGTTGAAACTTAGATAAAGAAACCATAAAGATACAAAAAGGTTTGTACTTTTTGCATATAATCATATATATCCGCCACGGTATACTCTGTTATCCCGGTCATTGTGTATGTTTTCCCACTACTCGTTTGCCCGTATGCAAAAATGCTCGCTAAAAATAGGGAAGAATTCATTAGTGGACCAAACAAACCAAACTAAACGAGCCCAATATATTCCGTAATTGTGAAGAACCGAAAAATGCAAAGTGGGTCCCACTTACAATTGATGCCACTAACAACCGAAAGTGCAATCCCTTTAGCTCCTTCATCGTAAACTTGCCTAGTTGTCGAGTCTCCACCAAATACTCGATCTATTACCAAAGGAAAACCAATAAAACAAGAGTGGGGATAATAAAAACAACATTTACAAACTAACATTCCGGTGGTTTTTCAAGATTTTATGGGTCATTTGAAGGTTTTTAACTAAATAACAAAAAGAAAACTGAGTAACACCTTAATAACCATTTATCTGTTAAGTATGCACATGTGAATAAAAATAACTTGTCAGGTATGCACATGTGCATAAAGGTATAGGGTTGGGGTTCAGAGGGAAATCACAAAAAAAAATTGAAAACTGAGTAACACCTTAATAACCACTCATCGGTTAAGTATGCACATGTGAATAAAAATAACTTGTATGGTATGCACATGTGAATAAAGCGCACACGTGCATAGAAACCAAGAACATATTCAATTACTTTTCTGCATATATGCATGCTATACAAATGAATGGTTATTAAGGTGTTTCTTAGTGAAAATCTCATTTAAGGTTATATACCTAAATGGCTAAACGACCCCTTTCAGTATCGAGTCTATGGTTTTTAATGAACTAATCGTGACTACTAAAATTACATTTTGGTTTATAGGTCAATAGAATGCTTACCTATTGTGTAAATGTTGTTATATATAGAATATAAATTAGTTAAGGAAAAAGCCAAAAGCAAATCTTAAAGCTGATCTGATCTGTGATTAATAAAAGTACCACACTGATTCATGGTTTGATTAAAGAATAGTAATATGAATAAAATATCCAGAAATAAATTAATTTAAGGATTAATTTTGGAGATAACAAAACTAATAGATCCAAAGCTTATAATAAATCAGATGGCATTTCACTTTTACTTTAGAACCCTAAAAAGATCATAATTTAAAACAATATAAGATATAATTAACAGAAAAATCAAGAAAATCCACTTCACAAACCAATTAGATTCAAAACTTATATCATATAAAATGGCATTTCAGTTTTACTTAGAACCCTAAAAAGAGAAATTTTTAACAAAAAGTAAGAATAAATTAACAGAAAAATCAAGAAAATCCATTTACCAAATGAATATGCAGCAGGGAACATGGATCTTTCCAAGTTAACAAAATAATTAGATTCAGAACTTATATCACATCAAATGGCCATTCAGTTTTACTTAGAACCCTAAAAAGATCAAGATTTAACAAAATATAAGGAATAAATTAACAGAAAAATCAAGAAAATCCACTTCCCAAATGAATCTTTCCAAGTTAACAAACCAATTAGATTCAAAACTTATATCATATCAAATGGCAATTCAGTATTAATTAGAATCCCAAAAAGATCAAGATTTAACAAAATATAAGGAATAAATTAACAAAAAAATCAAGAAAATCCATTTCCCGAATGAATAGGCAGTAGGGAACATGGATCTCAAGCTCACAAACCAATTAAATTCAAAACTTATATCATATCATATGGCATTTCAGTTCTACTTAGAACCCTAAAAAGATCAAGATTTAACAAAATATTAGGAATAAATTAACAAAAAAAATCAAGAAATCCATTTCCCAAATGTAACAAACCAATTAGATTCAAAAACTTATATGATATCAAATGGTAATTCAGTTTTACTTAGAACCCTAAAAAGATCAAGATTTAACAAAATATAAGGAATAGATTAACAGAAAAAAACAAGAAAATCCCACTTCCCAAATGTAACTAAACCAATTAGATTCAAAAACTTATATGATATCAAATGGGCAATTCAGTTTTTCACTTAGAACCCTAAAAAGATCAAATTTTTAACAATAAATTAACAGAAAAAAAAAATCAAGAAAATCCACTTACCAAATGTAACAAACCAATTAGATTCAAAAAACTTATATGATATCAAATGTGAATTCAGTTTTTCACTTAGAACCCTAAAAAAGATAAAAATTTTAACAATAAATTAACAGAAAAATTCAAGAAAAATCCACTTACCAAATGAATATGCAGTAGGGAACATGGATCTTTCCTGCAAACTATTCCTAAAAAGAACTGTTGTATCATTAATACATTCCCAATCTGAAACATCATTTCTTGAAATCTCTTTCTCATTCAGAGGCCTCAATCTCACCAAAACCAAAATCTTCTCTTCTCTTCCATTACCAACACCATCCATTTTCTCCCACTTCATCAACTCATCCCCACCAATTGCCCCCATTTTTTCTCACAAAATTACATATAAAAAAAACTAAAAAACTAAATACCCATTTCCCAATTTCCACTCTAAACCCCACAAAATCAAGAAAAATAATCTCTCATTTCAACCACCATTTCTAAACCCTAAATATATCCAAATGATAGTTAAGATGTTAAAAACAGAGTGGTTGTTTTGTTTCTACTTTTCCCCCAAAAGGGAAGAAGCAAGCAAGCAAGCAAGCACCAATACTTGACCCACATGTCATCAATCCATTTTATCTGCATAAAACACAACAGAAAATAAAAAGACTAATTTTTTAGGATTATATATATAAAAACACAAAGATCTAAACTATATAAAAAGGGGGTTTTAAAAAGATAATCATGGGTTTGTTGGGTGATTAAGAACTTTGCTTAATCTTTATTCTCAAGATTGAAAACAAAAGAAGAAAAAAAGAACCTAAAAAAAATCCAATTTTTTTATGAAGACCACACAACAGAAATCTTTTGCTTATTAAGATGACCCTACTTGCTTGAAAACTAAGTAACTGGTTCTCTTTTTCTTTTAATGCAAATTCTTAAATACCAAAAAAGAAAGCAGGTGAAAGCTTTGGAATTTTCAGTCATGGTGGGTCCCAAATACAAAGTGGTATTTTTTTCAGTTTTCACCAAAGCTCATAAAAAAGACCTGATTAATAAGCTTCTTGTTCTTCAAACTAAAAACTGCAATTTTATCAAAAACCCACAAATTGTAACAGCTGAAATCAACAATTTTTTCACCCAAAATGAATATATATATATATACATATAAAAACGCAAAAACAGGGATTTCGATTAAAACCAACAACTAATTTACTTGAATTTGACCATATAAATCGGTAACTCCACTCGAATTCATTTCGATTCAACTTTATATCATCATTATCGTATTTAAAATCCAACAATAAAAAAATAAATCCATCAATAAATCAAAAAGAAAATAGAAAAAAAAAAGGATTAAAAAACCCCCCACGATCTCCGTGATCCCATAAAACTCTGCATTTACCTTCTTAGCAGCAAACCGTCTCTTCTCTCTATCTCTCTGAAGCTTAACTCAGATCATGGATTTTTCATCTGGGTTTTGTCAGGAAAAAAAATATTAATTTATTATTTTATATAAATTTATAAATTAAAGATTTTACTCAGCTACGCTACTTTCCAGATCCAAAAACTTAAATCCAGAGTTGAGTACATCTTTCAATGCATAAAGTACTAGTTTTTAAAGCATTTATGACACAAGTTAGTAATTATCTCTCTGGAAAAAGTATTTACCTTTGCTTAACGTCTACTTTTTTTTTGTATTTTTTTTAGTAAACTACTATTTAAGGTCATGTGGTTTGATGTTTATAACGATTTTCGTCCCTGCGGCTTAAAAACTACATTTTTCGTCCCTGTTGTTTGTATTTCATTTCCTTTTTAGTCTCTCAAACCAATTTTATTAAATTTAAAACATTAAATCAAAGGTATATATGTCTTTTTTTATTTTATTTAATTTTCTAACTAACAATTATTTAGCAATTAATTCAAAATAATAATAATATACTAGAAGGGTACTCGCGCAATACAGCGAGATACATCTCAGTTTTAAGTTTCATTTTAATTTTTGTCTCTATCGATGTTCTAATGGTTTTATGTGGTTTTAAGAAAACGATTTTAATGTTTCATTTAAAAGTTTTTTTTATACAATTTCTCTAATTCAAAAATTTTATAATAATTAAATTTAGGTTTAATAACGAATATAACTTTTTTATATAGATGATAATTAAGTATTCTGTTAGAACTCAATGATTATCTTAATTATATTTTAGATTTTTTATATTTAAAATTAGATGTTTATCTTGTATTTGATCATACTTATCTGTAGTTAGTTACACGGATTCAGAAATGAAGTTTTAATAAGTTGTACTTACGTATAATTTATTTGTAATATTGAAAATTAAGTAATTAACATTAAATAGCAGTGCCTAAAGCTTAAAAAGTTGTTTCTAAGAGTTTTTGGTCAAATGCTTTATAATATAGTATAGATTATATTTTAGTATTTAATATTATCCTATTATACTTTATATAATATAACATATAAAATATAATAAGATAATATAATAATATTAAATACTAAAATGTAATATATTATTATATTTTTTTAATCAATTGTTAAATAATTTTTAATTAAAAAATAAAATAAAATAAAAAAAAGACATATATACCGTTGATTTAATGTTTTAAATTTAATAAAATTTGTTAAAGGGACTAAAAAAAATGAAATGCAAATCATAAGGACGAAAAAGGTAATTTTCAAATCACAAGGACGAAAATCGTTATAAACATCAAACCACAGGGACTAAAATAGTAGTTTACTGTTTTTTTTAATATTTCTGGTCACGTGACTTGCAGAATTTCGGTGAATTTATTATTGTGTGTGTGCAGTACACCGTTAGAAATTTGAGATTTTTCAAAGGCACGAGATATCCTCCAATGGAATAGTACTATCTATGTGGGTCCCACGTACAACTCATCGATGCATAAATAATATTGTTCATGGTACCACGTGCATTAGTGATTGTACTCTATGCATTAGTTGTTGTACCATTATTGTTTTATGGAGTAAACTGGTTTTTACGACGTTCTTGCACGTAGTTTTATAACAAATTAGCCGTTAGTAGTTGTACTTTTATATTTTGCTAAAAAACTGTTTTTTTATTATAAAAATTAAATAAGATTTTTTAATATTTTAATGTGAACAAGAATTAATTTTATTTGATTCGTTCATTTTCTGTTTCTGTTTAAAATTTAAATGAAAAATAAATATTGTTTGTAGATAAGATTTAAGGATAATGTTTATTAGTTGAAATCTGATTGATTTAGGTTGATCTGATCTAATGATCTATTTTTCATCGAAGTTGTTTCAATTGTCTGTTTGTAATCCAATTCAATTGATAATTGGATCGGATTGGTTTTGTATCTTAGATATTATTATTGTTCATTGATTATCGGATTTGATCTGTTTAATCTTTTTTATTTGATTAATTTACTATTTTAACCAATTATTCATATGTTTTCATAAAAAAAATTAAAACATTTAAGTATAAAAAAGTAAAGTAAACACAAGTACAAATAATTTTAACTTATTATGAAATTAAATATATTTTTTTTTCAAAAGGGTATCATAGGCATTTGTCAAGACTAATCCCTGACAATTTTAATACTGCTAAAGCATGCAGCCCTGAGATAATTCCTCGGTGGCCATAAATTGTTTGCGTTTGGATTTAAACCTGGGATAGATGGGTTACCTAGCATCATCTCCCACAAGTCTTAACCAGTACACCACAAGAAATTAAATATTTTTGTTTTGAAAAGAAAAATACTTTTTTTCATATCTAAAGATGTCTTTGACCATTGATAGATGTATATTCTTTTTCGGTGAAATGTTTATGTATTTACACTCTATATTCTAAGATTGAATTGTATATTCTTAATGTAAAAGGCTGTTTTAGTCACATTGATATTGTGTTTTTTATGCATAATGCAAGTAACCCAAAATTTTCAGTCGTTATTAAACAGCCCTAACAGATAAGTTATGTACGTGTTCATCGGAGTTAGTAATTTACGTGTACTTTTAGTAATTTCATTTATATAAATCAGATAAACTTTAGATTTTTTTCATTAACATATATATTTTTTTTATGAAATTAATGATTATAAAAAGTTAAATTTAAATTATTTAAAAATATATATTCAAAACCTTAATCAATGAACATATTTGGGAATAGAAGGTTTATCTACCTTACCAAATGTTTGTTCAATTATGCTAGTTAGACCATCTAATCAAATAATTGAATATACTAAAATCTATATTGTTTTTAATTAAAAGTCAATAATATATTATTTATTATCTTATTTGAAAAGATTAAAATATAAACAAACATGAATGTCAACTAATTACTTTCTTTAAATATATAAAATGGAATTTATTTGCCTTGGAGATAATTATAATAATAGTTTTATTTTTTTAAAATATAAGTTTAACATTTAATAATCATTAGCAATATATTATTAATAAAAAGTAAATTTATTATATCCACCTAGACAATAATTACTTACAGAAAATGTGTGTTACACGACATGGGTTAATAATATCTAATAAAATCGAAAACAAAAATCTCTTGTTTGATGAAACAATAGATCATTCGAACAACAAAAGCATTTTTAATGAAAAGAGTAAGGGGGTGTTTGTTTGAGCTTATCAACACAACTTATTGACTTATTTCGGTGTGACATCGGTAATAAGTCATTTTTGAGTGTTTGGGTGAAACAACTTATCCGGTGCCAAACCGGAGATAAGTTGTTTTTTAAGAAGTAAAAAATTTTAATTTATCAGATATTCATAAGCGTTTTTCCAGGCCGGTAATAAGTTATAAGTCAATAAGCTCATCCAAACACCCCCTAAATTATGCTTTTCGCCCTTGTGTTATGTTAAAATTTGCTTTGTTAGTTCTTGTGTTTTTTAAATTAATGTGTTTGTCATTGTAACTTATATATATATATATATATACACATACATACAGGGACGAATTCAAATGAGAACCCAAATTTGGTTGTGAATGTGAGGACAAACAAGAGCGCGACATGTGTCGAATAATCAAATAAATATTCATGTTGAATAAAACTGAATATAGTGTTTATTCAGTCAGAATAATGCCTATTAAGATTGAATAAGCATTATTCAGACTGAGTAAACATTATATTCAGTTTTATTCGGTCTGAATATTTCTTTGATTATTCAGTCTGAAATCTGAATAATCTACAATCAGACACGTGTCACGCTCTTATTTGTCCTCATGTTCACAACCAAATTTGAGTTTGCATTTGAATTTTCCTCTCTCTCTCTCTCTCTCTATATATATATATATATATTGCTGCTCTTTCTATCCCTGTGGTTTATAGCTTTTGTTGTTCTTTTTGTCCCCATGATTTACAACTTAATGGTTTTGGTCTGTTTAATTTAGAATTCATTGTTGTTTTGGTTCATCATACTTATCAGGATACCCCCAATAGAGTTCGCCTCAAGGATGAAAACAATATTCTGTTGTAATAATAAGGACAAAAAACTAGAATTTCAAAAGTATAGGGACGAAAATCGCAACTTTTAACAGGAACAAAATACGTGGTTTAATCTTATGAAAAAGATGGTTATGCGGTTCACACTAATTACAACAACCTAGTCTAACTGGATTCTCGTTTTAAACAATGACCGATTAAATTCAGAATTTTTTGCACCAAGCAAATTGGACTTGTGGGGACCGAACTAATGATCGGTTATGACCGACACTTATAGATCTCTTAACCAACCATGATATTACAATCCAACTATTTGTAACATTTATTTTAGTTTCTGGTTTTTGTTTTTGTTTTTGTTTTTGTTTTTGATTTATCTTAATAAACATGTTTAAATGTTTAAATTATTTAATTATTAATATTTTAATGATTAATCTTGTTATTAAGTATATGTGATCAAAGTAGTTGTACCCATCATTTGAATGTAAAAAGTAAAAGGGGTGAAAAGGAAAAGTATTAAATAAATAGAGTCTTCACACGCAATAAAGTAATTCATTGTTTTATCCATAACATATTTTGACCAATTTATTTTTTAAAGGTTTTAAATTTTTAAAAGCCCTTTTAAACACGTCTTAAAATTACTGGGAGGGTACTCACGCAATGCAGCAAGATACATCTCAGTTTTAAGTTTCATTTTAATTTTTATCTTTATCGATGTTCTAATGGTTTTATGTGGTTTTAAGAAAATGATTTTAATGTTTCATTTAAAAGTTCTTTTTTTATGTAATTTCTATAATTCAAAAATTTTATCATAATTAAATTTAGATAAAAAAAATATTACAACCATTTTGAATAATCAACACAAACAACATCACAAATGGTCCATGGCTTGTTTATGCACTCAAAAATACATATAAACATAAAACAACTCTTTGTTTTTCTAAGACAACTTTTATGACCAAAAATGCATGTAAACTTTTGGTCACAAAAAAATAATAATAACAATTATCAAATTGTCATAGAAAACATGTATGAACATATTCTTATAAAAGAAAGTTATCCATGTTTTCCCAAAACTAAGATTATCCAAATAATCTAAAATCTAACCATCCAAACAAAATGGCTCTGATACCAATTGTTGGGTTTTGTTCAAAAATTTGGTTTCTAAAACACATAGATAGCAACGGAAGAAATAAAGATTTGAACAACATAAAACAAGTTTATACCCACCAAGGATCATTTTACATGTATGGAAAGATTATGCAACCATAGGAAGAAAAGAATAACAACCTTTGTAGCTTTTGGTTCCTCTTGGGAGGCTAGATCGTTGAAGAAGATGGCAAGAGTGCAAGAGTAGAACTCCTCCAAAGATGTTCACCAACAATTACCAACTTGAAAGGATGCTAGTCCTAAACTCTTAAGCTTTAAGACAAAACCAAGTTTTGACTTAAAGAGAGTATGCAAGTATTAATTCTTCTCTAGATCTTTTTTAACAAGTTTTAGAGTATTTAAAGAACCATACCTCAACTAATCCTTAATCATAGTAACTTTTTATATAAATGATAATTAAGTTTCTGTTAGAACTTAATGATTATCTTAATTATATTTTAGATTTTTTATATAAAATTAGATGTTTATCTTATATTTGATCGTACTTATTTGTAGTTAGTTACCAGGATTCTCTTTAATAAGTTGTACTTATGCATAATTTATTTGTAATCTTGAAAATTAAGTAATTAGCATTAAATAGCCGTACCTAAGGCTTAAAAAGTTGTTTTTAAGAGTTTCTGGCCAAATGCTTTATAATATAGTATAGATAGATCGTATAAAATAAGTAATAAATAAATTATATTATAAAACTATAAGTTAAATAGTGAAATTATATTCTAAAATTAAATAATAACTTTTGATTTTAAATGAGATTAGATAGATCTTTATTAAATATGGTTTACGGGTTAGGGCATATATATATATATATATATATATGAACTTTCTTTTATATATATATATATATATATCTATACTATATTATAAAGCATTTGGCCAAAAACTCTTAAAAACATATTATTATGCAATAGATACAATTGATTAAAGCATAATTACTTAAAATTCAAGAATACAAGTTATACATGCATTGGTACAACTTATTAAAGCTTCATGTTTGAATTCGTGTAACTAACTATACAACTAACTATATAGATAAACATCTAATTTTAAATATAAAAAATCTAACATAACATATAATAAGGATAATCATTCAACTATAACAAAATGCTTAATTTATTATATTTATAAAAAAATTATAATATTAAACCAAAATATATTATTTCATTATTAAACCTAGATTATAATTAAAAAAACAGAATTAAAAAAAGTACACAAAAATAAAATCTTATTATAACATCGGTAGAAACAAAAAAATAAAATAAAGCATTAAAATTAAGATGGATCTCGCTGCATTGCGCGAGTACCCTTCTAGTATATATATATATATATATATATATTCTAGCCTCAAACACATGTAAAGTTGAGCTTTAAAATTTTTAAGATCTTGTTTAATAATTAAAATTTAACATGATAATAAATTTAAAAAAAATAAAATCAATATAGTTTATCCATAAAACTTATATAAAATTATCATCTGCTTTTTTTAAATATAAAAGAACAAAGCTACACTTTAAAAATATATTATCCAATATTTAAATTAAATAAATTACAAAAAAAAACAAGTATTTTACTTTTTATTAATTTGAAATCTACATTGATATCTATTTCTTTTTATTTTTAACAGTATCTTCAAATTTTCGATCATAAGTATATTTTACATACGAATATATTTATATTAATAACAAAACAATGCTCAATAGCTACTTTTTATAAACAAAGATGATAACAAGATAGGTAACAGAAAGTAGGGTTGATTCATTTGTATATGTCTTGCCTAATTGTGTTATCATTATTTCACCCCACTTTTAGGGGTGTGCAGAAAATCAACTGATCCAATTGTAACCGACCGATCCAATTAGAACCGATCAACTATAATCGGACATTCAATTGTAATTGGATCGGATCAGATCAGATTGAAAATTTCAATATTCAATTTGGATCGGTCGGTTCTTGGATGGCAGTCCAGAACCGACCAAAAACGACCAAACCGAACCGACCATCATCCAATTAACCATCCGATGACCATCTAGTTATCCATCCAACCATCATCCAACTATCATCCAGTTAGTTTGTCTTTAATTTGCTTAAATCAAAATCTGTTTTTGTATTAATTTTTGAACTTTTAGTTTCACTTATGTTGGTTTTAACACATATTAAAGGAGATTAATTAATTTGTTTCCTTGTTAAAAAGTTGGATTGAATTAACACATTAGATGGATCCAATCACATTGGATCATTCATTGGATATCCGACGGATATCCGATAAAAATATCAAATGGATGGAACCGAACATATTCAATCATCCTCGGTTGTTCAATGTTAATTGGCTCGGTTCGGTTGTCAAAATCCAACATCTAATGGATGTCAACTGATGAACAGCCTACCCAATTTTAACTTATGTAAAACCTAAATAAATAAAACAGAAAAGGTTTAAAATATAACACACCCATGATTTTAAGTCATACCTCATATTTATCGTGTTGTTTGAAAATCATACATTCTTCAACCCCACCTATGTTATTTTAAACCTTATACGCCCTCCGTGTGGGATAAGGTGAGACGGGACCATAAAAGCTTTATCTTATTAATTTTGTAGTATTTATTTTTCAATAAAAATATAAACGTATTTTTCTTATTTTTTCAATATTTATATTAAGGCTTTATTTTCCATATTTTACATATACAGGATTTGTGTGGAAATATAGATTTGAATTTTTTGAACTGGTTTTCCGACGTTGTCTAATTGAAACAATTTTATATTGAAAAACATCAGTTGTTACAAAGTCATGCAATTCTTCATGTTCGTGTTTATGTTTTCTAAATTGAAAAGTCTTTTTCATTTTTGTTGGTATAACATGTTTTGTAACCATTAATTATACGTATAGACGAAGGAACGTGTGAAAAGATATAAAAGTAATAATGTGATTGAGTGGAAAAACTTAATTATATTATTACTTAGTGTGTATATATATGTATACATCTTGATAGAATTGTAACCTATAAAACTAAAACGTAACTTACAATCAAGTTAATATGAGAAATATTTAATTAATGTAAGATTGATTGTGAGTATCTCTATTATGCCCCCACAAGATGCACGATTGAATAGTGAGACCAATCTTGGGCATGAGTTCTTTGAATCGTGTTCTTGCAACTGGCTTAGTAAGAGCATCAACTAGTTGATCTTTGCCTAAAATATATAAAACATGCGACTTTCGACTTTGGACGTTCTCACAAACAAAATGATAAGCAAGAGCTAGGTGTTTCATTTTTTAGTGAAACTTAGGATTGGCGGCAACATAAGCAGCTCTCATATTATCACAATATATTAGTGGTATTGTGATGGGTAGATGACCTAGCTCATGAAGTAGGTTCTGGACCGATACCTCTGTCGTAGTTGCAACAACAACTCGGTATTCGGCTTTTGTCGACGAACGAGCAAGAGTGTGTTGCTTACGTGAACTCCAAGAAATAGGATTTCGACCCAAGTAAACAATGTAGTCGGTTGTTGAAATGTAGTCATCTTTATCACAGGTACAAGAATCATTTGTGAAGGCATGGAGAGTAGTGGGCGAATCACGACGTAGTAGTAGACCTTGCATAGATGTGTGCACTAGGTAGCGTAAGAGTCATTTGAGAGTCGCCCAATGTTCTTTAGTCGACTTGTACATGTATTGAGATAACATGTTCACAACAAAAAAACATCTAGTTTGGTTAGAGATAAGTATTGTAGACTTCCCACAATTTCCCATATTTAGTTGGGTTAGCCAAGGGAGTTCCATTATGCAGGTTAGAATAGGTTTGGCCGATGTCATGTGAGTATATGTGAGGAGGTCTTGTATGCATTTATGTTGGCTAAGAAAAATGCCATGAGGGTGAGGTAAAACTTCCACACCAAGAAAATAAGAAAAAGTACCAAGATCTTTAAGTGAGAAAGGATTGGAGAGTTGAGAAATAAAAAAGTTTAGAATAGTGGGATTTGATCCGGTGATGATAATATCATCCACATAAACAAGAAGAAAGATGTGATCATTTTTATGACATAAAGTAAAGAGTGAGGCGTAAGAAATGGAATTTTTGAAACCACGGTCAAGTAGATAGGATTTGAGTTATTTGTACCAAGCCCGTGGAGCTTGTTTGTGACCATAAAGATCTTGACGAAGTTTACATACATGATTAGGATGAGTTTAACTAACGAAACCAGGTGGTTGAACCATAAGGACATCCTCCATTAGAGAGCCTTGGAGGAAGGCATTGTTAATGTAAACTTGACGAAGAGACCAACCATTTGTGATAGCTAGAGAAAATATCATTCGAATTGTAGGCGACTTAACCATGGGGCTAAAGGTTTTGGTGTAGTCAATATCGGGTCTTTGAATTTAATAAAAATGGCAGCGGCCTCATTTTTGTGTTTAAGTGGGTAAAACCACACACATTTTGAATAATGATCAACAAATATTATGTAGTATTTGCTGCCATCATAAGATATGGTAGGGGAAGTCCAAACATCATTTGTAAAGAATATCAAGAGGGCCCTTAGATTGCAAGGTGTTTTGAGAGAATGGTAATTTATGACTTTTATTATAATCACAAGAATTGCAATGAAAAACAACAAACTTAGGAATATTCAAATTGAAATTGTTACTAACATGACGTAAAATAGAATAAGTTGGATGGCCCAATCGATGATATCAATCGATAGTGGATGCCATTTGACAGAGTTAACGGTGGGACGAGTGAGTTACCATTCATAAATTCTCGATTTAGTTAGGCCTTATAGAAAGGGTTCCCCCATGCAAAGATCTTTCATAAGATAAAAAGTAGGTGAGAATATAACTGAAGCATTATTATCTTGGCAACGTTTAGAACTTGAGATAATATTACGATAACCGGAAGGTACATGTAATATATTATTAAGATGACGTTTAGAAATGGGAGTAAGAAGTGAAGTTGAACTAGTATTTGAGATGGCTAGACCCGAACCATCGCCAATAACAAGTTCCTCCCTACCATTATAAGGGAGTGAAGTGCAAGATTGGCAAAATCATGAGTGACATGGTCTGTTGCACCACTATCAAGAAGCCAACCATTGGATGAAGTTTTTGAGGCAATAGCAGCATAGGCATGTGAAAAAGAAGAAGAGATTAGAGGATAAGAGGAGGGTGATGGTGGAATTGAGTTTGCGAACTAAGTACGAACAATAGGGCGTTGCAAGACGTAGTGTCCAGTTACACGGCACCACTAACAACGACCCTTGAATGGTTGGACGGGAATGTTTTGGGATAGAAGCAGGGAACATATTTGGGATAGTAGTAAGAAGGAAAAAATATAGATCTTAAGTTCTAATATCATATAGAAGTAAGAATGTGATTGAGTGGAAAAGCTTAATTGTATTATTAATTGTAGTGTATATATATATATTGAAAAAATCGTAGCCTATAATTGTAAATCGTAACATAAAAACTAAATCGTAACTTACAATCAAGTGATTATGAGAGAATATTTAATTAATGTAGGATTTATTATGAGTATCTATATCATTAAGGTGAGAAGGTAAGAAGGGATTTAAACCCTTGAAACTTTTAATCTCAAACCCACCCATGAATTGCGTTTGATACAAGATTGATCTGGTGCATTCCATCTCGATGCATCTCATCCTAATGTACATCAAACGGTGGAGATACCTTCTTACCCTTCTCACCATAACTTTCTTTCTCACTGGAACCTAATCATATACATATATCTATGCATAGACATAGGATCGTCTAAGAAGGAGAGCTAAGGTGAGAAGCGTAAGAAGGGATCTGGACCCTTGATCACCTTTAATCTCAAACTCACACATGAATTGCGGTTCATACGGGATTGATCTGGTGCATCTTATCTCGGTGCTACTCATGCATATATATATATAGAGAGAGGGGGGGGGGAAGTTTAAATGCGAACTCAAATTTGGTTGTGAACGTGAGGCTAAATGAGAGTGCGGCACGTGTTTGAATGTAGATTATTCAGACCGAATAATCAAAGAAATATTTAGACTCAATATAGTGTTTATTCAGTCTGAATAATGCTTATTCAGACTGAATAAGCATTATTCAAACCGAATAAATACTATATTCAGTTTTTTTAAGTCTGAATATTTATTTGATTATTCAATCTGAATATGATGCGTTCTCATTTGTCCTCACGTTCACAATCAAATTTTAGTTCTCATTTGAACCATATATATATATATATATATATATATAGAGAGAGAGAGAGAGAGACAGACAGAGAGAGAGTTCCAAAAATGGGCTAGGTTCCGTTGAGAAGGAGAGTTAAGGTGAGAAGAAGAGTTAAGGTAAGAAACATGATAAGGAATCTCCGCCCTTTGATGTACATTAGAATGAGATGCACCGAGATGGGGTGCACCAAAATGCACCGGATCAACTCCCTTCTAAAGTGCAATTCATGGACGGGGATGGGATTAAAAGTGATCAGGAGTTCAAATTTCTTCTTACGTTTCTCACCTTAACTCTCATTCTCACATGATCCTAAGCCTCCAAATATATACAAACCATATAAATCAAACAATTGAGATATTTATGAAATGATGAAGATTCATTTATTATAATTTCGATATTTATGAAAAATTATTAAAGTTCATTATTTATGATCAAACTTTATATTATGAAACAATCGATATATTTATGAAATCAAAAATTCATTATAGCAGATAGTTGTTTAAGATTGATTTATATAGTTTGTATTAATGATATGTGTTGTATTTGAATTTTCTCACTCTCTCTCTCTCTGTGTGTGTGTGTGTGTGTATGTGTGTATGTGCAGGGACGGAGCCAGGAAATTTATTAAGAAGGGTCCTTTAAATTATGGTCGTAAACGAACCAAATGTTCAACGAATCGTTCGGCAAGAAGTTCGTTTATATTCGTTTATTTAATAAATGAACGAACATGAACACATTTTTTTGTTCGTTTAGCTAAATATAAACGTTCGTTACAGCTCGTGATTAATTATATTAACTTTTTAGAATTCGTTTTTTTATCCCTCTTAAATTTACCCACTTTTTCAGAAATGATAAATGTTGGTGGTCGTTTTTTTGTTCATTTGTGTTTATCGTTTATGTCCATCTAAGTCGTTCGTTTAGCATCCTAACGAATGAACATAAACGAACACCAATAAAGACAATTTCTTAACGAACGAATATGAACACAAAAAATTCCGTTCGTGTATGTTCTGTTGTTCGGTTAAGTTAAATGAACAAACACAAACAAGTTTCCGTTTGTATTCATGCGGTTCATTTATAGCACTATTCTAAATTCTAAAATAAAACAAATATACATGTATGTGTGTATATATATATATATGAATGTAAAGAGACTATATTGATAGCAACATTTAATCAAAAAATAATGTATGTAATTATATTACAAAAATGGGAACAACACCCTTTACAGATTCAACAATGGCTATGTAAGTGTTGTTCGTTATGCTATGAAGAAAGTAATTGATAAAGGGTTTGAGCTTGAGAATTTTAAAGGTAATAAGTGAGGCAGAATTGGGTATAAATTGTCTTAAAAAATTGTTACTAAGTGGGCCTTAAAGATTTAATTTATTTTTATGCCAATGTAATTTAAAAAAAAATTAAAGATGAGGGGGGGGCTTGTGATGGCCCTGGGCCTTACCTGCCTCCGTCCTTGTGTATGTGTGTGTGAACATATAGATTTGGGATAATATGAGAACATTTGGTGGTGCTAACGGTGGAAAATGTCGATCTTCATTTGATGGTTCACAAAAATATGGACCTTCATTTACCTTCGTTAATTTTATATACCTTCAGTCATCCTTAAAAACTTTCACATACATGAATTTACTAAAATTTCAAATTATAGTGATACAAGTAGGTATACATGAAGGTTTGTGGATGCATGTAAATGAAGGTAGATGAAGTTCAATTTTCTTAAAGTTCTCACCGAAAACAAAATTGTTCAACCTTACACATATATTTATATATTTGAAATCATATGATGAGAATAAGAGTTTGCGGTCAAAACTTGAGAACAAAACTTTCATCAAACTATTTCTATCATTATGACTGAAATTTCAATAAATTTATGTTTGCGAAAGTGATTGAAAATGTAAAAGTTTGTGAATGTGTGTGAAAGTGAAGATGAAGGTTGATTAAAGTAGTTGAAGGTCCGGTTTTTTGTCAACAATCAATTGAAGATAACTGTCTAACTCAAGGTCACTGGTTTTTTAGCCGTTAAAATCAACTCATCCAATAGTTAAAAAACATTTTCACCATTCCCATATTAACTCTTATTTCGGTCAAAACACAACTTATATATATATATATATATATATCTCACAAACACACACATATATATATATATATATAAAACATGGTCCAAGGTAAAAGTGAAACTGAAATAAGTGGTAATAATAGTTGGCATGTGTTTCTTATAACCATATTACTATACATGTGTGATATGTAGATAAAAATATTCATATATACATGCTTGCATATTATATATAGAGAGAGAGACATGAAAGTTCAAATGAGAACTCAAATTTGGTTGTGAACGTGAGTATAAATGAGAGCCCGACACGTGTCTGAATATATTATTCAGACAGAATAATCAAAAAAATATTCATACCGAATAAAACTGAATATAGTGTTTATTCGATGATTCGGTCTGAATAAGCATTATTCAAACTGAATAAACACTATATTCAGTCTAAATATTTTTTTGATTATTCAGTCTGAATATGACACGTGTCGCACTGTCATTTGTTCTCACGTTCACAACCAAATTTGAGTTCTAATTTGAACCAACCCCTATATGCCTGAATATAGAATATATTCGGTCTGAATATACAAAGAAATATTCAAACTGAATATAGTATTTATTCAGTCTGAATATTTCTTTGGATATTCAGTCTGAATAATCTATATTCAGACACGTGTCACGCTCTCATTTGTTCTCACGTTCACAACTAAATTTTTCATTTGAACTTTTTTTTTCTCTCTCTCTCTCTCTCTCTCTATATATATATATATATATAGAGCAATGTTCAAACGAGAACAATAACTAAATAAGAGAACATGCATGAAACGGGTAAATCACATGCAAAATTACATATGATCTTACACGTAACTTCAGTGTAAAATCACATGTAATTCGACAATTTTATTATTCTCTTATTTAGCTGTTGTTCTCGTATAAATACGATGACACACTCTTTCTATATACAATATTGTCCATGGTAAAAGTAAAATTAAAACAAGTGGTAATAATAGTTGGTAATGAATGTACACTTTAATCATGTGTAATGATGGACATTGCAAGTGCAAATGTAACCTTCACATGATGAAATAAACTACACTCTTATATGGTGGTTGTTTGATCTAAATGATACCAACATAAAAACAATGGTAGTTAAATCCAATCAAAACTGTACATTTTATATCTGATTATGATAATAATGTTAAAATAAACTAATTAACAGTTAAAAAGCTAGATATAATAATTATAATCATTGTCTTTAAATTATAGTTCAGTTGACAAATGGGACATAACAACTTTGTCTAAATACAAAATATGTCATTAATCCCTACTAGCCTCGGTTGTTGTGTGACCCAAAAATGTCTTTTTACATTGGTGTAACGATTTTCCAAAATTTTTTATTACACCTAAAGTTTTTTATTACACTGTAAAATAAGATAACAAAAATACATATATACAATATTATGGAGGCGATGACAAGGCATATTACTTTTGTTTTTTTGATAAAAATTAGAGAAACACAGAAGTGGACTATAGTTTTACATTCATTGATTAAAGGTCCTAAAACAATGTAAAATTTAACATTTAACGTGTTAAAGAACAGTGCAATAATGCATCGGTGTCTTTGGAGGCCAGTTTCATGTGGGGTTCGCTAAAGTTGTCGCTAAGCAATTTTTTACACAAATAATTATAATCATTGATATTTTTTTAAAAAAATTTGTAACCAAAAAAATTAGATATTGTTCTTTTTTTTTCCTTATTTATCCTCTAAATTATATTCATGGGAATGTAGTTGGATGGTCTTTGAGAGTCAAACATAATTATTGAAATTAAAGTCAAATTGAATTTGTATGTATATGCATATTTAATTAGTAGCATGTGCCTGACAGATAAAAAAAAAAGTTATGATATAACCTAAAAAATTATTTACCGTAACTTATGCATATTTATAAAGGTCAAAATGTTCATTTTGACTATGCCAAAAATTGAAATTTATAAATTAAACTAAATGCATATTAATAACAAATTAACAATGTATATTGGTTAACGTTTGAAGAAACATATTTTTTTTAATACAAAATAGTAACCTATTTGAATTTTTGTTTATTTCAAGATCAAAACTTTATCTGATTTAACTGATGTATAGACATTACAATTATCAAGTATTAAAAGTGGTACAATATAATAATCAAAAGTATGCATGTCGTCATTTTGTGTAGAATGTGTACCAACTAAATGAATGAAACCAAAGTATCGTTTTACTATTTAACCTTTTGGGGCGACATACTGGTTAAAAATCTGGATAATGTAGTTGAAATCTCATCTTTTTTGGTACGATTCCAGACACTGCCAAAACTCATATGGTTATAAAAGTTTATCTGCGATGAGTCCAAGTATTCATAATCGTTCGAAAGATTAATCGGTAAACATAAATATGAGATTTGGTTGATGTATATGTGTGTTATTACATTTATGGGTCCGTAATTTTATTATTCAAATAAATGCTTAACTAGAATAATAATAACTTGCCGATCGTAAGTAACATGTTTGAAATTAAAAGATTATTATTATTTTATATTTTTAAAATAAATATAAGATTTTCAGTTTATTTAAGTTTTTTTTATATGGATTATCTTATTAATGATAGCCAGTTGTTTCAAACAAAGTAATAGAATGACAATTTTTATACAAGTCTGACATTAATCGCATCAAACTTAATAATTCATTTTGCTAATTGAAGTAAAAATCTAAACACATTAGAACCATAAAGCATAATAAGCATTTTTCTCCAATCTCTCCAAAATTTGCAATACGTGCACCAAAATGGAATGGAGGAAAATAAAGAAAGTCTAAAAGTGAACAATATTATGAAATAGTAGTAGAAACAAAAATAACGAAAAGGGACTCCATAAGTTAGTGTCATTACTTATTAGTATTTGCAGAAAAGAACACAATAAAGAGAACTCCTTATTGTACATTTGTTATCATTAATTACACTTGTCTATAACTCATAAGTTATATCTAACTTGAACACATGGATTCACAAAAAAACATCACTACATCATCTTGTTACTAGTGTTCTTAACTTATGGCCACCCATCCTAATTATAAGAATATACTTTTGTCTTTGTCATATTTGTTACGCTCTAATTGATGGATTAATCCTGAAATTATCATGAACATAACAAGATAACAATATATATATATAGAGAGGCACTTTCAAGTGTTAACTCAATTATTTGTGTTAACCGTGTTAACCCATCATTCATTGATGAACACGATGCTCGTTCACTAGTGAACACGATGCTCGTATACTGACGAATGGCGTTCACCAGTGAACGAGCATGCATGTATGGAACCATTCGTTCACTGATGAATGGTGTTTCACCAGTGA
Source organism: Silybum marianum (assembly GCA_036898165.1). Classification (NCBI taxonomy): domain Eukaryota; kingdom Viridiplantae; phylum Streptophyta; class Magnoliopsida; order Asterales; family Asteraceae; genus Silybum; species Silybum marianum. The sequence goes on from CM072531.1 coordinate 3,608,456, forward strand.
ACGAGCATAGTGTTCACCAGTGAACGATGGGTTAACACGGTTAACACAAATTATTGGGCTAACACTTGAAGGGGCCTCTATATAATATATATATATAAGGAAGGGTTCAAACAAGAACACCTTCATTTTGCGAGAACGCGAGAACACCCTTTTACTATAGAAAATCACATGTGATGCTATTATTCCATCACATAAAATACACATGTGATACTAAATTAGAGATGCGGATGACTTTTGGCGTGATCTAGGTTACCAGCCAAGTTGCTGTTACACCACTAAGCTCCATCACATATATTATCACATGTGATAAAGGTGTTTTTGATGTGATACTATGATCAATCAAAACCATCATATGTGATATTAAATCATAGACGCAAACGATCTTTGGTGCGACCTAAATAGCAAGGCACGTCATCCTGTAACACCTCAAATCTGGAAAGAGCGACTAATTTAAAATTTTTAATATTTCATCAATAAATAACTTTCCTCAAACCACAATTAGTAATAAGCCTCTACAACAAACAAATCAAGTCCTATACAAGACCTACTTGCGGTTGGGTGTTACTAAATCAATAAGAGTCGCTATCTCCGAATGCGGAAAACGTCACCAAGAGTCTTTATCGTGCCACTTCCTAGCACTCAAGTCCACACGTGTCACTAGTACCAACCCCCACGATAACCTGATGCACATGCCGACAAAGAAAAAGGGTTAGGCTTAACGTCTAGTGAGCTCAAGAGTTTTTAACATATTTATGATTGATTTGAAACCAAAAGATGTGCTTGATAAAATATAATTCTCAAAGGAAATAACCTTATTATAAAAGTAACGTCTTTCCCCAAATTCACTAGTCCCATAATAAAAGCTTTAGACCAAAATGACATTAGAAGAGAATACTTTAAAATAGAAATATTCTTTTAACGACATACCAATTCCAATACTCACACAACTATGATTGAGTTTATAAACGTGGAGATAGAAAACATACTTTTAACCATGTTTTATAAAACGTTAACTCACGCGGACCTTTAAAGGGATAGAAATATCCAAAGTTCACGGGGGATTCCCGATCATACCATCTTTGGTGACGGATACAAAAGTAGGTCACTACTCGATGTTGAGCAACCATAGGAGTCAATGGCAATCGGTCAACAACCGATTATGCACCTTAGTACACGGCCCCCGATGGCTCCTACGAAAGCCCGCGCAATGTTCACTGGCAACCGGTCTATAATCGATTATGCACCCTAGTACACGGCCCCCTGATGACCCCAAATTGCGCATGCATAGAGTCAATGGAATCCGGTAATGATCCGGCATTATACCCAACGGTAAGAGGTCCCCTATGACTTCTATGCGACCAAAAAGGGACAACAATCCCGCCTTTAAACCGACTATATGCCTATGGATCCATTACATACTAGTCCTACTACCGAATACATCAATGAGACGTATTACTAGTTTTCCAACCTTGAAAACTCTTTTCAACAAACCATCTTATTTCAAGTCCAAGTTTTACCAAAAATTAGGTCAAATCATTCTGAGTTTCAAAACCAAAGATTATTTCATTTTATAACCTTTCCAAGTATTTTAAACCATTAATGATGCTCAACTCATCATTTACAACAAAATACTCAAAATCCTCATTTTGACCCAAAACCTCCATACTTACCCAAATACACAACCACTTGAAATTAAGTTTAGAAATCAGTAAAATACTACATTCACAATAATTATTTGAGTTTATAAGTTTAGATTTGAACTCATACTCATGCATTTACAAAATGACCCATAATGCAATAATCTGTAATCTTTCAACGATTTATAAGTTCCAAAACTCCAAAGATGCAAATACAACCAAATGGTTTTCATTTAAAGATGTTGCACCCAAACAACCCACACTTATAATTCATTTGTCAAAATGTCTAAAAACCAAGTATAAGCCTCTTTCATGATTTATAAATCCTTTTATACCAAATATGCAAACTTACACAAATACTCACACATTTGATAAATAACAAGTGAAGCATGTTAATACTTTAAAATGGACGTTTTTGGCATGTACAAAGTTTTCACAAAGTATCTTGAACTCACCTTGCTAGATTAAAGCTAAATCTAGGTTTTACCCCAATGCCGAGTTCCATTCGGTAAAGACTTTAGATCCTCGAGCTACACCTCTAGATCCATGGTGTAAGTCTTTCAAGAACACCTACATATGTAAGTCTTTCAAGAACACCTACATAACCTCCAAAACATACACAAGAACGAACCCAAGAGAGAATGAGAGTTGTTGGTGGAAGAACCCAAACCCTAGATTCAAGATTCAAGGATTAAGATCTTACCTTCACTTCTATGAACTCCAAAATCAACCAATAGCCTCTAGCCATACTTGTTTCCATGTTGTAGAGCTTCAAGAGACGAATCCATAGCAACTTGAATCACCCAAATCGAAGCATTATTGAGAGAGATATGGTTCAAATGAGAAAGATCCCGATTTTCGGTCTTTAAAACGCTGACAGAGGCTGACGCCAGATATGGACGCCAGTTACGTTCGTAACTGGCATTGGTAACTCACGCGGTTCCCTCTTGACCAAACAGACTCTGACGCTAGTTGTGAAGCTAGTTACATTTCGTAACTGGCATTGTAACTCACGCTAAGCACAAATCAAGTAAAAAGAGCTTAGGGCTACTTGTGAAGTTAGTTACGATTTGCTAACTGGCTTTGTAACTCACGCTAAGCATAATTGAGTGCAAAAGTGCCTAGGCTAGTTATCAAGCTAGTTTCAACTCTGAAACTCACCTCGTAACCAGCTTCCATCCTAACCCACATGAAAACTAGCCTTAGACGATGTTTTACCCATATTTGCTTCGTCTTAGCTTCAAATTGACTCCGAAAAATATCGTTGGACTCCTTCTTTAATTCTCCAACCAAATATGATAAAAATACTTGAAAATAGGCCTGAAATACCAGAATTCTTGTATCAGTCTTTTCCAAAGTTTCATAAACTTAACTAAAATTTCCGGGTGTTACACATCCGCACACCATCAAGTCCCCTTTCGTGTATTATCACATGTGATAAGAGTGTTCTCGCGTTCTCGTAAAATGGAGGTGTTCTCGTTTGAACCTCCACCTATATATATATATATGTATTCATTTGCAAATCATAAAAAAGTTGTAAACTATGTAGTTGAATTGGACCTCATTTCATGGATGAATAAGCAAATCGATAATTTATAGATGATAGTACATAAACACCGCAAACATAGAGAGGAAATTGACGTCGAGGAATTATGGTTGAGTTTGGATTTAACATTCAATTTACGTATCAAGTAATTCGTAATTCAAAATTATATAAAGCCATGAGAATAAAATCAAGAATGACGAAGAGTAAATAAATTAAGATTGAAGGTTCAAGCTCTTGACTTTAGAAGTCAGATGCCTCCCGCCACTTTATACGTACACACAACTAGTATTATTAATTTAAATTGAAAGAAATAATTTGATTAAACTTTAAAAAGTCAAAAGTAAATCCTAAGTCTAAAGCCGCGTAGTCAATCATCATTATCCACCTTTTGTTTGTGCTGAAATTCAACTCAAACACTATTAAAGTTAAAAAAAAGCGTTGATATATGCACCATTTTGTACATACTTTAATTGACTTTTTTGAGATTTGAACTGTAATCTATACCGGAGCAGAGATGGTCAAAAATCGTCCGAGCCGAGACCCCAAATGGGTCCTTTAAAATTTGGGTCAGTCGACTTCCAACAAAGATTCTAGACACGAAAGTCTTGGTAACATATTGAGTCCCTGGTGTGGCCCAGTTTAGAACAATATTTTATACACAAAAATGTTACACATGTTTTTATAATTACGGGTTTTTTGATTTAACTTTTAAATATATTTCAAAAACAACCTTTAAATAGATAAAATATTGAAAACCTTAGAAAAAGAAACTTAAAAATCTTGTGTCATAATAATTTTTAAAAACTTAAAAAGATTGAAAACTCAATCCTATACATAATCAGTCATGTAACTTATCCTGGGTCAAGACAGGTCGAGACATGAAATTCCATAAAACTTTTGTACGATCAACTGTTAAAATAAATAAATGATCGATGGCATTTCGTGAAAATAAGAACTCTTTTTTGAAATATTTGATAAAAATCGTATTATTTATTTTTTGCAAAAACTGTATTAAAATAAAACCAACATCCATTTCGTTCCTATTTTAAACAACAAATTTTTTTAAAACTTTTAATTCTAAATAATCAATTTTCAAAACCAACAATGTAAAACCTTTTACGTATATTTTTTGTTTCACAAACATATCAAAAAGTTTTACATTATGAACCGAATACATGTGAAACAAACGGATCGTCAGAGGCGGATGCCTCTAGGGGCATGCAGGGCCATGGCCCTGTGCTTTTCCTCTCTTAACTAGGTTTTTAGTGTTCTACACATTTTTAGTGTTCTACACATGATAAAAGAAGAATTATTTGAGTTGGGCCCCTCTGCCAAACTTGACTCCGTTATGATTCATTCTAGGTAAAAACAAAAAACCAACATTTACTTTGTTTTATTATTATTATTATTGTTGTTGTTGTTATATAGGGTTGTGTTTCGATAAGAAGGAGAGTTAAGATGAGAAACGTTAGAAGGAATCTCCAACCTTAAATGCACTTTAAGATGAGATGCACTGAGATAAGATGCACCACGATGCATCGAGTCAATCCCATATAAAACATAATTCTTGGGTGAGTTTGAGATTAAAAATGATCAAAGATTCAGATCATTTATCACGCTTCTCACCTTAACTTACTTCTCACACAAACCTACACTTATATATATATATATATATGTGTGTATGTATGTATGTATGTATGTATGTATGTATGTATGTATGTATGTATGTATGTATGTATGTATGTATGTGTGTGTGTGTAGCCATATATATATCGTAAGCACTTTTATCTTAAGATATTGTTTCATGTTTCATATAATTCTTTTCCATCTAAGGTTAGTATCTAATGTATTTGAGTTAAAATAAATTTATTTCATAATGTGTTTGTTTCGTATGTATTCGGTTCATAATGAAATACATTTTTACATGTATTTTTTGTTTCACAAATACGTCAAAAAAGTTTTATGCTATGAAACAAATACATGGTAATGAACACCATAAATCCTAGTCTTAGGTGAAAATATCACATAAAATAGCATGATTCTCAGATTCCTCACAGTTTTGTAGGTTCTCAAATGATTAATCTCCATACACACACACATATATAGAGATATATATAGAGGGATGATCAATATATTACTTTGTTGTGTTCTAAAAGACTCATCGCAAGAGTCAATAATTGCTTTTAACATGGCCCAGAGTCATTGCGGCTCAAGGCATGTGTCTGGGCCATGTTAAGCATGTGGTGCATCATGTAACGCAATACTGATTTTTCAAAACTTTTTAGTGTCTTGCTTTTTAGTTTATATTTCATCTGTCCCCAAATAGATTTCCACGCTTTAAATTTAGTTTGTCACAAAATAAATGTTTAGTTTTAAATGTAAATGTATACGTTCCCATTCTACCCTTATTTTTAATGGATTTCGGCCGGCAAACCGGAAAAATCCTTGAACGCCAGCAGGTCGTCCACACTAGATATGGTGCTCTTAGGGTCCACCATATCTCTACAGTCGTCTATAGAGCTAAGGGCCTCAGAAAACGAAAACTCTTCCCAACCCTTAACTGGTTTCCTAGCAATCGATTTCTGGCGCATAAAGAAGAAGGAGATCGTACCTTAAATGGAGTTCTAGAACCTCGAAATCGGAAAGTTGCAGGTTTGAGAGATACGAATAACTTGGGAAAGAAGTAGTTTAGCCTAAAAACTCAAAGAAACTGGGAAAAATGAAAAGGAAAACATCGTTTTCTTTTATATTCCTAAATTTGCGCTAGATCGTCGCCCTGTCTCCTTGTGGCGACATTTATCCCACGCCTTTTGGCTTACCTTCGTTGGATAGATGACATATGTCCATGACAGCTAGCCATGCACGCCTGTACACATGCATGACGTCACGACAACTTGTCATCTTCCAACGGATTAGCCACGACACGTCATCGTGACTCAGCGAACCTTATTGTTTTCTAACTGATTCCGTTCCAAACAAAAGGATTCAGTTACCTAACGGTTAGATTCACCGCACAAATGACACGTGTCCTTCGAAATTCAAAATTCAAAATTGTTGATTAAAATTTGAATTTGGGGGCAAACTGTTTGGGACAAAATCTCCTAAACTCACGACCGTTGACCAAAATGTACGACAAAAGATATTTTATGACTTATGAATATTGGCTATAACTTCGAAGTCAATGGTCGAACGAAAATCACGATGAACGTTCACGACGTACGACGAACGAACAATGATCATCTGTTCGACACACGATTTCAACATAAAATACGTTATTTATCTTATGTTAACGAACTAACCGTTGGTCAAATGTTATATTCTACATGCAGGGCCGTTGAACGGTTACAACCAACACCATTAAGGACATTCATGAAGGCAATCAATGTTAGATGATTGTTACAAACGACTCCTACTATAAAATCAACGAAGAAGCTGACTGATTTTCCCTACGCTATCGAATCAAAACGATATCACTGTTTTTTTCTTTTATTTAATATTTCCTCTGTAATCGTACGACTATCCTTCTAAAGGACGACGTCCCTGTTTGACGTCACGTATTTCATAGTGCAACAACAATACATCTTATCGTCCGTGGTTTTTTCCCTTGTCTAAAGGTTTTTTCCGCGTCACCAAATCTCTTGTCTTTAGTTTTATCGCTTTAATTGTAGTTGTCGTGAGAATCCAACCTTTGACCGATCAGCTCCACGAACTCCTTAAGGTGACTTTTGTTAAGTAAATTTTTGGCATCAACAATGTTCGTGATAGAAAACTAAGGGGTCATATGTAACACCCCAAAAATTGGGAGTTAATTTAAACCAAAAGAATTGCGGAATAACAACAACTACGTAAGACATCACCCATAAAGATGGGGAGAAGGTCATAGTGAGTTTACAACTTCTATAGGAATATTAAATGACAACCTAGTAATCTATACAATTCAAATACAGATTAAGTTCGGATGTCACTAAAATCCTCAAAATAATCTTCTATGTAACTCCATCTATACACACGAGGTGCACTTCAAAAGAATGCCACTACCGGCACCTAGCTTCTCTCATCCCATCAAGCCCCATCCGCTTGATCACCTGCTATACATGTCATTTTAAGAAAAAGTGTTAGGCTTAAAGCCTAGTGAGAACAAACAGTTCAAAATATAGAAAAGCCATTTAAACTTCAAAAACGGTAAATAAACATATAACCGAAAGCTTTTCTCAAAACATCTCTTTTTCTTTACTTCTGCGATTTACACCTGAAAGATACGTTTTACTTCTCTTGGGGGAAACTTCTTCGGGAGTGACCCGTCATCACATTAATCCTCACGAGTTCAACCCCAAACCGGGATCTATTACAAGTGCCCTCCCCAAGTACTTCTGACTATATGTGCCTATGGATCCATTACACTAGTCTAACATCTTAATACAATTGTTTCCAATGTATTACTTCTCTTCACAAAACCTGTGAAGTATAACATCTTGCTTCCCAAAACTTTCCTTCCAAAATTAGGTCAAAACAACATTAAAGTTTATACATCATATTTCTCATCAAAAACCAATAAGGGTGTTTTAAAACCGTTCTTCGTACTCATTTCATCAATTCAAAGAAAAACCATAAATGACACATTTTGACCTAGTTTTTACCAAAACCTTCCAAGTATAGAAATACTTATTTTAAACATCACATTAAGGCAAAATAGTTCATTTTGACTTGTATAAAGTTTTAGAAAGGTAAGAATGAATTCACAAGCTAGATTTAGGGTAAATCTAGGTTTTATCCCAATACCGAGCTTCATTAGGTGAGGAATTCAAATCCACAAGTTTCCACCTATAAACTCTTCATCTAGATCATAAACAAACCCAACATACACCCAAATCAAACCCAAATCAGAAATCATAGAACCAAACCCTAGATTCAAGATTTCGGAGAGGTGATCGTACTTTTCAACGTATGGGAACCACAAATCATCAAGTAAACTTTAATCTTCATTGCTTCCATCTTAAAGAGCTCTGAAATACGAAACCACAGCACTTTGAATCGCCCAAATCGGAGCTGTGATGAAGAAGTTATGGCCAAATGAAGAAAATCTCGTTTTTAACCACTGGGGCCGCCCGCGGTCATGCTCTGCGATCATGCCCCGCGATCATGACATGTCATGATCGCCCGTGTCACCCCAAAATCTGATTTTCATGACTTTTTCACGGTACCAGTTGTGCGATTATGACATGCTATCATGCCACTGTCATAATCGCCGGGCATCATAGCCTGGACCATTCCGATGTGTTTTTTCCCAATTTTTCACCCGTTTTGATCCTGTTTCTCGTCTAGTAAATCATACCCAATATAAATAACTTCAAAATACTTATCTCGTTGATTCTAAGAGTGGAACACAAAGAGGACTCGGGATTACCTTTTACCAAAGACTCGGTTGGTACATTGTGCCATTGTCACTATAGCATGGCACACTTGTTGGGACCACCAATTTACTTGGTACCACCGGTTTTATTGTGACATATGTCAAAACCGTATGACACAATAGCTAAGACGACCATACTCTTAGTACCATTGGTGCTATTGTGACACTTATCACTATCTCACAACACCACCACTCAAACTCTGAAATTAGCTTCTCTTTAATAGACCACCCGGTTCAACACTTTCTTAAACTTGAACAGAAATCAGGGTGTTACATCATACTTGTTGGGTGGTAGAAATAGGGAAAATCGATCAGTTTTGGATTGCTTGAGAATCGTGAGAGACACTTTTCATATTGATATTTCGACCCTATGCTTGAGTTCATGAAATTTAATGTGGGATAAGACTCCAGAACACTTGCATTTTTAGGCACAAAAACGAAAGAAATTTTCTGGAGAAGAATTTAGGATTGTTCAAAAAACGTGTCCAAATTGTGAATATAAATTAATATTTATATTCACCAATAACGTAACTGAAATGGCAATAATGGCTGAATTTTAGGAGTAGTAGTCAGTTATACAAATTGCAGTAACTGCTCAATAACTGTACCATTAATGCACAATAACCGTTTAGAGAACACTGATTAGAATCAACCATGTAGAGCTCTGGTCCTTCAAGCAGATATCTGGTCCATTTTCTACAAAACTCTAAGTCTTAAGGACCACAACTAGAGCCTCATACAAAGCCTATGTATAAGCCATACAAAGGCTCTATATCAACCATGCAAGCTCTGTATCCGGGCTCTGGTCAAGCCATACAGAGCTCTGTATCCGAGTTCTGATCAGGTTTTTCCACTGTACTCTAAGTCCAAAATTATGTATCTGAGCTCTGTATCCAGACTCTGGGACCAACTCCAGGGGATCAGTGCCTTGGACCCCGCAAGGGGGCGCGACCCCCTTGACCCCCGCTATTTCGTCGTTATTAGGTTCATACTCGCCTTATAACAAGCATGCACTTCGCACCACCTAACTCGTATTAGATCACAGTATAAAAAACCCTTTTAAATATCATATTATTTCCAATTACACATAAATGGATCGGTGACACTAAAATCACCAACAGTACATGCCCGGGTAAGTGCTTACTAGCAAACTTCAATAGTATCACTTACTTACAGGGTAAGATTTTAGTCTACCAAAATCCTACCATACGCCACAATTTACCCGATATGCGTTAACCATGGTAAGATCCATCGCCCTCACTTACCTGGTAAGACTCTCGGTCATTGCCTTTGCTCTTACCGCTCTTACCGGGTAAGATTCTTGGTCCTTGGGATATTCATCCGGTAAGATAATATGACTTGGTAAGCGCTTACCCGGGTAAGTGCTTGGTAAACGGCCCTAACTCTTTTTGTAAGTGCATTATAATTTCACTTGTAACTTTACTCTTTCATTTGTTCCTTTACTACATGTAGGATGTAGCATAAAAAGTCAATTAACCCGTAGTAGTAACTAGAGACGTAAATCCCGGCCCGGCCTGATCCGAATACGGTCAAAGCCTGACCAGACCCGAATCCGGTAAGACCCGGTTTTAGGCCCTTGGTCCAAAACTGGATTGAATATTACCGGTTTTTCTCGGCCCGATCCGAATCCGATTTTCGGTCCGATCCAAAAAATTAAAAAAACTAGCCGTTTTTTATACCCATTAGCTTCATTTGTGACCCTTTTTTTCACCCCAAAACACTATAAATTACATATATATTGAATGGGTTTAGAACCAAACTCACAAAGCAAAAAACGATCACAAATCTTTCTATAATTCGTGTTTTCGACTCGTTTTCTATTTCGGTTTATAACATCTCCTCCTACTTCTCATCTCTTTCTCTCTTTCCCAATGAGATATCTATAAAATATAAAAATTGTAATTTTTTTTTCAAAATCGAGCAAATCCTATTGGGCCCGGTTTTCGGCCTGCTCTGAATCCGGTTTCTAAAACCGTTTTCGAGTATAGGTTAAACGGACCATGGTTTTACCCCCAAGGCCCGGCCCGAATCTGAATCCGGTTTGGGCAAAACTGATTTTTTTGAATAGTGTGTTGGCCCGAATCCGGTTTTTCTACATCTCTAGTAGTAACTAATGATTATTTAAATATGTTGTCTCATGTTATTATATCACAAGGGAAGAGATCCAAGGAGAACTCTGGGAAATAAAAGAACCAAAGAACCCATTCATACTGTTAGATTGAGATGATCCAACGGATGTGGTTAAAAAGGTGGTTATAGATGAAATATAGCAAAAATTGTAGCGAAACAAAATATTTCAAATAGACGGTCACTTTATCCTCTTTAATTTGACATTTAATTTGATATATTTTTTCATTCATTTTTTTCATAATTCTTTGGTTCTTTTATTTTTCAAGGTTCTCTCATGATTTTTACCCTATATCACAATTTCACCAACCCAACCTGCACCAACACAATCCACACAAATTTGGTTGGGTTGGATTATAATTAATATTTTTTTAATATATACTAGTTCGATTGGTTTGTTTAAACGATTTCAAACCAACCAACTTAACCCATATACAACCTTATGGTTGGCTTTAGAATAAACCAATTATATGGTTATAACATTTTCAGGATTAGAATAATGATCCTAATATAATCATTATAATTTTGGGAACTAAATCACACTTGCACATAAGCTTTAAAAACCTGTACATCCATTTTTTTAATAGAAGACATAGAAGATAACCAAATTACCCATCTTAGTTAATAGTATTAGGGCAAAAGATGTGTTTCATACTTTCAGTATTGGGGACGGGTTTAAATGAGAACTCAAATTTGGTTGTAAACGTGAGGAAAAATGAGAGCGCGACACGTGTCATATTCAGATTGAATAATCAAAAAATATTCAGACTGAATATAGTATTCAGTCTGAATATTTCTTTGATTATTCAGTCTGAATAATCTATATTCAGACACGTGTCACGCTCTTATTTGTCCTTACGTTCACAATCAAATTTGAGTTCGTATTTGAACTTTTCTCTTCGGTACTAAATGCGTGAGGACAATTTTTAAAGTTGTTGAAACGATTTTTCATAGACCAAGAATGAAGTTTTTTCTTATAATTATTTAAAAAAAATCTTTAGAGGAAATTACATTTTCATCCCCGTAGTTTGTAAAAAAGTGATCGTTTTCGTTTATTTGGTTTTAAAATCACGGTTTTTCATCTATATAGTTTACGATTCATTGTTATCTTTAAGTATAAGGAATAAGAATGCTAATTAATTTTAAGCCATAGAGACTAAAACAACGATAAATTTTAAATTATAAAGACGAAAACAATAAGTTGTAAACTATAAGGATGATAATCATAATTTTAAACGTACAAAGAATGGAAATAGTAATTATCAACAAACCATACAAACTAAAACCGTAACTTAGGGGCCGTTTATTAAACATTATCTTGATAAGCGTCCACATGTTCAATTATCTTGTCGGATGAATATAATAAAGACTGAAAATCTTACCCGGTAAGAGAATACAAGAATCAAAAGTCTTACCCGATAAGCAAAGGTGATTACCCTTACTCAGTAAACACTTACAACTAGTTATAAGCACTTACTATCAATCCATTTTGATTATGACGAATGTTAAGATAAATAAGAGTTGTGACTCGTACCGGTAAATGCTTACCCTATAAGGTTTTGAAGGTTTTGAAGGTTTTGATAAATAGTCAAAGGGTAAATTATGTTTTTAATTCTTATGGTTTGTTGAAATTTTTTATTTTGGTTTTTTAAGTTTATAACTTATTATTTTTTAGTCCTTATGATTTAAATTTTATTCTTTTTCGTTCCTATAGTTTATAATTCATTTTTATTTTAGTCTATTATACTTAAAGGTAGTGTTTAGTCTCAGAGAAGAAAAACAAAAATCATAAAGAAAACCCCAATTCCGAAACTAGAGGAACAAAATCGAAATCCACAACTTTTAACAAAGTATAGGGACTAAAAACGTAATTTTCTCAAATTAAAAACTAAATTATAAATCAAGATGCTTCCACCATATAGTCCACAGGGGTTGGCAAGAAACACAAAGAGAAGTGAAGAGAAGAACAAAGATGAGTGGAGTAGCGTCTTACATGGCGAAAAGGGCAGCACAGAAGGAAAGGGTTAGAACCCTTTACAGACGTGCGCTTAAAGACACTCTCAATTGGGCTGTTCATCGTCATCTCTTTTATCCTGATGTATGCCTTCAAATTAGGGTTTCTTTCCATCTCTTTTCATCCTTTTTAATACATTTTATGTGTTGTTTGATCTAATTTTGGTTGTTTTTTCGATCGGAAAAACTTGCAGGCTGATGCACTTCGTGAGAGATTTGATGCAAATAAACATGTGGTTCGTTAAGTTTTCCCCCCAATTTTTTTGATTCATTGATGCTACCACTAGTTCGTTAGAAATGTAATTGCTAAAACGATCGATCCTGTAGCTGAAAAATTAACAGAAATTAAATTCCCTCTTTTTGTTTGCTATATATCTTTTAGGGTTTGTTTGTAATGTAAGTTTTTTTTTTATTTCTCCGTTATAGCGAAGAGCTACATTTGGGGTTTTGATTTCAATCGCTACTTTTCTGATGCAAAATCGATTTTGCTATCGTGAGAACTCTGCTGTTGATTAAGTTACTACAAGATCATATCCAATTCAACCCTCTTCTGTTTGTTGTTTAAATTGGGGAAATTTACTCAAATAGCCATTTGATAAAAGGAGAATTCATCTTTTAGCCATTTTTGAAGGGTTTTTCTTTTTCCTGAAATAGCCAGACTTTAGGCAGAAGCATAGTCTCTGCATAAAGTCCATTGTTATAAAAAAAATCAAATCTTTTAGAGTTTACGTAGAAAGTCAAGTTTCTGCATAAACTTTCTGTGTAAACTTTGTCCGGTTGGCAAGTTTACATGGAAGAAGTTTACGCAGAAACTTAAAGTTTCTGCATAAACTCTAAAAATTAATTTTTTAATAAAAAAACGGACTTTATGCAGAGACCATGTTTCTGTGTATAAAGTCTGGCTATTTCAGAAAAAAGTCTTGAAAAATGACTAAAAAGTGAAAGTCAATTTCGCAAATGGCTATTTGAGTAAATTTCCCTTTAAATTGGTTCTATGGCCCATGGTCTGCACTACTTCCTGCTTCTATTGCAGGTGATATGAATCCATTGAGCTACTCGACTTTGTTCCTGCGAATTTCTTAAAAAAAGGTGATAGAAAAAGGGAACAATCATTTCCCCAATTCGATTCCTTATTGTCAAGATAGCCATGGGCTTATATTTTATCGATTCTATGATTAGTTTGTTAGAAATGTAATTGCTAAAATGATTAATCATGTAGCTTGAAATTAACAAAAGTTAAATTTTCCCCCTTTTTTGTGCTATATCTTTTAGGGTTTGTTTGTAATATAAGTTCTTTTTGATTTCTTCATTTTAGCAAAGAGCTACATTTGGGGTTTGAATGTCAACCACTACTCTTCTGATGCAAAACTGATTTTGATACTTTGAAAACTGATTAGGGGATGTTTGGCAGCTGCTGAATGGTTTGGTGCTTAATGATTAAGTGGTCTGAATGATTAAGAGGCTCTTAAGATATAGTGCAAAATGAAATATAACTGTTTGGTAATTGTTCAGGATGTAATTAGGGCTCTTAATGGTCAAGGGAGATCCAGGATACAAAATGATTTAGAGGGTTTTGGAACCATTCTCGTTTGACTGCAAAATATCCAACTTTTTAAAAAAAAAATAGTAGAAAGATAGTAGTTGCTCTCTTGTGCATTAGTTTCCAATTATTTTTATGCCATCAGTTATATATATATATATATATGATATTTGTTGTTGGTGGATATCCAGGATGATATAGATACTATTGATAGAATGATCGCTGATGGTGAGGCACAGTACAATAAATGGCGTCACCCTGATCCTTACATTGGTAATAAGTGTCCACATTTCTATTTTAATTTATTCCGAAATAACTAGTGTCCACTTTCCAATTCTACCCTTAGTTACGAGATGGAGAAATTGATTACTTACTCTTATCATTAAGGGCACAATTGTCATTTAGTTAATTAAAAACTGTGTCTTTTTCATTGTGGACATTTATCTTGAAACCGGGATTTCCATTGGATTTGATTAGATGGCTTAATAATAATAATAATAATAATAATACTCACTGTCATTCCGTTTATGAACAGTTCCATGGGCTCCTGGCGGCAGCAAATTTACTCGCAACCCGACACCACCATCTGGGGTAATCTTTACTTTCTTTCATCATTGGTGGCATGAATGTCAAGTTGTCAAGTTAGGCGTTGTTTGGCAAAAATAAGCTAGCTTGTAAGCTGAGTTATAAGCTAGCTTATTTTTTGAGTAATCGTTTGGATGCATTTATAAGCTAGCTTATAAGTCAAACTTATAGGTTAGCTTATTGATTAGCTACTTGGAGTAGCTTATGAGAAGTTTATTGACACTTTTTCCGATTATAACTTTGATAAATATTATTTATTTACTTATTATTATTATTATTAATTATTAAAGAATATTAATTATAAATGTTAACTATTATTTATAAATAAACATTAATTATTCATATTCAATATTAATTTATAGTAATTAAAATTAATTAAAAATTATTAATTAATTTTAATTATACATCATTAATGATATAAAAAATTAATTATTTATTTATTATATGTAATGGTTATTGAAAATCATAGATTAATATATATTTTTCCTAAAATTTGTTTTGACAAATTCAAAATTCATAGTATATATATAATAACCAATTTTAAATTCTTTCCATTTTTACATTTTATATTATTTAATTTTTTTTACTATCTTGTTTGTATTAATTAATATATTATATCATTAGAAATTTATTTGAATTATATTACGAAATGTTTGTAATTGACAATTTTTTTAAGGAGCCCTTTTTAGTCATTTTACATGCTCCTAAGCTAGTTTTTGCCAAACATAATTTGTTCATTAGGTAGCTTATAAGTTATCAGCTAGTTTGTCAAACATAGTCTTATATTGTAATTTTTCGTAATGTTGAAAAATGTTTCATCAAAATCAATTGATGTCCATGTAGGTTGATAGCCCATTTTTCAGGTAAAATGGGTATGAAATAGGAAAACTTGAACATTTGATGCATTGATTGTGAAAGAAATTGTCATTACACATTGCTTTGTATAATTCTTGGGTTTTTGAAGATTTAATTTTGGTGTAATATTGTGTATAGGCTAAGCTCTTTATTTAACTAATGAAATTTTGTTTCATGCAGATTGAGATAGTATTTGATTATGGTCGAGAAGATCAAAACTGAACGTAATTCGACTTCATGCCGATAAATAAAAAGGTTAGAATATTATGAAAATCCCATATATTCTTCAGAAAAGAAATGTATATATATATATATATATTTATACATACATACAGTGGAGATCCCTTCTTACGTTTTTCACCATAACTTCTCTTCTCACTGGAACCCCTATATATATATATATATAGGAAAGTTCAAATGCGAACTCAAATTTGGTTGTGAACATGAGGACAAATGAGAGCTCGATACGTGTATGAATTTGTATTATTCAGACCGAATAATAAAGGAAATATTCAGATTGAATAATAGTTATTCAGTCTGAATAATTGTACATTTAGGCTTAATGTAGTATTATTCAGACCGAATAATATTATTATTCAATCTGAATATTTTCTTCATTGTTCAGTCTGAATATGACATGTGTCGCGCTCTCATTTGTCCTCCCGTTCACAACCAAATTTGCGTATTCAGGGCCAATACGTTGTTGTATATCCGCAAAGATTTCTCTTTCTATATGTATATATATATAGAGAGAGAGAGGGGAGATTTCAAATACAAGCCACATCAATTTGTACAAACCGTGTGATTCATCGTTTAATACTTTAATTGAATAATTTTTTTTTCATAAAAGTGTTTAATATGATGAAGTTGTTTCATATAATTCTTTTCTTCATGAAATTATTTGTGTTTTTACGTGAAAATGAATTGTTTCATGAAATTCTCATTTTGATGGAAGTTGTTTCATACATTCTTTATTAATCAACACTCATGTATTCTTGATGAAATTTTTTCATATATTATGACTGATCAACCCTCGTAATTAAGAAAAAGTTAAAAAAATGATTGGTTGAATGCAGGTTGTACGGTTTGTACGAATTGACTTGGTTTGTAATGGAAATCAACCCTATATATATATATATATATATTCTTAAATGTTGTTACACTATATTCTATGCCTCATTTCCCTTTTGTATTGTATATTCAAGTTGGGCATCTTATGATGTTTATTTATTTTTATTTCCAGGTTGAGAAGATATATTACTGAAGTTGGCAAAGAACTTTGTCTCTCTTTTTTGGCAGAAAATTTCTTGTGTTTTCCTTTGATCTTTAATGTTGTTCTAAGTCATCATGTAAGTAAATTAAAGATTCTTTCACTAGGGTGGCGTTTGTTTTTTAAGATGTGCTGAAGTCTGAAATCTAAAAATAATAAATAAAAAAACAAATAATCTGAATGTGAAAATGTCAGACCGATTCAGACATAAAAGGTAACTAAGAGCTGAAAAAGAAAAAAACAAACAAGGCCCAGGTGTTTTGATGAATTTATTTGGTTCTTGTTAAATGTTTGGCCGATTCAGACATAAAAGGTAATTAAGAGCTGAAAAAGAAAAAAACAAACAAGGCCCAGGTGTTTTTGATGAATTATTTGGTTTTTGTTGGCATTTGCCAAAATATAAGTAACCAAGAGGGTCTTCGGCTTAGTAGCATCCGGAGACCCAATATTTCTAGACGTCTAGTGTAATACCCGTAATTGGTACATGTGTGAAAAGGGTGTATTAACTTAGATATATAGGGGTTGTTTCGCTAAGGTTTTTTTTTTTTTTAAGTTGAAATTTAAGATTGACGTTAATTCCTTAATTAATGGATTTGGGATTTGAGTAAGGATAGAGATGAAAAGAAAAACATGGAGCGCTTTTAAATAGGCTAGGAGGTTTATGGCGTAGTTATTGTCAAGTTGAGAGTTAGGGGCCATTTACCAAATCTTGTCCGGGCAAGTGTTTACTGGCAAAATTTAACACTATCGTTTACTTATCGGGTAAGATTTTAGTCCACAAAAACGGCATCGTATGCAACAATTTACCCGGTAAGTGCTTACTATGGTAAGAGTCGTAGCAATCACTTACCCAGGTAAGACTTTTGGTCATTGTTTTCCTTGTCTTCGTTCTTACTGGGTAAGATTTTTGGTACTGGTTATATTTCTTCGATAAGATAATATGGCTTGGTAAGCAATTACCCGGGTAAGCGTTTGGTAAACGGCTCCTTAAGTCTATTAATATAAATAGTTTTTATATATGATCAAACCCTAGATTAATTTTTATCATTGTGAGTTTCTTCATCTAAAGAATCAGAAGTCAATCCGAGGTTGGTTCGAGTTTGAAGTTTCGGTCAAGATTTGAGGGTATTTTCCCAACCATAATTTGTGTAGTAATCTCGTATTTCTTTGTAGGATTAACTTCAGATTGATTGGTCAACTTCCATTATATTTTCAAAGGCTAAAAAAACCTATTGTATTTAAGATCATTAATGAGAGTTTTACTCAGATTTAAATTATTCAAATGGTGCTATTTTGCTTGACGTTCTTAGTAAAACTGATCTATTATGTGTTAAGGAAAAATCAAAACCGTCATCAATTTGGATTTGGAAATTTGAATATATATATATATATATATATATATATAGAGAGAGAGAGAGAGAGAGAGGGGAAGGTTTAAATGAGAACGTTACATTTTTAAAAGAACAAAGGGACACTTGTGGATCACATATGATGTGGATCCCACATAATATTAAATCATTTATAATTTAATATTATATGGGACCCACATCATATGTGATCCATAATTTGTTCATTTGTTTTATTAAGGAGGGATGGTTCTCATGTGAGAACTCTAAATTTTATGAGATCTTAGAGAATTAATATCAGCCACAAGTTAATTTAATTCAACAATAATTATAGTTATTCGTTAAATATTAATTAAATGGTAAAATGGTAATTGATATTTCCCCCTATTTTAGCTAACATGTCATATTTATCCAATTACTTTGAATTTCAAACCAAAAAATGTTCTTCAATTCCATAGCTCTTCTTCCTTCTTATACCCACGGCTCCTTCCAACACAAGAACCACCACAGTGTGATAATTCCAGGAAATACATTGTGCACAGTGTGATAATTCCAGGAATCACGTTGTGCACAAGTATCTTACACAAATATCATTTTGTGTTTACCATGTTCACAGCCTGCAAGTAGTAGAGACATATGAAAATTTCACCTTATGAAACAAATATATGTGAAATAATATTTTAAATCTTAGCATCTGATAAAAAAATTCATGAAAAAAATTGTTTTTATATCGGTTTTTACGAGTTTGTAACATTTTTTTAGTTTTTATTTGATTAAGCCCCTATATATGTATATATGTATATATAGGGTTCATTAATTTGGATTTGGAACCAAGTTAATATATGTTGAGAGTTGAGTGGGTTCATTAATTTGACAACCTGATATGTGTATGATTGTTGTACTAATAACGTCAAGCAAAATAGCACCATTTGAGTAACATAAATCTGAGTAAAACTCTCATCAATGATTTTAAATACAACAGGTTTTTTTAGCCTTTAAAAATATAATGGAAGTTGACTCAATCTAAACTTAATCCTACAAAGAAATACAAGATTACTACACAAATTATGGTTGGGAAAATACCTCAAAATTTTGACTGAAACTTCAAACTCGAACCAACCTCGGATTGACTTCTGATTCTCTAGATGAAAAACTATACGGTGACAAAAATTAATCTAGGGGTTGATCGTATATAAAACTATTTATATTAATAGACTAACTCTCAACTTGAAGATAACTGCAACATAAACCTCCTAGCCTATTTAAAAGCCCTCCATATTCTCTATCCCTACTCAAATCCCAAATCCAGTAATTAAGGAATTTATGTCAATCTTAAATTCCAATTTTTTTTTTAAAAACTTAACAAAACATCTCCTATATATCTAAGTTAATACACCATTTTTACACATGTACAAATTACGGATATTACACTAGACATCTAGAAATACTAGTAATTCTCTTTCTGCATGTTCTCTATATATGCAAATTATTTAACACAAAGATGTGTCCAGAGGCGGAACACAATAGGGGCCTACGGGGGCCATGGCCCCTGCGTTTTATCTCTTAAATACTAGATATTAGAAATATTATCAATAAATTGCGTTTAGCTCAGGTGGTTATGTGTACATGGCCCCTGTATATGTGAACATAGGTTTTATTCTTCTGTCACACAATTTTTTTATAATGAATTGAACTTATCAATAAAGATGTTTTGTTGGGTGCGGCCCACTTAATTAGAAGACTTGTGTTCCGCCCCTGGATGTGTCGTTACTCTTTTTTCTAAATTGGATTATTAATTTATTATTAGAACTTAGCGGAAATACTTGGAGGTGAGGTCCATAACCTTAGTCAAATTATAAAGATAGTCTATGTTTTCTCAGCTTCTGTTTATGATACCAATATGTATCATCTCTCATTTAGATGACAACAACTGATATTATATTGTTAAGATTGACTAGAGTTACCTTTAATTTATTATTAAGAATTAATAAGTTTTATATTGTACATTATACTTATTATCTGATTACCTTTAATTTTCTTACTAATTAGTTTTCATTCTTATCAATAGATTAATCATATAAAATTTATAATTATTAATTTAACGATATAAAGATCAGTTTGATTTTTATTTAAATATTGTTTATAACTATTTTATACTTTCGTGTATATTCTGAATTTATTTTTGCATTTAATATTAAAAGATTTAATAAATAATATAATTGGAGAGAAAAATATAAGACCACATTCATCTTTATGCACAAGGCCTTTAAAATGTCCGGAACGGTCCTGTATCAACCCGACTAACCTGTACTGGTTGGTTTGGGTTGAGTTAAGATTTTTCAAACCATAAACATTAGATTGGATTGTTAAATTGTCTTTAACTCAATCAACCTAACCCGTGAGCACCTTTAAAGTAACCCACTTAAAAACCACCCAACTCATCTTTCATAACTTTCCTAATGACAAGATGGCAATAAAGAAATGAAAAAACAAGGTCATTGCCTCAAAACTAGTCAATATATCATATCTTGAAATTAAAATATGAATTTAATTGGGTTTTGTTACGTTTTGGATTATAATAAAAATCTAAATTCATTTGAGTTTTTTTTATCATTTTTAAATAATTAATAAATATAATATATTTCTAATAACAATAATTTATATATGATATTTATTTTTTTATGTTATATACTAACTACTATTTATCTCAAATACATTAAAAAAGATAAATTTTTAATTATACAATAAAAAAAGATAAGATTTTTATTATTTTTAATTTTATTTATTGTAATTTGTAATTATTGTTTTTTAATTATTATAATTTTTTATTATATAAACTATGGATCGGTCCATGATTAGGGATAAGAAGTTTATAAAGTAGGTTAGAAAGAAAAAAACTAATGCGACAAAGAAAAAAGACTGGTGTGACAAAATCATGAACCTGTAAATAGGTCCATGATTGCAGATGCTCTGAAAGAAGACGGGAGACTGAAAGAGACGAGAGAAGAAAGCAAATATAGAGAAGAAAGAAGAGTGAAAGAGGGAAATTACACAATTGCCCTTCTAATTGAAAAATGACATTTAATTGAATTCATAGGATTAAATTGGATCGATGGTGACCATTGGTTCTCTGTATCTTAAAAATATATGTCAAAACCACAAAATTGTTAAGAACATATGAGAACCAATCTTAACTTATTGTTTTATCAAATATATATATTATGGTTTAAGTTATTATTTCATGTGTATTTATTTTACAACTAATTTTTTTTGTCATTTATACATATGAGATGTACAGTTTGTTTTACAATATGAAATATTACATGTTTCACTAGTTGTCACCATTTTTAACATCTTTAAGTTTATTATATGATTAATACTAGTTAGGGAACCCACACAATGTGTCGGGATGCCAAACATTTTGTAAATCAAGGTGAAGCTTATAACCATTATAGACTTCAAAATTTATAATTAAAATACAATTGGATTTACAAAAAGAATGTAATTTAAAGTTAAATATTTTTTCAAATCTAAAGAAAGAACTCAAAGTTAAATAGTATTTCAAATCTAGAAAAGGAACCTAAATTAAATATTATTTCAAACTTAAAGAAAAAAGCAAAATTATGATATTTTATAATATTTTAAATTCAAAAATATTCATCACTAAACTCATTTTGAAGTATCTGTAAAGAAAAGAAACATATTTTAATATAATTTCATAATATATGATTACGTATTTTAATATAATAAGGATTTAAAATAAAAAATAAAAAAGTAAGCATATAAAACAAATTAAGTAAATAATTATAAGGTATAAAACAAAAATTTTAAAAATAATTTATTACGTATTTATGTTATTTAATAATATGAATAATTCAAAAATATTTAATATTAACCTTATTTTAAAGGTTGATTAAATGATTATAATAATATAATTTGTAAGTAAAGTAATTTTAATGTATTTTTGTTTATATACGATTATTTATGTTAATATGATAAATATATAAAATAAAAAAGTAAGAGATATAAAATAAATTAAATAATTAATTATAAGAACATAAATACTAAATTAAAAATGAGTTGATTTTTAATATTATCTTAATACCTGTTGGGTCTCATGGGAGGTTGTGAAGTTTTATATTTATACATTAACTCAGTCACTAGTACTGCCTTTGGCAGCTGCTGAATGGTTTGATGTAAAATGATTAAGAGGTTCTGACGATATAGTGTAAAATGAAACATAATTGTTTGGTAATTGTTCAGGATGTAATTAAGGTTCTAAATGGTTAACGGAGGTCCAAGATACAAAATGATTCAGATGATTTTAGAACCATTATGAGACAAAACTTATTTTTTGCCAAACAGGATGTACCTCTTTAGCGATTCAGAGGCTGCCTCTTAATAGAACCGTTAAGAGGTAAACAAATAGCCCTTGAGAACATATATTATTAGTACTTAGTAGCATAGTTGCTTAACACTTTGACCCTGCTATCCTTGTGGCCCTAGTTTTGACACCTCTCTCATGCATTTTAGCCACCTTCTTTTTGTCAATTCTTCCCATCTACACTTACCTATTAAATTATAAATATTAGTAATTAGATGTAAAAGTTAGTTTTTAAATAACAAAGAGAATAATCTTTAAGTTGGTATATTATGTTATATTATTAATTTAAAGGGTTTTTTTATTAATTTATAATAGTCTAAAAATATAATAAATTTGTATCATTGTATTTCAGTTAATAGTTTCAATGTTGTGAGCTTTAGTCTTTTATTAACTCAGGGATGGACTTATCTTGGTGCCACTGTATTATTCCTTCGTCGAAGGGTAAATAATTTTAGCTTCGTGAAATGTGTGACCATATTAATTTGTTATGCGCCATAGTGTGTCTTTTGAAACTACAATGAGAAATGAGTCTTCTTTGGTAGAGTTAGTTTGCAAGACTTTTCTTCTACCTCATACCCGAGTTTGAATTCTGTTAATGCCATTTCCTTAGTAAAATGGTGCTACTGATTGGAAAAAAAAATCTCTATATGTATTTCTTATAGTCAGTGCCATCATTTGAAAAAAAAAATTGGATTCATTCTTGCATAAACCAATTATGTTTCTAAAATTTAATAGTAGATCATAGCATAAAAAAACAAGTTACGCGTGTATCATTGATCTCTTCAGTTTTGTAATATTGTATTTCGACTCCTAGACTACAATCATCTTGTTCCGCCCCTACACTTAACTGTTATCCAGGCTTATAATTTAGTATAAATATTTATAAAAAAATTATCCTATATTTTTAAAATCTCTTAAAATTCATGCGCCACAATTTTAAATTTACCATGATTGTTGAACACCATAAGACTGATGAATAATTAATTTTCTAACTATATTCAAAGACAAAATAAATGTTTAACCTTACTATTACGAAAACATATTTTATTTGCATCCTTATTTTTAAATGGAAAATGTTCAAAAAAAACCCAACAAACGATCACATTTTAAATGGTTAAGTTCTTAAACTATTTTTTTGATTGAAAATATTCTTAAACTTTCTTATTTTGAATGATTAAGTCCCTGAACTATTGATTTGAATGGAAAAATCACTAAACTTTCTCATTTTGAATGATTAAGTCCCTACACATTTTTTTAATAAATAAACCATTAATCTTTTAAAAATTAGTTACCTACAATTTTTTTTAAATAAATTACTTGTAACTCACTAAAAATGTTTTTAAGTAAAATAAACTTAAATCGGTTTTACCGTTCCAAAAACTCTGCAATTAAAACCCCTAGCAAACAATGATATCGCTCCCCCTCGTCAACTCCCCATTACCCCAACGTTGTCTGTTATCCGTTTCGCCTAGCACGTTGTTGGCCTCTGCCATATTTCTTTCTCTTTTTGATCTATTGTTTATCCATCATAAGAGGGATAATCAAAAGATAACAGGTAAAAGGTAGTTTATTTATGTTTAAAAGTTGTAAGTAACAATTTTTTAAAAATTCGATAGTTTAATTTTTTGAAAAAAAAATTCAAGGACTTAATCATTCAAAATAAAAAAGTTTAATGGTTTTTCTATTCAAAATGAGAAAGTTTAATGGTTTTTGCATTCAAAAAATAGTTCAGGGACTTAATCATTCAAAATGAGAAAGTTTAATAGTTTTTTCATTCACAAAAATAGTTTAAGAACTTAACCATTCAAAATAGGATAATTTTTTGGATTTTTTCAAACATTTCCCTTTTTAAATCTAAAATACTTAAAAACCATAATAAAATATTAAATTAAACAAATTATATTAAAATTCTAATTTTAAATATGGACCACCATTGCTACAATAACAAAAAAGTACGGTCACTTTTGCCTTGAATGCTGCTGCCATTCTATTGTCTCTCTTTGGTGCATTATCCTATTGCTACATACATTACACCATTTCTTTTAAATATGTTGTTTACTTGCTATATCTTCCAATATGGCAAAATGAGATCCGATGTATTAGTACTGGTATGATTTCATCTGAAAAAGAAGATCAAAGATGAGCAGAGTTACATCTTATATCGCGAATATGGTGGTACAGAAAGAGCGGGTGAGAACCCTTTCTAGATGCGCCCTAAAAAACGCTCTCAATCGGGATGTTCATCGTTGTCTCCTTTATCCTAATGTATGTAATAATAATATGTATCCCTCCCTTTTGATTTATTTACATTTATGTGTTTGATTTACTTTTCGTTGTTTTTTTTACCGCAGGTAGATGTAGTTCGAACGAGATTCAATGCAAACAAGCATGCGGTTCGTTATCTTACTTTTGTTATAGATTTCATTAAGTCCACCCTCCCCCCTTTGCCTTTTTTCGTTTTATTTATTCTACCGGATGTTCAGGATGATATAGATATTATCGATAGAAGAATGATCGATAATGGCAAGGTACAATACAATAAGTGGTGGCACACTTATCGTTACGTTGGTAAGTAGCTTATAGTAAAAATCAAGTTGGGATTTACTTTGTATTCTATACTGATTTATTTGTCCTTAAGTCATGCCTTGAAAAACATGTATACAGGGGAAGGTTTACGTAAGAAAGAAAAAAAGTTTGAAATAAATTATTCATATGTGAATCATTGGTAAACCAAGAAAAAAATCTTTTTGGGCTACATATGTGAATTTACGGTCACTTACCTACCTTTTTACCAACTATTCACATATGAATTGTTGAAGATGCATATATAAACCCATGTCTCCTTAATTTACCGATTAATGATTCACATATGAATCATTTACATTGTCAACCTTTTTGAACTTCCCGATATCTATATATATATATATGTATATAGTGAGATTCTGAGGATAACCCCAAAAAAACGAAAAACTGAGATACACCGTTGTAGCTGTTCATATGTGCCGTATGTACATGATCATACAAGTAACCGAAGATGGTCCTTGGTTTTAATGCACTTATACATGTTATGCATATGTGCATAAAGGACAAACTACTTACAAATTATTTGTATGAACACGTGCATACAGTACATATGAATAGTTATAAGGGTGTTCCTCAATTTTTCCATCTGCTTTTACAGTTTCCCTTGCTTAAGTCACGTCTTGATAAGACTTTAATCTCATCGCCACATCACTTCTAACACCATTTAGAACTTTTAAATAGCCTATCGCCAAAATCAAATTAACATATAATTATACAACCATTAATTACACAACAATCTTTTCTTCGATTATTCGAATCAACAGTTCCACGGGATCCCGACAACTGCAAATTTACTCGCAACCCGACCCCACTATCACGGGCAATCTTTACATCATTCATCAGTACAGTATCCACTTTTAACGAAAACATCAATTCCACACTCGATCCCAAATCCGGTGTGCCAATAAAAAAGGTCGAAAAGAACGATGTGAAAACTATATTACCTACAAAAACACCAATTTCCGAAGACGATGAGGCCCTGATCCAATCCGTGGTTTCCGGCAAAACGTCATCTTACTCGTTGGAATCGAAGCTTAACGACTGCAAACGAGCGGCTTTTATAAGGAGATCGGCTTTGGAGAGGGTCACCGGAAAGTCTCTTGACGGTTTGCCCTTAGACGGGTTTGATTACGAATCGATATTGGGTCAGTGTTGTGAGATGCCGATTGGTTATGTTCAAATACCGGTGGGTGTTATTGGGCCGATGTTGTTGGATGGAAGGGAGTTTTGGGTTCCGATGGCTACCACTGAAGGGTGTCTTGTGGCTAGCACCAACCGGGGTTGTAAGGCGGTTTACGGTTGCGGTGGAGCCACTAGCGTCTTACTCAAGGATGGCATGACTCGAGCCCCGGTGGTTAGGTTCGGGACTGCTAGAAGGGCGGCTAATTTGAAGTTCTTTTTGGAGGAACCACGAAATTTCGAGACTCTTGCCTCGGTTTTTAACAAGTAAGATGGTTCTAGTTTTCTATCTCACACTGTTATATAAGGGGTCGTTTACAGACACAAATTGGGTGAACAATAATCGGGTAAGAGAGTGGGTTGGGTCAGCAATAATTACCAACCGATTAAGAGTCCGTCCCTTAGCTTACAGGGACGTATCTAGGTCAGCTTCATGGACCGGTAAGAGGCGCTTACCACTATAAAACAAATAACTTTTACCCACAAAATTACCTAGGGAAATTTCTGTAAGTGATTACTCACGGATCACCCATAAAATATGAATGGTTCAGTAAAATTTGATGTTTTTCAAGAAAATACCAACGGATCACCTAGAGAATCCCTGTGTAGTCTGTCACTTTGATTTGAATTAACCACCAACAATTTACCCACTACTTTTGTGATAGTTTTGTGAAGAATCACCCTTTAACGACAGGTTTTTAGGAAAAATTCCGTAGGCAAAAGTCTTCTCATTTAGTAGTGCACCCAGGTTGAGATTTTTACCAGGCCCCTCTTACCAGTCCAAAATCCTGACCGAGATGCTGATCTAGTAAGCTAAGAGAGTGACTCTTAGAGATCGTTTGATAGCGGTTAATGAGCTTAATGGCCTCACAACTTATTTGGTCCGGTATACATGATTGTTTGGTAGTGGCTTAAATACTTAGAAAGTGGCTTATTCAGCAAGCTTCTAGGGGAGAGCTCTATGCGGAAAGGCAAACTTTTGCCAAATCTGCCTCTCCCAATTGAAAAACACGTTCATTTTATTTATGAAAAAAAATATCTCAAATAAAACCTTTACCTGGTTAGCATTTTCCCTAAACGACTTCTTAATAATAGTTGATTAAAGAATTTTATGCTTTGGTGTTTATAACGATTTTTGTCCCCGTGGTTTAAAAATTTCTTTTTTCGTCCTTATGGTTTGGTGTTTATAACGATTTTTGTCACTGTGGTTTAAAAATTGTTTTTTTCATCCCTATGGTTTGCATTTTCTTTCCTTTTTAGTTCCTCAAATCAATTCTATTAATAAATTTCAACCGTTAAATCAAGGGCATATATGTCTTTTCTTATTTTATTTAACTTTCTATTAAAAATTATTTAATAATTGATTCAAAAACAATAATAATAACATATTATCTTTTATTATTTAAAACCACATGAACGAAAAAAGTTATAAACACCAAACTATAAGGACGAAAATCGTAGTTTACTCTTGATTAAATATGGCTGGATATGATGATTTGCAGATCGAGCCGATTCGGAAGGCTTCAGAAAATCCGATGTGCGATTGCAGGGAAGAATCTATACATACGGTTCGTTTGTAGCACTGGTGATGCAATGGGAATGAACATAGTTTCTAAAGGCGTTCAAAACGTTTTGGACCATCTCGAGGCCGACTTTCCCGATATGGACGTAATCAGCATCTCCGGAAACTATTGTTCCGATAAGAAACCGGCGGCCGTTAATTGGATCGAAGGAAGAGGCAAATCGGTGGTTTGTGAAGCAACCATAAACGAAGAAACCGTGAAGTCGGTTTTGAAGACCGATATAGCTTCATTGGTGGAGCTGAACGTGCTCAAAAACTTAGCCGGATCCGCTATGGCCGGTGCGGTAGGTGGGTTCAACGCCCACACGAGTAACATCGTGTCGGCGGTGTACCTAGCCACCGGCCAGGATCCGGCTCAGAATATCGAGAGCTCGAACTGCATCACCATGATGGAAGCGGTGAACGGCGGCAAAGACATTCATGCGTCGGTGACCATGCCGTCGATCGAGGTTGGGACCGTGGGTGGTGGAACTCAGTTGGCTTCACAAGCGGTGTGTCTTAATTTGTTGGGAGTTAAGGGTGCAAATGAAGAATCGGCTGGATCAAATGCACGGCAGTTGGCTAAGGTGGTTGCGGCCGCGGTTCTTGCCGGAGAGTTGTCGCTCATGGCGGCACTGGCGGCGGGGCAACTCGTTAAGAGCCACATGAAATATAACCGTTACAACAGAGATGTTACGCCTGCGGAATCTTGAAATTCTCGATCTCGATCTATAAAAGGTTACGTAAATTGTAGACCGAGTGATTTTAGTTGGTCCGGTGGTTTGCTCTTATATGTATTGGTAATGCTGTTTGTTTTTTAAGAGGTACTGAAATCTGAAGTTTTATTTCATTTCTTATTAACGAAACGTGGGCCATGGACTCTTAATTTCACCAACTAACATATTTTAAAACACTAGAAGGGTACTCGCGCAATGCAACGAGATACATCTCGATTTTAATGTTTCATTCTATTTTTTTCTCTATCGATGTTATAATAGCTTTATGTGATTTTGAGAAAGCGATTTTTAATATTTCATTTAAAAGTTCTCCTTTTTATGTAATTTCTTTAATAATTTTTTTATTATTTTTTAATTTAGATTTAATAACAGAGTAATTTATTTTTGGTTTAATAATATCATTTTTTATAAAAATAATAATTAAGTACTATGTTAGAACTAAATGATTATCCTAGTTATCCTCTAGATTTTTTATATTTAAAATAGATGTTTATCCTGGATTTGATTATGTTTATCTGTAGTTAGTTGCACGATTCTATGTTAATAGGGAGGCGTTGTGGAGACAAGTGATTTGTGGTTTACATAATGGTTTTAGGAAGCAAATCGAAAAATGGTCAAAAAAGTCGATCCCTGGGGTGTGGAATAACATTGTAAGTTCGGTCAAATGTCTCTCGGATTTAGGAATTGAAAACTCAAATATCATCTATTCCCAGGTAGGTAATGGCGAGAACATCCTCTTCTGGCATGATAATTGGACAGGCAATGGGCCTTTGGCTTGTCAATTCCCGTCCTTATACGAATTAGATAGACGGAAAAGTTGCTTTATGTCGGAACGAATGAATGAAGGAAGATTCCAAGGTCATTGGAAACGGCTGCCAAGTTTGGATCAAGAGCTTACGGATCTCGATCATCTTCAGCAGCTAGTCTTATCAGTTCATCAACACGATGCCTTGGATACTTGGAAATCAAAGTTGTCGGAAGATGGCGAGTTTTATGTTCGGGATTTAAGATCAATCATTGATGGAAAACTTACTGTTTCAACGACTAACCCGACGGTATGGATCAGGATGGTTCCAATTAAATGTATAACTTTTGTTTGTCGGGCTTGTATGGATCGTATTCCGGTGGCTATGGCTTTGGCAAATCGAGGCGTACCCATCACTTCCATCGCATGCCCCATGTGTCCCATTGGAAATGAATGTGCTGATCATCTGCTCGTGGATTGTTTGTATGCCAAACAGTGTTTAACGAAGATCTTTTCGTGGTGCGGTATAACGATTCGAAATTTCAACTCGGTTACCGAGTTTATCAATTTCGCGGCAAATTGGGGTAATTGCCCTAGGAAGAGGAAAATCCTTATCGCCATCGCGTATGGGTATCTTTGGTGCGTTTGGAAGGCTCGTAATGATAAGGTTTTTAATAAGGTGCAATCTCACCCTAATAAGACGGCGGAGGACATCATGCTTTTAGTTTTCGGTTGGGTTAAATTTAGGGGAGAGTTCAATAATTGTAATTGGGCTTATTGGTACGGCTCTCCTTTTAATTGTTTGTAGTTGTTTCGCTTTTGTTTTTCCTGGCTTTGTCTCTCTCGAAGCTGTGGCTTGAATAAAATTCCGCCGTTTCCAAAAAATAAATGAAACTTTAATAAATTGTACTTATACATAAATGACCTGTAATCTTAAATTTTAAGTAATAAACATCAATAAACAGTACTACATGCATACAAAACGGTTATTAAGAGTTTTGTCAAATGTTTTATAATATAGTATACATTATTGTATATAAATCCTACAAAATCCTGGGCAATACAAACCACCCATGTCGGATTTCAAAATCATATATTTGTGGGGTTTTAATGAAATCTGGGGACTTCGAATCCAGAAAATTCTTTAAACCAAACATGAGATTGGAATGAAATTCAATTCCAAATCCCTCCAAATTCAATCCAATCCTACAAATCAAACCAGACCTAAGGTATAAGGGATGTTTGGTTTATGGAATGGTTTTGAGAGTTTTGGATTTCGTGAAATGATTTGGAATCGGAGGGATTTGAAATCTTTGATGTGTTCAGTTTGTAGGATTTTGAATGCAATTGAATTCTATTTTTTTATAAATAACTTATAAATAATTATAAAAATAATTAGGTTATTTTTTATTAATGAATTATTACAAAACAAATGTTTTTTAACGTATTTTAAATCATTATTATCTCAGTGACGGACCTATAAGTGTGCATACAAATGTTTTTTAATGTTTTTTGTAATTATTTTTCATCTTAATCATCTATATTATATGGTGCCACCGTATAAAAAATTATGGATCAATCCCTAAGAAATCCCTTGATATACCCATGAGATTTCAAATCTAGAAATCTTTAAAACCAAAATTCTAATGGATTTCAAATTCCTCTGAATCAAATCCAATCATGCAATTCAAACAGGACCTAACAAATAAAGTTCCGTACACAATATGTATAAATCAAACCGCAGGCCTTTCCCAATCACAATTATATTATTTAAAAATTATTATATTTATTAAATGACCGATTACAGAAGTTTCAATCGTTTTTTATAATACAGATCTGTACTATTTTCAAGTAAAATAAAATACGTAAGAATTAATATATAAAATTTACATCAATATAGGATAAAATATTAAGACTATCTATAAATACACAAATCGAGTAATCGATGGGACTTGTAACGTGTTACCACCACACCCAATTAAGTTCATCGTCTGACATAAGGGCATCTTCAACAGCATCTCTAAAATGAAGAAAATAGAGATTTTGAGCTTTTTTTGTTCCAACAGCATCTCCAAAACTTTCTCCAAAAAAGAGAAAACGTGAAAGAGATTACAAAAATCTCCAAGTTTGGAGACATCTCCGAAAATGATTACTATGAGAGGAACTTTTTTTTAATTATGTTCCTCCGATAAGAAAATTCTAATTAAATAGTTAGATGAGATAAATAATATTTTATTATAAATATAAAATATTTTAATAATATGATGAATTTTGTAATCTCAAAACCACATAAAACTATTATAACATCGATAGAGACAAAAAATAAAATGAAACATTAAAATAAAGATGTATATCGTAACATTGTCCGAGTATCCTTCTAGTCGTTATAAACGTAAATGAAATAAAATTTGATATATTTCAATCAAATAATTTATTTATTTAGTTATATACACAAATTGTTATTTTTATATAGAAACACAAAAAAAAAACCTTTGAAAACTCGAATAATTTATGGAGGATTAATTATTGACTACACATGGAGCCTTATGAAGGCCCGTTTCTTTTCCTTAGAAAAGGGCAAACTGTGTGTAGGCAGCCTATTTTGTGACCGAAACAATCAGTTGGGCTAGGACTGGTTACAAAAAACATCTTCAACAAAATACATATTTATAATATTAATATTATATCAATATGATATATATATATATATATATGTTAATAGGATTAGGTTCAAATGTGAACTCATTTTTGGTTGTGAACGTAAGAACGAATCTCAGCCACACATCTTCGGTTATGGTGGACGCGATCACGGAGGATTGACGCGATTCATAGGAGGGTGGAGATTATTAAAGAAGGGGAACCAGGTCAAAGCCGCCTTTATTGACCGGATAAGTGGCTGAGATTCGTCCTCACGTTCACAACCAAAAATGAGTTCACATTTGAACTTTCCTCTATGTTAATATAATTTATTTTACCATAATATATATATATATATATACACACACAGGCATACATTATAGATATACACACACATACATACAACCTGCAACATTGATTTGGTTTTGGTCTAGGTTAAGGGGGAGGGTTGTGAATTGTGATACAGATCTGGGGTGGGGGAAAGCATACAAAAAATATGG
The DNA here is from genome assembly GCA_036898165.1 of Silybum marianum. Classification (NCBI taxonomy): domain Eukaryota; kingdom Viridiplantae; phylum Streptophyta; class Magnoliopsida; order Asterales; family Asteraceae; genus Silybum; species Silybum marianum. The sequence goes on from CM072531.1 coordinate 3,641,132, forward strand.
GATATGTGATGTTTGTGATACAGATCCGGCGACTTCTCCGACGACCATCGCCTTCTCCGGCGACTTTTTATCCGATGACCATCGTTGTAACACCCCCTTCCCGAGTGGAAAAGCAGGTTACTTTCAAACTTAAACCAACTATCAACCAAAAGCACACAGAGCACTAATAAACCTTATAATAATAAAAACATGTAAAATATAATAATTGACTCGAACAATACATTTTCTTTTCTCTTATCAAAGCTTGTTCTGCAACAATAATGAGCTTACAACGCCAACAACGAACCTCTTATATAAGATCATAGTTTGAATCCCATACTCCTTAGTTTCCTTGAATACCTGCCGCGAAGAAAGAAATGCGGCTGAGCCAAACACTCAGTGTGCGAATACAAAGATAACAAAACAAATAATCGAACCAAACTGAACGAAACAAAAGTCTAAATTTGGACAAGGAATGTACTTTTAATATGAAGCTCGAATTTCTAACACATATCATAACCAACATATTGAGGACTCAAAGACCAACTTACAAGAAATTAGTCCCAAAAGCAAAATTTTAAATTGCTTAATCAAAACATAACCAAAATGAAAATATCCAAAATTGAACCATAGGGACTCGTTTCAAAGAAAGTGGTAAACCACAGGGACCAAAATTGTAGTTTACTCTTAATATTAATATAATTAGTGAAATGTATTATTGTCAAACCATTACTTTTGGAAAGTTACTATTCATGATCAGATTGTATGATATGAAAAGTAAATATATTAAATATTTAATAAATATACGACTAAGATCTCACAAATATCTTTAAAAAATTCAAACTTCTGCTAATTTCATGAAATTAAATAGAGCTCTATTGTTTAAACTCCCACCAAACTCAGAATAGTTTCATTCTTTTCTATACATATGATTACAATGTCAATTATGTCAACAAAATCACATATGATTTCAGTATCATATATGATTTTGTACAAATGTTAATGTAAAATCATATTGATTTTGTACAAATGATTACATTGTCAAGTATGTCAACAAAATCACATATGATTTCAGTATCATATATGATTTTGTACAAATGCTAATGTAAAATCATATGTGATTTTATACAAAGGTAAACGTAAAATCATATATGATCTTGTATAAATGTTATTCACACATGATTACAATGTCAATTATGTTATTTTTGATGTATTATATTATAATATAATTTTTTCTATAATTTGATAATATTTGTTTATACCATTTTTACTCTTAAAAGAAATAACCCTTTATGGAAAACATATATCAACATATATTAATTACTATAATGTCATCTAATATAATATCATTTGTTTTTACAAAATATGTGGCTAGAAGGACATTCCCTTGTTTCTTTAAAGGGAGGGTGTTCTCCTATAGGCATGGGATCTTGTGAGAAGTGAAGTTAACTTGAGAAGCGTAAGAAAGCATCTCGACCCTTGATCACTTTTAATCTCAAATCAACCCATGAATCACGCTTGGTATGGGGATTGATTTGGTGCATCTTGGTGTATCTCATCTTCGTGCACCTCATCATAATGGGCATCCAAGGATGGAGATGCCTTCTTACCCTTCTCACCATAACTTCACTTCTCATCGGAACCCAATCATATATATATGTATATATATATATATATATAGAGAGAGAGAGAGAAAGAGGGGGAAAGTTCAAATGCGAACTCAAATTTGGTTGTGAACGTGAGGGTAAATGAGAGTGTGACACGTGTCTGAATGTAGATTATTCAGATTGAATGTGGTTTTAACTTGTCGATTATTTTATGCAAAACTTGCCATGATCACTTTTACAAGCTTTGGGTCTTACGTGCACTATTTGCTATTTGTGGTGTTACATGTCAAGGTCATTTTTATATTCAAATCCTATAATCAATAAGGGATTGTGGGTACATAGGTTTGGTCCATATTGGACTGGGTTGTCGCTGAGGGAATGTGATGGTGATTTACCTTAGTCATGTATCATCCATCATGTGTTTGTTCCCAAAAAGGGAATGGGTCATTATTTTGGTAAACCATTGCATATTTTTATCTCTAAACAATTTTGGTGTTAACTGTTTGTTTGGGAATTCACTAGACATTTTGCTCTAACCTTCGTTTTTTCAAAATAAACCAATTTCAGACATGTATCTTGTGGAGAGGGGATTCAAAGGAAAGAGCAAGGTGTGAGCTCGGGAGCGAAGTGGTCACGACTTAGCTTCCATACCCTTAGTAGTGAAAATCCTCAACTGTGGTTGTATTTCATATTTCCAATGTGTACTTTAGATATGAGTTTTTGTTTTAACTCATTGTTGGAGTTTAGATTTAGCCGTTTGGCTTTGGTTTATAGAATTTGGTTATTTTTAAATTTTGGGTCTTTACAATTGTTATCAGAGTCATGGTTTAAGTGAATTAGGTGACCATTTGGTGCCTAGTCTTAGACTATAGGCCAGGGGGTCACGGTTGTGAATCAGGGGACCATTAAGAAAGACCACAATAGGGAAGAGTACGATAGGGAAATGAGAACTAACATGTAAAGTAAATTTAAGATTGCATGTGGCCAGTGTAATCGCAAATTTACAGATACATGTATGTGCTTGTTTTACCTTATTACTTAGGAATTGTTGGATTAGGTGTTGTTTATGTGAATATGTCAGTGTTTCTTTTGAGTCCATTTACAGGTAAAGTTGTTGATCTTGAAAAGTTGTCTTTAGTTTTCAATATATTATAACATCTTAATCCTTCTGACGACTTAATTATTATGCATCGAAATCATTTTTAAAATTATGTTAAAAGATAGTTATTTTGTTAACCATTGCATGTATTTATGATTTTTTTGTTGATAAACAATAGTGGGTACCACAATGACAATAAAGATATGAAGAATACATCTAATGTGGCTCAAATGCAAACACACCATTGTTGTCCATAGCAACCACCAGCTCCACCTCCAAAAACAACAGCTTCTTCCCACACTCTATTCCAAAATTTACTGCTAATTACACTTCTCAAAATCAATGGAGGTCTGTGGAGCTTCTGCTTTGGCTTCGATTACCTCAATTTCTCCATCTCTCCACTCTTCTCATCAACCTACTTCGGTACCGTCTTCCTTCTTTCTCTCGATTTATATTTTTTACTTTTTGTTGAAATTCGATATGATGTTGTTAGGATTAATTCTGTTTGTTGTTTCAGGTGTGTGGATTCAGAAGAGTTAGGGTTTGGTGTGTTAAAACCGACGTCAATGGCTCTTCTCAATCTCTTAAGGTGAATTGAGTTTTTTTTTTCTTTTATTTCCTTCCAAATGTTCGTGAAGCGAATGTATCAAACGAACATGTCGATTTTACAAGTGTTATGAAAGAGAATTGAAGGAGATTATGCTTCAATTGAAGTGGTTGATTGAATTGTTAATGCACCAAGTCCTCTAAAATTCAAAGTATTAGATAGATGAGTGGACAAACAATTAATGTTATACTCCCTCTCTCCAAAAGTATGGAGCTACATTTTGACATGAAATAAATATCATTTGCAGGTTTAGTTATTGTGGATTCTTAACTTTTTCAGAAGTTTCCGGCATAAAAATTGCAGCAATTTCTTGTTAGTTGTTATGCAAATTGTAATGTTTCCTTTTTTAGGCAAAATTTTCAATCTAAAGGAATCTTTTCACCTATTACAGTCCTTGAAAAACATTACTGGTATTAATGTTTGTCCATAAGATTACCCTTTCATTCATGGAGTGCTATTTTATAGATTTTACTTGGAATTGAAACTTTATCATGCTATATGTATCTTGTCAAATATTACAATACCTTTTTGTCCCATGGATGGAGTGTCTCTTAGCAGTGTCACCACTGCCCCCAAATTTCTGGCCAAATGCCTTTAAAAAAATTAATATGAAGTAGACCACAACAGACTTCTCACCCACCCCATCCCCCAACTTTATTATTTGTTTATTTGGCGAGTTATTTGGACACAAACTTGGTTTTTGATGGTGGAAAACTCATTTACACTGGTGTTTGTCAGGGAAACCAGATGACGGTATCTATAACTGGGGCTACAGGTTTTATAGGGCAAAGATTGGTGCAAAGGCTCCATGAAGGTATAAATATTCCATCAAGCTACCTCTTGTTACAATCGAGTTTGTTGGCCACTATGTGTCTAATTTGTCATAGGATGCAATGATTTCATGGATCGGCTTAACTGATGTTTTCTTTTATGTTATGTGTTATATATATATATATATACATACAGGGGCGGGTTCAAATGAGAACTCAAATTTGGTTGTGAACGTGAGGACAAATGGGAGTGCGACGCGTGTCCCATTCAAAGAAATATTATAGTATATATTCAGTCTGAATATTCCTTTGTATATTCAGTCTGAATATTCCTTTTCGGTCTGAATATTCCTTTGTATATTCAGTCTGAATATTCCTTTGTATATTCAGACTGAATATATACTAGACTGAATATTTCTTTGTATATTCAGACTGAATATATACTATATTCAGTCTGAATATTCATTTGTATATTCAGTCTGAATATTGCTTATTTTGACACGTGTCACGCTCTCATTTGTTCTCAAGTTCACAATCAAATTTGAGTTCGCATTTGAACTTTCCTCTATATATATACATATATGGCCATTTATTCATGCACTTAATAAAGAAAAGGAAAGTTCCAAATAAATCTGATTCTAATTGATTACATATTAAGTATTTTACGTTTTAAGAGGAGAAATGATTTAGAAGGTACACCATTTTCTACAACTTTTCCCACATAGAATTATGACTGTTGTCCAATGATATGAGATTTTAGTGATGGAAGCCTGAAAATGTGTGGCATTGTTACAAAAAGATAAGACGGGTCGGCTGACCAAGTTAAGCCCAACTGTTAGTAGTAAGTCAAAATCAAACATTTTAATATAGCTTAATCAATCAAGCTAAAAACCCATTAAGCTTATTAAGCTAAAATTAAACATCCCCTAAGTTTGTGATACTATTCTCAAATAGTTGGGCCAGCTTCAGCATCTTTAGAAGCATCACTTCAATTAAAATAGAATCTGACTTGAAAGTTGATTTTTTTTCCTTTTATCTATCGATTGATGATCAGTAGTCAATACTTAATACCAATTCAACCAAATTAGTAAGAGAGACACATTATTGTTGATCGATTTATTATTTTGAATTTACGTTCTCCCGCTGATAAACTATTATCTCCATGTAGGCAATTATGATTTATGGCTATATAACTTCTTTTTTAAAAGCTTATGGATCTTGTTGTAGTTTCTATTACAAATGAAACCTCCATGAGTTCCAACAAACGAATTAATGCTTTGGTGAGCGAAAACTGTTTGATTGTCTAAATAATCTTGAACTTCAGCCCTAAATATGAGAGTTTCTCAAATACTATGATGAAATATTAAGCGTTAATGGTCAAACAGAGTTTGGAAGTAAAAAAAAAGTGAGTTTAGCAACATAATGAACATATCTAATGAACTAAAATGAAGCTGTGAATAAGATAATCTATATTAGGCTTAGTGGGTTCATACATTTCCCGACTTTGTGATCTCTTACATAATAACTTTGTAATCTGGTGTGGCATGTTTCAACATCTTTTTATATATATGCACCAATTTTTTTGATTTATTTTTTTAATTTATTTTTTTAGCTATGTTCAATCATGATATAAATCTAACTGAATCTTAATTAACTCCGGATTTGCAGATAACCATAGTATCTGTGTCTTGACTCGATCTAAATCTAAAGCGCAGTCCATTTTTCCGGGTAAGAAGGTAATGATTACTTGAGCTATATGTAATATAAGAAACTGTTAAAAGCTTTTCATGAAATCCCACTCATTCTGAAAAGTTCAACTTTGCATGATTTTCGTGTCCATTAGTTTCAGAATCTTTTACGTTCTCCTATATAGCATGCACTTATATATCGTTCATTTCTCCATCGTACTTGAAAAAAGTGACGTCTATGGACAAATTTCAAACCAAGTTTGTATTTAACTTAAAGTGATAATGTGGCAATTAAAAAATAGGTGTTTTAACTTCAATAACCATCCTACTTGGCACTTGGTTTCAAGATGGTCATTATATTCAACAATATGCCTAGAATTTTAAAAAAATTCTGCCTTATTTGCTTTGCAAAATAGATTTTGACCTTTTTTTTCTACATTGTACTTCAAGTCATAAAAATTGGAACTATTTCTTATAATTTAAAATGTTTCATGTTAATGAACATCTATTTGATAAAAAATGAGACATTTCATTATAATCAAATAATTTTATTAAAAAATGTATCAATTATTTAAGAAGTGAGGCGCTCCTGAACTCAAATGTTAATAAAATTAATTTTTTATGTTAAATTTAAAACTGCATTTTAATTGAAAAAGATAAATTAGAATGAACATGTTTCGAAAAGGAATGGTTCCATGAAACAAGCCAACAATGGTTTTGTTGGATTCCGACTGTAAATTCATTTGACAAAACCTATATTTCTAAATTCTAATGACTTGTACTTTAATCACTTTCAGCATATTTGTTATTTCTTTCTTAACATAATCTCCATTTTAAATATTTCTTACATATTTAATAGAATTATTCAATTATTAATAAAACATCTGAAATATTATTGATAATAATAATAAAGTGAAAATTGAATTTTCTTAATAAAAAATCAGTATCAGTATTCACTAAAAAATCTTCTCTGACTCCATCCCCTTTTATTGCTTGTAGTCAAGGATTTTCCAGGCATGGTAATTGCAGAGGAACCCCAGTGGAAAGATTGCATTCAAGGGTCAACTGGTGTTGTAAATTTGGCTGGGTTGCCTATTAGTACAAGATGGTCCCCAGAGGTATATAAACTGCCTATATAATCAAATATTTTGATTTGTAGTATCTTTATAATGGGTCATTATCAACATCATTTGTGGCTTTAGATGCACATATTTAGGCTATGTTTGGCAAAAATAAGCTAGCTTATAAGCTAGTTATAAGCTAGCTTATTTTCAGTGTACACGTTTGGCAAACCATAAGCTAGCTTATTGAAACGCTACTTGGAATAGCGTTTTGGAAGCTTATTGTCATTTTTTTCAATTATAACCCTCATTAATATTAATTATTATTTTTATTTTTCAATATACTATTTTTGGTCATTTTGCATTCTTATATGCTAGTTTTGCCAAACATGATTTTTTCATCAGCTAGCTTATTAGCTACCAGCTAGCTTATCAACTAGTTTGCCAAACATAACCTTAATTAGCTAAAGTTGGCGAGCAATTTGTACTGATTTATCATATTGTTCCATCATAATATGTATTTGAAAATCAGTTGTTCACAAAAGATAACTTTTTTTGTAGTTGGTGGTCAAAGTTTAATGGTTTAATAGCTCAAATTGTTGATGGACCATAATGAGTTACCAGTCTACCACATGCCTTTTAGAAACTAAGGGGCTGTTTGATTTTTTTTTAATCCATTAAGTTCTGAATCTATTAAGTTGCCTCTAAGCATTAATCTCTCTGAATAAATTAAGATAAATTTTTGTTTGATTTTGTTTCGAATAAATAATCTGAGTAACAAAAATTTACCATTTTAACCTTATGTTTATATATCCAATTCATTGGTAAATTATTTACCTTTTAGTGAGACATGGGATTAACATTTAGGTAAGTTTGATGTTCCTAAATTACCGTTCATTTCTTGTAGATTGAATAGAGAGCATCATATATATTTAATTTGTATGTAATCACATGTAAAGTTTTCTTGTTATTTGTGAATTGTGATGACATAAATAGTTTCGCCTTTTCCTTCATCCATAAAGAAAGTTTCTTAAAATGTCTTATATGCTTATGGAAATATAGTAAGTTGACACATTTGTCATATTTGCTTCCATACATACATCAAGTAGTTTACTATATGCTACTGCAGATCAAGAAAGAGATCAAGCAAAGCAGGATCAGAGTCACCTCAAAGGTTAGATTTTGGGTTGCATAAAAGAAGTCCACAAAAAAGAAATAAAAGTCATGGCTTTATTTGATTTGACCACTTAACATTTTCAATTTGTGGGTCCCATTTATGATACCGGGAGAACGTGATGATGGGACCCACAAAATGAAGAACGGGGAAAATGATGTAAACGAATTAACATTACATTTTCATCATTTGTTGACGAATTGTTTCACTGACCATGAAGGTTGTTGACTTGATAAATAACTCCGCAAATGATGCCAGACCTACAGTTTTGGTTAGTGCAACAGCAGTGGGATATTACGGTAAGTGCTTGATAGAATATTTTGTTCGTAATTTATCTTGTAAAAGAGTCGGTATGCTTTTCTGGCATCATCCAGATATATATATATATATATATATATATATATTCAAGCTGAGAATAAAATATTTCCCTTGCTTTCTTAATGAGCTTTCGTATAATTGATTAAACTTGAGCATGTTTGCTAGAATATAAAGAAATTACTATTTACTTCCTCCGTCCCAAAATAAATGTCTGCATTTCCATTTTAATTTGTTTCCCAAAATAAGCGGCCACTTTCAAAGTATGTGCCTACTTTCCAATTCTACCTGTAATTATGAGATGGAGAAATTCATTACTGATTACTCCCTCTATTATTAAATGTAAAATTCTCATATAGTAGATTAAAAGGTTTAATAGTTACACATTTCTAAAATTGTGTGCCTTTTTCATTGTGAACATTTTAGGATAGAGGGAGTAAGGATAAGGAAAAAAGAACAAGATAGATGAGTGGGAATAAGCTGTTGTGCATTATTCATGTTTAATTATTATTTTTGACTCAGGTACTAGTGAAACTCAAGTTTTTGATGAACGAAGTCCTTCTGGAAATGATTATCTAGCTGAGGTGAAAAAAGGGACCCTTTTAATTCAGATATAAGTGACAATTTCTATACGATTTGACTAGTTGCAATTATTTTCCTAAGTATTTACTAACTATATGTTATATATATCATCAGGTTTGCAGAGAATGGGAAGGAACAGCTCTAGGAGTTGATAAAGATGTTAGACTCGCACTTATTCGTATCGGCGTGGTTCTCGGCAAAGATGGTGGTGCTTTAGGTTTGTTACTCTATACATGATTGATTGTTTGGTAGTGGCTTAATGATATAGAAAGTGGCTTATTCAGTAAGCTTCTAGGGGGAAGCTTTATGCAGAAAGCAAAGTTTTTTTTCCAAACCTGCCCTTCCCAATTAAAAAAACATGCTCATTTCATCTATATAAAAACCCTCCCAATCTATACAGACAGATTAATCCACACAGAACTTAATGGAAAACCAACCAAACAGACTTTAAGCCTGTAATTAAGATATGCATTATGAATATGATGAGTTGATTGATTCGTTAAACACTTGTTGGATTTTTCAGCTAAAATGGTTCCTATCTTCATGATGTTTGCTGGAGGACCATTGGGCTCTGGAAAACAATGGTATCGTTATTTAACTTCTATGTATCCATAAGTATTGTTAGATGGTTAAAATTGCATTAGGATTTAATTCCATATTTTTCATGAATTTTATAATTAATCATATACTCCACCGTCCCAAATAAGGCGTCTGAAAGTAAGTGCCTACTTTCCTATTCTACCCTTAAGTATGAGTTGGAGAAATTCATTACTCTCTATTAGTAAGGGTAAAATTGTCTTTTAGTTAATTAAAACGTATAACATTTACATATTTCTAAAACTTTTTTCATTGTGGACGGAGGGAGTAATTGTTTTGATCTAGACTATGCTTTATACAATTATATATCACGGTTTCTTGATCGAAGAACTTTGGCATTGCATTAAAAACGATGAATTTTAGTTTTAACATTTATTTTTTTATAAATGTTGTAGGTTTTCCTGGATTCATGTGGATGACTTGGTGAATCTGTTATGTGAAGCCTTATCAAATCCATCTTATAAAGGTTAATTTTCTGCAAGGCTATGTCTGACAAACTAGCTGATAAACTATATGACAATATAAACCGACCAGAAGGAGATGTTGAAAAATTAATTGGAAATAAGAGTAACTTACAATTTTCGTCCCTATGGCTTGTCCAAAATTGCGGTTTTCGTCCATGTGGTTTAAAAATGCTATTTTCGTCCTTGTGGTTTGTAATGTATTGCTATTTTCGTCCCTATGGTTTGTTCAAAATTGCGGTTTTCGTCCATGTGGTTTAAAAATGCTATTTTCGTCCTTGTGGTTTGTAATGTATTGCTATTTTCGTTCCTGAACTAATTTTTACCTTTGTAAGTATAAGGGACCGATATAGCAAAGAGTTATAAACCACAGGGACAAAAATAGCAATAAATTATACATCATAAGGACGAAAATAGCAATAATTTATAAACTATAAGGACGAAAACCGCAACATCTAAACCACAAGGATGAAAATCGCAATTTTTAACAAACCATAAGGACGAAAAATGTAACTTACTCTTGGAAATATATAAGGGGCATAATGTTTTCCAAATGGGGTTTTTAAATAATATAAAACATTATATTTATCATATTCATAAAACGTGGAGAATGTGGGTTGTTTATGGTGTGGGGGTGGGATGTACACAGAGCTGACCTCTACCTTAAAGAGTAGAGCGATTGTTTATGTGGGTTTTCTTTAATGAAAAATTGACATAATAAATATGGAAAATGTGGGTTCGGCTTTGATTATTATCATCATCAATGTTATTGACCTTGAATACGATATTAGGAGTTATCAATGGAACCGCACCGAACCCTGTTCGTCTAGCCGAGATGTGCGAACACCTGGGATCCGCCATGGGCCGACCCTCGTGGCTACCGGTACCTGACTTAGCTCTCAAAGCAGTCCTTGGAGAAGGTGCTACAGTGGTAAGCATTTCATTATATTCTCCTCCGTCACTATATGCATTGCTAAGTTGTACTGTACAACTCTAACATCCACCTGTAACGGCCCTATGATCTGTTTCTATTGGAGTCCCACATTGCCTAGACTTTGACTTCACCATATATATATATATATATATATAGAGAGAGAGAGAGAGAGAGAGAGGTTCAAGGGAAAACCTTAAAAAAGATAAAACTGAAGAACACCCTGGTAGCCAGCCCTCCATCTGGACGATATGCACAAATGCATACAAACGATTGAAGCTGTTTTTTTCTATGCACGTGTGCACTAAACTGAGCCTCTCTCTCTCTCTCTATATATATATATATAGGGGCAGGTTCAAATGAGAACTCAAATTTGGTTGTGAACGTGAGGACAAATGAGAGCGCGACACGTGTCATATTCAGCCTGAATAAATACTATATTCGGTCTAAATATTTCTTTGATTATTCAGTCTGAATAACACGTGTCGCACTCTCATTTGTCCTCACGTTCACAACTAATTTGAGTTCTCATTTGAACTTTCCTCTGTGTGTGTGTGTGTGTATATGCTGTTGGTTCCAGTGAGAAGGGAAGTTATGGTGAGAAGGATAGGAAGGGATCTCCACCCTTGGATGTACATTAGGATGAGATGCATAACCGGATCAACTCCCTTCTAAGACGCAATTCATGGGTGGGTATGAGATTAAAAGTGATCAATGGCCCAAGATCTCTTATTACTCTTCTCACCTTAACTCTCCTTCTCACACGATCCCATGCCTATATACACACACACACACACACATACACACACATATATATAGGGACAGGTTCAAATGAGAACTCAAATTTGGTTGTGAACGTGAGGACAAATGAGAGCGCGACACGTGTCATATTCAGACTGAATAAGCAAAGAAATATTCAGACTGAATAAAACTGAATATAGTGTATATTCAGTCTGAATAAGCATTATTCAGACTGAATAAACACTATATTCAGTTTTATTCGGTCTGAATATTTCTTTGATTATTCAGTCTGAATAATCTACATTCAGACACGTGTCGCGCTCTCATTTGTTCTCACGTTCACAACCAAATTTGAGTTCGCGTTTGAACTTTCCTCTATATATATATATATATACATACATATGGGTAGGTTCAAACGAAAACGCTACCTATTTAAGAAAACAAGAAAACTTTTTTCATGTACAAAATCATATGTGATTCACATACAAAATCATATATGATTAGCCGCGACTTTTCTCGCGACTTAACCTGCAGCAAAAGTCGCCCGTGTGATTTTGTACATGAAAAAAGGTTTTCTTGTTTTCTTAAATATTTAGCGTTTTCGTTTGAACCTCCTTCTATATATATATATGTTGGAATCTCCCTTCTCTCCTCAAAGGCTCTTTTGGAGAGCAATTTAATGGGGTTCCACATATTATCACATGATATCAGAGCCAAGACAAAGGATCGTATGAGAATAGGAATTAAGTTGAGAAGTATAAGAAGGGATTTGGACCCTTTGATCACTTTTAATCCCAAATCAACCCATGAATTGTCCTTCAGAAGGGAACTGATCCGGTGTATCTCATTAGTGTTGATCTAATGGTTCTCTTCAATTAAGATTGATTTAAGGGTGGAGATCCCTTCTCACCACAACTTTCATTCTCACCGGAACCCAACCCTCAGAGCCAAAGTCTACCAATTTGTGCTCATCTAGTCTTTGCTAAAGGGAGCGTGTTATCCACAATATACGTTGGAATCTTCTTTCTCTCCTCAAGGGCTCTTTTGGAAAGTAATCTAATGGGGTTTTACATATTCTCAAATGATATCAGAGCTGAGTCTGCCACTAGGGCGTTTTTGGAAAGTAATCTAATGGGGTTTTACATATTCTCAAATGATATCAGAGCTGAGTCTGCCACTAGGGCGTTTTTGGAAAGCAATCTAATGGGGTTTCATATATGTAATAGTTTTCAAACGGTTTTTTTTGGCAGGTTTTGGAAGGACAAAGGGTAATTCCTGTTAGAGCCAAAGACTTGGGGTTCTCATACAAATATCCATTTATCAAAGAAGCATTGAAAGCCATTTTATCCCAAAAAGTTGTAGTTTGATAATAAGATATCATCACCACATTTTTTTTATCGTTTTGGTGCCGAGGCCACTCCATCTTCTAAAAACCCGAAAAAAAAACAAAACAAAAAGAGGTTTAACAGTAAATACGAACGATATGTAGCTTCTTCTTCCGTCTATATCATTGAAGTTTTCCTTTTTTGTATATTTATTTGGATTAGAAGCTTTATATTTGTTTTAAAGGAAAAACATAAAGATGTTGCAATTTTCCTGAAAGATAACTCGGATATTATGAATGTAACAAAATTATGATCCTCGTTACAAACAATTTCACTCTTTTCGCCTTTTTGGTGATCAGGATGTCGTATAATCCTTTTTTTTTCTTTTTTTGAAGTATCTGATATTTATATATGGGAAAGTGAGGTCTGGACTTTTGACCTCAAAGAAGGTGGTTGTATCAATAAAGTGCAATTGTGTTGGTAAACTTGATGATATGATACTACAAATAATCATATGGCGAATCTCTCATTGTAACATGTTATTTGTCGTGTTATTTACGGGAATATTAATGTGTTTTGGATTGTTTACTATGTCGATAAACCATTGTTTCAGGTTTTATTTTAAGTATAAGATGTTCATTTGGTTCTTATCAAGGTACAAATAAAACTTCATGAGGTATTATCCACTTATCAAGGATGATTTGAGGTATCAAAGAATACGTGACCCTCGTTCATTGGTCAACAATCCCGTTAACGTGACCAAACGTTGAGAACGGTTAAACCGGTCTATAATTTACACCTTTTTAACTGGTATTTGTCATAACCGGTTTTCACAACTGGTCATAATCATGCCCAATCTTTCTAAAAAAAACCGTAACTATTATAACTGGTTACATAGCCAGTCATTAAGACCCCAGCCTTTAAACTAAATTATGAATAATTATTCTTTTGATATTTCAAAATTATGGTTTAACATTTGTTAAAAATTTATTATAATGTGTTTCAAATAAACTTGTTTTTTAAACATTTATGATATATTTTATGTAAACATATATTTTTAAAAAATTTAGTTTTATTCCAATCAAAAATAAACTTGTGTTTTGGTTTGAGTAAATGAACCACCAATTTATACTCCAACAAAAAAATTAAATTAAGGATGCTCAAAAAAATGGGAAAACCAAAAAAACCGATAAACTTAAAATCCGAAATTCAAAAAACCAAAAATAGTGGTATTGGTGAAAAGAAACCGTTATTTTGTTGAGACGGTGGTGTAAACAGTGGCGGATCTATATTAAAACCGTTTCGAGAGGTTTTTAAATCTTTTTGGTTGATTTCGAGGGTTTTTTTAGTGTTTTTGTCAATTTCAAAAGACTTTCATTTTTTTTATTGATTTCAAGCGACTTTTTTGATTTTTTGGTTGATTTCAAGAGAGTTTTTTTAAGTCGGGGATTGTGGGATTCCTTGGGAAAACCTATCGGAGGAATTAATCCTTGTAAAATTTATTTATTTTTCTTTTAATGGGGTCCTTTCCCCATTGCTTCTAACCTAAATCCGCCATTGGGTGTAAATAACGGAGGTGAAAGAACACCGATTAATCTCAGACGTTACTTGAAAAACAACAATGAACCACATTACAGCATGAATGCAGTGAAAGGCAGATGAAAAATCCAATCTAGTGCCCGTCAAAGGTGGTCAACAACAAGAGCACCCTAAACCCTAAACCCTAAACCCTAAACCCTAAACCCTAAACAACAAGAGCACCCTAAACCCTAAACCCTAAACCCTAAACCCTAAACAACAAGAGCACCCTAAACCCTAAACCCTAAACCCTAAACCCTAAACAACAAGAGCACTCTAAACCCTAAACCCTAAACAACAAGAGCACCCTAAACCCTAAACAACAAGAGCACCCTAAACCCTAAACCCTAAACAGTAGGATGGATGGTAGGTTGTTTAAATGAGCGTTGAATGGGTTGTGAACCAGATGGGTGTTGGAACACAAAAACACAAGGGAACCCTAAAAATGGCGTATATATGCACACAAAAAAACCATTCTGACATTGAAAAAAACATTTATAAGTTGATAACAGAGATTAAGATAAGAGGTAAACTTAACTAATCATTTACTTTTAATTTAAAACTAAGTTTCATTACAATTTAAAGCCATCCATCAAAGGCAAAGGTTTGAGGAAAGTCGAATAAACGGTTAGCCTCTGAGCGAGTATTTCTTACCTGTGAAGGCTTGGAACTTTGGTTCTTCCTTCGAGGGCGCCTCTTGTTTCATCTCTTTACCAACTTCCTGCAAATTAAGAAGAATTGTTATGAGTTTTAAGAGTCAACTGAAATGGGTATCCCAAGTCAAACCAAACAAGCTCAGTATATCCCACTTGTAGGTGGGGTCCACGAGGGTCAGTAACTACTAGTATTTCCATTCAACTAATTATATACCAAGTTATGAAACCATTTTTTTCTATAAAAACTTAAATAAGAAGTTATGAGACAATTGATAACTATGTCAAAGTATCAAGAAAATAGTTTTGATTTTAATGGGAGAGAGAAGTTCCGTTAGAAACCTACAAATTGATAACGAACCCGGAAACCGACCAAAGCTAGCCACGTGTTCCTCTTCAAGATGAATATTCATCATGAATAACACATTCATGATTAATATGGAAGTGTTATTCATCATGATTCATATATTCATGACGAATATGGAAGTGTTATTCATCTTGAATCACACATTCATGACGAATATGGACGTGTTATTCATTAAGACTCACACATTCATGATGAATATGTTACAACATTCATGATGAATAACACATCCATATTCCTGATGAATATGCTACGTATCACCGCTGTGGGCTTTTCCCATGTTCCTAATCAATTTTACTTAAAGGGATGGAAAGATAATAACAATAATATAATTAAAGTAATGAAGTCTCCACCGTTGGCAATTTTATTGATACGTGTAGGAGCTAAGAACAATGATCCACTTTCAAAACTCTACTCACACACACAAGTTTTATGCAATTTAATACGGAAGATATACCAAATACCTTTTGCTTTTGAGGGGATGCACGTTGGTTGGCATTAGAACCGAACACAAGTTTTCCCTGAGATTGGCGAGATTTACTTTGTGAACTAGAAGCAGTAAAGGGCGGCTGCTGCCCACTGCCGCCAGAAACCGCTGGTTGCTTTCCTTTCGGTCCAGAAGGAGATGAAACAGCCGGTGGCTGATTCTTCAAAGGTTTACCATCCAGCCTTCTTCCCGAGCCTGTAAATGGATTAAATTTCGGTTCCTCAACTGGAACTGCTTTGTCTGCATGAACACATATGAAAACAACATAGCTTAATCAATCAGCAGGGGTAAAAATGTCAATGAATAAAAAAAACAGTTGCTAAAATGGGATTTTGTACCTTCCGTGGGTGCTTTGTTTGAAGGAATAGATGATTTAGGCCTCTCTGGTTCTTTGTAATCAAGAGGAGGAGCAAAGTCTACCTCACAGTCGGTTTCAATGATGGTTATTGCACTAGAAGGTTTAGATTCAATGATATCTATGTAGTATTTCTTGTTGTTATAAGCCACCATAATGCTATCTCCGGTGGTCAAACAAGAAAAGTTCCTTAGCGTTGTCTCTAAGCTGCATGGGAAGCACAGAATTACAAGGTTGAGTTGCAAAAAGAAAATTAATATATATATATATATATGGGGTCAGGTTCAGGGGAAAACGCCAAAAAAAAACTGAAGAAAACCACAGAGCTCTCCAACTGGACGGTATGCACAAATGCATACTAGTAATTTGTAACAAGCATTTGTGCATATGCACTAATGCATATATATGCACTAATGCATATATATGCACTGGTGCATAGAAAAAAAACAGCTTCAATCGCTTGTATGCATTTGTGCATACCGTCCGGATGTATAGAGAGAGAGAGAGGGAGGTTCAGGGGAAAATGCTGAAAAAGAGAAAACTGAAGAACACCCTAGGAACCTTCTATCCGGATGTTATGCAGTATGCACAAATGTTTCTATAATTATAGAAGTACTGGTGCATAGAAAAAAAAATGCTTGTATGCATTAGTGCATAATGTCCGGATGGAAGGCTCCCGGGTTGTTCTTCAGTTTTCTCTATTTTTAGTGGTTTCCCTTGAACCTCCCTCTTTCTTTCTCTCTTTCTCTCTCTCTCTCTCTCTCTCTCTATATATATATATATATATATATATTGAAGTATATAATATTTATATACGGAAAATACAACAAATAAACTCACACACCCTCCTCACCTTTGGGGAGGTATGAACCCCTGACCTCCTAGGAGGGCAAGGCCTACGATACCGCTAAGCCAAAGACCCTTTGGTAAATTAATATATTTATTGCAAAATTAATATGCAACATGTCGCAGATAATGAACCATTTTTGAGTTTTTGACAACTTACATTGCTTTTGGATTGGAAATATTCAAAAAGTCTGTTGTGTGTGGTTGCAATTTAACATATGTACCCTTTGGAAGGGTCACGTTCTTTACTCTTACAACATCTCCTTCTTGTAAAAGCAGATTTTCCATCATCTGTGGAGAAAATAGATACATACATATGCATACAGATTAAACGTCTGAATGGCCTAAGCACAAAAAAAGGTCAAAAAGGGAAACTAAAAAGTAGAATAAATTTGAGATATGGATACCCAATAAGGCATATATATCAAGCCTTCTTCTGCAATGAACTCTAGAACACCACAATGTGACGATCTATCAGTAGAAGCATTGCGTAGTTCAAATAACATCGGATAATCAATGTGGAGGGAAGCTGCAGTATAGAAGATTCCTCTTCATCATTGTTTTACACAGATTTAATTTAAATTTACAACAAGATAAAAGATACTTTTTAAAAGAAATATAATGTTATCAACCAACCAAGGCGATCAAGTGCAGAAGGAGGCATTATAACTGGAAAAGAAAACAAATAAAAGTATTCAGTAATTGCATGGCAAACTTAAAATACAAAACATATAAGCATTAAATATAAAAATCACTCACTTTTATCACCATTTTCTATATGGGGCTGAAACAAATAAAAAGATCAAAGGATTAGAAATAATAATGAGAATTCCAATCAAATATGGCATCAAGTGATAGTAGTAAAATATGTACTTCTATTCCTAAATAAATTTGTCAACCAATCTACACTATAAACATGTGAATGAAAAAAATGTGGATGTTGCCAAATAATGGCTTATTCTGAGCCAAGTTAATTGTATAGTATAAATTCAAGTGCTAGATCCACATTATATATAAGTAATAAATTAAATACATATTAATAAAGCTTTCCAACCTTGTCAATAAAAGATGCAGGGTAGCAACGATATGTTTGCTCAAAGGATGTTCCATGATATCCATAATTGAAATACTGCATTTCAAAAGCAATAGAATAAATATGAACATAATAAAATTAATATTAGTGACTACTAATATCATCTTCATGCTAATAAATCAGAAACATAAAACCATATAATGCACGTACATCAGAAAAGAAAAAAAAACAGAGAAGCAACAAAAAAATATAAGAAATAAAAATTAAAAGCATATCTACTACTAGAGGAATCATAATCAAAAGATTGAACATATATGATGGTGCAAGTGTACAGAATGCATTTTCTATTTATTTATTACACTATGTTTTGATGATTGACAAACTAATCATTTCATTGCATTTTGTAAAATGGCTTATTATAATTGCACCAAAAATATGATATCAAGTTCTATTTCGTAAAGCATGCATAGATCAATTTTTTTTCATGGGAAGCATGCCACAAAGAAAATAATTGAACCACTGTGTATCGTTGTGTTTAATCTCTCTTTCTTACTCTCTTATTTTCCGCATATTTGTGTTATCCAAACAAACAAATATGTTAAGAGAGAAAATTATGAATGCACACCCCTCAATCAACACATGTTTCTATTTGAAGTTGATCCTGGTATTTCACAAAACTGAAAATTGCAAGGCACTCAATTCAACACAATGTTTCTATTTGCATTATTTGTTAACCCCTCATTCTGAAAAAAGAGATCCACTTACACATTGAGCTTTCAATTTAGCCCATTTGACCTCCAAACCAAATTATAGATTTTTATCTCAATAACTGAAGTGCTAAAAATCAGTATATTCATTAATTTTGTACGGATTTGAAGTCTAGAGTTAGTGGCTGTTTGTTTACCTCTTAACAGTTCCATTCAGAGGCAGTCTCTGAATCGATTCTGTTTGGCAAAAAATAAGTCTGACGCATTTCGTATCATGGACCTTCCCTAACCATTCATAGTCCTGATTTCATTCTGAACAATTACCAAACAATTATTTCATTTTGCACTATATCATAAAAGCCTCTTAATCATTCTGAGCACATAATCATTCTGCACCAAACCATTCAGGACTCAAAACTAAATGATACATCTCTACAGGAGCTGTTTGTTTACCTCTTAACAGTTTCATTAAGAGGCAACCTCTGAATCGCTAAGAGGTAAATCCTGTTTTGGCAAAAAGTAAGTCTGCTTCCAAAACGCTCTTAATCATTTTGTATCCTGGACCTCCAACCATTCAGAGCATTGATTTCATTTTCAACAATTACCAAATAATTACATTTCATTTGCACTATATCATAAAAGCCTCTTAAGCATTCCAAGCACTTAATCATTATGCACCAAACCATTAAGCAACTGCCAATCAGCCCCACCCCAAGGCCCCACCAAACACCAAGAATTTTTTTGACATGGAAAAACTGCTACAACTATTTAGCATCAGAAGTAAACATAAACAAATAACAACAAGATCATGAGATACATACCATAATTTTTTACTCTTTTTAACCGCCCGAATCCAGCAAAACCCTAAGTCCAAACGGAATCAGTAATTAGAGCAACACACATTAAACATAAACTACAAAATCATAAAGCGGAAACCAGATACAGTGATTGAATGTTTCAAAATAAAATCGAATGCATAGCTATAATCGAAGTAATTTCAATTCATAATTGAAGATTATTAACACCTAAACTAAGATAATAGAATAAAATCAATGCTTAACTACAAAAGTTTGATTGAAATTAGGGGCAAAAAGAGCATTACGGAATGATGAAATGGTAGAAATTTGGGATTCTTTGCGGGAGATTTGGAAAGCAAAAAAAGGGTTGGGAAAAGGGGGAATTTGACGTTGAAGTTGGATTGAAATAGGTTTTGGGGGAAGACAGAAAGGCTAACATGCGCCTTTGGGTTGTGTGCACGCAAACTTTCTAAACTCCCTTCCTTTCGGGATAATTTTTAATTTGAAATTTTTAGAGTAAATTACAATTTTGGTCCCTGAGGTTTGTGATTTGTTATGGAATTGGTTCTTTATCTTCAAACATTACAATTTGGGTCCCTGAGGTATGAATTTTGTTCTGGATTTGGTCCCTCGAGCTGACGGCCATCCACTTTTTCTGTTAACTTTAACCCAAATGTCATCTTTTCACACTTCTTTCTTATTTTGCCATTTCTTGAATCATAGGGGCAAAATCTGTAATTTTCTCTAAATTAATTAATTTTACTATATTTTATGTATTTATATCTTATATAAATATTAAATTATATTTTATACTTTATATTAAACTATATTTTATTTGTATTTTATAAAATTATATTTTACACATATTTTATAAAAATTATATTTTATAAAAAAATTAAATATACGTATATATATAATTAATATACGTGTATTTTATAAACAAAATATACGTATATTTTATAAAAAATTTAAATATACGTATATTTTATAAAAAAAATTAAAAATTATACGTAATTTTTTATGACACGTGTCGCGATCTAATTTGTCCCTCACGTTCGGGTCTTAATAAAAAAATGATTTTTTTCGGACATGAAAATCAAGACCCGAATTTTAGATTTCGAACTATCAGTTTTTAGTTTCCTCACCGGAACCCGCCTAACTCATCGAACCCAAAATCAATCCAACCCAAACCCGGAGAAATACGAAATCCGATCTGAATTTATAAAAAATATATAGTTTATAAGAAATATATATGTTTATAAATTATAAGAAATATATATGTGTATATATAATTTATAAAAATTTAAAGATATATATTTCTTATAAATTCGGGTCGGATTTCGTATTGCTTCGGTTTCGGGTTGGTTCGACGAGTTAGGCAGGTTTCGGTGGGAAAACTAAGAACCGATAGAATTTTGAAATTTAAAATTCGGGTCTTGATTTTCATGTCCAGAAAAAAAAAATTATTCGTGAGGACAAATAAGAGCGCAACACGTGTCATAAATATACGTTTTTTATAAAATATACATATATTTAATTTTTTTATAAAATATACGTATATTTTTTTAATAAAATATACATATATTAATTATATATATACGTATATTAATTTTTTTTTAAATATGCGTAAAATATAATTTTATAAAATATAAATATTTTTATATATAAAATATAAATACAATATAATTTATATATAAATATAAAATATAATTTATAACTTATATAAGATATAAATACATAAAATATAGTAAAATAAATTAATTTAGAGAAAATTACAGATTTTGCCCCTATGATTCAAGATATAGCAAAATAAGGAATAAATGTGAAAAGATGACATTTGGGTTAAAGTTAACGGAAAAAGTGGATGGCCGTCAGCTCGAGGGACCAAATCCATAACAAAATTCATACCTCAGGGACCAAAATTGTAATTTTTGAAGATAAAGGACCAATTCCATAACAAATCACAAACCTCAGGGACCAAAATTGTAATTTACTCAAATTTTTATATCATTTTGACAAATAAAAATGGAGTAAAGTGCAAATTTGGTCCTTGTGGTTTGTTGGTTTGTTGGTTTTTATGGTTTTGGTCCCTACAAAATTTTTATTGCAAAAAAACCAGTGTGGTATGTAATTATTGTGGATTGGGTCCCTTGCACTAACTCCATCAGATTTCTTTCTTTTAAGTCCCTGCATGTGCTTTGCACATGAGGGCATTTTGGCCAATTGATTCTTTTTCACTAAAAACAAAAATCAAAGGGACCAAAATTGCAAATCACTGTTTACTTTAAATAATTTTATTCATTATTAATAATTGTATATACTATATATATATAGATTATTTTCTATTATTTATATAAAGATTATTTAATAAATTTAATTAAAGTATTTATTCATAATTTTTTTGAATAATTTTTTGTGATTTAACCATTATTATTTTCTTATTTGTTATTTTTTACGAGATTTAAAATATTTATTTTTATTGAAGTTGTTTATTTAAAAATTTAAAATAGGTGTTATTTAATAAATTTAATTAAAGTATTTATTTTTTATATTTTTAGTAATTTTTGTGATTTAACCATGATTTTTTGTAATAATTTTTGTAAAAGAAAGAGATAAATTATCTATAACATTACATGTGATGTGTGTAAATTATGAATTACATTTTAAATTACATGTGATATTATACGGGTTAAAATGTGTTTTGCTACACATCACACATGATACTGTTTTTTATTATTCTTGTTTTTCAATGTCTAAGTTGCATTATTGTTTTTTAAATTTGATTGAAAAAATAGATAGTAAAAAAATCATGAATAAGTATTTTAATTAAATTATTTAAATTAAAACTAAATCACACTTATTTTAAATTTTTAAATAAACAACTTCAATAAAAAAAATTAAACGTGTAAAAAATAACCAATAAGAAAATAATCATGGTTAAATCAAAAAATTATGAATAAATACTTTAATTAAATTTATTAAATAATACTTAATTTAAATTTTTGAATAAACAACTTCAATAAAAATAAATATTTTAAATATTGTAAAAAATAACAAATAAGAAAATAATTATGGTTTAATCACAAAAATTATTTCAAAAAATCATGAATAAATACTTTAATTAAATTTATTAAATAATCTTTATATAAATAATAGAAAATAATCTTTATATATATAGTATATATAATTATCAATAATGAATTTAATTATTTAGAGTAAACAGTGATTTGCAATTTTGGTCCCTCTGATTTTTGTTTTTAGTGAAAAAGAATTAATGGACCAAAATGCGCTAATGTGCAAGGCACATGCAGGGACTTAACGAAAGGAAAGCCGACGGAGATAGTATGAGGGACCCAATCCATAATGAATTGCATACCACAGTGCTTTTTTGCAATAAAATTTTTTTAGGGACCAAAACCACAAAAACTAACAAACCACGGGGATCAAATTTGCAGTTTACTCCAAAAATGAGTAAACTATGATTTTTGTCCCTGTGCTTTGCTGTTTATAACGTTTTTCGTCCTTATGGTTTGAAAATTGCTTTTTTCATGCTTATGGTTTGCATTGCATTTCACTTTTCGTCCTTATTCTACAGAGTTTAAAAATTAGTTAAATTTGAGGGCAATATGGTCCTTTTATCTTTTTTTTAATTTTCAATTGCATTGTATATTATTATATACTTTATAAAAAAAAGGTAAAAACAAACAAGCAAATCCAAACTCATCTTCTTCTTCAACCACCTCCACCATTTTCTTACCATGAAAAGATCTCTAAGACCACCATGAAGCAATGATTATGATTATGAGTTTGTGCAAAAAGTTCAAGCTATTGAAGAAATGGGAATTGAGCTACTTTTTTTGGTTTTGTAATTACCAAAAAGTGGAAAGTAAAAAAAATACCACCTTCTATCCATGTTACCAAGGAAAAGAAAATGGTGGAGATGGTTAAAGAATAAGATGGGTTTGGGGATGGGACCTTGGGGTTTGTGTTTTAGATTAGTTTTTATTTTTATTTTTATAAATCTTTTAATGAATTGTACTATTTTACACGAATCTAAATAAAGTATACAATAATATATAATACAATTAAAAATAAAAAAGGTAAAAAGACTGTATTACCCTCAAATTTAACTGATTTTTTTAACTTTGTTAGGATGAAGGACGAAAAGTGAAAAGACATGCAAACCACAATGACGAAAAAAGCAAATTTTAAACCATAGGAACGAAAAATCATAGTTTACTCTTTTGTTAAATATTGATGGATAGCATAAAATAGTTGTATAAATATGGAAAGGTAGTCAACCAATAAACTAAACAATGCACAAAAAGTACAAAAACAACCCCTCTAGTATATAACAAACTATTTGTAAGTCCCTGATTAAAAACACCCAAAACCACAGTTGAAGTTACTGAAATAGATGACCACCCTTATATTTCACCTCTATGATTCCTCTTCATCGTCACTTTCACCGAGAACCTCCATCTCCTCCTCTCCGCCATACGACAGCTCTACAACTTCAACATTCTCTTCTGTTCCATTTTGAAGCTTCGTAATAAGATCCTCATATTCGAAACTCTGTGTGTTTCTTCTTCTCTTTCTATTGGTATCTCCATTGGTAATTCTTTCTTTACTAGGTGGTGGTTTCTTCCACATCCAACATCTTTCAACCTCCTGAATTTAAAACAAAACAAACTAAAGTTAGATACATTTTGAACCCTATTAAATTAGTAAATCTAGTCGATGTGGGACTCTGACATATATAAAACGCATAAATAAGAGTATCCAACGAAAAACTTACATCAAAGTCCCAGGATGGGGTTTCTTCTCGTTCGTAAACATCTATAGCTTCACGTAGTTCAGGAACATATGGCTCGGGTCTAGGAAGGTCACCATGTTCAACGCTGCAAATTAAAATTTGGTAAAATAGGAATTATTGATTTGCATTAATTATTAGGAATATTATTATACTAACGCTTATGATCGAATACGAACCTTGTGTTCCATGGGGCTGGCTCATTATCACATCTTATGAATAAGTATCGGCAGATCAAGAAACCCTGATAAAACACAAATTAACCCCATCACGAATAAGCTTTGAATTAACATAACTTACACACTAAAGTAAATCAGTCGTGAACGAATTAATTGTTTACCTGGACTCCAACATTCCGCCAACACCTTTCAATTCGGTATATTCCATCGTATCGATACCCTGCTTGTGGTGAGTACACAGAACGCTTATTCTTATAAGCCCTGCCATCAAGAGGTAAGATATATAATATGATAACTTAGATACGGATTACAGCCATTGACAGATAGAATCAAGGAGTATCCAAACAGAAGATATGATATATATTTATGGGAGAAACCAATTAAGTCAAGTATGATCATAACATGTATATATTTATGCACACACACACATATATATATATATATATACACGAGGATTATGTGAGAATAACAATTATCATAAGAACATTTATGAGCCTTTGATGGAGTTCATTTTCTATCAACTATATTCATATGCCTTCATCTAGCTTTATATATCTTCACTTTTAATTAGTCACTTTCACGAACTTTTAGATACACATTTTATCACTTTCACATACATGAATTTGATAAAGTTTCGGTAATCATCATAAAAATAGGCAAATATAAAGTAATTGAAGATATATTATAAAGGTTTGTTCTCACCTTCTCACCATAATTCTTATCCTAAACAAAACTCGATCATTTATATGTATTATGTGTGTGTGTGTGTGTATATATATGCAACAATATATTCTTGATAAAAATGGCAATGAAATGAATCCAACAAATATGAAATGGAAATCTTATTAGAAGCAAAATATTAAGGTAAGAGTTTACCTAACGACTCGTATCGGGTATCCTTTTAGGCAGCTGAGTCGTAAAGATTCATTGCTTTTAGCAAAGTGTTGATCTGAGGACTGTTTCTTATTTGTCCTTCGATTTCCGGTAAGGTCTCTCCCACCACTGAGGTACTCGATACAAAGGAAGACAATATCAACATTAGGCAGTATAAGAAGAACAAGCAAAATGATCATAAACGTTTTACAAATGAAAGACGGTGGCTTCTAATAAATCGGGATACCAAACGTTTCTATATGTCCTAATAGACTGTTTTATATTACTTATATTTATCGACCAAATAATTATGCGTTACATAAAAATATTTTTCAATAGAATGTCATCGATTACGTATTTGAGCTCTAAAAGCATCTGCAATAAATTCTCCAAAATAAAGTTTTTGTACAAATTTTTGTTCCAAGAGATTTCCCAAAATAGAGAGGATGTGTGAAATTCTTCAAAATTTGAAGAACTCCCTACAATTAAATACCATGAGAGAGAAATAATTTTTTATTATATTCTAATCAATAAGAAAATCTTTATATTAAATGTTTATGATAGTAAAACAATATTTATTACATGTATAAAATATTTTAGTAATATAATTAATGCT
Organism: Silybum marianum; assembly: GCA_036898165.1. Lineage (NCBI taxonomy): Eukaryota > Viridiplantae > Streptophyta > Magnoliopsida > Asterales > Asteraceae > Silybum > Silybum marianum. The sequence continues at coordinate 3,667,370 of CM072531.1, forward strand.
ATAATTTTAAAAATAGAAAATCATTGAAATTAAAATCATTTGAAATTAAAGGTAACTTTTTTTAAAGATTTTGGCTATTGATTCTCCATGGCAGAGAATCTTTTGGAGATGCTCTTTAGCAACTTTTTAGGATATTTTTAACATAAAAATTCTTATTAGCTTTTTATACTAGGCTTTTGAAAAGTTATTACACATTTTTAAATAATGTCATGTATAAAAGACTTATAAAATGTTTTATATCAAAAATGTCCTAAAAAATTATTAATATAAAAGCATCATGTTAACTTATTTTAACACCTTACATATATAAAACACAAAATTACTTGATTAATCTTATATTAGGATTTTTAACATTAATTCATTTATATATAACAAACAATTAATGTGCATGAATGGATTCAAAACAGACAAATTACCTTCCTGTGTAGAGAAACCAGTCCCCATGATCTTCATCATCTTCATAACCTCCTGAAAGTACCACCGATTGAGCTCCATTCTTACTCTGCCCAGATATACCACTGATATGGGCAAAATGAACCCCCCATTGCCTTACTTCCATTCTTGACATCCAAAATTCTCCTACCAAAACACCCCGGTTCCTCAGGGGATCATTCTCGGTCGTTATCGGTCCAAAATGGTCTCGTGGGATGGTCACTAAGATTCGTCCACTAGACGCGTTAGCCAAACCGGCCTTTTTTGCACGTACTGTAGTAAACGCTGCATCAGGTCGGTCTGTTTGGCTACTACTGGTCCCTTGAGGTTGTTCAAATATCGACACTATTTTGGCCTTTTGGATTGCCTTCTCCATAATCGAGTTGACTCGTGGATTCCGAGCCATGGTGGAAGGGATAATGTAACGACATCTCAGACAATTTGGCCTCCCTTGTGATATCCACTCCTCAAAGCATTTCAAGCAGAAGTTGTGTCTACAAAGAGCCTGCAAAGAAAATGCAATTAAACATACATAACAAAATGAAATGAACCCAGATGGATTATGAAATTAGGACTTGGGACAATGTGATAACAGACTGTTTTCATGATATCATAAAGATAAAACTGTACCTTCACAGTAAAACACTTTGAAAATAGATTTGTAAATATCCTAATAAATTGTTCCAATAATGAATGGTAGATTTTTTTTAAATATCCTTTTCCGGTGAGATAATTACTATATATATATATATATATGTATGTATATGTTACGGTAAAACTTGAGGTAGTTTGAAGATTATGTATACCGTCACAGGTATCTCCAGCGGCTGTAAACATATGGCACACCGGATATCTTCATCTTCATCATCAACATAAACAATATTGATGTCACAATCCATTTTCATTCTCTCATCATCCTCCTCCTCGACCACCATCTTACCCTTTCCTTTTTTGTTCACGATGGGTCCCGAAATAGCGGTGTTGAGTTGAGAATTTTCTCCCATGGGAGCATCAGTCACAGTTCTGGTGACATCGATGTATGTACAATTAGGACACACCCAAAGGAGCGCCTCTGATAGTGTTTCTGGTGGGGAGGTTAAGCAGGTCTCGTGCCATGGAGTAAGGCACGTGTCACAAAAGAGCTTTTTCTCTTCTGATGAGGTATTTTTGCACATCATGCAGACGCCATCGAGGTTACAGGGAAGTTGCTTAATGGTGGCCATTGATTCAGAGAGAAAGGAAGTTGATGGATGGTTTGCGTATTGCTTTTAAACAAAAATGCTTTGGTGAGTTTTAGAGAGGAATGGAGGAGTTTATATAGGCATGGAGGAGACCCAAGAGAGTGTGGCCGTAAGTATTTCTATTGTGTAAATAAAATTATGTTTAAACAAGACCTCAAGTTTTGGTATTCTACATAATGAATCATAATTTATATCAAAATGTCAAATAGGTCCTTCATCTTTGTAATATCCCACATTGGTTGGGAGAGAGAATTACAGTTGCCTTACTAGATATTGAATATCTTATATGATAGATGCATTTTAAAAATTAAGTATAGATGTGAACAAAATGGATAATATATGGTACAGTTAGTCCAGAAGATAGTGGGGGATAAGCAACTAAAAACCCTAACTCAATTGAAAATTCCAAATATGGTGCACGATCTATTTCTTACAAGGGTTTTGCTCCTTAACCCTGCTTTATGGCAATCTTGTCCACCGTAAGTTATACAAGCATGTATTACCTAATTCTTATTAGAGTTTCTCGATAATCCCAATCAATGTCGTCTAATTAACAACCACACTTTGATGATTTTTTTGGACGGCATTTAACACACTCACACATCCCAGAGGTATCCGGATCCAAACGGGCACCGACTAATCCCCTACGCCCATGATCTAGCTCTATGGACTAGCCCATGAACTCGCCCCTGAACCGGCCCAAGAGCTGGATACCTCATAATTGTCAGCCGCGGGGTTCGAACCCTCGCTAACCAGGGATACCATCCTCTGGCGACTTAGGATGTTACCTGATACCCGCTAGACCAGACAGCCTTTGGTAATTTATTACACTAAAATCACCAAAACCTTCTAGATCTACATGTGATATGGGTAACCTTTTCAATTAAGAAACTCGATAACCAAATTAATGTTTCCGAAACTAGAAACAAAAGCAAATTAGTGTGTTCGTTAATGTTTGAAACCTAACAATATTAAAAATGATTTAAATGTGAAAATAAAAAGAAGAGGGCATGAAGTGAAATAGCAAAAGTAATTGAAGGGCATAATACGGAAATTAGCAATTTATATGTAAAAACAAAAAGTTTGTTACCGTGGCCCACAGATTCCTTAAATTTAATTATAACTTTTTTTTCCGTTACAAGAATAAAAGTCATGCACTTTTTTTGTTGTTTCATTTTTATTTTTAATTAAATGTAAAAAAAATAATGTCAATCCATATTATATTATAAAATATTTTAGAGTAAACTACGATTTGAGTCCCTATGGTTTGTAAAAGATTACAATTTTTGTCTCTATGGTTTTTAAATTACGAATTTCGTCCCTATGGTTTATACTTTATTGCTACTTTCATCTCTATGGTTTATAATTTATTGTTGTTTTCGTTCCTGAAACGAAATATATTAAAAATCTTTCATTTTATTTAAGGGTATTTTAGTCTTTTGATTTTTTTTTGGGTTATTAAATATCTTTTTTAGTTTTCTTTTTTTATTTTTTATTTTTTTAAAACTATAGATAAAATAATTAATACATAAAAAATTATACTATCTTGTTATTGTTTATGATAAAATGATTAAATATCCTTCATATAATTTTTTATCATATTTTTTAGAATTAGGGACCAAACGATTAATTCTTTTATAGAATCAAACAATTAATTATTTCTAAATTATTTTTACTAAATAAATGTATGTGGATCTATTAATAAAACGTACAATAGAACGTCTTTTCGGATCTGTATTTAAAAATAGATTTCATAAAAAAATCGAATTAAAAAATGTTCTAAAGGACGTCTAAAAACATTTTATAAACTTATTGTAATATATTTACATAACATACAATTGTTTTATATAACTAAATGACTTATGAGACTATCCTATTAATAATACACCTGTTTAGTAATTTGCCTAAAAATAGTTAATTGTTTGTACCTATGAAAAATATAATCATTTGGTGTCCAATTAAGAGAAAAGAATTAAAATATTTTTATGTGAGGGGTAGTCAATGGTTTGCATTTGATGATGTTAGCGGCAAAAATCAAACTCATAAGAAACAAAAATTATGATGATAAAAAAAATAACAAAAACTAATTGTATTATATTATTATAAACAATACCAAAATAATATAATTTTATTTATTATTAAATATATAGTTTTATTATATCAAAAAGATCAAATTTCAGAAAAAGAAAAAGAAATTAATTATTTTAACCATTTTAGAAAACAATGTTACTAAAATGACCCTTTTCTCTTTATGATTACCAAAATGATCGAAATTCAACCGAAATACCCTACGAAATACAACTGAGATCGATTAGGTTTGCTAAACCACTAAAACGACATCGTTTTGGTGTAATCCTCCGCCAAATACATGAAATTTTCCGCCAAAAAAAATTCTGAATGCATTAATCCTCCGCCACAAAATTTTCAAAATCCTCGGCCCCAAAATTTGTTAAATTTATTATTTACATTTTACATTTTCTACCCTTAGAGTTAGTTAATAAATTATTTTAGGTACTTTACTTTTTAATTTTTTGTTTTACACTCTTATCACATTAACACACATACTCGTATAACAACTAAAATACGTCTAAAAAATACGTTTTTATTTTAACAAGTTACACCATTATAATTAGGGGTGGCAATCGTGTCGTGTTCGGGTTGGCGTGTCGCGGGTTGGCGGGGTTGGCGTGTCATGGATGCTCAACCCTAACCCAACCTGTTTAGCTAATCGTTCGAGATACGCAACCCTAACCCGCACACGTTCATGTTGGCGGGTTGGCGGGTCAACCCGCGTGTTGGCAGGATGGTCGCGGGGTGGCAGGTTGGTGAGTCAACTTGCGTGTTGTTGGGTTGGCGTGTCGCGGGTTGGCGGGTTGGCAAGTCGTTCACGGGTTGAGGAATCAACAAATCTCTTGTTTCTAGGTAGAGCGCCGTCGTAGCTGCTGTTGAGTATTCTGAGTTAGGGTTAAGGTGTTTGTGTTTCACATTTCTACGTTTGAGTTTTGACGGACGGGATTACAATTTACACAACAAAACGAAAGAAACTCTATTAATTAGACTTTTAGATTTTAAAATAAAACATAAAATATATATATTATTATTTTTAATAAATTTTGGCGGGTTGGCGTGTCAACCCGCGACCCGTTCGTGTCAATCCGAACCTGACCCGTTTATTTGGTGGGTTGACGGGTTGGCGTGTCAAAAAGTTCAACCCTAACCCGTTTATTTTCGTGTCGGGTTCGTGTCGTGTTTCGTGTCGTGTCGAGAATTGCCACCCCTAATTATAATCGTCTCGACAATACCTTTGAAATGAGCCCAATATTGAATATTTTCCGATTTAATTATATACTTTTAAAGCCAATTATCCTCTTGATCGGTGAATATGAATATTTTTCACAAAATTCAGAATATTAATTAAAATATAATGCTATTATTTTTTATAAGTTCATCGCCTTTTTCGGCTATTAAAATATTATATTGAGGCTGAAAAACTTGCTCATGAAAGGTCTTGGAGAAGGAGAGCATGGAAATATGCTTGAAAGATTATTGTATTTTATTTCTGTAGTCGCCTCCGCACTATGTATATATCATTGATTCAAAAATGGGTTAACTATAGTATATAATGTAATAACCTTAAGAACCGATGCATTATGTGTTATTTTACATGAATATTAATTTATATGGTTTTTATTATAGAAATGACAAGAACACAAAAGTAGTATAAATTCACTATAATTTATATCTTATTTCTTTATATATCCATAATATTATACTTTGTTGTTAAATTATAATAGCATTATATTTTAATTAATATTCCGAATTTTATGAAAAATATTCATATTCACCGATCAAGAGAATAATTGGTTTTAAAAGTATATATAATTAAATCGAAAAATATTCAATATTTGGCTCATTTTGAAAATATTGTCGAGACGATTATAATGGTGTAACTTGTTAAAATAAAAACGTATTTTTTAGACGTATTTAAATTGATATACGAGTATGTGTGTTAATGTGATAAGAGTGTAAAACGAAAAATTAAAAAGTAAAGTACCTAAAGTAATTTATTAACTAACTTTAAGAGTATAAAATGTAAATATAAATAAGAAATTTTAAAATTATAACCTCCGCCCCAAATTTGGCGGAGGATTTAAACATTTGGCGGAGGAATTTGAAATTCGGTGGGTATTTCGATTGTATTTTGGTCATTTTAGTAAAAGTGGAGAGAAAATGGTCATTTTGGTAATATGAATTTCTAAAATGGTTAAAATAATTAATTTCCCAACAAATAAACAACTTGCCTAAAATTAAAAAATAGATAAAATAGAGATTTTGAGATAATATTTCATTTCAATAGTTTTCCAAAACTATCCTTAAATTTTGAGAGAGAGAGAGAGAGAGAGAGGGGTTTTCTTCAAATTCGTAGATGACCCAAAAATGGTTACCAAGGTGAGATCACCAATAAAAACCTTTAAAAATAAAAATAATATTTTAATAAATAAATAAATAAATAAAATATTTTAATATTATAATCAATATTTTATTTAAAATAAGGAATTTGTTGGAATTTTTGATTCTCTATTTTATATAAGTTTAAAGGAACCTGTTGAAAATGCTTTAAAGTTCTTTAATGATAACATTATTTTTCTATTACAACTTTATATTTAATTGTATAGATTTTAAAATTCCTGTTATAATATTAATATTATTATACTTAAATTGTATAATAATTTAATGAAATTAAAAAGTATATTTATAGTTGTATAATAAATGAATTTCGATATGAATATCTTATCTATATTATATAAGAAAATTTCAATATGAATATCTTATCTATATTATACAAGAAATGTTTAAGTTTTATTTTTTTTTTAAATTATTTTTAAAAAATACAAGTGTTAAGATACTATATACAAAGCATAATACATATAAAACCGAGATTTTTAATATTCTTATTTCACTTCTTTGTAAACGATAAGAAATAAGAAGTGAAATTTAAAAGATTTTCAACAACCCATATTACTTTTTGAAATGAATAAATCAAATTTTAGAAAATCACAAATTTATCTCAATTAAAAGATATAAATTATCTTAAATAGGGTTAGTAATAGAGAATTTAATTATTATAGCTATTTTTAAAAAAGTTGTTACTTAAATAACTATTTTTTTCTTTATGTTTACCAAAATAGCCAAAAGTTAAGCGAATTCAAGACATTTTCAAATTTTCGATCACTTTTTGCACAATTTCAAAGACTCTCATCGATTTATTATTTATAATTTACATTTTTCACTTTTAGAGTTAGTTAATAAATTAATTTACGTCATTTACTTTTTAATTTTACGTTTTACACCTTATCATATTAACATATAGATAATCGTATATCAATTAAAAATTGTCGAACAATGTCTAAGTGAGGGTGTCGACTTATACCTAGTTAGTGTTTATCGAATAAATTATTATATATAATGGACTAAAAAGCTTATCTAGTAAAATAAATAACAATGTTAAATTTCACTGAAAAATGTTTTGAGTAAATGGCTCCTAGGCGCATCTTCAACAACTTTTTTAAAATAAAAAAAATAGAATTTTTGTTTATATAGCTTCTCAAATATATTTTCCATATAGTTATATAAAATAGAGAAAACTTTAAGTCTAAACAATTCTTTGATACTCAGAGAAAAATTAATTTTATATTTATTCCACCAATGAGCTTAAACTATCGTTATTTTATATAATGTCCTATAAAAAAAGAGTAAACTATGATTTTCGTCCTTGTGGTTTGATATTTATAACGGTTTTCGTCCCTCATCTTTGAAAACTGCTTTTCTCGTCCCTGAGGTTTCCATTTCATTTCGTTTTCATCCCTTAGACTAACTCTGTTAAATAAGTATGTTAATTTCGAGCAATTTGGTCATTTACATTTTCTTTTTCTTTATTAAATTAAAACACATATAATAATTAAAATAAAGACCCCACTCCCACCCACCCATCTTCTTGGCCTAATTCTTAGGGGTAAACATGGTACGGTACTGTGTTTTTTTCCTCAATACCGTGTACCAACCAATTATAATTGGTATTCAAAAATCTATACTGTGTACCAACCAACTGTAATTAGTACCAACTTATTTCGGTTGGTACGTGTTGATACAATATTTATACCAACATCTCAAAGTTCGCAAAGTTTAATGTTTAATATAAACTAATTAACATGATATGCTGTCCAAAATCTGCTTGTGTGTCACTATGTTGTGTTTGCACTAAGAGTTTGAGTCTTTGAGATTAGGTTAGGGTTGGTTTGCTACCATTTGTTATCTGTTATATTGAAATGGGACTAAAAAGTGTTCTAAACTCTAAAGTAAACCAAAGACAATAAGTCCCTAAGTGAGGCCCAAACCCAAACCCAAACTCAAACTCAAGCTCAAACCCAAAGTGAATGTAGAAAATAGAAAAAATATAAAATTATAAAAAGAGAAAATTGCGTTAAAATGGAACGAATTTTCACTTGATTCCTATTTTGGGGAACCAACTTTTAAAATCGTTATTTTGGGGTCTATGTCAAACTTTTGATTTATTTTAGGCCAAATTGCATCAAAAAGTAATGTACTTTCGTTTAATTCATATTTTGGGTAACGTACTTTTAAAACCTTTATTTTGGTACCTCGGTCATAAACTATCAAACATTTAAGTACTTGGTTTACCTGATGACTTACAAATGCTGACTGGGATTAGGTTTTTATTGACGTGGCATTGTTTATTTATTTTTTAAATGCCAACTAACAAAAAAATAATCCATGTCATTTTTTATTTTTTTTGTAAAATCTATATTTTTTTAATCAAGCAAGAATCCATATCATTTCTTTTAATTATTTTTTTTATAAAATATGTATTCTTCAATAAATAAATGCACGTAATTTTTCTTCATTCCTATTTTTTTTTTGTGAAATCAGCATCTTTTACTGAAAAATACTTAATTTTAGATCCATTTTTTTTTGGAAATTCTGTTTTTTTAAATCTGTAACATTTTGGCCTAATATTTGTCGAAGTTTTCATCAACTAGACATGACAAAAATAATAAGAACATTTTTTTTAACGGCAACCAAACCTTTTATACCACCACAAAAATTATACACTCATCCAACAAAAAAAAGGACACCACCCGAAAATACGAACCAGAAAAACACCAACTAATGGAACACCCTATCAGGTAGTTTACAAGGAATACACAACCCAGGGAAAACAAAACACAATCCCCTCGGAACACTAAACAGAAATGACAGCCAGCTATCCAGCTTAATACGGACAGCCCAACGAACAACATCTTGATGAAGACAGCTGCAACGAACATTGACTCCGTGTGTGAACCAGAACCAGACTTCACAGCCTTACCAGATTTCTTTCGATACCCAACGAACCAGCACCACCGAATCATTAAGCCGCAGAGACCAGAAGCTTAATACGGACAGCCCGAAAAACAGAAACATGATGCAAACAGCTGCAGTGAACATTAGCTCCAATCTTGAAACAGAACCAAGCCCCTTCTTGATGTTCCCTGCCGTTGAAATAAAATTGAGTTATGAAATTGACTTAAACATGGTGATTTCTATGACATGGAGTCCATGATTTGTTAACTACATAAGTCATTGTTTCATAGGCATAAATAAATATATGAGAGGTATAACAAAGTAACCACCTAAATTCTTAAAGAATAATTACCAATGAGTTGGTTTGGAAGCAGCAACACAAAAACAAGGATTTGGAAGCAGCTAGCAAGAAAAATACATATGTAAAACAGGGGTTTGGAAGCAGTAGAAAAAATTCATATGTAAAATTCATCAACAGCAAACAGGGGATTGGAAGTAGCAAAAAAAACATATGTAAAATTAATCAATAGGGTTTGGAAGCAGCAACACAAAAAGCACAAAAAAAGAGGGTTTAAGCAATCTTTGTTGATAAGAAACAAGATGTAAAATTAATCAACAACCAACAACATTGATGCAATGTCGATCAAGAAACAAGATTAATTAAGAAGATTTAGCAAAACTATTTAAAAAGATTAAGCAATATCAATACACAAAACCCCATGACTAACCATGTATCCATTTGCAACCTGAGGAGAAAACCCTAGAAAGCATACAAGGACTTCAAGAGAAGGGGCGACGATGTTGACGGCGCCGAGAGAAGGGCCGGCGCCAAAAGAACGACCGCCGGCAGCAGATGATATGTTGACGACGGTAGCAGATGGGAAGCGACGTTTCACGATGGAGAAGATGAGAAGCGACCTTTCAATTTGGTCTGATGTGTTTTTGGGGGGAATGATTTTGGGAATAAAATATTAGTTTCCATGTCATCTAATCCAAGTCATTTTATTAGTTTCCACATCATTATTAATAAATCATATATTATTTAAGTTGACCGGTTACCTGATATGTAGGTAAACCAGGTACTTAAAAGTTTGGTATTTTATGGTTGAGGTACCAAGATAAAGGTTTTGAAAGTACGTTACCCAAAATAGGAATTAAACGAAAGTACGTTACTTTTTGATGCAATTTGGCCTTTATTTTAAGGCTTGGATAACCTGTTGGACCTATTAACGATGACATCAACCAGATTTTTGGCCAACTAAGATTCCACGTCATCGTTATTATTTTTTGACATGGCATTTTTTAAGACAAAAATTCCACATCATGCTTTAAAATAATTATAAAAAATTGGCTAAAATTCTTTTTTTAAATATAATTATCAAAAAATTAATACAATAAATTCTATTTTTATTCAAAATCTCGTTTTTCAAAAAAAATCAAAAATCAAAAATCAAATTAAATATTTTGTCAAAAAAAAATTATATATCAAATCAAATATATTTTCTAAAAAGTTTCAAATTACCAAATTAAAATTCGTTTTCACTAATTTAATAAAAAAACTAATGCAATAAAATTAACTGATGTAATAAACAACAAATATATCAAATTGAAGATTTTTTATTCAACGCCTGCAATCTCAAATTGACGGTTCAGAAAATATGGCAACGCCTGCAACCTCAAAAATCAACAATTCATATATGTGAATCTTAATATGGTTGCAATCTCAATAATCGACAATTCATAAAATCTTAATGTTATGCATTTTATTATTTGAGGAGATTAAAGAATACATGGGACATGGGAGATGCCTGGAATATGTGAATGGATAGCCGACCGGAGAAGAAAGATTATGCCGGAATGAAAAGCTTTCGTCGGAGATGGCAGCGCCTCCCTGCCGGAGATGGCAGCGCCTGCCGGACGACTAGGGTTACGATGAAGAGAGGGAGGAGAGGGATAAGAGGTAGGAGACGATCACTAGTTGGAAAGCCGGAGGCGACGTTTGGTTATTTTCTTTTTATTTGTTAATTTTTTATAAATAATATCCAACTAATATCCACGTAATATTGTTTTAATTAATTACTTGCCAAGTCACTTTTAATTACCGGTTACCTGATAAACAGGTTACCCAGACCCTAAAATAAATCAAAAGTTTGACATAGACCCCAAAATGATGATTTTGAAAGTTGGTTCCCCAAAATAGGAAACAACTGAAAGTTCGTTCCATTTTGATGCAATTTTCCCTTATAAAAACTAAAAAACTGTAAAATAATTATTATATAATACATTTAAATATTTAATTGATTTATTAATATAAAAAATAAAATAATATATATATATATATATATATATATATAAGTCGATACGGTACGGTAGTACCGTGGTATTGGATTTTCGATACCACGTACCAATATAATCGGTACCAATTTAGTTGGTACCAATTAAATTGGTATGGTTGACATCTTAATTGGTTGGTTTGTCTCGGTACATATTTTTTTGACACCCCTACTAATTCTCCTCCAATATCCCTTCCCAATTCTCTTCTCCCCTCACATCAGTTAACCTAGTGATTAATTTTCAATCTTTGAAATTTTCATAAAAATCTTATCTCTAGTCTGACGGACCTTCAAAATTCAGTCCATGGCTTAAAAAAGGGTGATCAGAATTCAAAACCACCATTTTTACTTCCCTTTATGCACCTTCATCTTCATCATCATCATCTCTCTCTACCATCCGTGGATTGAAATAAATTTCATCTGGATTGTTGGGTTCTCAAAATGGCTCTTTGCAATTGGTATTTTCCTTCATATTTGCATGATTTCATCTTATGTACTTCTAGTTTTCCTTTATTTTCTTTTCTTTTCTTTTCTTTTCTTACAGTTTCTTGATGATGTATGTATGAATAATTACAGGTGCTTTCTTCAATTTTGTTCATCACTCATCAAAGAAAGGAAAGCGAGCGGAGCGGAGGACAGAGGGAAGACGTTGAAGAAAAGAGTTGGGGGCGTTTGGTTTGCAGAATGGAATTGAATGGAATGGAATCTGTCAAAGGAATTTGACTTTGAAGGAATTAGAATTGAATGTTGTCAGGTTTGACCAGCTGTTTGGTTGACAGAATTGGAATGGAATCTGTTGAAAGAATTAGAATCTGTCTGTTTGGTTCACAGAATATAGTTTTGGAATTGGAATGAAATTCCAGTAAATGACTAAAATACCCTTTTTATTAAATTTAATTTTTTAAAACTAAAATTAATAAAATAAAATAATTATTAATTACTTCAGTTTTTTAACACTAAAAATAATGAGTTTTTTTACAACTAAAAACTGCATAAAACAGCTAAAATGACAAAAATCATAATTTTTTTACAGCAAAACGGCTAAAAACAGCAGAAAAACAACAAAAACATCAAAAAACTGCAGGAAAAAAAATGCAAAACAACATCTGTTAGGGCAAGACATAGTTTAGTTGTTACAAGAGACGATGGAGAAGCTAATCGCTAAGGGTGAGCAAAAATCGAAACAAAACCGAAAAAAGCCGAGAAACCGAAAACTAAGAAAATCCCCGAAAAAACCGAAATCGAAAAACCGAAAACTGAAAAAAAACCCCCAAAAAAACAGAATCGAAAATCCAAACGGTTCGGTTTTGGTATTGTTGGGTGATGTGGTAAGGGTATTTGAGCAATTAAAAAAGGAGCAAATTCAATTCCCATGAAATCCCAAGGGTAACCCAAGGAATCTCAAATTGTCCTCTTTTGGAATTCTTTGGAATTTGCCAAATTCCAATTCTTGAAAACAATGAACCAAACAAGGGAATTGGAATCTGGTCGATGGAATTCAGATTCCAATTTCACCAGATTCTATTCCATTCCGGCGAACCAAACGCCCCCAAAAATGAACCAAACAAGGGTTTTTTTTAGGAAAGAAGACTGGGTGGGGGGAAATGAATATAAATAGTAAATATCTAATATATTTTCTAGAATTTTAAGAAAAAAATAAAGAATCGGCTAAAAGACCAAAATACCCTAAAGTATCAGGTTTAATTTAACAGAGTTTGCTCCAAAGGACGAAAAACGAAATGAATTAAAACCATAGGGACGAAAAAAGCAGTTTTTAAAACCAAGGACGAAAATCATTAAAAACAACAAACCATAGAGACGAAAATCGTAGTTTACTCTATAAAAATGTATTGGAATAATTAATTTTACAAAATATTTTATCAATATAATTGATGTTGAAAGCTCTAAAAATAGAAAATCCATCCTAGTTAAAATGTATTTTTTTTTAGTTTTCGGACTCTTGTTTCTCTATTTTAAAGGTAACGTAAAAAATATTCAGTTTTTGACTCTTGGTTATCTATTTTAAAGAAATTATAAAAAATATGTTCGATATGACCTATTTTAAAGAAATTATAAAGAATATGTTCGAGATGTTCTAACAGAACAATTCTACAAGACATGGAAGAAATAAAAAAAAATGAAATAAAGCCTAAACACAATTCAACAAACAAAAAAAACGGTTATAAAAATAACAATCGAAAAATTAAATCACAAGAAGATACTAGCTAACTTTTAGGCTATGTTTGAAGAACGATAAAGTTGAATTTTATGATCGATAACCAAGCGTATGAGCATTTATAAGGTAGGTTTGGTGACTTTATAAGAAATTTGGAGTGATAAGCTAAATTTACGAATAAATGTGAAATGACCAAAAAAGGCATGTTGAAAATAAATAAATAATATTAGTTAGGGGTATAATTGGAAAAAATGTCAAAAAGCTCCTCATAAGCTACTCCAAAGTAGCTTATTGATAAGTTGACTTATAAGCTGACTTATAAGCTAGCTTATGTGCATCCAAACGATTACTCAGAAAATAAGCTAGCTTATAAGTCAGATGCCTTAGAGTATCTAAAGGCCTGTAATATCAATCTGTTCAAAAAGCATTAAAAAATTTAACACGATTACTAACCAACAGTAAAAAAGAAAAAAAAAATACATTTTTGATATTTTATTAACATCAATGAGACTGTTATAATTTTTCGGTAGCAAATTGCATAAAAATATAACATATTTTATTTTACGACAAGTACGATGATCAAAACCTTCATACGGTTCTTACATTTATTTAGAACTTCTTGTGAAAAATCAACTTTTCCATCCGTACGGAAAGAAACAACTACTTTGGCTATGTTTGACAAAATAGCTGATAAGATAGCTGATGACTTATAAGCTAGCTAGTAGCTGATAAGCTAGTTGATGAACAAATTATGTTTGACAAAAATTAGCTGATAACCATTTAAATGACTAAAAAGAACATCTTGAAAAAATAATAATTAATGTTAATGAGGGTATAATCGGAAAAGATGACAAAGCTCCCCATAAGCTACTCAAAGTAGCTTATCAATAAGTTGGCTTATAAATTAGCTTATAAGTCAGCTTATGTGCATCCAAACATGTACACTGAAAATAAGCTAGCTTATAAGCTAACTTATAAGCTAGCTTATTTTTGCCAAACAATGCCTTTACCATTTAGAGCATCCATAATGTTGTGGTTTTTCATCAAGCTTTTTTCACAGCTTTTTTCTTACGTATTAGTACATATATTCACTATGTGAAAACCTCACCCAAGCTTTTTCACAGCTTTTTTTCAGACTTTTCACGGTCCCACCATTTTAACTTCATATCATTTATATTCTTATTTATAAAAATTAATACAAATACATATTTATATTTACTGAGAAAATACTATTGCATTAATTGTGTATTTATTATACATAACTTTTTAAAATATTTTAATACTAAATGTATAAAATTCTATAAAAATTTGGTTATCAAGAAATCCGTAGAATTGCTATAAAAAAATTGGGTTATAAAATATATAATTAATTTAATATTTTTATTAATATACAATAAAATTTAAATAAGAAAACTGTACGTATGTTAATAAATAAATAAAACTGATTACGAAATAAAACTAATACAAGACTGTTATAAAATTTAATAAAGTTAAAACTGATTAAATACGAAAAACCTCTTAAAAAACATGTGCAATTACGACCTATGACGAAAAACCTCACCAAAAACTTTTACAGAATGTGAAAAACCTCTCTTTGAGATGACATGTCTACTTCAATTTTACTAGCTTTAGGGTCTACTTTCAGTAGAGTATACTGGGTTTGTTTGGTTTAATCATGTTTACAAAACACCATCGTTATCAAAATACGAAACAAGCATGTAAATGTAAACAACAAACTCGTATATATAACAAACAAACAACAAGCATGCATCAATAAAAACCCGACTACACCACCATTTACTGATCGTCTAGTAGAAATTATTCGATCAAAAGTAGAAATTTGGTACTACCTTCAATGGTATTACATTTATAAGACTACTTGCTTACGAATATATATAAAATAAAAACGAGCAAAATTTGAAGACACCAATAGACCAACTTTCACGACGCTAATGAATAGACCGTAAAAACCATATCCATAAACTTGCAGACCTGTTCTATGACCAAAAAAATGAACACATATCAAAACATAACCTCAAAAAAGTTCAAATCGAAGTTTTTGAACGTTTTTATTCAGCAGTTTATGAATTACGAGCATTATAACAAGTAAAAATTACGTCAAAAAGATATATCAAACAAGAAAGTTTGCAAATGATATGGAATACACTTCAAAATACGAGTATAAAACATTTGTTTAATGATTGTTTGGTTGGTTTTCCATTAAGTCCTATATAGATAAAACTGTTTGTGTGGATTAATCTGTCTGTATAGATTGAAAAGGTTTTTGGGGGTGTTTTCTCATAGATAGAAGTGGCGTGTTCTTTTTATTTCGGAGGGCTTGGTTTGGAAAAAAAAAACTTGGCTTTCTACATAAAGCTCCTCCAAGAAGCTTATTGAACATAATTAAGAACTTTGCAAGCTGAACATACCATATAAGTTCAGCACAAGCTTAACTTTGTTAAATATAAGCCCACATGAACCAAAGATATAAAGGGTGTGTGCACACAAAAGATTTATACTACTGATTGAATGACTGTAAGTCACTACAACAAAATCGGGTTTATAGGACGAGTGGACGACAAATGTATCTAAATGTCCTAATAAACTGCTTTATAATTACTTAAAGTTAATAGGACCAAACAATTGCCCATCATATGTGAAGGCGTTCTATCAAAAAATTAGGACAGAACTTTTGAAAAAGACCGATAGGATTTCAAAAAGTTCCTTAAAAAGTCATTAAGACGCCCGGAATCGTCTTATTAACTTATTATACCACTTTTACATAGGACATGCTAATATGCTATAAACTTAAAGTCCTAGTCTATTGCCACATTTAGGGGGTAGTTTATCAACTAATCGGTAACATTCTTGGCCATCAAAAGTTCAAAACAGATTGTTGGTAAACATGCTAATCGCGTAAATGTCTTCTCCCTAACTTGCTAGGTAAGGGGCTGTTTCTTTACCTCTTAACAGTTCCATTAAGAAGCATCATCTGAATCGCTAAGAGGTGAATCTTGTTTGGTAAAAAATAAGTCTCTTAATGGTTCCAAAAGCATCCGAATCATTTTGTATCCTTGGCCTCCCTTAACCACCCTTAACCATTCACAACCCTAATTTCATTTTGAATAATTACCAAACAATTATATTTCATTTTGTATGATATGATAAAAGCTTCTTAATCATTTTGACCACTTAATCATTATGCACCAAACCATTCAGCAACTGCCAAACAGCACTTAAAGATTCTTGGTTTTTTGTCATGCTCAGCTAATAAGATAAGTGACACCCGATAAGCATTTACCAAACGGCCCATTAGACACATTTAGCACACTATTCTATGAAACCGATTTTGTTCTAGTGAGTATCAATTATACATCAAATTTTTCCATACAAAACTACAAATTCTATGAGCAAAGAGATCAAGATTGTTTAGGGGGTGTTTGGATGAGCTTATTGACTTATAACTTATTACCGGTGTGGAAAAGCGCTTTTCATAAGCTGATAAGTTAAAAAAATTTACTTCTTAAAAAACAATTTATCTCCGGTTTGGCACCGGATAAGTTGTTTTACCCAAACACTCAGATTGACTTATCACCGGTGCCACACCGGAATAAGTCAATAAGTTGTTTTGATAGCTCAAACAAACACCCCCTTAGAATGAAATCTTTAACCAATCATCAGTAATTCAATGCAAAAGTATCAAACTCATGAAATCTCAAATGAATTCCATACAACAAAATCAAGAACAGCTAAACATATAAAGTATGCATATATATATATATATATAGATATGGGGGCCTAATCAAATAAGAACCGATTAGTTTGTAGAAACTGTAAGAACTAATGTGGAACAACCATTTTAAATAACATAAAGGAAAAGTTGGTAAAATTGGATATCACAACGGGTAACACAATGAGTATCACAGTGGTTATCACAATGCATCTTATATGTATTTGTGTATCACACTAAGGGTATCATAATGGTATCACATAATTGTATCAAGGTGGATTGTGGACGTAGAGAAGAGAGAAGAAGAGAGTTTAAAATATCCAAAATGCCCTTTCATCAAAAACTTAATCAAAATTATGAATTATAAGTTCCCTAATTTAACCATTGATTTGTGGTTAAGCTTGGTTGTTACAGTTTCCACAAACTAATCATATCTTCCTTGAATTGCCCCCGATAGATAGATATGTGTATATATATATATATATATAAACTTCAAAACTTAAGAAATGAATCAATCATTATACCTTGTGTTTCCTATTAAGCCATCTTGCTGCTGCTCATAATTCCAGAAAGCAAACCCAATACTGCAAAAGCCAACAAAGGGCTAACATCCAAAGTATCGAATAATGGAGGGATAATGTTCCTAAACAGATTCAAATAAGGATCACACAAATCACGAATGGCTGATAATGGCTGTCTATCCCATGGAATATTCGGAAACCAACTCAACAAAACCCTAACCAGCAAAACCCCACTGTAAATATCTAGCCATTTCGCCATTCCGGCGGCCACAACCGTCAACGGCGTGTGCAGACGACCCGACCGCCCACTCATGGTGGCGAAAAACAAAGGGCCGGTGATGGAGAGTAGGTTTTTTTGAAGGTTCGAATTCACGGCGATGGCGGAGAGTTTCTGAGCGAATACTTTGGAAGCTGTGAGGGCAATTGCGACTAGGGTTGTGATTGTTCTAGTGGAGCCGGTGAGTAGCGATTCCGCCGGTGGAATTGGAGTTACAGTAAACGAAGATGACGATGACGATGACGATGAAGATGAAGCGATAATTAGGGGTTTCTTAGGGTTTGTGAAAGAAAAACGAAGGGATTTTGAAACAAAAGGGGATTTAGGTTTAGAAAGGGAGACAATTGAAGGTCTGTGAGGATGAAGGAAGGTAGGGTTTTGGAGGATTAGGGTTTGGGAAGCCATTAAAGATAGAGAAGAAGAAGATGAGGAACAAGAAGCCATATTTCCAATAGATTTTTTCTACGCCTCAAATCTTTAAACTTTTGTTTAAACACTTGTGTAATGATGATTCTAGAACCTTTCTAACCATTTTACAAGTATGAAAAATAGCAAAAATGATCCCTCATGTTTGGAAAAAAGTAAAAATAAGTCCCTTATGTTTGTTACTACCATTGCCATCTTCTCATAATAAAAAGGAAAAAAAAATAGATCAAAATGTAAGGAATGTTTTGTTGGTCTTTATTTTGTATTAATTAATAATTTCACATTGTAATCGCGTTTTCAACTTATGTGAGACTTATTGATATTTATGACTTTTGTTGATTAATTAATAATATAACTTGATAAACTTAACATTCGTATTATCAGTGGTTACAAAATATTTAACAATTACCAGTCAAAATGGGTATAAAAGATGAAGAATTAAGCATTTGTTACAATAACCGGAAGGAAAACAAGATATGATTACACTACATAGGAATTAGGCTAGATTTCATTCTACTGTTAAGAATTTTAGAGCCTTTCAAGATCCCATAACAACCATTTTAAACTTGATTAAATATTACTAGTTAAAAAATGATTATATTCATAAAGTTTACATGTTTAGACATGACCAGCGCGAACCACAAAGCTGCTCTACCCCATGCCGAAGAGAAGAACTGAAAACTAATAGATAAGCAAGCCTAAACCGTGAAGACGGGATTGTGGGAGAGCAATACAAGCGTCGTCTAAACTGAATCAACGAACTTTCCATCGAGTTTATCTTCGAATATGTTGCACCAACCTATAGTAAAGCTTGATAAGAATCACCACCCTTCTCTGCTTTTCGATCAACATTTGTAAACAAAACTTGCAATGATAGTTTAACGAATGTTATTTTTTCTTTGTTACAATCTTATCCATGTCATAAACTCCAAATGTTACTTCTGCAAGCTCAAGCTCGATTGCTCATGTCAATATTTGATACAACTATGACTAATATAACTGTTGATGGATTGGTGCAAAAGCAGATTTTGGTTATTATTTGAATTTACATTTGATACACTAGGTTTTAATTATAACCCATTTTATACTAACAAGCTTGTTCTTCTATGTTTGGAACTTCTAAATTATACAATTATGGGTAAAAAGAAATTCTTAACAAGTTTCAAATTGAAGATAAATCTCAAGAATATATACTTTAAGTGACTTAAATAAATCTTTATTCGATTTGCGTTGTTAATTGCCTAACAAATTTAATTTAGAAAATGATATATTTGTGGAAGTTCATTTTTTATGGTAGATTGAAACGTGTATTTTCACTTTTTGTTTCTATAGAACAATGACTAATTTTGTTCCATGGCAAAGAAATGTTGTCTTGTCTTTTCTCTTTTAACAGCTGTTATTTTCTCAAACTCTTGAAAAAGACGAAAATCGGATGATTTTGAGAAATATTTGCGATACATTTACAAATTATATTTGGCAATTAACACGCATTATCGAGCATAAGGGTGAGCAATTGATTCGCAAGAACCGGCCCGAACCAAAACTGAACCGGCACCGGTATAGTCCAACCGGTCCGGTTTTCGGTTCTTCAAATCCTTCATTTTCGGTACCCGTTCTAAACCGGTTCAGTGCCAATATTTCGGCTAATTAACGGGGACCGGCCCGGAAGTTTAAGTGACAATCTAATCCTAATTTAATCAAGAAAGTTCAAGAGACAATCTTATTTCAATTAATGATTATCTTAATTTCCAAAAACAATACATATTTTAATAACCAATCTGAATTAATCAAGGAAGTTTAAAAAAGCACTTTGCAAAACAAACCCCTCTCCCCCATTTAGCACTAGTGCTAGAGTTTTAAACGAGTATCGGACTAGTTTGTTGACATTTATAGTTGAAGCTTTGTTGTGCACCTAAAATTGGGTTAGAAACTCTAGAAAGCCAATAATAGACGACATTTTGAAGGACGATTATATAGCTTTGGATAAAAAAAATCAATTTTTGTTTTATTTTAAAAGAAGTATTACTTTTTACTAAATACTAACAATCTTTTTGGTTTTGTGTTTATATAGAGATTGCACAAACTTTAAACAAAGTAGATAACAAAGTAATGGGGAAGATGGCAATGGAAAATTAGAGTATGATTTTTGTTGGTTGATTTGGTATTAAACTATGAATATTTTGGGATTACCACACAGTGATGCCATGGATTAAAAATATTCACGGAATACTTCATAGTGATGTCATGGATTAATATATTTAAAAAGTTGTAAAACAACAAAAGAAATTGGATGAATTACTGCAGTGATGACATGGACAAAAGAACAAAAATACTAATCGGTTCCTACAGGGTTTTCACCGGAAAGCTGGGACCGGCATCGGCACCAGCACCAGTATTGCCTATACGGTCCGGTTCTCGGTCATAAGAGTCTCTCATTTTTGGTTCCGGTTCGGGCCAAATGCTCACCGGCGAGCATGATTTAAGTCACTTTGAATATAATTTAGTATCCTTTGGTTGTTAACGTTTATTGCTTCTTACCATCTCCAAGGGATTTGTTTATAAAACATTTACCACCTCCGTTAACTAAACGCTTACGGTTTCTTACTTAGGTAAGAAATGTGTACCAGTAAAAAATGATGGTCTTTATTAACAATCATATTGGATCATTTTTCTAAGTGAGAATCTTACCTTTCAAATTTGCTAATTAATAATCTTACGCAGTAAGTAAAAATGATAGACGGGGACGTTTGGTTCGCAGAATGATTTATGAAGGAATGAGATCTGTCAAATGAATTGGAATCTGGAGGGAATTGGAACGGAATGTTATCAGGTTTGACCAAGTATTTGGTTGACAGGAATGAAATGTAATATGTCAAATGAATTGGAATCTGTCTGTTTGGTTTACAAAGGAATTAGAATGAAATAATAGAAATTGACAAAAATGCCCTTTCTTTGATTTTCTTTTTAAATCTTAAATATAAATAATAACAACGTTAACATATAAACTAGAAAAAAAAATATATGTAAATTATCATTATTTCCATGTATATGTTTGCAACATCGACGCGGCCACGTTTGAAGGCGGGTTTTGGCGCTATCATCAGAGATCATGGAGGTAATTTCATCGCTGCTAAAGCTACTCCTATGCACTCTCTCCCGCAGGTTCGCGAATGCGAGGCGTATGCTCTTAGGGACGCTATCTTATGGGCACGCGATCAGGGTTTGCCCAATGTTTTATTTGAAACCGATGCCAAAATTGTCGCGGACGCCATCTACGACCCGAATCGTGACATCTCGGAGTTTGGTGATATTATCTACGATATTCGGCGAATCTTAGAAAACCATGCGAACTACTCGGTTCATGCAATTAGGAGACAAGCCAACGAAGCGGCTCACTTAACTGCAAGACACTCTCGTTTTTTATCTTGTCCACAAGTCTTTGATGCTACCCCGTTTTTTCTTTCGCATTGTATTATTGAATTTTGCAATTATCACAAGGTTAATGAAAGGATTGTTCCTCGATTGGGTGATGGCAATGCTATAGCCTGATCGTGGACTTAATCATTCCGATTTCAAAAAAAAAAAAAAATTAGGTATTTGAATTATAATTAAAAAATAAAAATAAAAATTATGTGACCCATTTTCCCCATCTTCTTCCCCATCTAAACCCTTTTTTTTCCTTCCTCGAGTCATCTCTTCCCCATTGTAAGCATCATGGCAGCACCCCTTTTTTCCTCCTTCTTCCCCATCATAACCCAGTCCAGATCGTAACCCATATCTATATCAAGAACAAAAATGGAGAAGGAAGAAGTCGATCTAAATATAGTAACAAAATTATTAAGGAGTCGATCGATGAACCAGTCCAGATCGTAACCCACATCTTCGATCTGTAGAGACAGTAACACATCTTCGTAAGTCATAACCCACATCTTCGATGAACCAGTCCAGACCGTATCCATGTCTTCGATCGATTGTAACAACAGTGTTCACTTGATGTGGAGATGGAGAAACAGAAGGAACAGATCGTACGATGAGAGAGGAGAAAAAAATTCTTGCAGTTCAATCGATGAAAGAAGAAACGGTGTTCATTCGATGAAGAAGCAAGGGTCGTTCCATAGGTGAAGCAGTAATGTGAATGGGTGGTGGGGCTAGGTTTTAAGATATAAAGAGGGTATTTTTGTCATGTTTAAAATTTTGGATGGAATGGATTTCAATTCCATCTATTTAGTGAAGGAATGATGAAATCCACAAATGAAGGAATCTTTGGAATTCAATTTCATTCCTTAGGTAACCAAACGTTGGAATGGAATTGACCATTCCAATTCCATCAGATTCTGGCAAACCAAACAAACCCCTTACATGATTAACACTTACCGATAAAAGACATTTATACTGTTATTTTGACGACCGAAAATCTTATCCTGTGAATGCTTACCCAGTTTAAGTTCATAAAATAGATTATTGGTAAATATCTTTTACTCGGTAGAGGGAGGTTCAAGGGAAAACGCTAAAAAAAGAGAAAACCGAAGAACACCCTGGGTGGCTTCCACGTGGACGGTATGCACTAATGCATACCGGTAACTTGTAACATGCATTAGTGA
Organism: Silybum marianum; assembly: GCA_036898165.1. Classification (NCBI taxonomy): domain Eukaryota; kingdom Viridiplantae; phylum Streptophyta; class Magnoliopsida; order Asterales; family Asteraceae; genus Silybum; species Silybum marianum. Next base: position 3,690,469 of record CM072531.1, read on the forward strand.
ATATTCATCAATGCATCTGTAATGATAGATGCATTGATGCATAGGAACAAAAATTACCGGTATGCATTAGTGCATACCGTCCACATGGAAGCCTGCCAGAGTGTTCTTCAGTTTTCTTTTTTTTTTTAGCGTTTTCCCTTGAACCTCCCTCTTACACGGTATATATCAACCATGTAGGAGCCTTCTCCCTGCTTATCTTTGTAAAGCACCTTGGTCATCTCCCTTTGGGAAATAAAAGGTTTCTATGCCTAATGTAATCAAATATATCAAAAATATGCTCCATAATAACACTCTTTAAAATACATACCTCAACTCTTATTTATGTTTGGTACCAATCAACTGCAACAAGTACACACAACTAACAAAAGTCTTATTATCTGCAGCTACACCATTAATGATAATAAGACGATAAATAAATTAAAAAAAAAAGTATGTTCAAAACCTGCCAAATTCAAATAAACAAATAAAACATAATTTTGATTGATTAATGAGAACAAACAACAAACAGATATAAAAAAACTCCATTTTCGTTCTTTTTTTTTTATCGCATCTTCTTAATCTGCTCTAGATTGACCAGCACGCGAAGACAAAATAATACCAACGATAAGACCGTATAGGGCCAGAGCTTCGGCAAAAATGAGGATAAGAATCATACCCACGAATAGCTTTGGCTGTTGGGCGTTGGCTCTGTTAAAATAGACGTAAATATTCAGCAGATATTTGTTATTTTCTGAAATTTTCATTTTGCCAAAAAGAAATCATAAATTCATGAGTTGATTTGATTTAACTAAATCAAAAGAATCCAGTATATCCTACTCGAAAATAGGGTCTGTTTGGGGAGGGGGGGTATGCAGATATGTCCTCTATCCTCAAAGGGTGGAGCGATTATTTCCATACAAGTCTCTCATAATTGTACAAAAATGTGAGCGAAAAAGAAATAAGAAATAGTACACAACAGAAAGGCAAATTAAAACATATAAAAAAGTAAGAAAAAGCACAAACTAATAAATGCCCCGCCCTCAACCTCTCAAAAGGCTTGTTTGTTAGCAGCTTAATGAGCTTAATGGGGACTAACAGTTTATTCGGTCAGCTATGCATGATTGTTTGGTAGTGGCTTAATGATTATAGAAAGTGGTTTAACCAGTAAGCTTCTAGGGGGAAGATTTATGCCGAAAGCCAAGTATTTTTTTTTTCCAAACATGTCCCTCCCAATTAAAAATCACGCTCCTTCCATCTGTGAAAGAACACTCCCAAACACAAACCTTCCCAACTTATACAGACAGATTAATCCACACAGACAACTTTATCCATACAGAACTTAATAGAAAACCAACCAAACAGTCCCTTAGGGCCTGTTTGTTAGCAGCTTAATGAGACTCGCTACTTATTCGGTCAGCTATACATGACTGTTTGGTAGTGGCTTAATGATATAGAAATTGGCTTATTCAGTAAGTTTTTAGGAGGAAGCTTTATGCAGAAAGCCAAGTTTTTTTTCAAAACCTGTACCTCCCAATTAAAAACACGCTCCTTCCATCTATGAAAAAAGCCTCTAAAACAAAAACTTTCACAATCTATACATACAGATTAACCACACAGACAGCTTTATCCATACAGGACTTAACGGAAAACCAACCAAACAGCCACCCAATCATGAAGCAAAAACTCAATAATGATAACTACACATGAAAAAAGAAAATGACTTGCATCTATGGTAAAAAAACCCTAAGGGGGCGTTTGGTTTGATGGAATGGTTTTGAAGGATTTGGATTTCGTAAAGGGATTTGGATTTGGAAGGATTTGGAATATTTGGTGTGATTGGTTTTGTAAGATTTGGAATGGAATTGGATTCCACTCTTTATAATTAATTTACAAAAACAAATTAAATAATTATAAAAATGGTTAAATTACATTCTTATCAATTGATTATTACAAAACAAATGTTTTTAACATTTTTTAAAGCATTATCATACACAATCCTACGAATCCCTTGAAATACCAAGCACCCCCGAGGGATTTCAAAATCCTATGTTTATCGGATTTCAAATTCAGGAAATTATTTCAAACAAAAAATGGGATCATAATGGAATTCAATTCACAAATCCCTCCAAATCCAATCCAATCCCGCACACTAACCGATACCTAAGAAATGCAATTCCCAATTACGAACATAAAGACCAAAAATCAGAATCAATTCGAGTCAAAGCTCACAAACAAAGTTTGATGGCATCTAATCATCTAGAAAAGACTAAGGGGCTGTTTGGCAGTTGCTGAATGACTAAGTGGTCAGAATGATTAAAATTTAAGAGGCTCTTATGATATAATGCAAAAATGAAATATAATTGTTTGGTAATTGTTCAGGATGTAATTAGGGCTCTTAATGGTTAAGAGAGGTCCATGATATAAAATGATTCAGAGAGATTTGGAACCATTAAGAGGCAGACTTAGTTTTTCCCAAACAGGATTCACTTCTTAGTGACTCAGAGGCTGCCTCTTAATGGAATTGTTAAGAGGTAAACAAACAGCCCCTAACTAGTCTCAAAACCAATAAAGCTCAATTTACAACAAGGCTTCACATGTTATAACTTTAGCATAAAGATTACTTAAAGTGGTTTGATCTGTCACCAAGTTATTTACATTTTTGAAGATTTGTACTTCTTGATTTTTGACTTGAGAGTAAACAAGTGGAAGGTTTTGTTAAACATTTTGTTTAATGCTCGTTAAATTATATCATCAAAGTTCTTAGGGACCACAACACACGCAAGTTTGTTGGAACTATATACACATCCCCCATTCACCAAATTTACACTTCCAACCCCCAAGTCTAAACCTAAACAATACAAGTTAAGTCTCATTAATTAACACAATCACTTCATCAATTACAATTACCCAAACCCACAAATAACTTAACTTTTCATGTTCTTTCTCTTCAACCATAAAAGAAATAATTCATAGTATAATATAACAGTTGTTTACTAGTACTTTTGTAACATAAAACATCAAGAAAAAAAGAGTTGTATGTTGCATTTGATGTAGAAAATATTAATTTGTTTAACATCGTGGTTCATTAATTATCTTTCACGAATAATAAAAATAATTGATGACAAAGTGAGTTGTTTTAATTACTTGGGATTAATGTGAGTCAAATTTTGGTTTATTCATCATGATCAAATATAAGGATAAAAAAGTTAATGTATTCAATATATATCAATCCTAAACATCATCTCTTACATACTTCTCTTGATATACTTTTCATCTCAATATCTCACCGGGCCCAATAAAAGCCCAGTCAAACCCCGGTTTTTGCCCCCAAACCCAGTTTAATCACAAACAAAAAATAGTAGTTAGAGGCTTGAAAACCCCTTTTTGTTCCTCTTTCTTTCTTCTAGCTTCAACTAAGACAATTCTAGCCGGTTTTTTTCTTATGATTCTTTCTATAATTATACTATTTTATCCTTAAAAACTACCCGAGGGGATATTTTTGGGAAACTCATTTTAGGTGAGTTGGTATAAATAAAAAGTGCAAACAAATTATATAAGAATAGATCATGTATGTATGTAAGCTAAAACATACAAGATAATGAAGGACATATGATATGACGAAAAGAAATGGTAAAGGTGTGAAAGTTGCTTGAAAATTGACATGGATACCCTCCCTAAGTCCGTACTTAACATTAATATATCTTTGTGGATTATGTTATGTAAATTTCTATTATCTTATTTAACTATCCATGTTTCTTCAATAACATATCTTTTTTTCTTCTAAATATGAGTATTTCATTAATCAATTAGTTGATTTGAATCACGATAAGCCATAACATAAAGTAAGATATAATCGGCATTTTATATGTGTTGAATCTTCAAATGTTTTTTTTTTAATCTCTGGCTTTATGTATTCTTTTTGTTATTAATAATACATGGGCATATGAGATATTGAGATGGAAAGTATATCAAGAGGATTATGTAGAAATTGGTGTTCAATACTGAGAACACATTGAATATCCTATCCTTATATTTAATCGGGATAAATAAACCAAAATTTGACCTTACAATAACTCCAATTAATTAAACAAACCACTTTGTCATCAATTACTGTGATCATCTGGGAAAAGATAATTAATGGATCGAAGTGTTGAACAAACTATGATTTCCTATATCAAATGCAACATGGAAATTTTTTCTTGTTTGATGTTATGATAATACTAGTAAGCAACTGTTATATCATAATATGAATATAATGATATTATTTATTTCATGGTTGAAAAGAAGAATATAAGAAAGAAGAATTATATTTATGAGTTTGGGTAACGGTAATTAATAAAGTGATTGAGTTAATTAACGAATACTTAACTAATTTGTATTGTTTACGTATAGCCGTCCTGGCTTGCTTAGAGGTTGAAAGTGTAAATTTAGTTAATGGGGAATGACGATAGAGTTTAAACAAACCAAACAAACCCGCCTTTGTTGTGGTCCGTAAAGACTTGGATGTCATGATATTAATGAGAACTAATGTTTAACAAAACCCACCACCCGTTAACTCTCAATTCAAAAATCAAGAAATACAAATCTTCAAAAGTTATCTAAAACCTGAGGAACCCTAACCAATCTACAAATGTTATAACTATAGCATAATGTACTTTTGATGCGGTGCTAAACGTTGCCATGTTATCCCTATTCCAACAAACCTTGTAAGACTACACACTATTAAAGAATTAGTCCTCCAAAAGAACAAAAGCAAGGGAGATGACGGAAGCCTTTTTTCTATTAGCACAATTAGCATGCATCATATTAGGGGATCATCTATATTATGTTAACAACCGTCTATCTTGGATCCATCTTCAATGAAATAGATCAATTTTTTGAACTTCTCTAACTAAGAATTTCATGACTTGAAGGTTATGGTTAGCACAAATATGCATCAAACACAATTACAATTTTGTACTCCCTCAGTTCCAAAATAAATATCCACAATAGAAACTGCAGACGGTTTTAGACATGCATAATTATTACACTTTTTAGTTAACCAAATGACAACTTTACCCGATCAAATTATATCTCTTCACAACTCTTAGGTATTTCTACATTAATTAGGGAAGACTTGAGAATTTAGTTATCTAGTTTTGAAATTGGACACTCCCTCCGTCCCAAAATAAGTGTCCACATTAGAAATGGCACACGGTTTCAGACATGGAGAATTATTACACTTTTTAGTTAACTAAATGACAACTTAATCCTTAATTAGTTTATCTCTTTTCACAACTCTTAAATATTTATACATTAATTAACGATAAATTTGATGATTTAGTCATCTATTTTTGAAGCCGTACTATCATTTTGCGAAAAACATAAATAGAAATGTGGACACTTATTTTGGGACAGAGGGAGTAACTGACTGATTCAGATTCATATCAATTATGAATCAAGAAGAATACCTGACACCAGCATCACCAACAATTCCAATCGCCATTCCTGCAGAGAGACCAGCAAGACCACAAGCCAAACCAGAAGAAAGATGTGCATAGCCATCAAACAGATAATATGATTTCGCCTTAGGGTTAATTCCAGTACTGATGATAACAGCAATAATCAAACCATAAATACCAAGCACACCAGCCATAACCACAGGAACAATAGACTTCATCACCAGCTCAGGCCTCATCACACCCATCGACGCCACACCTACACCACTCTTCGCTGTTCCATATGCCGCTCCCATACCTGCACAAATCAATCAGCCAAAAAACTTATAATTCAATTTTTCCAGATCCACAATTTTATAAGAAAATACAAACCCAATAAATGTTACAATCTTACAAAATGGTTTTCATGTAACAAATCTGAAACATTCGGGGTGCGTTTAGTTAAAGAAAAATTTCCTGTTTTTTAGGAAAAATTTCCACAGAAAATGAAAATTTGGAAAACACGTTTAAAACATCAAACACAAACACATACACACACTTTCCCACACACACACATTCACCGCACACCCTTTCTAATTTGAAAAAAAAATGGAAAATGAAAAGTGGTAGAAAATGCACAACCAAACGCGTTTTCTAATTTTCTAAAAATGAAAAATGAAAACTCCACCATTTCAACACGTTTTCTAAAATTTTCATAGAAAACTGAAAATGAAAACTCAACTACATTTTCTGAGAACGTTTTATTGGAAAATGAAAATAGTTTTCGCTAACTAAACGCACCCTCAGTGTTCATGCCCTCAGTGTTCATACAGGACCTTTTTGTGTGGAAAAAGCATGAAAAACACTTTATATGAAACACACACAAGAGCAAAAACACATCAAACAACATGAATTTTAACTTAAAATCAAACTCGCTAAATGGTTTGGATTGGTTTTCACTGGTTTTGTAATATTTATAGGATTTGTATTTGAATATGATCTTCTCAAGTATCTAATCAAACATAAAAAATAAGCGATTAAAGTAAAGTTATCATAAATCGAATATTTCTAGAATTACAATCTGTTCGTTCTACATCCAATTCGAAAATTCTCAATATACGAATTTGTTCAAAACGTAAGAATTCAACATCATGTCAATATCTACGCATAAGTAATGGATTAATCGATGATAAATTAATGAACTAAAAGTGTGTGTATGAAGAAATTAGGGATTTTGATGACGTACATGAGAAGACAAGAGCAGCAGCTGCACCGAGGAAACCAAAGAAAGGAGCAGTTTCATCACCGCTGAATCCTGAATCCGCCATTGTTAATTAACAGATTTTCGATTGAAATCGATCGGATTTTGAGCGGAAAAGTGGAACCAGAAAGTTTTAGATCTCTTTTTTTTGTGTGTGTGTGTGTGTGTGTGTGTTTGTTGTTCAACACTTGTCCTCCTGGAGATCACGAGAAGACAACTTTTGAGAAGATTTTATCGAATTAATCAATCAAAATATCGATTGGATCTATCAAAAAGAATTGCAAATAGAACAGATGATGATATTAAGCCCAAAATTCAAAGTTTTTTTTTATTGAAAATAAAAATCAAGATTAGTTATTTATTTAGAAAAGGGATTAATTAGTTATCTTATCACCGGATAGAGGGCTAAGCAACATATTCTTTAAAATCTTTTTTAAATAAAGAATTAAAAGTTAAAATCTTTTTTAAATAAAGAATTAAAAGTTAAAATCTTTAAAATAAATTACATTATTTTCTAATAATTCGTTTTTTCCTTATTTTGAATAATACAATATTGATTATCATATTAAAATATTTCAATCATTTATTAAAATATTATTTCATTTTATTTTTAAAAATTTTTATTGGTGTTCTTGTTTTTTGGATGATCTTTGTATTTGAAGAAAAAAAAATTATTCTTTCTCCTATCTTTTTCATTTTGGAGATAGTTTGGGAAAACTATTGAAGTAAAATATTGGTTCAAAATACTCATTTTGGAAAAGCTGTCGGAAATGCTCTAAGTTTAACCGAAGGAAAGTGTTCAAACTTGAACATTTTTATTTTAGAAAAACTCAAAAACATCTTTTTATTATAATAAATCACATGTGATAATATAAGTCCATCGTATATGACACACATGAGATACTAAATTAGAAACGCCCAGGTTGTGGGCCAAGCCGCCTGCATACCACTAAGCTCCCTCACTTGTATTAATTATCATATGTGATAAGGATGTTTTTTATATGTACTATAATCCATCACATATGATATACATGTGATACTAAATCAGAGACGCAGACGACCTTTGACGAGACCAGATCATGAGCCAAGTCGTTTGCACACCACTAGGTCTCCTCACTTTTATTATCAGTTTATCACATGTGATAAAGACGTTTTCACGTTTTTTTTTGTAAAATAGAGGTGTCTCATTTGAACCTCTGCATAACTTTGTTGTTTTTGCTACTTTAATTTTCTACTAATTTATATTACACAATTTCCAGTTTATTGGTTATTTTACATTTTTCAACTAACTTATCAACTAGTTTTGTCAAACATATTCAGTTCATCAGCTACTTATCAATCACCAGCTAGCTTGTCTCCGATAATTTGACAAACGTAGCCTAAATACACCTCTAATAATTTTTTCATCACACACATCAACATCAATGCTTGTTTTTTCATGTTATAAATATATAATTTGACTTGATTCTACCATAAAAATGAGTGCATATAGCATCACGCAGCTAAATACTTTATACACTCCTACCTATTATTTTCGTTCTCACACATATCAACATAAAGAGTTACTTTTTACATTTTTAATGCATGATTAATTTGACCTAACTGATGCATTTAGCAACACCCATTTGCATTATGTAATTTGATGATTTATTGTTTAGGTAGTATTTTTTTTTCAAAAATGAAAAACCACCAAAACTAGTCAATATACACTTTATTATAAAGAGGGAGGTTCATGCGAGAACGATAACAATTTACGAGAATATAAGAACAATCCTCAGCCAATCATTTTTGTACATGAAAATTTTCATGTACAATATCACATATGATTCATATACAAAATCACATGTGATTTTGTACAAAATCATAAATAATGCGGGTGACTTTCCATACGACTTAAGTGGCCCCAAAAGTCGTCTGCTACAGTTAGTATAAAATCACATGTGATCTTATACATAAAAAAGCTCATCACATTCTCGTAAATTGTTACCGTCCTCATATGAACCCGCCCCTTATTATAAAAGCATAAACAAAAAACGTTGCAAAAACAATCCTTCAACTTCTTATATCTGTAATAACATATTCATTGCAAAAAACCATGGTCTTAATCTGCAGTAACAGCATATTCACTAATGAATAATTTGATCAAGAAATTCAGGTGATGCCAAATTCAAACGAAATTTAAGATAAACAAAAAAAAAATAAAAAAAACATGATTTTAATTGATTAAGGAGGACAAACAACAACAGACATAGAAAAAGAAATAAAAAAAAACTTCCAATTTTTAATTGTTATCTCATCTTCTTAATCAGCTCTGGATTGACCGGCACGTGAAGATAAGATGATACCAACGATGAGACCGTATAAAGCAAGAGCTTCCGCAAAAATGAGGATAAGAATCATCCCCACGAATAGCTTCGGCTGCTGGGCGTTGGCTCTGTTAAAATACGAACAAATATTTAGCAGACAAACAGATTCTCTAAAATAGGGAAAATACAGATTTTGGGCTGTTTTTTGCTACAACAGAAAATAATATTTTATTAAATATTTTGGATATTATTATAATAGGGTTCAGTTCCAGTGAGAAGGGTAAGAATGGATCTTCACCCTTGGATGCACATTAGGATGAGATGCACCGAGATGAGATATACCGAGATGCATCGGATCAATCCCCGTATCAAACGCGATTCATGGATGGGTTTGAGATAAAAAGTGATCAAGGGTCGAGATCTCTTCTTACGCTTCTCATCTTTAACTTTTCTTCTCACGTGATCTCATGCCTATTATAATAATGAAATCAATCTTTGTAATACCGTAATAAAGAAACTGTTGGAGTCGAATGTAAGTTTTTTTATGCTCCATTTTGGAGATTTTGTTGAAGGAGATGTTGTAAGTTATTTATTATTTTGAAATCTTTCATTTTGCCAAAAGAAATCACAAATCCTCGAGTTGGTTTCAGATAAACTAACTAAATCTAACGAACCCAATACATCCCATAGGGTCTAGAGGTGGCATATTTGTCCTCTATCCTAAAGGGTAGGGCAGTTGTTTCCGTAAAAACCTTTGCATTGCAAAAGTGTGAGCTAAAGAAAAAAAAGACATTGAAACATATAAAAAGTACGTAAAAGTACACGTCCTTCCATCAATCGTCAGACTCTGTTATCCTATATGTCAGCTCCCTAACCCTCCCTATATGTCCCACCCTCAACCTGGGCTGTTTGTTAGTTGCTGAATGGTTTGGTAAAAAATGATTAAGTGGTCAAAATGATTAAGAGGATCTTATAATGTAGTGCAAAATGAAATATAATTGTTTGGTAATTGTTCAAGATGTAATTAGGGCTCTTAATGGTTAAGGGAGGTCCAATATACAAAATGATTCAGAGGGTTTTGGAACCATTAAGAGGTAGACATATTTTTTGCCAAATAGGATTCACCTCTTAGCGATTCAGATGTTGCCTCTTAATGAAACTGTTAAGAGGTAAACAAACAGCCCATTCTTCTTTATCCACACTAGCTACATACCCTACACCTAACTACCTAAGTCTAATACCCTAGTTTTGTGGCTTCAAGAACTCCTATCAAAGTTCATATCCTTGAAAATACTGTCATCATGACATTACTTTAATTTAAAAAAGTAAAAGATATGATGTTTCAAGGCATATAATGAAAATCACATAAGGTTTGATGATATATATATATATAGGCTTAGGATCGTTTGAGAAGGAGAGTTAAGGTGAGAAGCGTAAGAAGAGATCTGAACTATTGATCACTTTTAATCTCATACATATCCGTGAATTGCACCTTAGAAGGGAGTTGATCTAGTGCATCTCAGTGCACCTCACCTTGGTGAATCTCATCCTAATGGCCATCCAAGGGTGGAGATCCCTTCTTACGCTTCTCACCGGAGCCCAAGTGCCCAACCCTATATATATATATATATATATATATATTTGTTTCTAGTTCAGCTTGATGTAAGAAAAGTGAAATTTACAATGATTTATGGTGATCCGAAAAGAATACGACTCGAAAGAAATGCCAGATGAGGTGAGTTGATAAATGTCAAACTTGAAATGTCATGAACAGCCAACATTGTGATATTTGTTCTCATTGATCATATTCTATTTGTATGTTTCCTATAAGTATACTGCAATTATATTCATTATAAGCACCATACGAATAGCCATGAGAAAATTAATGCGAGAAGGCAGCAATAGCGTTTGAAGACGAAAATTTTTCCCATCATTCTCGTTTCGTACTGAATCAATCAGACGGGTTTAACCAGAAAAAACAAATTTAGGGGATGGATGCACAAAAGAATAGGTTCAATAACTATATACTAAATAAATATGTTATATTTTTTATTATTACTACTACTAATACTATTATTATAACATTAAAGATGTTTTTAGCGTGTGGTTGGAGTTGAAATTTTTTAGTTTTCAATTGGCCCGACATTTTTAGTGTTTTTTAATGGTCGGGTAACAAGCTAATAAAGGTCAAATATGACTTCAGAAAATATGCACAAATATTACTAATTCATGTATATCAAACCATGACTATTGTCTACCTGACCAACCATACATAAAAAATCCACTATTTCAGTATCTTAATGATAGATTCCCTATTCTATGTTGAACTCAATTTCTGTTTTAACTTGGGTATTCATATTTTGTAAATTACTTTTGATGCACTGCTAATAGTTCAATGAACAACAAGGCTTTTCAAATGTTAACTTTAGCATAAAGATGACTTAAATTTGTTTGCTCTCTCGCTAACAATAACTAAACCAAAATAATGTAAGTTCACCAATCAATACCCGTTTGCTTGATCAATACAACCTAGGGTCTGTTTGTTAGCAGCTTAATGAGCTTAATGGGACTCAACTTATTCGGTCAGCTATACATGACTGTTTGGTAGTGGCTTAATGATACATAAAGTGGCTTATTCAGTAAGCATCTAGGGAAGAGCTCCATGCAGTAAGCAAATTTTTTCAAACCTACCCCCTCCCAATTAAAAGACATGCTTTTTCCATCTATGAAAGAACTCTTCCAAACATAAACTTTCTCAATTTATACAGACAGATTACTCCACACAGACATCTTTATCCATACATGATTTAATGGAAAACAAACCAAACAGCCCGCTACTCTCATACAAAACCAGTTTTTATTTTTTTTATTTTACTTGATATCTATGTGTTTTCAAGATTAACCCTTCTGCCTCTCCTTAACATGACCCTTATGTTGCCATGTTATCCCTATTCCTCAAGTGTAGTATGACAACAACACTATCAAAACATCCATCCTCCAAAAACAAAAGCCAAGAACAAGATGATGGAAGTCTTTTCCTATTAGCACAACTTGTATGCATCATATATGAGGTCCATCTATATTATCTAACCACAATCGACTCTAGATCCAAACCAAACAAGCCCAGTATATCCCACCCAAAAGTGGGATCAGGGTGAGGTGTATGCAGACCTCAACTCCACTTCTAAGAGTAGAGTGGTTATTTTCACGTGTTTCTATGAAGACCTCCAGCTTGTACAAAGTGTGCAAAAAAAAACAGATATAGCTTGCTCAAAAAATTTGCAGAAGAAAGAACATAAAAAGAAAAACTTGAATACAAGAAAGGTACTGCTAAAATTTGAAAAGATGAGTTAGAAGTAAGCAACCAAACATCAAACACACAAACCAACAAACAGAAAACACTAATGGAAGCAGGTACACGAAAACATAACCAAGGTGAGAAGATAACTACACACCCTTGTCTTGCCTAGAATTTGGGCTAGCTATACAGACCCCCTAATCTGCTACCATAATTTATGTGTTTCCAAAAGAGGTTGCTTGGTTGGTTTTCCATCGATTCATGTATGGATAAAGTTATCTGTATGGATTAGAAAGATTTTTGTTTGGAGGGTTTTTTCATAGGTGAAGCGTGTTTTATCAATCATTCAATTGCGATGGGTAGGTTTGTAGAAAACTTGGCTTTTTGCATAAAGCTCCCCTCGGAAGCTTGCTGAATAAACCACTCTCTGTATCATTAAGCCACTACCAAACACTATTAGTCATGTATAGCTCACTGAATACGTTGCGAGTCCCAATAAGCTCTTTTAAGCTGCTAACAAAAAGGCCCTAAGTCAACTCTAGATCATCTTTGATAAACAAGGTCAACTTTTTGACCTCGAAATCTTAAATTATCAAACTACCAATTTCATGACCAACAGCTAGCCCAAAATATGCATCAAACACGATTACGATTTTATAATTCAGATTCAAATCAGTTACGAATCAAGAACAATACCTGACACCGGCATCACCAACAATTCCAATCGCCATTCCTGCAGAGAGACCAGCAAGACCACAAGCCAAACCAGAAGAAAGATGTGCATAGCCATCAAACAGATAATATGATTTCGCCTTAGGGTTAATTCCAGTACTGATGATAACAGCAATAATCAAACCATAAATACCAAGCACACCAGCCATAACCACAGGAACAATAGACTTCATCACCAGCTCAGGCCTCATCACACCCATCGACGCCACACCTACACCACTCTTCGCTGTTCCATATGCCGCTCCCATACCTGCACAAATCAATCAGCCAAAAAACTTATAATTCAATTTTTCCAGATCCACAATTCGATTATCCCCAATTCTCAAGTATCTAATCAAACATACAAATACGCATAAATTCGGATTCGCTAAGCGTACAATTTCTAGAATTACAAAATCTGTGATTCTATATCCAATTCGAATTTCGACACCATATCTATCTATCTATATGCATAAGTGATAGATAAATCGATGATAAATCAAGGAACTAAAAGTGTATATTGCAATTTCCAGAATTAAAATCTGAGATTCTATATCCAATTCGAATTCGAATCATATCTATCTATATACATAAGTGATGGATAAATCGATGATAAATCAAGGAACTAAAAGAGTATAAGAAATTTATGGATTTGATCACGTACAGGAGAAGACAAGAGCAGCAGCTGCGCCGAGAAAACCAAAGAAAGGAGCAGTTTCATCACCGCTGAATCCTGAATCCGCCATTGTTAACAGATTTCCGATTGAAATCGATCGGATTTTTAGAGCTGAGAAGTGGAAACAGAAAGCTTTTTAGATATCTTCTGTGTTTGTTTGCTGTTCAAAACTTTGTCCTTCTGGATCCCGAGCGGACAGTTTTTGAGAGGATTTTATCAAACCATCGATTGCGATCAAAAAACCGATTTTTATTTTAGAGTAAATTACGTTTTTCGTCCCTGTGGTTTGTTAAAAATTACGAATTTAGTCCCTAATGTTTCAAAGTTTTAATTTTTATCCTTATAGTTTGTAATTCATTTCTATTTTCATACCTGAGTCCAAAACGCTATTTTTAACTTATAAGTATGAAGGAATAAAATAGAAATTAATCGTAAACTATAGAGATGAAGAAAACAATAAATTTTAAATTATAGAAATAAAAAAAGTAATGAATTATAAACTATAAGAATGAAAACTGAAATTTTGAAACCTCAAGCAAAGCAAAGGGACTAAAAACATAATTTACTCTTTATTTAAAATTTTATGATTTTTTCTTTAAAAACAATATTTCAAATTTATATTTAAACGTAGTAGAAATCGGAGGGTTTATTTATTAAACATTTATATCTCTTATTGTATAATTAAATATTTTTTTCTTTTTTTTTTATTGGCTAAAAGTCACTAAAAGATAATATTCTTTACTAACAATTTTATTGTGTCGTTTTATCTGGTAAATAAGAGTAATGACTCTTGATACCTTTATACTATTTACAATGTAAGATAAACGATAGCTTACCGGGTAAACATTTTGAGGTTGTTTGGTTGGTTTTCCATTAAGTCGTGTATGAATAAAAATGATTGTGGATTAATTGGTTTGTATAAATTAGAAATTTTTTTGTTTGAGAGTGATTTTTCATAGATGGAATAAACGCTTTTCTCATTGGAACTTGGAAGGGACCGTTTTGAAAAAACTTGATTTTCTGCATAAAACTTACTCTGAAAATCTTGCTGAATAAATGACTTTCTAAATCAGTAAGTCACTACCAAACAGCAATGTAAAAACTATAAGTCTCGTTAAATTCATTAAGTTGCTAACAAAGACTCTTCCCACCTTATATTGGTAAATCACCACTTTATAAAGCTTATGGAATTATGATATGCCTTTTATTTTGGTCTCGGTCTCTGTTGCTAATTTTGTCCGGAGGCGAACCCACTAAGTGAGGAGCGGGGTCCCGTGCACCAACTCACTCGACTATTGTAAAAGAAAAAAAAACGAGCTTTTGACAACGCTTAATTTATAAGTGTGCTCTTAAATATTTTTAAACCAAAATATTATCAATAGGCATATGTGGCTGAGTGGTTTCTGAAATTCAGTAAATGCATCACCTCCATGTGGTCCCAAGTTCAAGTCATATGCAGCATGTGTTTTGTTTTTGGGAAAATTATTATAAAAAACAATTTTAGAAAATCTTATACCTAAAGTATCCAAAATCTCTTCCAACTTACCAAATTAACCAAAATCACTAGCACAAATCCTTCCATTTCATTAATCATCTTTCATTGCATTTCATTCAAGATCAAAAAACTGGAATTACGTTTTTCAACACATTCAAATGGCTCGTGTTAACGTTAAAAAGGTAAGTGTTCATATTAAATTCTAATGTATACTCCAAATTCTTCTTACGGTTTATTATTATTTGTTATTTATTAGAACATTATCGTATTTTTTTGTTATAAAGTATACCGTATAAATATTTACCCAGTTAAGTTTACCTAAAAAAATCTGAACTTAGTGAACTATAAAAATTGAATCATGCCGGTTTTTTATATTTTTTGCATAAAATATGTAAATTAGGGCCACATATAGAACCTCGTACAAATTACGTGATGATATTATGTTTTTTTTATAACGGTGTATTGTTATTTGATATTTATTAGAACATTATGTTACATGTTTTTTTTTGTTATAAAGTATACCGTAAAAATATTTACACTGCTAAGTTTACCTAAAAAAAATTAAAGTTAGAGGACTTTGAGAATTAACAACTTAGGTACCCAAACTTGAGAAAATTACAGCATAGATCCCCGAACTTTTAAAATATACAACTTTGATACTTCAACTTTAAAAATCCTTCCATTAGAGAAAAGCTTTGTTAGTAAGGTTTTTTCCTGGAGAATTTCGGGATAAGTTGCAGATTAAAGTCGTGGTTGAGAAAATGAAACTAAAGTGAATGCACGAGCTAGGACACGAGGATGTCGTTCGTGTGTGTTTACTTGTGATGTGGAGTTGGTCAATATGGAACGTGAGCTTAGCATGTATGTCAGCTCCACGATCCTTTGGGTCGTTGAGGACTTAGACGACTTTAGCAGTTATCCGTGGAGGGTTTTACTTATGAGCACATGATAAACGCTTATTTGAACCTTATTTTTATATAAATTTCCTTGTATTTAGTCATGATTTAATTGTTAATAGTCCCCTTTAATTTTAGTTATTAATTGGTTTTTGATAGGTGTCAAAAGGTGGATTTAAGCATGAAGAGAGCATATATTTCAAAAATAACTCAGTTCCGGGCATAGTTTTGAAATAACTCAGTTCTGGGCATACAAATTCAAATGCCGTTTAAATGAGGCATAAAATCTCAAATATTCTTATAAAAGTGACGTGATGGGTTTTCAAGGCAAAAGAGGGGTTTCTTTTATTTGGCAGCCTTTTTTCAAGGAAAGAAAGCATCAATCCATGGGAGCCCAATCCATATCCAAAATCAACAATAGTCCAACTCATCCCTTTTGATTTCCAGTCGGGCGGTTTCACTTGGAGTGAAGCCGCTCTCCAAACCGCACAATAGACTGTTTTGATTACAGTTTTCAGAGGGGACAACCACGTTCTATGAGAAGTTTATTTCGATTGGAGTATAAAAACGAATGGAACGGTCGATTAAAGGGGGCTCTCGAATCAGAAACTGCAGAGAGCAAGGAGACGATTTGGGGAAGCTTTGTTGGTAATTTCTTCAATCTATTAGGTATTTTAGATTAGGTTTAATTTTGCTTTTCTTAGTTAATTTTTCCAAGCAATGAGATTGTAATCATTTAAGGTTTGGATTTGAGTTTGAGACTTTGTATTTGAATATGCTTTCGTTTATGTTTTATTTATGTTAACCTTGTTGAATATCTTCATCATTGTTTGGTTGTCTAAATTAATAGGGCCCACTGATTTGTGTAACCTTACGTTGTATTTTTAGTCGAAATTGAGAATCCGTAATTGTTCTTAGTTTTGATAAAGTAGAAATTAACACTCCGAATGACCACCAGATTATTTGGAATGTGTTATAGGTTTTCATAATCTAGCTTAAATGATTGTGCTTCTCATCATTAATTAGGATTGGTGTTTATCTTGTTGTTAATGCAATTGGTAAAATAACTTCTATGTTCGTAACTAGAGTTGTTTGAACTAATTAGGGACTTTTCATCGAGGTTCTCATGATAGTCTAATCATAAAGATAAACAGAATGTTTGATGCGTATCGGCACTTATAGCCATTCTGAAATTGAGCGAAAATGCATTTGGGAAGTCAATGATACACAAGTCTAAACTTTAATTAAATTATAACTCATTGCTAGTCTTTTGTTATTTGTTATTTGTTTTAATTTCATATGACTAGTTTACTAAATCAATCCACCCCCCTTTTAATATAAATCGTAAACGTTAATAACCTTTCACGACCAATCCCTGTGGAATCGACCCTACTTGCCACTGTTACAATTTAGGTTATAATTTACGGTAATAGGTAATTATTATTTGTCGGATTCGACACCCGTCAGCACACACATTTAAGCAAATGCACCGTGTCGTCATTCGACGAGCCGAGCATGAGTTGAAGGCGTTGACAATATATACCCCTTCAAGGTTGGTTTCCATTTTCAACTTTATGTACTTGTTTTTGTTAATTAATTGCAGATATGGCTCTTGGAGCTATGAGAATACAAGATAATAATAAAAATACGAATGAGAATACAAGATAATAATAAAAAAGAAATCGGTTTCTCAGATAAAACTTCCATTTTGAATTTTAATTTTGACATCCCATGAATCATAATAAGTGCTGTGTTTCTTAAACCTTGTTTGTTTTTTTCATTTTAAGAATCACCCACCACTTATGTTTGATTCATTTAGACGTTTCATAACCATTTCAAAACTAAAATCAGACTTCAGACTTCAGTACCTCTTAAAAAACAAACGCCACCTTAGTTTACTCAAAAGTTTGCAATAACAAATATGGTTAAAATTTTAGGAATGTATGAGGTGTTTCCACGATGAAATGTCATTGAAGAATCCGTTAATCAGGATATATGGCCACAAATACTAATATCGTGTCCGAGCCATTACACCGTGAGGAACTATATTAATCCTCTAGAATTGGTATATGAACGCCTTCTTTTCAAACAACAATTCAATCTACAAAATTTTGGCTTTTAGATTTAAATAAAACAACAAAAATTCAAATATTTATTTTAGTCAAAATATAAGAGCCTCAGTGTGTGTAACAAACAGATCATTGATTCAAATATATTAAATCTCACTGAAATCCGCTAAGATTATTATATTTATCATCATAAGCTCCAACTAAATTTCAAACTAATCAAGATGCAAAAAAGTTGGAATTGTAAAAATAGAAGAGAATTTATTGATTAATTGTGCTCAGACAGCCAAGGGTTTGTCGTCAAACTGAATGGGAAGAAGAGCCCATTATCAGAAACTCTAGTCCACAAATTGCTTCATCAATGCACAAAAATTGAATCAAAAAGAAAATCAAAATATCAAAAATGATACAAAAAAGTTAATTAACGGTTTTATAAATCTTGTGCTGTTATTTAACTCCAGTCTCGTTAATGTTACGAAAGAAGAAGCTGATGACAACACCATACTTTTCGAGTTTTTTCAGACCCCAAACCCGTTAAATATTTTAGGGTAAAGAGTATAGTTTAAACTCAACAAATAATCATTTCAATTATTAAAATTATATCAAAAAAAATTTGAAAAAAAAAAATAATATTATTAAAGAATATAAGCCTCAGTTAAATCCAGTAATATCAAGTGAAATACAGCTTCAACCAAGTGGTTCTCCCTGTAAAACAAGGTCTCGGATCCACCGTATCTCATACAATTGGATTATTTCATCATCGACAAATTCAATAATTTGAAAAAACATTATTTAAATTGAAAACAAATTAATTGAATTTTTAAAAAATGAAATGCTCAGAGTAAATAACAGCTCTGTCAATCATGAATTTTCAGAAGCAGAACTGGCTTAAAGCTGTGTATTCAATCATCACTGCAAATATATTTCAAAAACAACAAACAAAATTACATGATAAATCATCAACAAAAATAGAAGTAAAGATATCAAATATATATAGCGGATGTTTTTAGAGGAAAAACAGTAGTAAAAAGATTAGACCTCCACGTTAACACCGCCTTAACTATTTGCCTCCATGACTAGACCTCTTTCCAATGAATTGATTAAGGAAAAAAGCTTAAGGTGTGGTGAGGCAAAAAACAGTGGCAGACCCAGGATTTTTCCCGAGCGGGTGCACCCTTAAATTGTATCAAATGTCCGCAAAGCTGTTTGATATATTTTTCGGTTGATTTCGAGGGATTTTTTAGCCGAATTCCCGGTTCGGGGACTTTTTTTAAGTTTTTCGGTTGATTTCGAAGGATTTTTTAAGGTTTTTGGTTGATTTCGAAATATTTTTTAAGGTTTTTGGTTGATTTCGAGTGATTTTTTATGGTTTTTGGTTGATTTTGAGTGATTTTTTAAGGTTTTTTTTTGTTGATTTCCAGAGATTTTTTAAAGTTGTACTCCATACACAGAGCACCCATCAGAGTTTAACGGGTGTACCTCACATAAAACTTACGAATCACGACATTTTTTACCCTTACGACATAGAGCTGAGTGGTAGCACGAGACCCCCTCCCTATAGGGTGGGTCCGCCACTGGGCAAAAACATATGAAAACATTTAGATTAGAGGGAAATCATCAAAAACAATCATTTCAATCGGACAAATTTACTTAAGTATGGCCAGCAAATACAAACACCGAACCTATAAATTAGTCGAAGGTCAATATTCGGACTAATTTACAGATTTGGTCCATATACTTGTAGACCATGTTCAAATTTTTGCATTTTGACACCTGCCCTAGCTAAGAAATTGCTACTCGCAAATTTATAGTGAAATTTGAGAAATTTAAGAGGTAAATGTATTAAGACTGAAATGACTAATTATATAAATTTCCCAAAATCTAAACCTATATTTGATAAGATGTGACCGTCAATTTGACACAGAAACCGCCATTGAAAAAGGTACAAAAAGGCTGAACTGCAACACTTGGGCTATGTTTGGCAAACTAGCTGATAAGCTAGCGTATGACTTATAAGCTAGCTGGTAGCTGATAAGCTAGCTGGTGAATAAGTTATGTTTGGCAAAAACTAACTTATAAGCATGTGAAATGACCAAAAAGGGCATATTGAAAATAAAAAAATAATATTAGTTAGGGGTATAATTGGAAAAAGTGTCAAAAAGCTCCTCATAAGCTACTGCAAGTAGCTTATCAATAAGCTAGCTTATAAGCTGACTTATAAGCTAGCTTACGTGCATCCAAACGATTACTTAGAAAATAAGCTAGCTTATAAGTCAGCTTATAAGCTAGCTTATTTTTGCCAAACAATGCATTGATGGCAATAAATCTGATCTAGCACGAGCATTGGGGCTTTCTTCTTCATCTAATTCATTTTTTCAGAGAAGCCCGGGGTGCTACATGCAAATTAAAACCCAAAAAAACATAAATTTTGATTAAAAAAACATAAAATCTAGCAAAATGAACTAAAATTGTTATCAAATTTGGAAAATAAATCATCAAAATCAGAAAGTTAAAAATGCTTTTCTCATACACAGCATTGTCAAACTGTGTCAGAAGGTGTCCTAAGATTTTTCTGATTTCATCATCTTTTGATGATTTCATTTCTCAATTCCACACGATATATATACATAAATATATATATATCATAAAGATAATGTTTTTTATAAAAAGAAAAACAAAAGTGAAGTGAAATGAAATGAAAAGAACCGAAGATTATGAATCAGAAAGAACGTAGCAAGGAGATATACGGATCATTTGATATTTAATCATCTCCGCTCCATTATCATCATCTCATACTTCGAATTTAATTGTGAATAGAGATCTATTAATATTTGAATTTGGAATCAGACTGACGTGCAAATAGAATTTCCTTCAGCAAAGCACAAAAATATGTGCCTAAGATAACATAAATCGATATCTTTTAGCATCATCTTCCAAATTAATATTTAAAGACATTTAGGCTATGTTTGGCAAAAATTAGTTAGCTTATTTTCAGTGTACACGTTTGGCAAACCATAAGCTAGCTTATTGAAACGCTACTTCAAGTAGTGTTTTGGGAGCTTAGTATCACATTTTCCAATTATAACCCTCATTAATATTAATTATTATTTTTTAATATATTCTTTTTGGTCATTTTACATCCTTATACGCTAGTTTTGCCAAACATAATTTTTTCATCAGCTAGCTTATCAGCTGCCCGCTAGCTTATCAGTTACCAGCTAGTTTATCCGCTAGTTTGCCAAACATAGCCTTAATGTTACCCCAAAAACGGAAAACCAACTAAATAACAATTTTGAACGATTAAAAAACAAACATATATATGGAGGAGTTACTAGGAAACACCATTAATGGAAAAACGAAATAGGTTTCTCAGCGAAACTTCCATTTTGAGTTTTAATTTGGGCCTCCCATGAATCAGAATAAGCACTCTGATTCTTAAGCTTATCTGGGATTATGAAGGCACAAATCCAACAACTAAATTCACTTTTTTTCTAAACAAATAACAATGAAAACCGAAAGTGTGTGTTGAATTTAAACAAAAGATATTAAAAGAAATTTTGAAACTTTTAGATTTGGGAAATGTATGAGGTGTTTCCACGATGAAATGGCATTGAAGAATCCATTTATCAGGATATATGGCCACAAATTCTGATTTGGCGTCCGAGCCATTACACCATGAGGAACTGTATTAATCCTCCAGAATTGGTATATGGACGCCTTCTTTTCAAACAACAATTCAATCTTATAAATTCAACAAATTGAAATCAAATTTTTTTCAGTAAACAAAGTTTGAGATTCAGAATTGAAATGAAAACATCAAAAACAGAGATTGTAAAATGGAATGAACAAAAAATGCTCAGTGGAAGGAGAAGTCGTTTAAAATTGGGATCACGGCAAGACCAAATTAATCATCTTGTCCACTGCCCTAATTACACCCCTAAAGTGCTTTACCTCATCACTGCAATTTTTAACATTCCATAACAAATTCGATCTAAAAACATATATAATTATATACATCTAAGAGCCTCAGTGTGTGTAACAAACAGATCATTGATTCAAATATATTAAATCTCACTGAAATCCGCTAAGATAATTATAATTATCATCATAAGCTCCGATTAAGGTAAAATCGGTTGCAAAACCTAAAAATGGAGAAAATTCATGGAGTGTTTGTGCTCAGACAGCCAAGGGTTTGTCGTCAAACTAAAATGGGAAGAAGAGCCCAAAATCAGAAACTCTAGTCCACAAATTGCTTCATCAACGCACTAAAACATGAATTTTGAAAAACAAAAATCAAACCTGCTTTACCAATTGGTGGAGAAGATGAACGCCATAGATGAAGGTAAGAGTCGCTGCCATGGGAGAAGAAGGAAGAGCTGATTGAAAAAGAATGGAGGTTCTGTGTCGATTTATAGGGTGGACTGTGGAGTAAGACATTGACGAGTTAGGGGATCAGTTGTAAATTGCCACAGCTAGATTTTAATCGTTTCTTTTTTATATTTATATATATCTATACTATATTATAAAGCATTTAGCCAAAACTCTTAAAAACATATTATTATGCAATAGGTACAATTAATTAAAACATAATTACTTAAAATTCAAGAATACAAGTTATACATGCATTGGTACAATTTATTAAAGCTTCATGTTTGAATTCGTGTAACTAACTATATAGATAAACATCTAATTTTGAATATAAAAAATCTAACATATAATAAGGATAATCATTCAACTCTAACAAAATGTTTAACTTATTATATTTATAAAAAAATTATATTATTAAACCAAAATATATTATTTCATTATTAAACCTAGATTATAATAAAAAAAAACGGAATTAAAAAAAGTACACAAAAATAAAATCTTATTATAACATCGGTAGAAACAAAAAATAAAACAAAACATTAAAATTAAGATGGATCTCGCTGCATTGCGCGAGTACCCTTCTAGTTATATTATAAAATATTTAATGAAACTTTTAAAAAATTATATTTTATGCATTAATTATTGTTTATTGGTGCATATTACTTATAATTCAAAATTGTAACTAATTGTGTCTAAATACAATTTATTAAAACTTAATTTTGTAATTCACGTAAATAACAGTAGATAAAAATAATCAAATACAAAATAAATATCTCATTTTAAATCTAAAAAATCTAAAATGTATTTAAGATAATCATTGAGTTTTAACACAATACTTAATTATTAGAGTAAATTACAAATTTGGTCCCTATGGTTTGTGGATTTTTGTGGTTTTGGTCTCCAGAAAATTTTTATTGCACCAAAACCACTGTGGTATGCAATTCGTTGTGGATTTGATCCCTGAGGCTAATTCCGTCAGCGTTTCTGCCGTTAAGCCCCTCCATGTGTCTTGCACATGAGAGCATTTTGGTTTTTTCTTTTTTTTTGTTCACACTAAAAACAACAAACCCAGGGGCCAAACTGCAAATTACTCTTTACGAAATAATCTTATTATTAAATATAAAACATATATTTAATATTATTTATAATATAACATTATTATTATTAAACTATTATATATACACACACATTACATGCTCATCGTCTCCATGGAAGACCTCCCGGCTCCGGCAACCATCTCCGGCCACTATCTCCGGCTACACCATAACTCTTCCAACAAATAACACAATCAAAAGGAGGATGTAACCATTGGAACAAAACAGAGATCGAACCCCATTTAAGAAACCCATTTTGACCCGGTGGTTGTTCTGGATACGAGACTGAAGGATGAAATATTTTACGATATATACACCTAATATATATATATATATATACGTACACACATTACATACTCATCGTCTCCATGGTAGACCTCCCGGCTCCGGCCACCAGTGTATTCTGTATCGTCGTTTATTTGGTGATTTACTTCTGTTAAACTCTATTTTGGATCATTTGTATGGTAACGTTTGATTTGTTAATAAATGGTTTGATTGTTGCTGTGGAATTTTTTTAAACAAAATAGAGATCGAAACCCACAGTGGGTGGAGATCGTGGTTGGAGGTGTAGCCGAAGGAAACCCACCAGAGATCTCGACCCGATGTTTCGATCTTGACCCAGGGTTTCTGCTTCGATAGATCTCGACCCGGTTTTTCACTAAAGCAAATCGACGGAGGCGGTTGCTCGAAGGGGAGGGGACGGGGATGGACGGAGAGTGCAGGAGGTGGTGTTGTGGTCGTCGGAGAAGACCACCGGAGGTGGCCGGAGGAGACCACCGGAGTTGCAGGTGGTTGTCGGAGAAACTTGATTATAACCCAGCATGGTTGTTGCTCTGCATCCCCTATTTTTAAGAGCAAAACTATTAATTTTCCAACTGGTTCATGGATACTGAGATAAGAGAAAGCCAGCTGCACAATTTAACAGTAAAAAAGAACTTCCTCAAAGCTTCATTAAGCAACACATATTTCTTTTTAGAGTAAATTGCAAATCTGTGGGTTAGGGGAAGTAACAAGAGAGGAGATAAGAAGAAAGACGGTGAAGGAGATTGCCGGAGGTGCATATCCGAAAGTGAAGGAGATCGCCGACGATGAGGGTGTTCGCCGGAGAAACGGGTTGGGTGGGTTTTTTTTGGCCGGTGAGGGAGCATGTTGTTTACTATATATATATATATAATAACAATAAGAATAAGAAATGGGGGTGGGGGAGTTTCTGTGGAGAAGACGAAGTGGGGGGTAGGTGGGGATGGGTTAGATTTAGGGTTATTATAATATTATATAAATAATAATAATAAAATTTAATATTAAAGAGTAACTTACAATTTTGGTCCCTCTGTTTTTGTTTTTAGTGAAAAAGAGTCAAAAGAACGAAAATGCCCTTATGTGCAAGGCACATGGAGGGGCTTAACGACAGAAATGCTGACGGAGTTAGCCTCATGGATCAAATCCACAACGAAATGCATGCCACAGTGGTTTTTGTGCAATAAAAATTTTATGGGGACCAAAACCACAAAAATCCACAAACCATAGGGACCAAATTATATTATTAAACCAAAAATGAATTATGATAAAAATGAATTAAAGAAATTACACAAAAACGAAAACTTTTAAATAGTTAATTTGATACTAATATCGATATATCTTTTTAAAGTTTTATGGTATCTTTAAATTTATATCTTATTCAAAAATAGAAACATTATGCTTTCTCAAAACCACATAAAACAGTATTATCACTTCGATAGAGACAAATAATAAAACGAAAGATTAAAATCGAGATGTATTTCGCTGCATTGTGCGAATACCTTTCTATTATGTTTTAATACACTAGTTTGGATACCCGCTCAAATGTCGGGGTGTTAAACTTTTTTGTAAATCGAGGGTGTCAAGTTTATGCTTACTATAAACTCCAAAATTTATAATTAAGAAAAAAAATTATATTTTTAATGTATCTTAGTTAATATATGATTATGTATTTTAATATGATAAAGGTGTAAATGGAAAATGAAAAAATAAAATTATATAAAAGTTAATTAAATAACTATAATGGAAATTATTATTATATCCATCTCAGAAAATGTTATACTAAAAAATATCCAAAATCTCTCACAACTTACTAAAATGACCAAAATCTTCGTAGATCCATTAAGTGGCTCACGTAATGCATTGAGTCACGGACTTAATACACACACGGACTCCGTTCCGTTAATCCATTACGTGGCTAACGATTTCCACACACACACGGACTCCATACATACACACACGAACTCCATTTTGTGGCTCACGATTTCCACACACACACGGACTCCATACACACACACGGACTCCATTCAGTGAGTCCATTATGTGGCTTACGAATTACATACACAACACACACACATTTTCGTTTGATTTTGAATAATTTGACCGACTCTAAGCATCGGGAAGGAGCATTTTGTTAGGTCTAAAATTATTGTATCCGAGATGACAACTATTGAAGACATGAAGGACCAAAAGTGCAAAGTCAACAAAGTCAATAATTAGGAAGGTTTAATATATGGAAACGTTGCTTTATTGTAAATAAGGCAAGTGTATAATGCCTTATCTCATAGTTTCCTTATTACGATAATTGTTCTACATATAAATAGAGGGTTAGGGTCATTCTTTAGGAGAGCGCGAGATTATTTATTAAGAAGAGATTAGAGTGAATTATTAGTCGATAACTAAGAAAGCCTAAATATTGTCAAATCATATTGTAACCGTATAAGTGAGATATCTGACTACGAAGCTTCTTTAATATCCGTGTTCTTATCGTTTTATTCGATATAATCATTGTGCTTGCATATATTGGGATCTACAAATGGTATCAGAGCAGACGATCAGAGTTCTTTTTCAATTTTCTGAAGTTATTCACGAAACAGAAGGTAAATTTTCGATTTCTGAGTTTTTGAGTTTTTATCGATTCAAACTGTTTTAGCTTTACCCGATAAAAACTCATAATTTTTTTTGATCTGTTTTTCTCGATCCATACTTCATTAGTTTTACCTGATAAAAAGTCTTATTTTGATAAACTTGATTTTTTGTCGATTCATACTTCATGCGCTTAAATTTTTGTCGATCCATATTGAGTTATTCTTGATTTTAGTCAAAATTATTTAATCTGTTTTAATTAAAGTTATTCTAGTTTATTTTAATTACTTTTGATATTCTTTACATAAGAAAACTCAGGAACTAGTGACTCTTGCAGCTTTTCTTACTAAAGAATTCTCTAGTAAAAATCATAAACTCTAGTAATTTTAATTTTTTTTCTTGACTGAACAAATAAGAAACTCGAGAACTTAGACATTCTTGTCCATAAAAAAACTTGTTCTTTTTAGTCAAGAACCCTTTGTTCTTGGTTTCTGGTTTATCGGTTAAAGAAAATTCGGATTAAGTATCTTTGAATTTTTATCGAGCTCTTCCTAATCGACAAAATTTATTTTATCGAGTCATATGGAATCGATATAAATTTTTATCGGTTCGGTTTTTATCGAGTCAAAGAATTTTTTTTTGTCGAATCTTAATCTATCGAGAAACTCTTAGTTATCGAGTCCTTTGTGATCGATAACTTCTTTTTATCGATTCAAAGTTTTTTTTTTTGAAGTTTTATCGAGTCTCCTATACCCGACAATAATTTTTATCGAGCCTCATACACCCGACAAAAGTTCATATCATTCAGACCCAATTCGATAAAATTTTATTGTCGACCCCTTTGTCAATCGATATTAAAAAAAAAAAAACTCTCTGTTTCACTAGACAAACTCAGAAAATTTCAAAAACTCACTGATCGAGATCATCAATCCAAGTACAATGACTTCTCGCGAAACCATTGGTTCAGACACAAAACCCCACGAGGTAAGTCTTTCAGACTATGATCAATTTATGATTCAAATGAATGACATGATGGTAAAATTGCAAGAACTTCAATCTAAATTGAAAACCGAGAAACTCTTGGTTTCCAACTTAGAAGCACGCTTAGAAAATAATCATAATCAATTGCTTCTTATGCAAACCGACCTTGTCAATTCTCAAAGTATAACGCACAATCTCGAAATGGAGAAAATGGTTTTAAAAGAAGAAAATGATCTTTTTAAACAACAAATATCTGATCTCATTCTTCAACTTCACACATCTAGGAGTGAGACTGCCGAATTTTCATCAAAGTTTGACTTTGTCAGTCTTCAAAGACAATACCTCTTAGAAAAACTCAAAGATTTGGAACTAAAGCTGTACAAAATTGGTCAAACTAAGCACACAATTCATTTAAACGCTCCAAAAGATTTATGTTCTAAAGCTGGATTAGGATTTGATAATCCAAAACATTTAGAAAAAGCCATCTACAATACTCCGACTATCTATAAATTTGAATATTTGAACCTCGGTCCGGATTACAAAATTCAGTTTATGAAGTCGGATTCCAACGTCGAAGAAATGGAAGATTTGAATAGGAAAAACAAAGATTTTCATCAAATTCCTTTCTGCTACCCTCATATAGTAGAAAAGAAATCTTCAGAAGCAACTCTTCCAAATAATTATTTTCCTTCTTATACTGACGAAGAACTTCAAACTAAAATTCCTGAAAATAAACCCTACATTCCCACTTTATTCTTAGAAAAGAAAATTATTCAACTTGAAAAAGTGTTGGAACATGAACGTTCTTCGTCAGAAAAGGAGTTTAATGTTTTAACTCTTTGTGTGTTAGGAATTAGAAGTTTCAATGGTCAATCCAGAGCCGGAATAACCTACCCATGAAACACATCCCTAGGTTAGCTATATTTTGAAAGGGTGTGATTGAGATAGAATTGAGTACATGTGCGTTAAATAAAAAATGTGAGAGTGTGACAAGACTTAAAAGAAAATATTTGGTCTTTATCAAACCTAAACAGTTATCCGGGTAGCCACACAATCTATTCATTTTCGATTCTTTGGGGATGAATATTGAAATAGACATGGACCCAATGTCGATAACTCGTGTCACCCCACCCAACTACTCAAGTATCTCACAAAAGATTCTTGTTTCATATATCACGGAGATTTAGCATATCATCTATCTATTTTTCACTCGGAAGATTTAGATACAAGAAGACACACCTCCGGTTTTCGAATTTCATATTCTATGCACATCGAGTCTACTTTGAGCCAAAAGATATACTAATATTTCTTTGACACCTTGCACGAGTCTTTGTGACTCCACATGCATATCTTTGTGTGTATGCCTGAACAGTTTGAGAAGTTAGTTTTATAACTTACTTCTGTGATAATTGGAAGTCCTATCAGTGCCAACCCGCTGCCAACACTGAATATAGGCCACTTAATTTATTTTTGATTAAGTGATAACAGTTGCTACATGTGCTTCTGTTTGTTAGCCCATTACCCGATATTCCACATTTACATTTATTGTCTTTGATAATGTTCATAATGATTCGGATTCTCCTTGTCATTCTGAGGGGGAGAAAAAGTATATCAAAGAAGAATGCTTATTGTGAAGGAAAGAAAATGTGTTTCAAATTCAAATGAAGAAAAAGTTGAAGATGTATATTTGGCCCGACAAAATTTCTTAAGACCCGACAAAATTTCTTGTCGAGCAACAAAGGATTGACAAGTAGACTAAGTGTTTTCATCGCGTCCATTTGGCCTGACACCTGATTTAAGTGTTTTCATCGCGTCCATTTGGCCCGACACCTGATTTGATCAACTCACCTTGGTCCGACATCAATTCTTGACCCAACATACTTTTTGACCCAACAAGTTTTATACCCTACGACATCGCGGCTTCTTCGATTTTATTTTCATGCTAATGTTAAGGGGGAGCTACGGAGCTTACAAGAGATCATTTTCGTAGGGGGAGCAAAAGATTCAAAAGAAAGATTTGTTGACAAAAGTTTCATGATCTTCAAAAGAAGAGTGCTGATTTGTTGAATTGTAATCTCGAATACAAAGGGGGAGATTGTTAGGTCTGAAATTATTGTATCCGAGATGACAACTATTGAAGACATGAAGGACCAAAAGTGCAAGGTCAACAAAGTCAATAATTAGGAAGGTTTAATATAAGGAAACGTTGCTTTATTGTAAATAAGGCAAGTATATAATGCCTTATCTCATAGTTTCCTTATTACGATAATTGTTCTACATATAAATAGAGGGTTAGGGTCATTCTTTAGGAGAGCGCGAGATTATTTATTAAGAAGAGATTAGAGTGAATTATTAGTCGATAACTAAGAAAGCCTAAATACTGTCAAATCATATTGTAACCGTATAAGTGAGATATCTAACTACGAAGCTTCTTTAATATCCGTGTTCTTATCGTTTTATTCGATATAATCATTGTGCTTGCATATACTGGGATCTACACATTTGCATGGGGAAGGAGTAGGGATGTTCAAAAAAATCGTTAAACCGGCAAACTAGACCGTTTTTTGGCGGTTTGAGCGGTTTGGCGGTCCGGTCTGGTCTGAAAAATAGCCAAACCGTCTGTTTCGGTCTGGTCTTTGAACATTTTCTTGAGCGGTCTGGACCGAACCGACCGCCAAAAAATATGTATTAATTGTATTTAATTTGATAAATAGTAAGTAAACATGTTAATACTTCAAAATGGAAATTTTTGGCATGTACATAGTTTTCACAAAGTAAGTTGAACTCACTTTGCTAGATTTAGGCTAAATCTAGGTTTTACCCCAATATCGAGCTTCATTTGGTGAAGACCTTAGATCCTCGAGCTAAACCTCTAGATCTATGATGTAAGTCCTTTAAGAACACCTTCTTATCTTCCAAAACATACACAAAAGAGATTCCAAGAGAGAATGAGAGTTGCCGGTGCAAAACGACCAAACCCTAGATTCAAGAAATCAACAAGGTGATCTTACCTTCCACTCCTATGAGCTCCAAAATAATCAAATAACCTCTAACCATCTTTGTTTACATGTTGAAGAGCTTTCAAAGACGAAACCGTAGCAAAAAGAATAACTCAAATCGAATAAGAAAATGAGAGAGTTATGATCAAATGAAGAAGATCCCGACTTTTAACCTTTGCAGGAAAAGTGCGACCCTAACATGCGACCCAACCACCCAGGGTCGCAAAACAAGTTTGCAATTGACTCGAAAGCCTCCTTACGGTACCTAAAGTGTGACCCTAACCCAAGGTGCAAGGGTCACATTTCCTTTGGTCGCAAAACACCCATTTTCATGCATATTGGGCTTTTCTTGCTTATTTTTGACATCGGACCGGAGACCAAAACCCCAATTACTTAGTCAAGTCATTACATTGATAAAGAACATGATAACACTTGAATTTATAAACACCAAAAATTCCGGGTATTCCATGTTTTTTCCAGCTTATATCGTGCACCAATCAACTTATAAGCGGTACGTAAAATCTTATATCGTATATTAACCAACTTTAATTGGCACCAAGTTTTTTCGGTTGATACATGTCGATATTAATTATGTACCAACATTGCAAACCTGTAAGTTTGAATACGTAAAAGCAAGTAAAAATACAATCAATTCCCAAGTGCAGTTCACATTTACAATGTCCTATACTTCAAAAACTAATACAAAAATTCAGGTCAAGACATGTTTTGTGTTATCTTTACAAATTAAATAATGTTTCAAACATGTAACAAAATATCCTAACCGGAAAAACAATAATAAACAAGTGAGACTAATTGTCTGTTTGATAGTATCTTAAAGAGCTTAACGACTCACAACTTATTCGGTTAACTGTATATGATTGTTTGGTAGTGACTTAATAATATAAAAAGTGGCTTACTCAATTTAGGTAATCAAGTATTAATTAATTACTATAAATAATCAATCATGTAAAAACTGCATGAAAGTTAGAAACCGTGAAATCATAATAGACGAAGAGAACGGTTGTTTTCAGATGACGAAACATTTGTTAGTGATAGGCAATGCTCATACAATGTTGTTTCATATATGAAACATGAAATCTTTTACATGTGAAAAAAACACAAAAATACTAAGATAAACACATTAACGTTTACGAATAAGAACAAATTGTGAAACGATATAAATAATAACTTAAAATCATACTCATTGAATAATTTTAGTTGATTTTTATGGGCTTGGTTTCTGCATGTATTATTTCATCTTTAAAAAGTACATACGTCTCTATGCTATTGAGTACATGATCAGGCCAGGTTCAGGGGAAAATCGTAAAAAAATAAAAAATTGAGGAACACCCAAATAAACGTTCTTTTGGACGGTAATGTGCATTCAGGTAATTTTTAAGCAATTTGTCTCATATGTACATGTGTACAATATGTACATGCACGCACTGGCGGACTTGGTATAGAAAAAGGGGGGGGGGTCCAAAGACCCCACTGAATTGTTAAAAAAAATTATATAGAGTAAAAAATATTAAAAATACTAAATTTAGCTTTAGATCCCCCCGTAAAAAAATTCAAGGGACCCCATCTTGCCGGTAATTGTCAAAAACATTAAAAAAATCTCTTGAAATCAATAAAAAAACCAAAAAAATCATTCGAAATCCACAGAAACACTAAAAAAATCCTTCGAAATCGATAAAACACTAAAAAATCTCTTGAAATCAACTAAAAATTTTAAAAAAATTCCCGAAACGCGTCGGGTGACTTTATGCGCCTTTAGTCTACCTTAATGGAACCCCAGTGGACAAAAAACCTGTATCCGTCACTGCATGCACGTAAAAACCAAAAAACAACTTCAATTATCTGCATGTAGGCATGGGAATTGTCCCCGACCCGTCGGGGAACCCGGTCCACCCGCCTCGGTCGAGGACGGGAATTCCCCGCTAAATCGGGGATGGGGACGGGGATCCCCGTTTTTCTCAAACCGGGGATGGGGACGGGGAAGGGTATCGCACTCCCCGCCCCGCTTCGTACCCGTTATATATTAATTAATAAATTATATATATTATTTATTTTAACTAAATTGGTAATTCACGATTTCATATATCCTAACTAGGTTTAGAATCTAATTTTTTTTATTTATTTTGGATGTTAGTGTGTATTATTTTCGATGTCAAGTCAAAACATAATTACACTTATGTTTTGTATATTACTCATTATATGTTTTGGTACGTGTGACGTCAAGTATTTTTTGGATTAAATTGAATTTCTTTTAATTTTAGGCTATTAATTATTATATGACGTTGTGATTTTTTTTATTAAATTAAATTTTTTTGATTTTATGTTTATTGGAAATATGATAAATTTAACATATGTGGTCTCTCGCATATTTGATTTAAAATAGCTTATATAACCGGGGGGGGGGGGGGGGGAAATCCCCGTTTCCCCGTTGGGGATGGGGTGGGGGATGTGATTTTAATCCCCGACGGGGACGGGGATGAAGTTAGGAATCGGGGACGGGGATGGGGATCGAGGTCCCCGCCCCTTTACCATCCCTATCTGCATGTATACGTATATACGGTTCAAATAGATGGTTACAAAAGTGTTCCTCAGTTTTACTTTTTTTTAATATTTTCCCTCTAACCTCCTTGTATATAAATAATTAAATATTTAAACATATAAAATTCGGTATTATCAATTAAATTGTTACCATGTAATGTATGCACAAAAAGCATCTCCGTGGCATAGTATTTTGATCCGAAGCATATCCACCGTTGATCAATGTGGTATGGCGAGAGGCGACGGTATAAGAAGGGCACTGAGAGGAGCAGTTGCAGTCAAAGACTCCATAGGATAATATCTAACCATAAGCAGATCACAGAGAGTGAGAAGAAATGGCGATCACACTCAACAGTGGATTCAAAATGCCCATAATCGGATTAGGTGTATGGCGTATGGAGGGTAAAGATATCAAAGATCTTCTCCTCAATGCCATTAAAATCGGATATCGCCATTTCGATTGTGCTGGTATTTACTAATATTTTTGAAATTTTTGTTAGTTTGGTATTCGGTATTGAATGATTAGTGATGTTTTCATGTTAAAATTTGATCTATATTACGTTATCCTGATGGAAATCTATACTGATTTTTAGAGAATTAAATCTCTAAAGAAGTTTATTTGTTGGTTCTTAGTGCAAATGGTGCATCAACTTCTGGTTAATTGATTCATTTGTGCATTTGTTTCTTTGAAATAATCTGATTAAGGTTTTCTATTCGTGTTGGTTCTCAAAATTGGTTTTAATTTGGGGATTAAGTTATAAAAAGGATTTTGGTTTGTTAGGGCTACCACCTATTTGTTAAGCATCACATCCCTATAACTAGCAACTAATTGACCAATCAGTAATTATATGGAAAACATATGCATTAAATTTGGCATCTGATTATTGATCTATGTTTGGGATTTTATGATTTCTTAGGTTTTGTAGGTCTATTTCTGAAAATATGATAGATTAGGTTTGGGCATGTGAGAAATTATGGTTTTGTATTTGCATTTGTTTCTGAAAATGGTTATAACTTGGGAATAAAGTCATCAAAAATCTCTTTTAGATGATGCTTTTTTAGCCTGTTTGGTGGGAGGATCTGCAATTAATTGATCTTGTTTATGAGCTCACTATAGCTTTTGATAGCATATTCACATGGTAATTTTAGGGTTACTTTTATTCTTGTTGCATGAGTATGTTCTATTTTGGTGGTTCACCATGAAAAACCCTTTTGGTTATCTAGACTCATTTTGATTTTTGTGGTTAGAAGAGTCGATATTGGTTTATGTTGTTTACTGATTTCAAAGTTTTCGTTATTTAAACCTAATGATCCCTGAATTTAAATTTGATATATATTTATTTTTCTTATGTCCTAATTGTTTTGCTGTTTTGAAATGCACAACTTGGATCTGGTGTTTTAGATAAAAGGTGTCTATAATCTAAATGACAAAAAGGGTATCATTTCTTTTGGTTATGATGGTATATTTCATGTCTATCTGATCTACTTGATTTAAAGTTTTATTTTAACATAAGATAGGTTGCAAGTAATTTGAACAAAACTCATGTAGTTATACGTGTTGAATATTATAAGGTATAAAATATTGAAATTAAAATAGCACAGAGCTTTGTTAATTCTCCAAATCGCTTCTTGGAGGTGCTGAAAATCATGTTTAAGCAATCCCACACAAAGTTTGCAATTTAACATCTTTATGGTGACATAATACCCTTTTTGCAGAATTTGCAGAAGGTTATTTCAATTTTGTTACATTTTGGATAATTTCACTCGTTCTTGAGCAAACAAAAGCCGATTTCAAGAGAATAATCTGCTTAGTCTTAACACATGTAGTCCATGTGATCAACACACTTCAAAAGAAACACCTTACTGCAACCTTTCACACCATGATTTATTGATTGTTTCTTGCAGCCGATTATCAAAATGAAGTGGAAGTCGGGGAGGCACTAGCTGAAGCATTTAAGACCGGATTAGTGAAGAGGGAGGATCTCTTCATTACAACAAAGGTTTGTTGTTTATTTAGTGTAATCAACTTATGATCAGTTGATGCTAAGTGTGGGAGCATCTCCAACAGTTTTTCTATAATTTCTCTAAAATAGAGAATGAAAAGCCAAAATCTCTAAAAACATTTTCTTCCAACTCCAACAGCTTTTCTATTTTAGAGAATCCATCGTTACTTATATTATTAAAATATTCAATGCATTTAATAAAATATTATTTCTCTCTCCTACACATTTAATTTCAATAGTTTTGATCGGTTGTATATATTAAAATAATGTTTCTCTCTCTTAGTTTAGGGATTTTAGAGATTTCTCCCCAAATCTCTAAGAGCATCTCCAACAACTTTTCTATAATTCTCTAAAATAGAGAATGAAAAACCAAAATCTCTAAAAACATTATCTTTCAACTTCAACAGTTTTTGTAATTTAGAGAACCAATCATTATTATATTATTAAAATATTCAATACATTTAATAAAATATTATTTCTCTCTCCTACACATTTAAGTTCAATAATTTTGATTGGTCGTACATATTAAAATAATTTTTCTCTCTCATAGTTTATGATTTTAGAGACAAATCTCTAAAATAGCAAACAATATAGCAAAACTGTCGGAGCATTTTAGAGAAGGAAACCCAATTTTTCCTATTATAGCAAAGCTGTTGGAGATGCTCTAAAAATAATAGCAAACAATATAGCAATGTTGTTGGAGAACTTTAGAGAAGGAAAACCCAATTTTTTTTATTATAGCAAAGCTGTTGGAGATGCTCTAGGCCCGCCACCTAGCGGATCGTATTTCTCACATGATGCTTTCGGGCCAGGGCTTTGTGGGCCGGCCCAGTGGCGGATCCAGGATTTTTATCCGGTTGGGTCACCATTAAAGTAGACTAAAGCGCGTAAAGTCACCCGACGGGTTTCGAGGGATTTTTGAAGTTTTTTAATTGATTTCGAGGGATTTTCTTAATGTTTTTGTCGATTTCAAGGGATTTTCTTATTGTTTTTGTCGATTTCGAAGAACTTTTTCCTTTTTTTTATTGATTTCAAGAGAATTCTTTAGTGTTTTTGGCAATCGCCGGCAAGATGGAGTCCCTCGGAAAATTTTACTGGGGGGAACTAAGGGTAGGTTTAGAATTTTTGATTTTTTTAACCTATCTAATTATATTTTTTAAGTATTGAGTGGGGTCCCTTCCCCCCTCCTTCTTAGGGCTACATCCGCCCCGCCGGCCCCGATGTTGCCGGTTACAAACCCTTTTGCATGAACCTTCTAACGATTTTTGTAATTTGTTTTCTTGAATTCAGCTATGGAACTCGGACCATGGACATGTTGTTGAGGCTTGTAAAGCCAGCTTGAAAAAGCTTCAACTCGACTATTTGGATCTCTTTCTTATTCACTTTCCCATTGCAACAAAGCACACTGGTATTAACCATAATTTTCTTTCATGATTACATGGTTGTGATCACATTTAATTTTTAATTATTTCTATTATTAAAAAAATTGCGGGTTTTGTTTGATTTGTTGCTTATCATAGGAATTGGTACAACTGCAAGTGCATTGGATGAAGATGGTGTTTTGGATATCGACACTACCATTTCCTTGGAGACTACATGGCATGCTATGGAAGAAACTGTCTCCATGGGCTTGGTTCGCAGCATTGGGATAAGGTTAATGTTTTCTTATTGTCCTTTTTTTACCATCTTTTCCCTCTGTTCCAAAATAAGTGTCCACATCTTTACTTTAGTTTGTCGAAAATAAATGTCCACTTTCAAAGTATCTACTTTCTGATTATACCCTTAATTATAAGATGGAGAAAGTCATGAACCCCTCTATTATTAAAGGGTAAAATTGTCAATTAGTTAATTATAAAAAAATTATAATTACAAAATTCTAAAAAGTGTCCCTTTTCCATGGTGGACATTTATTTTGGGATGGACAGAGTATATCAATTTGACATTAGGGTCAATTTTTTTACTTTTCAAGCTTAAATTCTATATGGGTTCCATTCCAATTTGAATACCCAACAACATAAATATCAGCATCTTCTTGAAAATATGAAGATTTGTGTTAATTGAGAAGTTGGGGTTTAGGTCATTTGACTTTAAAGTCACTTTGTACATTTTGACTTTTAAGTCAAACCTCTTACTTTTCAATCTGAAGTTTCATACCAATTTTAACACCCAACATTTAGCTTGTAGTCCGCAACGTTATTATCAATGATTTCTTGAATATTTCTAATCAAAATGGAAATTGAGGATTAGTTTGTTTGACTTCAAACATATATCTTGTAACACTTTTTGCTTTTCTTGCTTAAAATATACATGGGTCCGATTTCAACACCACCATTATATTTGTAGTTCACAACATGATCATCAACTATTCCGTAAATATTTCAAGATTCCTTATCGATTTGGTTGATGATTTGTTTGTGTGACTTTAAAAAGACATCTTGTAATAACTTTTCAATGTCTTGAAATGATCCACTTATTTTACCTATTTGTTACCCTTTTGCACAAGCCAAGGGTCTTCACAGAAATAACCGCTTTACTTTCTAGTGGGATTTACTGTGTTAGGGGCTGTTTGTATACCTCTTAACATATCCATTAAGAGGCAACCTCTGAATCGCTAAGAGGTGAATTCTGTTTGGGAAAAAAAATTAAGTCTGGCTCTTAATGGTTCCAAAACCCTCTGAATCATTTTGTATCATGGACCTCCCTTAACCATTAAGAGCTCTGATTACATCCTGAACAATTACCAAACAATTATATTTCTTTTTGCACTATATTATAAGAGCCTCTTAATCATTCTGCACCAAACCATTCAGCAACAGCCAAACAGCCCCTTTTAGTTTGGTTTAGATTTCATATCAATTAGTTTGGAACGGAAGGAATGATATTTCTTTGATGGCTAACTTTGGTTGAAAATTATGCAGCAATTACGACATTTACTTGACCAGAGATTGCTTAGCTTATTCTAAAGTGAAACCCGCTGTAAATCAAATTGAAACACATCCTTATTTCCAGCGTGAGTCTCTTGTTAAGTTCTGCCAGAAACACGGAATTGCTATCACGGCTCACACCCCTCTTGGAGGTTCAGTGGCTAATACAGAGTGGTTCGGTTCTGTTTCTTGCTTGGATGATCCAGATCTCAAAGTAAGTTTCCCCTTTTAAGGTTAAATGCACTAATTTTCAACATAAAAAAAGTTGTCTGAATTGTTAAGTTTCAAAGAAACTTTCTTTCCCATTGATCATAGCTACCGATGATGCAAATGGAAATCATCTGATTGACCTTAGGAGTCAAAGATTATAAAGAAATCAATTGGGTTGATTTTGAAATCTCGAGATTTTAGTGAAAACATTTGGTAGATCTTAGAGGTCGATTTCAAATAATAAGTGTCCACATTTCTGTTTTAATTTAAATTTCCATTTTTTAAAGGTAAATGCATACTTTCCGATTCTAATCTTAATTATGAGATGGGAAATTCATTACTTCCTCTTATTATCAAGGATAGAATTGTCATTTTAATTAAAAAAAAAATGTAATAAGTACACATTTCTAAAACTGTGTTTTTTTCATTGTGGACATTTATTTTACTGACAAAGGTAGTAGATTATAGCCTCATAGGAGGATATAGCATTGCTCTTTCAAGAAAGACTTAAATTGTGGAGTTAACCTTTGAATTGAAAGATTTCACCCATTGGGTACAGATTGCTCGCAACTTATTCGGTCAATTATATATGATTATTTGGTAGTGACTTAATGATATAGAAAGTGACTTATTCAGTAAGTTTATACAGGAGAGCTTTATGCAGAAAGCCTAGTTTTTTTTTC
Organism: Silybum marianum; assembly: GCA_036898165.1. Taxonomy (NCBI): domain Eukaryota; kingdom Viridiplantae; phylum Streptophyta; class Magnoliopsida; order Asterales; family Asteraceae; genus Silybum; species Silybum marianum. The sequence continues at coordinate 3,729,275 of CM072531.1, forward strand.
TTTCCAAACATGCCCCTCCCAATTAGAAAAACGCTTCTTCCATGTATGAAAAACCAACCAAAAAGAAAAAAAAATCCTGATCTATACAGACAGATTAATCCACACAAACAACTTTATTTATACAGAACTTAATAAAAAACCAACCAAACAGCTATACCTCTGTACCATGAGACATACAGAGAGGTTGTTTTCGAGAAGGCCCCTATCTTGCAAAATGTATCCTAATCTTAAATCCTTTTTTGTTTTGGGGAATATTAATGGTTGGCTTATTTTATTTTATTTTTTAATTTTTTTCGTGATTAGGGTCTAGCGGAGAAATATAAAAAGACTGTCGCACAAGTGGTTCTTCGATGGGGAATACAAAGAAACACCATTATCATCCCTAAATCATCAAAGACCGATCGACTTGAAGAGAATTTCAAAGTGTTCGACTTTGAGTTGAGCAAAGAGGATATGGAGCTTATCAAGAATAAGGATCGGAAATATCGAACCAATAACCCTAGCAAGTTCTGGGGTATCGATCTTTATGCTTAAATATTAGCAAACAATATTTTTATTAATGTTTGCTGGTTTTTCTGGGAGACTGTAAGCGTATGAAAACCTTCTGAAGCCAACTATATGTGGTTTTCTAAGTCGTATGTTTGTGATTTGAAAAACGTTTTCTTGTTAGTTAACGAATTACTAGAATTTGATGTTGGTGTCGTTTTCTAGTAAGTTGTCGTATGATTGGCATAATTGTGCTCGCTTTACTGAAGGGAAAAATCACATAAATGACTAATATACATGTAAGAATTAACAAAAATAACCACTTTTTTTTATGTATTTACCTAAATAGATGGTACTTTTGCTATTCAAATTCGTCAATCGGCGAATTTACGATTTTGTCATAAAATAGGTCCCACATGTCATAAAAAGTTGAGAAATCTCCAACATTTCACCAAAAACACTTGATTTTGGCGAAATGCATGGGAATTTCTTAACTTTTTATGACATGTGGGACCCATTTTATCACAGATTAGAAATTCATCAATTGGTGAATTTGTTTCGTGAAAGCATCATCTATTTCATAAATACGTAAAAAGTGGTTATGTTGTTACTTTCTTTTATGTATTTTGGCCATTTATGTAATTTCCCCTTGTTAACTATAAGGGTGTATCGAAAGTGACTTGATTGATATAATTATTGACCCTCAAGGTCCTATGGATTTGGTCGAGGTGTGTGTAAGCTGGTTTCGTTACCCCACATGTAACACACCGGATTTTTCGTTGCTATCTTTCATCGTGGGTCCGTATTTAAATATTGGTTCTTTAAGGTTTAGATTGAGCTCCTTTGAATGCTCTTAAGTGTTGTAGTATTTGCGTTTCAAAACTCAAGGTAAAGTTTGGTTAAGGAGGAAAAAAATGGGTCAAGCTGGTTACGAAGTGGGTTAGGAACCGAAACTAGCTTGATAACTAGCCTAAGGGACTTTACACTCAGCAAAGGCTAGCGTGGGTTGCAATGCCAGTTACGAAAATGTAACCAACTTCATAACTAGCCCTAAGCTTTTATGCTTCGCGTGGATTGCAATGCCAGTTACGAAAATGTAACCAACTTCATAACTAGCCCTAAGCTATTTTTCCCCGCGTGGGTTACAACGCCAGTTACGAAAACGTAACCAACTTCATAACTGGCGTCAGCCTCTGTTCAGCGTTTTTAAAGACCAAAAATCGGGATCTTTCTCATTTGAACCATATCTTTCTCAATAATGCTCCGATTTGGGTGATTCAAGTTGCTATGGATTCGTCTCTTGAAACTCTACAACATTGAAACAAGTATGACTAGAGGCTATTGGTTGATTTTGGAGTTCATAGAAGTGAAGGTAAGATCTTAATCCTTGAATCTTGAATCTAGGGTTTGGGTCCTTCCACCAACAACTCTCATTCTCTCTTGCGTTCGTTCTTGTGTATGTTTTGGAGGTTATATAGGTGTTCTTGAAAGACTTACACCATGGATCTAGAGGTGTAGCTCGAGGATATAAAGTCTTCACCGAATGGAACTCGGTATTGGGGTAAAACCTAGATTTAGCATAAATCTAGCAAGGTGAGTTCAAATCCAAACTTTATAAACTCAAATACTTGTTATAAATGTTGTATTTACTGATTTTAGACTTATGATCTCAAATATTTTGTATTTGGGTTAAGTTTGGGAGTTTTAGGTCAAGATGAGAAATTTGGGTATTTTGTTATAGATGATGAAACGAGTATCATATAACACTTGTAAGGGTTCTATGATGAGATAATCTTTGATTTTAGAACTAAAATAGTTTGACCTAATTTTCAATAAAATGCGTATTTCAAAAGGGAAATATTTATATAAAGGTTTTCAGTGTTTGGAACACTATCAATACGTCTCGTTTGATGTAGTTGATAATTAGACTAGTATGTTATGGATCCATAGGCATAAGAGTCGGTATTTTTATGTCGTGAAGGATAGTATGAAACACTTTTAAATTGGAAATAGACATTGTGATAAATTGTGTAATTTCCTAACTATCCTTTCACTCTCTCTGAATATGCATTGTGGATTTTTGCGTGCAATTCTTGAGGCTAGAGCTAATGGGTGCAAATGACAAATAAACTAGGATTTGGTTGATGTCAATGGCTACCAGACCTTTATGTACCGCTCTATAACATTGCTTTCTTGAGGCTTGAGCTAATGGGTACAAATGACAAATAAACTAGGATTTGGTTGATGTCAATGGCTACCAGACCTTTATGTACCGCTCTATAACATTGCTTTCTTGAGGCTTGAGCTAATGGGTACAAATGACAAATAAACTAGGATTTGGTTGATGTCAATGGCTATCAGACCTTTATGTACCGCTCTATAACATTGCTTTCTTGAGGCTTGAGCTAATGGGTACAAATGACAAATAAACTGGGATTTGGTTGATGTCAATGGCTACCAGACCTTTATGTGCCGCTCTATAACATTGGTTCGTGGCCTACCTTGTGTTCCGTCACGACCAGTGGTGAATCGGGTCTCCCCCGTCATCTTCGGATGTTTTAAATCCTATCAAAAATAAGTGTGGGTTAATGGTTTATAAATATGGTCAAAGCTATGTTTCTATCTTTACGTTTATAAACTTATTCATGGTCGTGTGAGTATTGGAGTTGGTATCACGTTAAATGAATATTTCTATTCAAAGCTTTCACTTTTAATGTCATTTTGATTTAAAGCTTTTTATTATAGAACTGTTGAATTTGGGAAAAGAGGTTGCTTTTATAATAAGGTTATTTTCTTTGAGAATTATATTTTATCAAGCAAATCTTTTGGTTTCAAATCAATCATAAATATGTTATAAACTCTTGAGCTCACTAGGCGTTAAGCCTAACCCTTTTTCTCTTGTCGGTATGTGCATCAGGTTATCGTTGGGGTTGATACTAGCGACACGTGTGGACTTGATACTAGGAAGTGGCATGATAAAGATTAGACTCTTGGTAACGTTTTTCGCATTCGGAGATAGCGACTCTTATTGGTTTAGTAACACCCAACCATATGTAGGTCTTGTTTAAGACTTGATTTGTTTGTTGTAGAGGTTTATTACTAATTGTGGTTTGAGGAAAGTTATATATTGATGTAATATTTGAAATTTTAAATTAGTCGCTCTTTCCAGATTTGAGGGTGTTACACCACATGTAGCTATTCTTCTGGACTCTATGGGATCAGTCGAGATGTCGAGATGTGTACAAGCTATCTCGAATACCTATAGATACAAAAAAAAGTCATACGATTGGCATAATTATGGACTTTGAGAAGTGTCCCGATGAATCTTGAATGGTATTTGGGCATTAAATTTTTAAAGCAACTATGCGATTGTATATTTTCGATTTTTCTTGATTTTGTATTTTAATGGTTTTCGAGAGTTTTTTTAGATCTGTTTTACTTGATAATGCTTGATGTGTGTATTGACCTTAGATTGAATATAATGTTCCATGCTCTTTGGGTTGCATCGAACATTTTATGTGTTAATTTTGATGTCTTTTTATTAATAAAAGCTGAAAATTGATCGAGCAACATGTTAAAAAAATCATTGCCCCAATTAAGCATTAATATATTCAATAAAAATAAAATATATATCAAGTATAAAATTGATCGTTCAATCCTACATCGAATCCATCAAACATTAACCGGATGATTTTTTTTTAGAAAAGAATTGTAAAATAATCAATCCACTATGGAACGAGAGATGATGACGATGCAGAGTGGCAGAAAATGTCCATCGACACATATAATTTGAGCTAAGAATATCTATGTCGAAGCAGCTTGATGATTTTCGATACATACACAATGCATATTTGATGGTACTCGAATACATGCTCGATATGTGCATCAATGATTTACAAAGGTCAAAATCTAAAATAACAATCATAATTGTGATTTGATATAACTGTTATCGTGATAGTAAGCACTTAAAAAATAACGGTTACTATAATTATTATATTTAACATAACAATATAATTCAACATCTAAGACAAAAACAATTGTTTTTAACCTCCATTTTTTCTATTATTGCTTCCAAATTTGGCCCTGTGTTAGAATTGGGTAATGCTACTACATGGTGCATGTATTTTTTTATGTCATAATCAAGTCAAATCATGTATTGAGAATGTAAAAAGTAAGCTTTTGATGTTGATGTGCGTGAAGAAAAAAAATTAGTAGACAGGAGTGTATTTAACAATATAAAGGTGTATTTAGCCTACCCTTTTGAAAATTGAAGATTAGAATTTCATTATTACAATAAATATAAATCCAAAAACAGAGCTCTATCGACATTCCTGGCTCACTATGACGATGAAAATGTCTTGCCATTTTGCATTGTCGTCATCTCTTGTCATCACTAATTGTTTAATTCTCCCGCTACCTCCATCTCTAAGGGGTTGTTTGGTTGTTTTTCATTAAATCTTGTATGAATAAAACTGTTTGTGAGGATTAATTTGTCTTTATAGAGATGCCTTTCAAAAAAAAATAATTGTCTTTATAGATTAAGAAGATTTTTGTTTGAGAGGGTTTTTCATAGATGGAAGAAACATGTTTTTTTTTAAATTAGGAGAGAGACAAGTTTGGAAAAAAAAACCTTGACCTTTTGGCTTAAAGCCCCCTCCCCCTACAAGCTTACTGAATAAACTATTTTCTATATCATTAAACCACTATCAAACATTTATGTAGACTGAGTAAGTATAATCTCATTAAAACAGAAATCCTAACACACAAAAGAAATTGAAGCACAAAGGAGACTAGGGAGAAGAATATATAGATGCAAAACAGGGTGTAGTAGATGTACGTGTGTCAATGAATCGAGAAGCAAATGTGTCAACAGAGAACCATAAAGAGATGGAGAGGTTTCAATGGAGGGGTTTCGGTCTTTTCGATTACAAAGATATTTTCGATTGAAAAATAGATACAGAAAGAGACAAAATAGTGCGAGGGAGGGGTATTTTAGGGATGATTTGAAAAAAGATACAGTCAAACATATTTTTATAATAAGACAATATTAAACCATATTTTTTATATAGAAGGTGAGTCGTGTTAAGTTTAAAAACTCAATTTTTTTTTCCGTTTTAAACATATTGATCATCAATCAATATAAGTAAAGTTTGTAAATTTGTAGAAAGAAACATATCATATAACTTATGTAAACTAATTGACATAATAAATCTTAATGCATAGTTAAATACGTTTCTATTATGAAACTACTTATCTATTAATAAGAATGGTTAGATTTTAATTAAAAGACTAAATATCATGATAATGTAAGAACAAAAAATTCATACGTAAATAATTAAAAAAAAAATCCATTTAAAATACATATTTGAATCCATTTTAGTAATTTGTAACATTGTTTCATATATATATATATACATATTTAAATAGATTTTTTCAATAATTTATATAAGAAATCTCTTGCATATCTTTTTAGAGTATTTAACATTCTTAAACTATTTTCGTAAAAATTAATTTGTATTCGTTTTTCAAAATATGACTATTTTTTAGAGATATTTATTCAAACAACCGTTCTGTAATACGGATTTTACTTTTTACTCATTTTTTAAGGTCTTTTCTTTTATAGTCACATTTAATGCAAAAGTTTTGTCTATTCGTAAAGTCCATTTACAAAAACAATCATAAACTTTAAGCAGAAAGTCAAGCTTTTGCGTAAAGTCTCTGCATGAACTATTGACTTCCTGCATAAAAAATTCAATTTTTTAGATTTTATGTAGAAAGTTTATGTAGAAACTTGACTTTCTGCTTAAAGTCTAAAAACTTGAATTTTTCTAAAAGAAAATTTTGACTTTACATATTGACAAAACTTCTATATAAAATATGTCTATTTCAAAAAAAGGCATAGGATCGTGTGAGAAGTATAGTTAAGGTGAAAAGCGTAGGAAGATATCTGAGTCATTGGTCATTTTAAATCTCATACTCACTCATAAATTGTATCTTAGAAGAGAGTTGATCTGGTACATCTCGGTGCACCTCATCTCGGTGTATCATATCTTAACGTGCATTAATGGGTAAGTTTTATGTTTTTCACCGTAACTCTGATTCTAACCGGAACCCAACCCTTCAAAAAAAATTACGGTTAAAAAGTGAAATTTATATAACAAAATGAGTATTTAAGTAAATAATCAAAAAAAACTTTGAAAATAATAAATGAGATATTACGACTAAAATATTGGAGCAAAATCTTAGAAAGGTCTGGGTTCCTCTCTCTCTCTCTCTCTCTCTCTTCTCTCTCTCTAAACTGGTTTTGATTCGATAAAGAGAAAGTAGGGCTTTTCATCTGGCGGCGATATACCTTCAACGGTGGCCCTTTTATAGCTACATCATCATCAATCATCATCATCTTCATCATCTGTAAGTTTTCTCTTTTCTTATCTCCAATTTTTACTATTATTTTTGTTTTCTTTTACAGACATCTCTAATGGAAGAAGTATCTTGAGCTTAATTAGTAACGTTTTCGATCTCTGAAAAATCCCTAAAAATTTCCATCGGAAACACTGTTATTGATCTATTTCTACAAATTTACCAACTGAAACCAACAATTTTATGTTTAATGATCTATTTGTTAAATTATTGTTCCATTTTTTTGTGCTTAATGATCTATATTACCTTTTGCCGTTTTTTGTGTGTGGCTGTTTGTTGAGAATTTATTTCTGAATTAAGTAATCTGTGCATTGTTATTGTTATTTATTATTATTTTGACTTAGGGTATATATGCTCATATTGTTGGAACATATACGTCATTTCGCAATCTGGGGTTTTTCTTCTTGAATTTTGTTTCATTTTTTGGTTTTTTATATGGTATTTGTAGCGAATAGATCATGCATAAAGATTTTAAGATGGTATGATTTGAGTGGATTTGGATTTTGTGGAAGGATTTGGAATTGGAATTGGATGGATTAGTATTTGGAATCTTTGGTGTGTCTGGTTTGTAGGATTTGGAATGGAATTGAATTTAGTTATTTATAAATAATTTACAAAAACAAATTATAGATAGTTATAGAAATAATCAAATTACCTTTTTATCAATTGATTATTACATTTAAGTAACATATTTTAAAAACATTATTACACACGAACCCTACTAAATCCCATGAAATACCAACCATCTTCATGGGATTTCAAAATCCCATGTTTGTGGGATTTCGGGATTTCAAATCCAGGAAATCCTTCAAACCGAACATGGGATTGGAATGGAATTCAATTCCAAATCACTCCAAATCCAATCCTAATAGTGAAGGGAATGAAAATGAGAATGAATTTTCATTCCCCCCAATTTAATCAGAAATGAAAATTTGGGCTTCTGGGGGGATGAACCCATTATATTATATAAAACCAAACAGTTTCCTTTATCATTATTCCCATTAATTACTTACTTCTTAATACCCCCAACCAAACACCCCAAATTCGTTAGTATTAGAATTTGGTTGGATGGAGTCTAGGATATGATTTCTGTAAGGAGGAACAACAACTAGTCACTGCTTTCTTTACCAACATAGATTGCCTTAATGTAGGAGAAGACACCTAACCTATTCTTGCACTGAAAAGTATTGATACATACGTGGATGGATTCTCGTTGTACCCATAATTAATTACACACACACACGTGTGTGTGTATATATATATATATATATCTTTACACGTTGTAATTGTTGGTAAGAAGGGAGGGATTTGTGTAGTTTATGAGGGCTCAAGTTTCCCTTGGTAGAGTTGATTTGCAAGGCTTTTCTTCAACCCCAGACCTAGAGTTTGAATCTCGTTAATGTCATGATGCAAGCGGTACAAGTGGAGATAATCTCAATATTTAGGTGGCGTTTGTTTTTTAAGAGATGCTGAAGTCTGAAGTCTGATTTCAGTTCTGAAATGGTTATGAAACGTCTAAACAATCAGATATAAGTGGTGATTAAGAGCTTAAAATGAAAAAACAAACAAGGCCTTAGTTTCCTAATATTGAGTTTCCTTATCTCAATATTTAGTTTCTTAATATTTAGTTTCCTAGTTAACTTCTAGCTTATTAGCCTATTTAAAGGACCCTTTTGTTAGTTCATTCAATTAATATTCAAGAATCTAGTTTAGAGTTATCTTTGTTCTTTGTGTTTTGTCGGTTGTATTTTGCCATTAAATCCGATCGTCTGGGCATTATTTGGTATCATATTTATTATATTTGTAAAAATTATTTGCAATAAAAGGCTTGAACACATGACCTCACATATGAAAAGCAATGAAATAACCAACAGACCAATGATGATTTTGTGATTCAGTCCTATCTGTTTACTTTACTTTAGTCCTATGTTTGTTTCTAGTCAAATGGTACCACCACTGATTATGAAAATAATGTAAGATATCTAATAAGTTAGACAACTAAATGGATCATGATTCAGTCCTACCTGTTTACTTTAGTTCTTTTTTCGACACTTTTCTTGGTTAAATTTCCAACAAAAGTTTTGTATCCTTTTGTAGCAGCTTGTTATCTTACAAATATAATGTACACTTGGTGCTTGTACCTTATAAGTTATTAGAAGCCTAATATATACACTATAATGATTAAATAGATGTTTTTACAAACATTTTGTACTTTACAAGTTACAACTAGTCCACACATGTAATTGAACTGTTCATATCTCCAATAACAACTCTAACTTTCGAAAAAATGGAAATGAAAAACTATTTGTTTATTTGTAAGACATTTCTTTGGTCTTAATGTGCATATTCAATTTATTTCTTTTTATTCGTTTTCTGTTTTTTATATCATTTTATATTCTAGTTCATGAGCTCCTTCGGTGGAGGAAACGTCAAAAATATAGAATTTGTAGGTTTGCCAAGCTTAGTAGGCTGAAGATTGCTTTGATATAACACTAACATAATATCAACTTTTTCCTTTTTGTTGTTGGTTTTCTCTAAAATCACAACATATGTATGTATGTGTATATATATAGGGTCATGTTCAGGGGAAAACGCCAAAAAAAGAGAAAACTGAAGAACACCCTGGAGCCCTGATGCATACTGGTAATTTGTAACATGCATTTGTGCATATGCACTAATGCATATATATATATATATATATATATGCATGTGCACTGGTGCATAGAAAAAAACAACTCCAATCGCTTGTATACATTTGTGCATTCCGTTCGGATGGAGGGCTCCTAGGGTGTTCTTCAGTTTTCTCTTTTTTTAGCGTTTCCCCAAACCTACATGTGATTTAGCCGTTTTTATGTTTTCTTATTTAGTTAATGTTCTTGTAACATCCCAGGCCAACAGTATCATATATTGTTCGCTTTGTCCACACACTTGGATTAACAGTTTTAAAATGCGTCAGTCCCGTATGAGGCAAAACCGAAGTGGGATCTTAGAGTTCTCATATGAACCTGACTCTCTCTCTCTGTGTGTGTGTATATATATATATATATATGTTCTAAATCTCCATTCATCAATATGTAAATGATTTAGGATCTAACTATTGGTTTTCACGATACAGAGCAAGATGATCGTATCATAGCTGTATCAAGATTTTAATACATTACAAAACAGCTTCCGAAATCAATCTACGTTCATTCCCGCTAAACAGGATCCAAAATGGATGATGGCGGGCATCGTGAGAACGTTCGCCATAGGATAGATTACTACAAAGGAGTTCATCCTCAGGTAATAAAACTTCTATTTTTCTCAATTAGTCTTAAATAAAGCATCAAAAAAATTTTATTTAATTAAAACAAAGTTTCAAAATTTCATATTTTGAATTCATTTTGACCAATAATAACCTGTTGATCTTGTAACATTTTCTATTAGCCAAATGTCTAAAATACCCTCTAACATAGTAAACATCAATTGCTTGAAGATAGTACTAGTTGAGGTTTTGGAAGAAGGGTAATAAAGTAATTTTACTTTTTTTAATGTGTTTGTGTTATTTTAGTGGAATATGATGCCTCAATACCAAATGAAGGATCAAACAGCCATGATGATGAATAGAAAAATCGCTCACATAATGACCGAAAGAGATACAGCTATCGAAGAGCGGGACCGGGCTTTATCGGAAAAGAAAACGGCATTAGAAGAACGCGATATAGCAATCCAACAACGGGATTCAGCCATAGCCGATAGAAACGATGCTATTAGAGAACGAGATAACGCCATTGCCGCCTTACGTTTCCAAGAAACTACCATGAACACCCACCTCCAACGCAGCGGATCCAAGCGGGCCCACCACTCCAATAACCACCACCACCACCCGGCGGCGGCACAACCGTCGTATGGGCGGGACCCACTCGTAACCGAAGCATTCCCGATAACCGCAGTTCCAGCTGAACAACCCGTTAACAAATCAAAGATGATAAAGGAGAACAAGCCACGTGGCGGCAATGGCGGCGGCGTTGGCGGTGGTGGTTCGTCGAGATCGGCAAAGAAACAGAAGAAAGTAGGGGAGGATTTGAATCGGAATGTGACCACGGATGGTTCGAAAGCTGAATGGGATGCACAAGAGCTCGGCTTAATGGATCAGATCAATTTTGATGAGTCGACGATGCCGATCCCGATATGCTCGTGCACCGGGGTGGCTCGGCAGTGCTACAAATGGGGTAGCGGCGGGTGGCAGTCGTCATGCTGCACCACCACGTTGTCGGTTTATCCGCTACCTCAGATGCCAAATAAACGTCATTCGAGAATGGGCGGCCGGAAAATGAGCGGAACGGTTTTCACGAGATTGATTAGTCGGCTGGCGGCACAAGGCCACGATCTTTCCGCACCCGTTGACTTAAAAAACTACTGGGCAAAACACGGTACGAATCGTTATATTACCATAAAGTGAATTTACCCTTTTACCCCTGACCCAAAATGTATAAGCAGGTTTTTGAAGAAAAAAATGAACATTTGTGGTTAGATTTTGAAGGGAAATGTGTTCAGTGGTGTTAAGTTGTAGGGTTATTTTAGGGTTTTTTATTTATTTATGGACTGTATGTATGCAAATGTTTTTTTTGCTGCATTGTTACTATTGTAATTGGGCTATTTTTATGTTCAATATCACCTCTAGAGCCCAACTTCAAGAAACCGATCTTGTTTGATTTGGTTTGTGGCACGAAAAGCTCCGGGGGTTTACCACTGACTGGGTAAGAGGATGGTTGGTTTTCCATTAAGTCCTGTATGGATAAAGATTTCTGTGTGGATTAACCTGTCTGGATAGATTGAGAAATCTTTTGTTTGTGAGGGTTTTTTTTTCATAGATGGAAGGAGCAAGTTTGGGAAATCTTAACGAGCTTAATGGAACTCGTGGCTTATTCAGTCAGCTATACATGACTGTTTGGTAGTGGCAGTGATACATATAGTGGTTTATTCAATAAGCTTCTAGAGGGGAGCTTTATGCAGAAAGCCAAGTTTTGTTGAAACCTGCCCCACGCTCATCCCATCTATGAAAAAACCTTCCCAATCCATACAGACAGCTTTATCCATACATGACTTAACGGAAAACCAACCAAATAGCCCCTAAGAGTCCCAATCTTAGCTTATCTGGTCAGCATCAAGAACTAGTAACAAGGGTTTGGTAAAGATTAGCATCTATGACCAAGTAAGCTCCTCTTATAGGGTAAGAGTGTGATCTGGTAAGCAAACACTCATCACTGACTGAGTAAGGTTTCCTCCCTTAGCTTACCAGGTTGGGATCATGGACTAGTAAGAGGGGTTTTGTAAACAACTCTGATTGGGTAAGTGTGCGGCCTGGATCAACAAACACTAATCACCGAGGGGCTGCTTGGTTTAGGTTGAGGAATGAAAATAAAAATGACACAGAGTGAAAATGAGAATGACTTTTCATTCCCACCAGTTTAACCAGGAATGAAAATTTGGGCTTTTGGGGGATTGAGCCCATTATATTTTGTAAAACCAAATTGTTTCTTTTATTGTCATTCCCATTGATTTCTGATTAATACCTCAAACCAAACACCCCCTGAGTAAGTCAAGAGTTCTTCCCTTAGTTTGCGCTTTTAAATGGAAGAAGTAGGAAGTCGTTTGGCCGGGGATTGGTTTAAAGACGTATTTGGTTTGGTTTCATTGGGTGCTATCGTTTTCTGGTGTAGACCAATATAATGTTATATATAATAATACAAATGTATACGATAATAGACGTATAATTTGTAGACCCATTCTAGAATTTATAAAGTATACAAGTGGTTCATTTTTGGAGGTCAAACTGGTCCCTCTTTTTAATGCAGTTAGAGGAGGCTCCCTCTAATGATGTTAAAAGGGTAGACCAGTTTTGACTTCGAAAAATGGACCAATTATATACTTTGTTTTAGAGACCAAACCAGACAAAGAAAACTTGACAAAAAGACATGTTTTGCTTTTGTAGATGTATGAAATTTTTACAAGTGTCAATTAAGGAGATCTCTGGTTAGAAATATCTTCTTACGTTTCTAATCATAACTTTTTTTTTTATCGAAACCCAATCCTATCTATATATGTCGGAGTAATTTATTTAATTTAATTTTCATTTAAATGAATTTTTTTATATCAACATATATTCTATTGTAAAAGTAACAAAGTATGTTTTTGTTTTTATTTTCATTTAACGTAACGATAAGAAAATTCAAAGAATGTAGAAAGTATTCATTTTATTTTTTATTTTTTGTTAGATTTATTGAAAAATAACAAATATTTACGTGTTTGATTTTAACTTAATAAGCTTAATGGAAGATTAGTTTAATTGATTTAGTTATATTAAGGTGTTTTATTTTAACTTAATACTAAGTGGTTGACTTAACATGTTAAATTAACTCATTATATCTTAATACGTTAAGTTAATATTTTTTCAAAAGTTACCCTCGTCCTACAATTTTTAATCATACGTCTCACTAAAAAATAAATAATTTACCGATATGTATAAATTAAATATTGTAATCAAACAATAATACTTTATTATTTTAAATATATTTTAAATTATTAAATATTATTTTATGAACTCATTGAATTCATATTATTTATTTTATTTTAAATAATTAATATGTAGATTATTTTTTTTGTCATTTTACATATTTATCAAACAATTTATTTTCATTCAAGTACGAGCAGCAACTTTGAATTGCATCCATCACTTAGAAAATTAGATATATAGACATAATGTTAAAATAGGAGGAAATGAAAATTAGATATATAGACATAAGGTTAAAATGATAATTTTTGTTGTTCAAAATTATTGATTCAGAACAAAAACCAAACATTAATGTCTTAATTTATTCAGAGATATTAATGTTTTTTTAAAAGGTATCCTGCCTAGACTAATCCCTAACAATTTTAAGACTGCTAAAGCATGCATCCATGAGATAATACCTCAATGGTCACAAGTTGTTTGCACCTGGATTCAAACCTGGGGTAGATGGTTTATCTAGCCTCATCCCCACAAGCCTTAGGGTTGATATTAATGTATAAAGATAACTTAATAGATTCAAAATTTAATAGATAAAAAGTCAAACAACCCCTTAACATATCGTTTAGTTGACAAATAGGTAGGACGAATTTATACAAATCCCAATAATCAATCTTTTATCTAATTTTATTGTATTTTGATATATTTTTAGATTTTATATTAAATGAAAAAAAAACTTCCTTTATTTATTAAAGTGGGCCATATATTGCTGGCCTTAAGGTATTAAGCCCAACACGTGGACTCATGACTCAGTGAAAGTTAAATGCAAAATCGGATTGGGCCGAATATAAGTGGGCCATTACTTAAAGTTTTATTGGCCCACCACATATTTTTTTTAATTTAAAAAAAGCGTCCTATCTTTTTCATATGGATATCATTAATAAATGAGTAAATTACGTATTTGGTCCCTGAGTTTATTGATTTATGATGAATTTGGTTTTTTATCTATGTAATTTATTTTGGATTTGGTCCATCACACTGACGACCATTTACTGTCTCTATCATCAAACCTTTTTAACATTCCACCTATAGAAAATGGTGGCCCAATGGTAATATATCATCCTGGGGGGTCAGTAGATGGTATCTCTGACTACCGGGGTTTAAATCCCCGCGGCTGCCTGTGGCGAATTGGCGATATCCAGACCTTGGCCTACCACTCTGTGGTGGGTCCTGGTCTTCGGGGATTAGTAAGGTGCCCGAATGAATCCCGGATACCCCGGGAACGCGTGTGTGTGTATTATTGTTGTTAAAAAAATAAAAAAATTTGATTGGTTTACCGGCAATTTTCGAAAAAAAATATTAGTTAACCTTGGGAAAAGGGTGTATATGCACATATTTTTGTTCAGTTATCTTAAAATTTTGTTCATTTTAAACATTCTTATGAAAAAGCACATATAAATATACGGAATTGAAGATAGCAGTGAAGAAAAGATAAATCATTAATTTGGATTCCAGTTTGATACTCACCAGTTCATTATATAGTTATATACGATACTGATTGTGACGCTCTTTATTTTTACAAGAGCCTAATTGATCACTAACATTAAAGTATATCACTTACAAAAGGAACTGCTATAGATATCGATGGAAGAAATAGACATGTGATAATAAGTTTAAATGTTGGACAAAGAAACCGATTTATACTCATGGTTAGACAAATATCGAATTTACTGGGTTCTGCAACTATACAATTCGGATGTCTAAATTTTGAAAATCCAAAATGTTGCCAGTTTTTTTTTACTGTTGAACGAAACTAAAAATCTCAGTTCAAAAATTAGATGTTTGTTATGTGATTTTTTAAAGCTTGTAATAAAGGGCTATTGACTATCTTTGTCCATGAATTTGTTGAATTTTTTTGTTTTCATTAGAGTTCCGAGTTCTACGATTCGGTTTTTAACTCGCTTACTGAATCTAATTAATATACACCAAAAATAATTGTTGTTAAATAATAAATTTAAAATATATAACAATACAAATTTAACTAATAAATATACACAAAAAACAATTATAGTCAAACTAGATATAGAAATATAAATTTATCTAATTTACTTAAACTAATTTATATGCAAAAACATGATCATAATTAAATTATAAATTAATAAGTATAAGTGTAAATACATACACGTCTATTATGTAGCTCAGTTGAAAGATGTGTGAGTTGACTTTACCTAAATACAATACAAGTCATGGGTTCAACCACAACCTCAACCCCCCCTCCCCCCTCTCCCACCCCCAGCGGGCAGGGGGTAACCTCAACTACTGATTAAACTAAAAATGCCCCATCATATTTAGGGGTGAACATAACCGGGTACCTGCCTAATTTTCATGTAATCAGAACCGCTAACACCAGTTCCTTATATTTTGGAACTCCGGTACCGGACACCCGTTTCAATATTTAAAAAAAAATTACATTGCATACAGTAAAAATGTAATTATAAACTACAAAATATCGACCTAAAGTTATAAATACAACAAATGGTCAAAACTAATCTGATAAACACTAATAATTACATAAATAAAAAAATTGGATCAAAACGACTTCCATAATACTTCACATCAATTCGTCAACATCAAACAAATAAAACACTTGGATCAAAATGAATAAAACACTAATAAAAATTGATTTGTTTATGCAAACTCGTGAAAATTACTTCATAAGTTCATAACATAAGTCAAACCTAGAAGAAAATATAGTTATATTAATAAATATAAAAAAATTATTTAAAAGTAGCGGGTACCCACGGATTGCAGTTACGGGTACCGGCGGACTGATGTCGGCCGATGCACGGGTAATGGTTCCAAAAAAATGAGAACCGGAACCAGTCTTGATCAGTTACGTATTTTAGGAACCGGAACCAATCAGTTACGAAGCGGTTTTGGTTCCAAAAACGGGTACTTAGTTCCAATACTCACCCCTACTCATATTGACAAGCTTGAAGGCAGACTCCATATTGGATTGGTTGGGATTGCCTGATGATTATTATTATATTGAAGGTAAAAATTTGTATACTAAAATTTAACATTAATGTTATGTTTAGCACTTTGGCCTTAAGATAGTCTTGTAATATTGTTTATATATATATATATATATATATATATATATTCAAATTATAAGATCTTGTCACAAGGTTAATAATTTGACAACAAAATTATTGAAGGTTAGAGTCACAATAAATATTCATATGTTTCTTTGAGACTATTATCCAACGATTTATCTTTTATATTTCCGAATACGACACATTTCTCGAATTAGAATTCATTCTTGTATGCTTTACAAAATACGATACTATATCGTTTTTTGGTGCAACGAGAATCACTAGACTTCGGGGATGTTTGGGATTGCTTATTTAAAATAACTTATGTTTTATGTAAAACTATTTATTAACTTATGTGGTTTCAAATCGGAGTTTTATAAAAAATGTTTGGATTAGGTTATGATGGTACCAAAACGTAATAAGCTAATAAGTTGTTTTTAGGGGTGTTTGGGGTTACTTATATATATAAAATCACCAAAAAACTAATAAATTGTTTCAAATAAATTAATAATAAGTCAGAAGATTATAATTTATCAAAAATTTCTTATTACCAATTTACCACCGGTATAAGCATTTAACTTTTTTCCTCATCCAACACTAAAAACTGCTTATTACTGGTACTATCCCGAAATAAGTCAATAAACAGTTTAAATAAGCAATCCCAAACACCTCCAATACAATACAAAAATTAGTATGAGAAATACATCAAATTTTTGTTTGCCAATCATTAAAATACAACAAAATTATAACGTGTGATAATTAAGTAGAAAATAAATTACGTATATTTATACTTACCTTTTTGACCAAGTTATGAATAAAATAAAAGCATGTAAACTAAAATCAGATAACCAAATTTATAAAATAACTAAGAATTACATTCAAAATAAAGAAGCAAACTTTAAAATCTCTATAATTTTCTCCAAGAGCATCTTTATAATCTTCTCCAAAATAGAGAAACAAACTTCAAAATCTTTAAAAAAAATTACATTCAACTTTAATAGCATTTCTATTTTGGAGATTAAACCATTCATTATATTAATAAGATATTCTATATTCTAATAAAATATTGTTTATTTCACCTAGATAATTAATTTGAAATGTTCTTATTAGTGGAACATAATAAAAATTTATTTTTCTATCATGGTAATCATTTTGGAGATTTCTCCAAATTTAGAGATTTTTGTAATCTCTCTCATACTTTCTCTACTTTGAAAAAAGTTATAGAGATGTTGTTGGAGCAAAAAATGACTTAAACTACATATTGTTTAGTTTTATAAAATGATATATTATATGTGTTTCTTACATTTTAAAAGTGATTATTACAACTTTAAGTATCGATGATAGGCTTTGCATACATATTATATAAAACGATTTTAAAATCAATATAAATGTATGTAACTATTTATAAGTTTAGTTATTCTACTTGTATTGTTATAATCTATGTTATCTAACTATCAAAATTTGATTTTAATAATGTTATTTACACCATAAAAGGTATAAAAGGCAAATTTTGGGGACTCCAAATGTGGGTGACATCAACAAGAAGTTGACTTTTGTAACACCAACTCCAATGACCATAGGAGATATCTACATGTGGCCACCTTCTAAAAAAATACATTTAAAAAGATTGTTAGGTAATTCATATTCTACTTTTTTATTGTTTTGATTTGATATATATTAACGGGTTTTTAAATGATTAAACTTATATATATACATAGACAGAGAGAGATAGAGGAAGGTCCAGGAAAAAAAGGCTAAAAAAAACGAAGGACGTCCCAAGGTGTGATAATTACCTCAAAACATCTTTATCAAATGTGATAATACACGTTAATAGGGCCGAGTAGTGTGTAGATGACTTGAACCGCAACCTAGGTCTTGCCAAAGATTGTCTGTATCTCTGATTTAATATTACATGTGTATTATGTGATGGACTATAATTAAAAAGTGTTCTCGCGTTCTCGTAAATGAAATTGTTCTCGTCTGAATCCTTCCCTGTAAATATGTAGGCATATGGAATAAACTTTTGGATTAAAACTTGAAAATGAAACCTAACAAAATTATACATATGAAAGTAAATTGAATGTATGTAAAAGTTTGTGGATGTGAGTGGAGGTGAAGATGGAGGTCAATATGAAGGCACGTAAAGGTGATGAAGGTTCATGTTTATCAGTTATCAATCGAAGGTTGTAACATCTCAGGCTAATCGTATCAGATATTGTCATCTTTGTTCATATACCTGGACTCGGGGTTTTAAAACGCTTATGATATGTATATATATATAAGGTATCAAGTTTCTTATAAGGTAACATTTGTTCTCATTCCCAACCAATGCAGGATATTACAATCCACCTCCCTCGGAAGCCCAACGTCCTCGCTAGCACACCGGTCAGATTCCCGACTCTGATACCATATGTAACATTCCAAATCGTAGCAAATATTGTTTGCTTTGTCCACACACTTGGACTCACGGTTTTAAAACGCGTCTGATAGAGGAGGTATCAAGTTTCTTATAAGACAATATTTGTTCTTCTCCCCAACTAATGTGGGATATTACAAAGGTAGTTAAAGATCCAGATTTTTTTAGTTGTTAGATCAAAGAATTAACTTATCTAAACGCTCAAAAGTGTCATATTCGTTTTAATAGAAAAAATGGTTGTTCTTATATGATTGTAACTCTGTCTCTACTCACATTGTATATATAATCGGATTGTGTGTTTACAAAATAAGTATAGAATTGAAAAATCAAAATCACATAATCAATTATTCATTATGTAATTTTACATTTATATCATCAATCATTTACATTATAACAACCCTTTATCCAATAATTTTGAATTTAAATGAAAACCATAATCATATTATCAAAATAGTGAAAATTGTATATTATGATAATCATAAAAGTCTATTTAAATGTACATCCAAACATCCCATAAAATGTTTTTCAATATAGTTCTCAATTCTCGAGAAAGTGGATTAGAGCAATGGGGATGAATCATTCTAAATATTGATGCAATTATTTTTCATAAAACTCATTCATTTCTGTATTACTGAATTGCATTTGTGTGGTGAATAACCATTTCACACTTACTGTAATAAACCAAACTCCTAATTTATGTTAATTATGGTATTTATAAGAAAAAGTTTAGGGATTTCCTCAGTTTTTCCTCCATCTGTGAAATCGGAATTTTAGTGTGTGTGAGAGAGAGACACTACTAGAAAATTGAATATTTTCAACGGAAATTAGTTTTCAACGGAAAATGTCGTTGAAAATTTTCTACGAATTTTAGAGGATTATTGACAGAACATAAATTTTCTACGAATTTTCAATGAATTTCCGTTGAAAATCTCTTACAAACATATATGTATTTTCAACCAAAAAAATTTCAACGGAATATCTCGTCAAAAAGTTTTTGGTTGAAAATGCATTTTGTGAGAGACTTTCAACGGAAATTCGTTGAAAATTCGTAGAAAATTTATGTTTTGTCAATAATCCTTTAAAATTAATAGAAAATTTTCAATTACATTTTTCGTTAAAAATACTCAAGTTTCTAGTAGAGAGAGAGAGAACAAAATGTTTTAGAAAAGAAGGGTTATTATTAAGGAAGCATCATCTTTATGTATCTTCATCTTCTTTTTTAAGTCTCCATCAATGAAACTGTAGTTGAATTGAATTTTTTTTATAGATATTATGAAAATTAAAAACTTATTGAAGGGTAAAACCGTAAAAGTGACATTTTTATAGATTTAGTATAAACTATATTAAATTAAAAATTAACTGGCCAAATTATATATAGATTTTTTAAAATTTTGATCAACTTGAAAAAAAAAAAGAATAAAAGGTCATTGAGAATAACGTTAAAGACGACAAAATATTCCGTTAGATATAACTTTTTGAAAATTAAACCCCACATTATTTATGCTTATTCAAAATAACGTCTTTCTTTTTTTTTCTTTAAAAAAATAAAAATCAATAAAATTACAATTAAAAGTTTTCACACCTTTATGATTTAATTACTGAATTATAAATTAGAATCAAATAGTATTTTTTTCATCCTGAATTCCAAAAATAAATATTCATAGTATAAAATACATGTTGTTTTAAAAACATGTAATTAATGGAAATGATTATTATACCTTTAACAATAAAGAAAAAAAATGAATTTATTAATCTGATAATTAACGATAAAATTGAAAATTAGACACTTATTTTTGAAATTGACACTTATTTGAGATGAGGGAGTGTGTCTTGTACAAAATCTGCTTGCCCCATAACAAGTTACGGCCTTAGAGGTGAGTGGTTTTTTACTTGGACCTGAAAAACAAGAGTTGATTATATGGTTTTGGATATCTTGGACCAAAAGTCAAAAGAATTGTCTTTAATCCAAGAAACCAAGAATACAAATTTTTAAGGGTTTGGAACCTAGTCAAGCTAGACGAGTATAGATTGCTCAGAACATAAAGACCCTCATTAGATTAATCTCCAAAAAATTCCTTGAGGAAATAACGAAAGTTCCAACATATATTAAGAAGAAATGATCCAAGTCCAGCCGATGTGAGACTATAATATATAATTTATTTTCATCTTAGAAGCCTGGTGTTTTATTTTGGAGAGATAAACTTGATATTTTAGTGGTGGGCAGGTGAAAAATTGAAAGGGCAAAACCCATGTCGTCGTTGGCATGTCTTGTGTGAAAGGGCATGGGATTTTCGTTTATGAGTCCATATGACCACGAGTCCATCATTTGCAGTAATCTATCTAGATCTATACTTTTACATGGAAAACAAATGGATCGAAAGATGAACAATATCCCTACAATTGAAACTTGTAATTGAACTTCTAATTGAACCTCTTAGATTTATATCTCAATTTAATAATAAAAAAGTGAAGACCTAATAATTCAAAATTCAGTTCATTCAATTCCATTCATAATACTAAAAATCTTTATTTTACTTGTATTTGGATCGGTCAAGTTACCCCATGAAACATTGGAAGACATTCAAACTTGGGATCTCACATTTCAATCTCCCACCCACCCCCCAACCCACCATGACCATTAGTTACCTTGTATAGATCTATAATCTGTATCACAATCAAATTGATACAAACATGAACAAGCATCCCAAAATCTAACACTTTACTTGAACTTCATTTGATCAATTCACGATGCTAGAAATGTGTTCCACTTTTCACATACATAAGCATATACATTCATACAGCACACTACTGAGATTTTACCAATCATATTACTTGCAAAACCCTAATACCAAAAATACCAGATCAATGCGTGAAAATTGTAATCTTACCAAATAACAGATCAATGATAGAAAAAGATTTCAAAATATATCCAGTTGTGAGCTTGAATTCTCTGAGCCCAAAGATCTTAAGATGTGTGTGATGGGTTTTAGCGGAATTACATTGTAGCGGAAAATGAAGATGATCATAAAATAAAAGAAACCACAAAAACCTAAACAGTCTGAATCCGTTGTTTACATAATAAAAGGACAAAACCAACCATAGGGTGTTTCAAGAAACAACCTCAAAATGTTATGGCCGGGATTCTGAGCACGAGAGATCAAAGTATACCTCCTTTAGCGGTATTCACACATGAGTATGCTCCAAATCTTAAACCGGTTGCTGACCTAATGAACCAAAACACACAAGATAAAAATCGATTCTCTTATGTGTGAGAGAGAAAGAGATTGACGCCCAAGAGGGAGTAGGGGGAAAATTAATTTCCTTCTTCCTAAAATTAATCATATTTAGGTTTATATATGTCATCCTTTCCATATTTGGGTCGGACCGTTCAACTTAACCAAGTTTTGGACTTTTAAGGCTTTTAACAACTCAATTGATTGAGCTTTCAAGGCTAAATTAATTATAATCTTAATAATTAATTTTTTATTAAGCCCAATAAATCCTCTTTTAATGTAATTATCATAATTATATTTTACACACACAACTTATTAATTATTACTCTATTAGAATAATAAGTATTCTTCATTGTCACAACATGTAATATAATTGGATATGGTTCATGATCATCATGATCAAAGCTCAAGACATACAAACTTTATGTGTGTGACTCTCATATATTCATTTGATCTATGTACTATTTATATGTGACGTGCATACATAAAACCTACGTATGGGCCGATTTGCATAGGCGGGGTTGGGCATCGCTTGAGCTTGACGCCAATGGTGGTGGCTGATGGGCAATGACTTAGCTGGTGCGTGCGATAGGATAGAAGATACGACAGATGAGAGTGAGGGCAGAGGTGTGTGCCATTCAAAGCGAGGGAAACAAAATTCGAGAGATTGAGAGCAAAAGCAGAAGTGTTTGCGATAGGGCAAAAGAGAAGCAGAAGCGCTGAAGCGACTTAATTTTTTTGGACAAAAATTCAAAAATGTGAACCTACTAAGGGCTATACATATGTTGAGTTGTGATCCCCCCCCCCAATAGGTTTTACTGGCGTAGGTGGTGCCCCATTTCACCAGCATATGGGTCGACCCTGTTGGAAACCCATAAACTGAACCATATTGAAATACAAATCTTGTTTGTTTACAGTACTTTAAAATAATCATAGTATAATGTTTTAAAAACAATATAAAACTTATTAAATAACACTTTGTGGTGTATCTATTTGCAGGTATCAACTTTTTTCATTTAATTATCATGATCTCTTTTAATCAATAAACATAAAAAGTAAAAAGATTACACGTTAACATATGGCATATACGATAGCATTATAAAAGAAATATTAATATTTAACTATATATAGTATTTCGTCGGGTAATTAATAACGAAAACTCGTTTATCCATACTCTATCAACAAAACATTTGGAACCACAAGGGTGGTGCCTCAATGGTTTGAGTTTGGGGTCCAAAGGTCAATAGTACCAGGAGGTCCCAGGTTCAAATCCAGAGAGGGGTAAAAAGAATCCTCTTGTGGCCACGGAGGTTCAAATGCGGTGACTTCGGGCTATCTACAAAGCGGGTAGTTGCCCTGGATTCGTCAGCTCGCATACCGAGTTGGATATCCAGGTTAATAAAAAAACATTTGGGTAATAGGTAACTAATAAATGGATTAATGAAGAAAAATTTCTTTACCCATATTCATATCCAATTGATCAAAACATAATAGGTAACGTGTTTACCTAAGAGACAGAAGAAGAGAGTGAGATATATGTATTTATGACTTACGAGAATTTTTTGCATTAATTAGCTCTTTAATTATAGCATTAACTATTTTAAATTTAGTGGATTTAAAAAAATTTCCACTTCTAGGGGGTGTTTGGGATTACTTATTTAAAGTGCTTATTAACTTATTTTGATTTGATATCGATAATAAGTTTTTTTTTACCGACCATATTATTAAAACACCGACCCAAGGCGCAAAAAACGCGACCAAGGGGGAAGAGAAGAAAACCAACCAGATTACAAACCCGCAAACGGGTCAATACACCAATCACTCCAATTAGAACTAAAGTCTGATCTCCTATACTTGAGCCACAAAAAATAATAAGTAGTTTTAGTTTTTGGATGAGGAAAAATATGTTTATACCGGTTTGGCACCGGTAATAAAGAGTTTTTGATAAGTCATTTTATTTTAACTTGTTTGAAACAACCTATCAGTTTTTTTGTTATTTTACATGTATAAGCAATCTCAAACACTCCTAAAAAACAACTTATTAACTTATTACGTTTTGATACCAATTATTAGCTAATTCAAACATTTTTTTTTATAAATCTTCAATTTAACACTACATAAGTTAATAAGTATTTTTACATAAAAACATAAGTTATTTTAAATAAGTAATCTCAAACACCCCCTAAATAATTAAGCTTCAATTCTCTCTATATATTCGTTATTTTATTAAAAAATAATAAAAAATCAAAACCCAATAATCTGTCTGAAAATCCAAATAAAATACCTTATCCAGATTTTGCTACCAATTTGAATTTTATAAAGTTAATTAATCTGCAAAAAACAATAATTGTTGTGAAAATCCCCATTTGTTTTTACCTATTTAAATAATAAATGTTCTTGTTTAAATCAATTATTGTGTCCAACAACTTAAATGCCATGGATGTGCACCCCACGTCACAAGATATTTCAAAAACAACAATAATGATTTATTATTATCATACAAGATTAATTTAATTTTCATTTAACATACAGAATATATATATATATATATAGAGAGAGTGGGGGAAAAGTTCAAATACGAACTTAAATTTTATTCTGAACGTCGAATAAACAAAGAAATATTTAATCTGAATAATGTTTATTCAGACCGAATAAATACTATATTCAGTCTGAATATTTCTTTGATTATTCAGTCTGAATATTTCTTTGATTATTCAGTCTGAATATTTCTTTGACACGTGTGGCGCTCTCATTTGTCCTAACGTTTATAACCAAATTTGAGTTCTCATTTGAAACCGCACACACACACACATATATATATATATATGTATATATATGACGATAATTAAATAAAAACCACAAAAATTACAAACTCGTGAAAACCGATATGAAAACAAATTTTTTCATGATTTTTTTTTCATCAAATGTTAGGATTTAATATATTATTTCACATATATTTGTTTCACCATATGAATATTTTTTTCGCAAAAAAATCACATGTAATTATTTCATAAGGTGAACCCAAACATATGTGAAACACTATCTTAAATTGTAGGTTTTAATGAAAAAAAAATAATGTAAAAATTGTTTTTATATCGGTTTTCACAAGTTTATAACATTTTTGTAGTTTTTATTTGATTATTTTCTCTATATATAAGGTTAGGTTCCGATGAGAAATGAAGTTATGGTGAAAGGGTAAAAAGGAATCTCCACCCTTTGATGCACATAGGATGAGATTAAAAGTGATAAAGGATCAAGATCCCTTCTTACGTTTCATTTTAACTTCACTTCTCACACGATCCCATGCCGATATATATAAAGGAATTCAAATAAAAACTGATTTTTGGTTGTGAACCGGAGGTGAGTGTGGCATGTGTCTCCGATGCCATGAGTTGTTCATCATAAATAATTTATCGTTCGTGATGAATGTGTATTATTCATCATGAATAGTGAATTAGTTTAACTTGAATCATGACCGTGTATTATTAATTGTGAATGTTATATCATCCATCATAAACGTTCACATTCGTTATTCATAGGGGTGGTAGAAAGTGACCCAACCCGCCAACCCAACCCGAACCCAATCCATTAGTAGCAGGTTGGGTTGTGATTTTCAACCTGTTTAACTTAAATAGGTTAACCCGTCTAACCCATTTAATAAATGGGTTGAGTTGGGTTGAAATTTCTGACATATTTTCAACCCATGTACAACCTGTTTGTAACTCATTTACAACATGTTTGTAACCCATTTGTAACCTGTTTTCAACCCATTAGTAACCTCTTTACAACCCATTAATTATCTCATTTTAACCCACTTAATATATTTTATTTTATTTTTAAAATATAATTTTTGAATTTTAAAGAATTTGAACCTAAATAGGAAAACCCTATATTTATTTAGATTTTAGAACGCCTCCCCATTAAAAAAGGAAAAAACCCTAGTTTGCTATCCCCATCAAAGTAATACCGAGAATGAAGTTGGAGTCGGTGAAAGTGGAAGTCGGTTGTATTTTATTAAAACTTTGAACTTTGAACAATTTATTTGGTTGGTGGCTATGTGGTTGATATTTTATTAGAACTTTGAACAATTTATTTGCATTTATCGTTGTGTTTTATTGGAACTTTGAGATTGTGGACTTTGAACAATTTACTTGTTTTTGTTTTATGCATTGTAAAATTAAATGGGTCAACCCAGGTTGAAACCATTTATTTAACAGGTTGGGTTGAAATTTTGTAAACAGGTCGAACTCAGGTCGGATTCATTTAAGTTACAGGTTGGGTTGGGTTGGGTTGAAAATCTCAACCCATTTATTTAAATGGGTTGGGTTGGGTTGAGATTTTCGACCTGTTTAATAAATGGGTTGAACCCGAACCCAACCCAGGTCGACCCATTGCCACCCCTAATTATTCATACTGAATGTTTTTTATTATTCATACTGAATATGGATATCGAAAATACGTGTTGCACTCTCTTTTATTCTCCTACACAACCGAAAATCGTTATGCAATTGAAATTTTCTCTATATATAATATATTGGTTGATCATGAAATCTTAATTATAATTTATGTAGATAACCATTGATTTCCTGTTGGGTGTTGGCCATACATGTGTTTTGTTTTTTATTTTCCATTCTTTATTTTCTTATACTTATCGTATAATAATTGCAATATTTTATTAATTTAAAGATATGAATATAAACATATGTTTTTCCATTTAAATATGTTTTTCCACAATGGCATTCTAGAAACTGCAAACAATATATTTACCAAATTAAACGAGTTTGATCTTTCTTAACAAAAATAATTGTTGAAATAAAAAAAATATGTATTATAAAGGTGTGATTAGAGATTGGTGTTTTGACCAATTGACTTTAATCAAATAGTCATTTTGTAGGGTTTGATTTAAATTTAATTGGATTTGGTTTTATGTTCAACCTAACTTAGGATATGATGAATTTAATTTTAAGTCGTTATGAAAATGTGTTATCGTATCTATTTAAGCCTAAACTAACACAACAACCATGTGTTTGGTTAGTAGTGAGTTCGTCTTCTTATGTGAAATAAATTGAGCAACGAGCCCCTCCATTTGGGTATACTGGCTCAAACATACTTATTTTTATGGCTTAATTATCAGTCGCGTGATATGATGAGCTATCAGTTGATAGAAGTGAGAACCATTCCTAGGTTGTAGCTACTTGAGAATAAGGTCAAGAAGTGGAGCATTTTATTACTTTTTGTTTAAAATATAGCAAGTGCTAGATGGAGGTAGGAATTTAGACCTGTTAGAGTCTCACATCAATTAGACTTGGACCATTTCTCCTCTATATATGTTGGACCCCCCCCCCCCTCTCCCCCCTTCTCCTCAAGGGCTCTTTTGGAGATTCATCTAGGGGTTCCACATATTCTAATATGGTATCAGAGCCAAGGTCTACCACTCTAGGGACTCAACACTCTCTCTGGCTAACCCCCTCTGGACACCCTAGACAGTTCATGTCCGTCTAGCCTATGTTGGAGGGGGCGTGTTAGAGTCTCACATCAGCTAGACTTGGACCATTTCTCCTTTATATATGTTGGAACCTCCCCTTTCTCCTCAAGGGCTCTTTTGGAGATTCATCTAGGGGTTCCACATATTCTAATAAGACCGATGAATGGCGTAGGAATTGGCTTTAATTACCTAAAAAGTTGAAATGGTTTTTTTTTTAAAACCTTTTGGAGTTCGGGGTATTCAATCTCGTGTACTCTAGGAATGGGACGCCATTTTGAATGTTTCTACTAATGCATCATATGGTGGGTCCAAACTTGAGTTCTATACAGAAAGTGCAATGGGACAGACGTTTGAAAATGAGCTAACATCATGGACATTTTTCAAAACGTGATAGTTGACTCAAGTAAGTCTATGGTTGAAAAATATGATGAGATAATTGATTAATTTCGATATAACAATAAGTCAATAGCTTCTGTTAACAATCAGCGATGTATAATAACGATTGATACAAAAACAACTTGACCTTAACTAGAACGTTTGATTCAATATATATACAGTTCCCCAGTCAAGTGAATTTGCATGTTTCGACTTATATTTTGAATATTGGTGATGTAAATGCACATTATAAAAATATTTAAAAACTTCCATTTGTTGTAAATAAACAATTTTATAATTTTATACTCAATTTTTATAAACATGTTTTTAACTATAAAAAACATTGAAGGCATGACTACACCTGTTAGTTTATTTTATAACTTTCTTTACTATGTATGTGTGTATATAAAGATGTGAATGATAACTCTTGAATAATAGTTACACGCTACTGCCTAATGCCTATAGCCATCTACTTGTCACAAACGAGTGATATTATTAAGTTCCACTACAAAGAATACGTTGTATCTTATATCAGTGTTTACGTTCTACCATAAAGGATTTTTACGGTGGACCAACACCTTTTATGTATCTGGTCGAGAAAAGTGGACTAGCCAAGTTGGTAAACCACTTTAACAAATGAAGTTTGCATCCTTTACCCTACATTTTACATTTTATATTATTATTGTGTTTGAGAAAATCTTTCTTGCAAACTGTTGTTTTAAACAAAAAAAACATGTCATATACAATTCCCCCAATGTTGTATAACAAAAGTAGATACATGCATTGATTGATACAATTATCGTATAAAACGATAATACACTGTAATAGCAAAAACATCGATAGATATGTAGATTGCTTATTTTATTGACGATTGTATTTAATACCAGACCTAGAAATGTCATTCAAGACAATATAATTTTTTTATAAAAAATGTTTTTATCATCAAGTCTTGTATTTTATAACATGGTTATGAAATAATTTTAATAATCTATATTAAAAATGTGAGAAATCTGATCATATTAGAGCTCGCCAGGAAGTACTTGACAAAATTATCAAAGATTCAGATTCCACCAAATCTGTTCCTATCTAACGGTGATGAATATGAGCGCAATTGAAATTCCTGGGGAGTCATGTAAAGCACAACTAATTTAATTTAACTGTACCTAACAACTAATTTC
The DNA here is from genome assembly GCA_036898165.1 of Silybum marianum. Classification (NCBI taxonomy): domain Eukaryota; kingdom Viridiplantae; phylum Streptophyta; class Magnoliopsida; order Asterales; family Asteraceae; genus Silybum; species Silybum marianum. The sequence goes on from CM072531.1 coordinate 3,758,450, forward strand.
TTAAACCTAATTATTAGTATTCTTTAAATTGAACACCAAGTAACAAAAGGAATGATAACAAATTCTTAGTATACGAAAAGTCAAGTATAATTCAGATTTCACCTGCAACATGGTTGTTCATGGCGTACTCGTGCCTTTTCAACCGCCGGTCTAATCAACCAAATGACATCTTGAATTGGTAACAATTGTCAGTATAAATCACTAATTTGTTAGAGTTTAATTTTTCGTTTTTTACTGTCAATTCGATGAAATTCACATCTTATTTAAAATACAACATTGAACAAGGTTATAATAGAGTCTTTTAAACACTCCACTATTAAATATTGCTTTTATTTTTATAAACTGTATGTGTTTATTAGTGAACATGATAATCAATTGAAACGTTTTTACCGTCTCACATGATCAATTAGAGTCTTTTTAAAACAACTCAATCTCTAAATTGATAAAATATATTTTTTATTTTGAAATTTATTTTGAAAATCTTACTATGAAAGAAATAACAAAGGAGGACCTTTTTAATACTCCTTTTAACCAAAACAAGAAACACATGACGTTTTGTGGGGCAATGAACCAAAAAATGGGACAATGACTTTGTATTTAAAACCAAAAAGAAATCAAAATATTAATATCAAGAAAATTAATTCACATGTTTAAGCTAGAGTAAGTTACGTTTTTCGTCCCTATAATTTGTTAAAAATTGTAAATTTTATTTCAGGGTTTAGAAATTATGGTTTTCATCTCCATGATTAGGAGTGTTCAAGAAAACCGGAAAACCAATAAACTGAGCCGAACTGTTTGATCCGAAATTGAAAAAACCGATAACCGAAAAATCCGATATCTAAAAAACCGAAAACCGAAAAAACCGGATATTCACGGGACGGTTTTGGTTTTGAATTTTAGGTAACGGTGGGTAACCGAACTGAACCAGATATAATGTATATATAATATTTAATATTAAATATTCATATTATTATTTGTATATTTATTATTATTAGTCCAAAGTTAAATGAGTAAAGTCTTTTACGTTTTGGTGTCAAAAATTACGGTGGATGATTAATTTTAATAGTATGAAGTCGTGAAAGACTCGACATTAACGGAAAATGGATTTTTAAACAATTTAATTTAATTTAATTTGTAGCATTTTATTAGTTTTATTTATTTGTTGTGTAATTGTTTTAAATGTTACCATTTTGATAGTGTAAATGATATTTTTTATATAAATTCGGGTAACCGTGAACCGAACTGCGAGTAACCGCCTTATTTCGGTTCGGTTTTGTGTAACCCGCGGTTCGGTTTCGATTCGGGTAGCGGGGTATCCGCCTCATGCAGTTCGGGTCACGTTTTCCCTACTAATCAAACCTAACTGAACCGTAAACACCCCTATCCATGACTGATAATTCATTGTTATTTTTTGTTTTTATGATTTACAATTTATTTTTGTTTCGGTTCCTATTGGTAGAATTTTTTTACTGTTTTGATCCTTTGTAAATTAACGATAGGAATCGGTATAAGAACAAAAATAACAATAAATTGCAAATCATAGGAACAAAAATCGCAATTTCTAAACCATAAAAATGAAAATCAAAATTATTAACAAACTACTCGGACAAAAATCATATTTACTCTTTAAGCTAATACCAAAGATACCATTTAGAATTATTGTATCGAAGAGGTTCTTGTATTGGAAAAACATTATACATATTTCAATAGAACTATAGAAGTGCACAATTATATGTTTTATTGAATAAAAGCGAGTGATGATATATTTTATTGTATCTTAATAAATAATTAAACGATCCAGTTATTTATCTTTTTTCAGATGTAATTTAATTATAACTGTCTATTTCATTATTTGAACGAGTCCTCAAGGATGGCTTTTCCCTTTCCTTTTCCTATTAAGACTTGTATGAAATAAGAGAGAGTCGTTTACCAAATGTTTACTGGGTAAGAGCTTACTAGATCACTTACTTTACCTCGTGAGTATGACAAAGACTGAGAATCTTAACCACAAGGGTTGTGGCGTATTGGTTGAGGCACTAGGGATGTGGTGGAATACCCCATTTGCACAGGGTTTGAATCCAGATGTATACAACAATTGTGGCAACTGAGTTTATCAAGGCTGATGTCTTGCAGTCATAATTTGTCAGGATTAGTAAAGACATAGTCTGGGACACCCTTAAAAAAAAACTGAGAATCTCACTCGACCAGAAACGTGGGAACAATTTGAGGTTCAAACCTGGTAAGTGAGAGAAGACTCTTACTTGATTAGCACATACCGCCATACCGAGTAAGAGTCTTCTCAATCATTAGTTAAAATCAACCTAAGTGCTTATCAGGTAAGAGTTAGGTTACCGAATGCTTATTAGTAATAGTAAGTGCTTACCGGGTAAGAGTTGGGTTACCGAATGCTTACTAGTAAGTGCTTACCGATGGAAGTTGCAATGCTCACTTATCTTGTTAGATAAGATTTCATACCATCAAACTTAAACCTGGCAAAAAAATGACACGACACGCTAACTCGACACAAATTAAACGGGTTTGGGTAATACATTTCAACCCGTTTAAGTAAACGGGTTGACACGACACGACACGACATGAAAAATAAACGGGTAAGGTCAGGGTCAAAAGTTTCAACTCGAAAATGACCCGAATAACCCGTTTATATTAGACTCCTTAGGCCCTTAGGCAAATAACGTCAACAATCCACAATTTATAGTTTTTTAACAAAGTAAATACTAAATAATAATAATAATAATAAGTGATTGTACATTCCATGTAGGCCTGGAAAAAACTAGCACCACATGCTAACTAAATACGAACGTGACACAAATTAAACCGATTTGGGTAATGCATTTCAACCCGTTTAAGTAAACGGGTTGACATGACACGACACGACACGAAGATTAAATGGGTTGACACGACACAAAAATTAAACGGGTTGACACGACACGACACGAAAATTAAACAGACCGGGTTAGGCACTCTCAACCCGTTTAACCTATGAACCCGACACGACAAGTTTGTCAGGTCTCATCAAACTGGATTGTTCAATCTTAACAGAACAATGTACATGATGACATATCTAATTCAGTCATTTTCAACCATTAATTAAAATTAAAAAGAACAATACTGCCTAACGAGTAAACAAATAAATTAAATTGGCTTACAATATAAATGTACCTTCACAGAGATGTAACAATTGATCAAATCAAACTAATTAAATTACAAATGAAATATTTTATTTTTGAAACATGAAAATAATAAGTAAACAAAGTACAAATGAAGCAAAATGTTGACTTTTAATAGTCAAAGTCAGAGACTTGTGGCAAAGGAAATAAGCAAAGATTTGTTGATTGTGTGAATAAGGGGCAATTATGTCAATTTAAAAGGCTATTAGACAAGCTTCCACATCCTAAAAATCTCTACAACTCTCGACACAAAGCGCGTGGCTCTCAAACTCCCTAACATAAGTAAACCTTTAATTCAAAATTTTCAATTAGAACTTAAAATAAAAGTTAATATACTAAAAATAAAAGTCTAATTTATAATCAAAATAAAGATTTATCATTTAAAATTAAATAAACTATACAAGAAATAAATGTTTATTTCATAAAAATATATCATGGTTTAAAAATATAGATTGTATCCAAATGAAATAAATTTTATTTGTTTTTATTTTTTTGAAAAACTATACACTAATACCTTTATGTAAAATTAATATTCAAAACTTCTAATTAAAGAACAAAGTGATCAAATTAGTTTTTTAAGTAAAATAGTAAAGAGATTAAATTTGGGTTTTTATTGTTAAAATATAAATTGATTGTTAGTTAATACTATGTATTACAACTATATTGAAGGGTGTTTTAAACTTTAAATGACACATATATTTTAGGGGCCTAATTATACATTAATTTTAGCATTTAATTTACACAAATATATATGTTTTAACATTTTGTTTAACTATTAGCATTTTTAACAGATTCTTTAAAAGATTCTTCAAAATGTAGAATCAAAATCCAAAATTCTTAAAAATATATTTTAAAATTAAACAGATTCTTTATTTTTGAAGATTACAATATAATTACATTTACTTTAAATATTTAATATATTAATAAAATATTATTTCTATATATAGTGAAAATTTGATATCAATATTTTTTATTGTTAGAAATATAATATAAAATTGTTTATCTTTCACCATAATAAGTTTCAGAGAGTTGTACAAGTTTAAAGAATTTGTTGGAGTAAAAATTTATCTAAAATCTACATTTTCTACAATTTTTTTTGGAGCAAAACTTGTATTTTCCGGACATGCAAACCGGCCTACACAGACTGCCAACTCCCAATGTAAGAAGCATACCTGACTCACTCAACGGAAAGACGATTGTGAGGGGGTCTGGGATCGAACTCAAGACCAACGACCTATTAATAGGAGCAAACATCTCATCGTCCTTAACCAACCGAGCTACAAGCCATTGACACATTTTCTACATTTTAGAAAACAATCTTTTATTTTTTAGTCGATTTATTTCGATTTCAAATAATATTATAACGATGATTTTTTTAAAAGAAAACTCTATATGTTAATTTGTCAATTTTAACCGTTTTTGTTATTTTTATTTACAGAAATTTTAATATAATACATAATATGAGCCTTTATATTATATTATATTTATTATTCATTTATATCACAAGGATAACAAAATATAAATTTTTTTTAATGCCATATTTGTTTAGTAAAAACTAAAAGAGAATATAAAATACTCTAAAAGTGCTTGTTAAAAAATTAAGGTGCAGCCCGAAAACACCCACATATATATTGTTAACGGGAAGGCTAATGACACCTCTAAGTTATATTAATGGCACCTATAAAAATGAATCCTCATCACACATGTTAATGCTAAAATTCTTTTTTACATTCCTAGAGCTATAAAAATGCAAGAAATTCCATGCACACCCCTCTAAGTGGTGCTATTAGCACTCCTCATTGTTAAATTAATCTATATTTGTTATTTTTTGATTAAAGTTATATTCATCTTATTTATGTTAAAATCAAGTTAAATCATATATTAAAAATATAAAAAAGTAAATATTAATGTTAATGTATACGAATGGAAATTAGTAGATAGATACATATCTAACAACATATATGCATGCATTTAGCTTTTCTCTTAATTTCATTCTTATACATCAACATTAAAACTTGTTTTTTTTAATGTATAATCTTATCTGATTCTAACATAAATAAACACACACACACACATACACACACATATATATATAACATCTAGAATTAATTAGAGCATCTCCAAAAACTTCTTTAAATTTCTTTAAAATAGAAAATGTAAAGTCAAAATCTCTAAAATTATTATCTTCCAACTCCAACAGCTTTATTATTTTAAAGAATCTATTAAAAAATTATATTATTAAAATATTTAATAAATTTATTATTTCAAAAATCTTTAAAATTATATTGGTTGTTTTTTTGTCAAAAAATATTTCTCTCTAATACTTTTAAAGATATAAAAAAATCTTTATATTTAGAGATTTTCCTAAAAATCTTTATTTTAAAAAATGATATAAAAATGTTGTTAAATAAACTTAAAGAAAAAAATAAACTTTTTTATTTTATTTTAAAGAAGCTTAGAGATACTTTTATAAACTAAACTAACTTGTGATTTAATGGATATAAAAACATAACCATAAAAAGTTATTGTGCATTTGGTAAGAAAAAAGTGATAATAAAAGATTCGAAGATGTGTAAAGAAAAGAGGTTGATCGCTCCATGATCTGCGGTGATGGAGGGAGAGATTGTTTTTGGATTAGCCTACTAGTCAAACATCGGTCGGAATGAAATTGAAATTCGATCCAAATTCACATTCAATTTCAATCTCAATCAAACCCTTATTAAATTCACGCGTAATTCAGTACATCAAGTAGTAGCAGTCATGAAATCCGTGTAGGAGTCATCGTCATCGATATATACACATACAATTATTACTTTTAGTGAGAGAAAAACTCTTCCAATTTCTAGAGAGAGAGAGAGAGAGAGAGTATACACCACCACCACCGCCTGCCGCTTTCCACCGCTTCGTTCATTCCGTCGCCGGCGGATAAACCAAACCCTTTGCTTTCTTGCGCCGGTCGGTTGTCATTTCTTCGCTGGTAAACTATTCATAGAGTTATAATTTTCTTTTTTGATTTTTGATTTTTTTTGCTTCACTAGTGGAATTGGTGTGTTGGGTTTTGATTATTTTCCCCAAATTTTATGTCGATTAGGGTTTGAATTTGTTGGGTGATGTTTAGAATCGACTTCTTTATTTCATTTATTCTGTTTATTTTAGGGTTTTGTTTAGTTTGTCTCACAATTTCTGGGAGTTTGAGCTGAAATCGTTGTGAACTAGGGTTTTTCTCATTTCACAATTTGATCGATTTTTGTTCTAGGGTTTCGGGGGGATAATTGGGGAAATTTGAAAACGAAAATGGGTGATACTGAAGAAGGAAATAGTGATATGATCCAACGAGTACAATCTTCGTTTGGAACTTCATCTTCAGTTCCTAAACAACAACAACCACAAAAACCAGTTTCATTTAATCAACTCGATATCCCCCAATTGAACACAGCTCAATTTCGTGGTCAAAATCGACAGTTTTCCCCAAATTATAATCTCGATAATAACAGTAAAAGAGTCGGCATTCCACCGTCACATCCACAATTCCCGCCGGTGTCACCATACTCACAGATTCCGGTGACTCAGAATCCATCGAATAATCATAAAATTGGGGGTTCACAGAGCTTTAACCATGGTCCAGGGCCATCTCATTCACGATCGTTATCACAACCTTCTTTTTTCCCATTAGATTCTCTTCCCCCTTTAAGCCCATCTCCATATCGTGATTCCCCTTCAGCACGATCCTCTGATCAGCTCATAAGCGATATTTCAATGGAAGAACGAGATGGGAATTCACACTCTTTATTACCACCTTCTTCCCCTTTTGGCCGTGGCGGGAATGTATCTAGAACCGGTGAGAATCTTCCGCCACGAAAAGCTCATAGACGGTCCAATAGCGATATCCCATTTGGGTTTTCGACTATCTTACAATCATCACCGCCATTGATTCCGTTAAGAACTCCAAACACTTTAGAACGGGTTGCATCTTCTAGAGAAAATCCATCATCGAAGCCGATTCAGTTGGTCAAACGGGAATCGAGTTGGGAGAAAGTTGGTAGTGAAAGTAATGCCGAAGGATCAGGAGAGAAGAAATCCGAAGGTGAAGTGGTGGACGATTTGTTTTCCGCTTATATGAATTTAGACAATCTTGATACATTAAACTCTTCTGGAACTGATGATAAACAAGGAACCGAGAATCGTGAAGATTTGGATAGCCGAGCTAGTGGAACGAAAACTAACGGAGGTGATAGTAGTGATAATGAAGCTACAAGTAGTGTGAATGAAAGTGGAAATCATATGCAAAGATCGGGAATAAGTTCTATTTCCGATAAACGAGAAGGGATTAAACGGAGTGCCGGTGGAGATATTGCTCCAACTACTCGGCATTATAGAAGCGTTTCGATGGATAGCTTTATGGGAAGGATGAATTTTGGTGATGAATCACCAAAGCTTCCTCCTTCCCCTGGTGGACATGTTAATCAATTATCTCCAAATAATTCCATTGATTCCAATTCAAATACTTTCAGTTTAGAGTTCGGGAATGGCGAGTTTACAGGAGCCGAGCTCAAGAAAATTATGGCTAATGAAAAACTTGCTGAGATAGCTTTAACCGATCCAAAACGAGCCAAGAGGTATGCAACTTCGGATTTTTTTATTTAGTGTAACAAATATATATATATATATATATATATATATATTTTAATCTATTAATGTAACAAAGTTTCAAAATTTCCTAATTTTTGTAAAATTTGTAACATTTGATAACATGGGTGTCGACTTTTAACCCCAATTTCGTCATAACTCTTTTGTAAATCTTTGGTAAACGGGCATCCAAGTTGCCAAATGCTGCAAGATCAACTTCAGATTTGTTTTTATTACATTATATTTTTTCTCTATTAATGTAACAAAGTTTCAAAATTTCTTTATTTTTTGCAAGTTCTGTAACATTTGATAGCGAGAGTGTCAATTTTAACTCCCATTTTGTCATAACCCTTTGTAAAACCTTTGGTAAACGGGCATCCACGTTGCCGAATGCTGCAAGATCAACTTGTTATCGGTCAAATGGGTACAAAATCGAAAATTTTGGAACTTTGTTACATTGATCGTGAAAAAAAGACCAAACTTTATTACATTTTGATGCCTTTTGCTTTGATATTTTCTCACATTGCTTGTATTTAAACGTTTTGAATATAAATTGATTGGTAATGTAGACTATTTGTTCGACAATATGATTATTGTACATATAAAGAAACATCGTATCTCAAATATTCAAATTAATTCGGATAAGTTTAACGATAAAGTTTAATGGTCTCTCTTAGGATCTTGGCTAATCGTCAGTCTGCTGCTCGATCAAAAGAACGGAAAATGCGTTACATTACAGAATTGGAACACAAGGTTCAAACTTTACAGACTGAAGCAACGACTTTATCTGCACAGCTTACGTTATTGCAGGTGGGTTTTTGTAAAATTATGGAATCGTTGCTTGTTTTTCGTATTCTTGTTGACTTTTTTTTTTATCTTTTGTTTATTGAAAGAGTTTTCGTTAATTTCTTTTCGTTACAGAGAGATTCAGCTGGGCTCACAAGTCAAAACAATGAACTAAAGTTCCGTCTGCAAGCTATGGAACAACAGGCCCAGCTTCGAGATGGTAAGTAACCAAAGTTCCCATCTTTTCATGCATTTATTTGCTTCTTATAACCAAAGTCCCATCTTTTCTTGCATTTATTTGCTTCTTGTAACCAAAGTTACCATCTTTTCTTGCATTTATTTGCTTCTTATAACCAAAGTTACCATCTTTTCTTGTATTTATTTGCTTCTTGTAACCAAAGTTCCCATCTTTTCTTGCATTTATATGCTTCTTATAACCAAAGTTCCCATCTTTTCTTGCTTTATTTGCTTCTTATAACCAAAGTTACCATCTTTTCTTGCATTTATATGCTTCTTATAACCAAACTTACCATCTTTTCTTGCATTTATATGCTTCTTATAACCAAAGTTCTCATCTTTTCTTGCATTGTTAGTCATACCTTTCGAGAAACTTTTTCGCAAGTAGGTGTCTTTATGGAAATTACCTCTTTACCCCTTGGAGTGGAGGAAAGTCTGCATACATGATACATCTATAACCTCTTTATAGATTATGGTTTCATCTTGTACAAAATTAAGAAAAAGAAAATTTGTGTGGGTCGGGTTTTGTCATTTTGTTGGTTCGAACATACTTATGCATGCCCTATTGCTGTTTGTGCAGATTTCTGTTTTTAGTTTTTACACTTTTTGCACCTTAAGGTTATGGCAGTGTTGAGACTGTTTTTCAAATATGAAATGTCTGAAATGACCTTGTCAATAAAGACAAAATAAAGGAATATGATTGTCCCAATTCAATATTATGAAGTTACTTAAAACAACAATAAATGGGTAAATAGGTAATTTAACCAGAAGTTGGTTCCGGGGTGATATAGTTACACAAATAATTCTTTTTATGAACCCTTCTGCACAAAATAATTTTGTCAACCGATTACAAACTCTTTGCATTATATTATCATCTGACTCCATTTCTTTTTTGCTTTTTTGATTTTGTGATCATGGCAGCTTTAAACGAAGCTTTGACTGCCGAAGTTCAACGTTTGAAAATCACGACCACGGAACTAAGTGGAGACGCTGCCAAGTTTTCTCAACTCTCGATCAGCCCACAAATGTTCCAGTTACACCAACAGCAACAGCAGCAGCAGCACGCTCATCAAATGCAACACCAAAACCAAAACCCACAGCAGTCGCAACAGCAAAACGGTGGTTCAGGCACCAAGCACGAGTCGAACCAATAGGACCCGAGTTGGTGGTTTTGGGTTCGGAGGTCAGGTGGTGAGTTTGTGGACGACTTAATATATATATATATTTCAGGTGGATTCAATTCATTAGTTTTTGCGGTCTTTTCTCTCGGAAGTAAATACCAAGGTGGGTTTCTTTTATCGACTTTCTAATATTTACCAGACTTAGCAAAGCTTCGATCTTTCATCGAGCTTTTTAGCCATTTATTTTATTTTATATATATTATATATGATTATATATACAACATATATTTCTTGGTGTTTGAAGATTTCGTTTTGTTCATGATCTTGACGACAAATTTATGGGATTTGGACTTGTTTTTGTTTATTGTGATGTGGAGTTGATTGAAAGTTTTTGTTTGTAGATGTTTTCTTTTGGTTGGTTGCATTTTGGGAATCCAATCTATTTGGTTAACTTTATAGCATAATTGTTGTTGCTTGTGTTTATGGTTGCTATCAATTCTTCTGGGGCCATTTTTCACTAAATCAAACAAAACAAACTTTATATCTCATCATACAAAGGTAGTGGACTAGTGGGGGTAAGGTGTAACATAGGTCTTTGGGGATCAGATGCATGCAAACCTCATCTGTCTTAAAAGATCATCTATGTCGACCACAAGGCTTGTGGCGTACTGGTTAAGGCTTGTAGGGGATGAGGCTAGATAACCCGTCTACCTCAGGTTCGAATCTGGGCGCAAACTATTTGTGGCCATTGAGGAATTATCTCAGGGCTGCATACTTTAGCAGTCTTAAAATTGTCAGGGATTAGTCTAGGTAAATGTCTAGGATACCCTTTTCAAAAAAGATCATCTATGTCTTAAAAGATAAAAAGTTGTTTGTTGAAACTTTAGATAAACGGACTTTTAGCACAAACAAAGCATCGTGATGGGATTCCTTAAAAAAGGGTGTGTTTTTTTAGTTCAATATGGAGTTATGAAGCCTTTAGGGGATGTTAGGTAGGTTTTTATTAAGTTTTGTATGAATAAAGTTATTTGTTTGGATTGATATGTCTATAGATTGAGAAAGTTTGTGTTTTGGAAGGGTTTTTTATAGATGGAATAAATGTATTTTTTTTAATCGGGGGAGAGAAATTTAGAAGGAAAAAGAACTTGTTTTTTTGCATAAAACTTTCTTTAGAATCTTAATGAATAGTCTGTTTTCTGTGTCATTAAGCAGCTAATAAACAATCAGATAAAATTAAAGGGGTAAGATGGTTGTCCTATTAGGCTTCTTAAGCCATTGACAAATAGGCGTTTAAAAACCTATGTGAAGTTTTGGAACATTGATTTTTCATCCACAATAAGAATACTTGTGGACAATCTAAAATGAGGACACGGTGAATATTGTATGTTTTTTTTTTGGTTCATAGATTTTAATGAATTCAAAGGAATTGGAATGCTTAATTCTTTTCACCAAATTCCAGTTTCTTCATGTGGTTCACGTATTAAAGTTGATGGAGTCTTTTGTCATAAATTAATAAATTCATCATTCCTGGGATATGTAGCCCACCACGACCATGTCAGTGTTCCACCCCCCACCCTTACTATATTGTAGTCGTCACAATTGTTACCCACGTCCTACCACCAATGGCATGTTGTCGTTAACCCCACCTCTGCATCAACCCTGCCCACACCTCCACCCCCACCACAAACCACCAATACCACCCGCCCACTATTGGCGTCATCCAACTACCACCCCACTCTCCCTCCAAAACAAAGCTGGAGATTCCAATTACTTTGAGAGATTACATTACAATTCCTACCAACTAAACACGTGGTCAATTCATTTGATGGATTCTAATTCCATCAAATTCCATTATGCGAGCCAAACGACCCCCTAGTGCCAATTTTTTTTCCTTAATAAGGTGGTACATGGAAATATGAACAAAAGTTCTAGCATCAACATTGGAAATTGCATGTTTTTTAACGGCAAGTTAACACACACGTTCCCGGGGTATCCGGGATCCATACAAGCACCCGACTAATCCCTGTTGACCAAGACCCACCACTACGTGGCAAGCCATGGTTTGGCTATCGCCACATGCTCTCAGCAGGGTTCGAACCTGGGTAGTCAGTGATATCATCCACTGACCCCCCAGGATGTCACCTTACCACTGGGCTAGACATGCTTTGATAATGGAAATTACAGTCGAAAATCAACCGATTAAAATTCAATTTTTCGTACAAGCCAAACCAGAGAACTTTCATCTTTACTCTTGAGATTATCATCAAAGAAAGAACATAATTGATTTCAACATGTCATTACAAGAACTGTCTAATTAAGAATGATTATACTCACTTTGATTCAGTATAGACATAGTTTATTAGGGCATCATCAATCGATAACATCAAATCTATAGAAACTAGTGTAAATGAGAATTCCTAAGTGAGAAGTCGCCATGAAACGAGCATAACAATCCTATTGGAACTTGAAAGAAAAGTAAATTTGTGAATGCCTAACTGAATGTCCAAAAGTATACTAGAGACAACATCACAACATAGATGTTATTGAACCAGTTGTTTAAGAATATTGAAAAAACTACATGTATGGATCCACATCCATGCTTAATCATTTCTACACGTCACTTCTCCGAACCCCATCCTCTTGTTAATGAGACAAGCCTACCAGTCTTGCAACAATAGATCTCTTAAAGTTGTTAGCTTACCTATCCTTTTCAGGTTATGCTATCCCCTTGACGATGATAAATCTTACCGAGAAGATATCACATTTAGGATAGGTAATGCTATCCCCTTGACAAAGGGATGAAGGTGATTTAATTCAAATAAATGTGGTATATTCTCATATAATATATGAATCAGTTAATAAATATGTTGAAATATACGACGAGTCATATATAGTTTGACTCAGGATCAAAGTCTATATGGACAATGATAAGGAGGGCATGCCAATCCTCACGGACAGTAAATCTACTTCAATTGGTAATGTATCTTTTTATCTTTTCCAATTAGTGTAGAATTTGACGTAAATGAATAGTGTTATTCCAAATTTAGTATGTTATTATTCATTACACTAAATTTGGTGTAAGATTACACAATTTGGTGTCCCCATTGAAGTGATTTGGTATCAAATTTGATATTTGGTGTTCCTATTGGAGATGGTTTTAACAGTAAGTTATTGATTGTCATTTGCATAATGGGTTGTCAATAGGGGTGAGCATAACCGGGTACCTGGTCATTTTCCATAGAACCGGAACCGGAACCGGCGGTTCCTGGAAATCGGGACCGGAACCGGAACCGATGGGAACCGGTTCCGGTACCGGGTACCCGGCTTCAACTTTTTTATATTATGCATAACCGGGTACCCGGTCATTATGCATTTGAATTAATAGGTCGTAACTAAGACTTACAGTTTAAAAAGAAAATTCAGTTGTAAACATATGTTCCATTACGAATGAGGGGAGAAATGAGAAAACGATAAGTGTCCTTATTCATCGTGAATAATAGATGTAAATCATTCACAACTAGGGGTGTTCGCGATGCGGTTTGAGTCCAAACCGCAAACCGCACCGCATATGCGGTTTGAGCATTTTCCCAAACCGCACCGCATAAACCTCAAACCGCGCCAACCCGCACCGCAAAATGCAGTGCAGTGCGGTTTGTACCTATCGCACTTTACGCCTATAATCCAATATTTATAAATTTAAAACTACATTATATAATTAACGATAAAGTGACCGTGGTCGAAAAAAAAAAGAGTTTCAATACATCCAATTACTAAATATACATTGCATAATTAAAAATATATAAGAACTAAAAAAGATAAACTCCAAACTAAATTGGACGTGTAAGTTTTGACGTATCCAAGTAACATATTAATATTATCAATTTCCATATTGGATCAAACTCAAAGTCCAAAAATATTACATAAATAATAAATTATTATATATCTATACTATTATATAAAGCATGTAATACAGTTAAGCGGTTATTGTTTAGAAAAATTAAGACTTACAAGTTTTCTTGCCTTAGGTACAATCATTTGATGCATGCTCACCTCCACATTCAATGTTTAAAATTAGAATGTAATTAATTTTGATTTTTAAATTACATTTTATACCCTTAAACTTTGTTCTTTAATTTAGTTTATATCCCTTCTTTTTTAAATTTTCATTTCATAATTTTTCCATTATAACAAATATAATCTTAAATTAGTTAAAATGCATTAAAAACATGTTTTCTTTTGTTATAAATTATACCATTATAATCGTGTCGTCAATACCTTTAAAATGAGTTCAATATTGAATATTTTTCGATTTAATCATATTATTATATACATGAATACGTAACGAGTTGTTTTTAAAAAAATTACGTTTTATACCCTATAGTTATTTATTTAATTTCTAAACCTTTTCGTTTTACATCCTTATCTATATTATAATTAGTTTTTAAATTTCATTCAAATCCCTAACTATTTTATTTTTCATTTTACACCTCAATCACATAAACATAAATAATTGTATATGAATCAAATTACATTTAAAAATATGTTTCTTTTTATTACAAATTATACTATTATAATCATATTGTCAATATCTTCGAAATGAGTCCAATATTGAATATTTTTGGACTTACTTATATTATTAAATAACATAAATATGTAGTGAATTATTTTTAAAATTTACAGTCAATACATTATAGTTATTTAATTAACTTTTATATCTTTTACTTTTTTTAATTTTTATTTATCATCATTTTCATTTAAGAGGCACAAATGTTGATGTATTATGTGCAATTTTTTAAGTTTTACAACTTCTACGATTCAGCATAATAATTAATTTTTTTTTTCAAATTATATTTTACACCGTTATAATTTGTTATAGTTTACTTTATAGCTCTTCAATTTTCTTTTAACACATTTTTTATAATAACATATATAATCGTAAATTAACTAAAATATATTAAAAAAACACTTTCTTTTTTATAAATTATACGATTATAGTCGTTCTTCAATACCTTCAAAAGAGACTAATATCGATATTTTTTATTTAATAATAACATTAAATATTATAAATATGTACCGAGTTATTTTTAAAACTTAATTTTTCATTTTTAGTTTTCCATTTTACACCATTATGACTTTATGATTTTATCTATCTATATCTATGATTCTATCCTATATTATAAAGAGTGCTTACTGTTTAAATTTTTAATAGTTACAAATATTTAAATACTTGTTTTGTAAAAATCGATTAATAATGAAATTCAATTTTATTCTAAATCCTACAAACCAAACACACCAAAGATTCCAAATTTTTCCACAAAATCCAAATTATTAAAAAAACATTTCGTCATATCAAATGGGTCTTAAATGTACTACTTTGTTCTTTTAAAATTAAGATTGTATTTGGCTTTTATAAAAATAATGGATACGGATTTATAAGTTCATAACGATAGACAACTTGATATCTTAAAGGATTCGAGAATTCTAAAGTTATTGTTGATAAAATATTGAAATTCCGCTGCATTGCAGTGGGTAAGTCTTCTAGTATATATATATACATATGTATTATATATAAAATGAAAAAATATACAAAGTATGCGGTGCGTTGCGGTTTGAACTGCGGTTTGATAAGTCAAAACCGCAAACTGCATCGCATAGTGCTGTTTGGTAAAAATGCAAACCGCAAACCGCATCACATAGTGCGGTTTGGTAAAAATGCAAACCGCAAATCGCACCGCAAAAGCTCTAAACCACACTTTACAGTGCGGCATGGGCTGTTTGTACGGTTTGACAGTTTGAATGAACAACCCTATTCACAACATTCATGATGAATATTTTATTTTACATGACGAATGTCTTATAAATATTCGGGACACCTGACATAATCTCATCTGTCTTTCAATTCATGACTTAAGTCCTTAAAGCTAAAATGCTAAAGATAAAGATAAAAGATGCTAAAGAATCCGAATACATTGGTTTTGACATTTGAGTGATACTTCAGGGACTAGTTATGAAGAAGTAAAAACGTAGGGGGGGTCAAGTGTAACTTCTATCTTTGCAAACGACGTCGTAGGTTGATCGTTTCTCTTTCCGCCTTTTGTGGTACCACCACCACTCCCTCGAACCATCAGTTAGCAGCAAAACCCTAACGAACCTTTCGGTTGTTTAACAGCTAAACCGCCCCGGCAGACATGGAAGCGTTGGCGACGGAAGTTACAGTCGGAGAACCACCGAAAATTCCGACGGAACAGCCTCCGCCGGTTCGAAAGCCGGTGAATGAACTGTCAGTTGAAGAAATGGTGGCCAAATCAATAGTTCCGGTGAAGAAAGAGTATATGTGTCCAGCACCTAACAGACTTACTAGTGATAACAATGGATTATCCGGCGACGCCGTTCCTGTCGCCACCACCGCCTCCGCACCTGTTATTAAGGAGAAAAAATCAAAAAGACAGTGCAAGAGGGAACGAATTCAGGTATCATCTGTTTTTATGCTTATTTCTTATCATTTTGGATTAATAATGTCGTTTTTTAGTCTCTAATATGCTGTTCATAAGATTATATGCTATTACTTAATACTTATAATAGCTCCTATCTGCCTGTTTGATTAGTTATGCTAGTTTTTTACTTAATCCTGAGGATTCGAATGGTTGTTTTTAGGAGCTATTCTGTATTCAAGTTAGCAATGGTTTTACCTCATAGTTACATTATGAGATAAGTGCCTATGATTCTGTTTTCGAGTTCAAAATGCTTATATGAATTTTAATTACTCAGTAATTACTTGTAAACTTGAAATTTTAAAGGGATTATGAGCAATAAGTTGTTTTTAAGAATTTTATCTAAATGCTTTATAATATGGTATATATTTACTTTGTTGCTGCAATGATCTTATGCATCCATTTCGTTAGTCGTAACCATCATCTGATGATACATGACATTTTGTTTGCAGGAAAAACAATCCACACGTAACCTCTGTTCTATGGTTGCGAAGACAGGAAAAGCAGATGCGTGTCCTTATAATGATAAGTGTCGATTTAGTCACGACATAGAAGCGTTTAAGGATCAGGTAAAAAAGTGATTACTATTCTGTAGTCAATTTACCACTTATCTTTTTCTTGATCTCACCTTCAATGATCAGGCTGGATATTTTTAAATGCAGAAACCTGCTGATTTAGAGGGCATGTGCCCCTTTGAAGGTGATGAAGGTCCATGCCCGTATGGATTGGCTTGTAGATTTTTAGGTACACATAAAACTGATGTTACTAATGGAACTCCAAATGCTCGTAAGAGTGCTGAAGTGAATGGACTAAAGAAAGATGTCAAGAAGCTGTTGTGGAAGAACAAAATGAAGTTCGATAAGGCAGATGCTACACTCAAAGTTCTTGGTCTGATGGTATGAGTTGATAACACCCTTCATGTCATCTGTATTGCAAACCCCCATGCTATTTAATTAATGTTGGTTATAGTTAGAGAGGGCAGCTTGCTTAAACGTTTATTCATCATAAAGTTAATACATTTCCAAAATGATGTGGGTTGTAAATACATTTATGTGTGTTCGATTTTGTTTGAGATGCAGGGGCCGGCAAAATCAAAGAAGACACCAGAGGCTGATAATGGAGAAGAAAGTCAGACTGTTTCAAATGGTTCTCATGTCACAAATGAAAATGGTTCTGGTGAAACGGCTACCCACCCGATTGTAGAGAATGAGTGCTGTCCAGAAGTTCCTGAGAAAGTTGAAGACAGTAATGGTGCTGATGATTCTAGACCCCTCAAGAAAGGAAAATCATTAACCGATGAAACGTGTGATTCCATCAAAGAAACTAATGGTCTGTTGTATATCTGTGAGTGAGTTCTTTTAGGGTGCGTTTGGTAATGAGTTGGACAAAAATACATTTTTTTGTCTCACCAAAGTAGGTGGAACAAAAATTAGGGGTGAGCATCGGAACCGGGTACCGGCCTTTGGAACCGCAACCAATGTGATTGGTTCCGGTTCCTAAAATACGGAACCGATCAGGACTTCTGGTTCTAATTTTTTTGGAACTGTTACCTGCTGGGTACCCGCTATTTTTAAATAAAAATGATTTTATATATATTTGTAAATAAAATTATATTACCTTTTAGGTAGAGTTAGACGAGTTATGTATGTTCATAATAGAATTAAGATTACATTTTTATCGGATTATTTAGACCATTTGTTGTCTTTATTACTGTAAACTGATACTTTGTAGTTTATAATCGACGTAAAATTACATTTTTATCGTATGCAATGTAAATTTTTTTTAAAAATTAAAACCAAGTACCCGGTATCGAAACCGGTTCCCAGCGGTTCCGGTTCCAAGATATAAAGAACCGATGTTAGCGGTTCCGGTTCCATGAAATTTGGCCGGGTACCCGGTTATGCTAACCCCTAACAAAAATAGGAAGTTGGGACAAGATTGGTAAATTACTAAATTACCCATGTGGCCATGTCAAATTAAAACCACCTTGCAAGCTTGTCCTGTTCTATCCTGTCCAAATCTGTCATATCTGCTTACCAAAGGGACCCATAGTGGGATTAGTTCATATCATTCCCTTTATACATTTATACATTCTCCTTATATCTTGTGACAGGTGCAAGTCCCACAGAGAAAGATCTTGATGCAAATGGTGCACAATTAGAATCACTTTCAACTGTTGGCAATATCGAAACTGATGAAAGCTTAAAGTTACACCCACGTGAAAGGAAGCTTATTGATTTTAGTGATAAGCTATATCTTGCACCTTTGACCACAGTTGGCAACCTTCCTTTCCGAAGGGTCTGCAAAGTGTTAGGCGCAGACATAACTTGTGGTGAAATGGCAATGTGCACAAATCTTCTACAGGTTTGTGATGTTTTGCTAACACACTTGCTCAATATCTGATTGATTTAAATGCATCTTGTAGGTACGTCTTTTGTATTAGGTGATATTGGGTGTATAAGCTTACCACTATGGCTATGTTTGGCAAACTAGCGGATAAGCTAGCGGATGGCTGATAAGCGAGCTGGTGGCTGATAAGCTAGCCGGTGAAAAAATGACGTTTGGCAAAAACTAGCTTATAAGAATGTAAAATGACCAAAAAGGACATATTGATAATTAATAATTAATATTAATGAAGGTTATAATTGAAAAAAATGACAATAAGCTCCCGAAACGCTACTCCAAGTAGTGTTTCAATACGCTAGCTTATGGTTTGCCAAACGTGTACCCTGAAAATACGCTAGCTTATTTTTGCCAAACATAGCCTATATATACGGATGTAGCAACACTTTTGCATAATGCATTCCAAATTTGATCTGTCAATAGTAGTGATTCTGTTGTTTTATTCGTTATATGTGTTTTTCTTTTCGGTAATATTTTTGGTTTCTCCAACATGAATAGTGTTCCATATTTTTGAGACCTTAGACAAACTAATAGAAAGTAGGCAAGAATTTGTGTTTATGTTATGAACTCACTGCTCTCTAGAGTCTAGTCTTATAATCACTCCGTCCCAAAATAAGTGTCCACATTTCTATTTTAGTTTGTCTTACAATAAGTATCCACTTTCAAAAGTGACTACTTTCCAATTTTACCCTTAACTATGAGATGCAGAAATTCACTACCCTCTCTATGATTAAGGGTAAAATTGTCATTTGGTTACATAAAAAGTGTAATAAGCGTCCACATTTCTATTTTAGTTTGTCCTAAAATAAGTGTCCACTTACTTTTGTAAGTGGCTACTTTCCAATTCTGAGATGGAGAAATTCACTATCCTCTTCATGATTAAGGATAAAATTGTCATTTAGTTACCTAAAAAGGGTAATAGTCACGCATTCCTAAAACTGGTATGTGAAATCATCCCCACAAATAGATTGAATGTTTTCTCATTGTGAACAGGGCCAGGCTGCAGAATGGGCACTATTAAGACGCCATGTAACTGAGGATCTGTTTGGAGTACAGATATGTGGGGCATATCCAGACACGGTTGCTCGAGCTGCTGAACTTATTGAACAGGAATGTACAGTGGATTTCATTGACATCAATATGGGCTGTCCAATTGATGCTGTGGTTAGTAAGGGGGCTGGATCAGCTCTCCTTTCAAAACCAATGCGAATGAAAAATGTGATACAAGCAGTTTCTACCACAGTGGATATTCCAATAACTATAAAGGTATATATATGATGTGGGTTTACCTCCAAATTGCCGAACAACATAACTAATGGAACATAATTTAGGATGCGTTTGGTTGCAGAAAACTGATTTCATTTTCCTAGAAAATGTTTTCAGAAAACGGAGTTGAGTTTTCATTCTCAGTTTTCTATGAAAATTTTAGAAAACGCGTTTGGTTGAAGTGGTGGAGTTTCATTTTTCATTTTTAGAAAATTAGAAAACGTGTTTGGTTGTGCATTTTATATCACTTTCTCATTTTCCATTCTCCATTTTTTCAATTAGTGTGTGTGTGTGTGAAAGTCTGTAGAAAACAAAAATTTGGAAAACTATTAAAACTAGTTTTCTAATTTACATAGATTTTAGAAAATGAAATTTTTTGTTTTCTTGGAATTTTTTTTGAAAACTTAATGAACCAAACGGGTTTTCTAAATTTTCATTTTCCTTGGAAAATTTTCTTAGAAAACTGGAAATTTTCCACAACCAAACGCACCCTTAACTTTTCCATTTGGTTCAGTTTCCTGTCCAGATTTCTTTATTAAACTGGTTGGTTGTTTCAAGAACTTCAAGTGTTAAACTGTAACACCCCCATTCCAAAGGAAGGGGAGGTTACTATCAAAACTTAACCAAACGGATAGATAACGAATCAGAATTATAAAATACTCATATTATAGTCTCCAATAAACAAATAATTCTCCAAGCAAATACCATCAATTATCTTCCATAAATAAATAGATAAATAACACTCCCAACCAACAAATAAATCCAATTATTAACCTTGAAAAAAAATACTAGTCTAAAACCAATAAATTAAATAAATAGAATACTAACGGAAAGGTCAAATAAATATCTAGAAACTCTTGTAATCGAAATTGAGATCCTTATCTACTCTCCTTCACACGTCCTAGCAGCCCCCTTGATTACCTGCCGTGAGAAAGAAAAGGAAATACACGGCTGAGCCAAACGCTCAGTGAACGGATGAACAAATATAGCAAAGAAGGTAATAACAATAATATGCAAAACTGATCTCAAAATGATGGATAATAAAGTTATCAATTTTTAGTGAGTCCAATAATTTACATAGTCAAACGAAAACATACGGAGGAATATATCGAGCTCAAATAACGCATACACTTGAATATCTACAGATAGAACAAGTGTCAGACATATGACCACAATGGTCTGTACATTGGACCTGCAGATCCGCACGTACTATTGTGAGATGCGGCGTTGGGCACTGCACCGACATCCACCATACAAACAAAACACATACAGATACTAGGGTCGACCCATACGCCTCCTAAATCAAATACCCATCACACCAAAATAGCTCACCCACGAGCACAAAAGAGGAGACGCCGTGAACTGATCACACCGTCACGGTGGGTGTCACGCCATCGGTGCCACAATGACGTGCCTACGGTACCCCGTAGGTGGTTAGTAGCTCGAAATACCCGGAATCAAAATATCATAACTCATGTGACATAACGAAACTTATAACACTTTATGAATAGGTCGAAGTCAAGTAAGAGATTTTCCAAAATTATTAGTGATGGTCTCAAAGTCAAATCGAGTCAAATGAACACATATTACCGACAACAAACTTAATAAAAACCGCATTTAATTAATGATGATGTCGATTAACAACCATGAATCAATTGAGGTTGAACCTCCAAAAACGTTAAGAAACCAACGAATATGACTCGAAAGACGCTATGGAATTTCATATGTTTGAATGCAAATGAAGGCAAAACAATCGATCCCAAAGTTCGTATAATATATATATATATGTATATATAAAGAGGGTAAGAATCCGTACCTTAAACCTTATAAATGTATACCAACCACTGAATCCACTTCTTTAATCCCGACCTAAAAATAAAAGCCCAAACGTTACTATAAGTCCTTACTGCTAACTTTGGTCCCATAAAGTAACCAACTAAGTTAATCAACAATAACATATAAATAAGACCTAACTAAAATCTACAAATCTAAAAGCTATATATGGACAAAGGTAACCAAGATGGTTGCAACAAATAAGGACAACAACCATGGTTTAAGAAGAGAACTAAGCTTGACATATATATATATATATATATACATACACGTACGTATATAACTTGTTGTTGGCCAACCAATCAAACATCCAAAAATGCTGATTTTAAGCCATTAAGACCAGTCATTAAGACAGCCCTTAAGATCAGCCCCTTAGCCCATTTCAAACACCCAAAAATGATAGTTTTAAGCCATTAAGACCAGCCATTAAGACAGCCATTAAGATCAGTCCTTTAACCCATTTCAAACACCCAAAAATGCTAGTTTTAAGCCATTAAGACTAGCCATTAAGACAGCCATTAAGATCAGCCCCTTAGCCCATTTCAAACACCCAAAAATGCTAGTTTTAAGCCATTAAGACAGCCATTAAGATCAGCCCCTTAGCCCATTTCAAACACCCAAAAATGATAGTTTTAAGCCATTAAGACCAGCCATTAAGACAGCCATTAAGATCAGTCCTTTAACCCATTTCAAACACCCAAAAATGCTAGTTTTAAGCCATTAAGACTAGCCATTAAGACAGCCATTAAGATCAGCCCCTTAGCCCATTTCAAACACCCAAAAATGCTAGTTTTAAGCCATTAAGACTAGCCATTAAGATCAGCCCCTTAGCCCATTTCAAACACCCAAAAATGATAGTTTTAAGCCATTAAGACCAGCCATTAAGACAGCCATTAAGATCAGTCCTTTAACCCATTTCAAACACCCAAAAATGCTAGTTTTAAGCCATTAAGACTAGCCATTAAGACAGCCATTAAGATCAGCCCCTTAGCCCATTTCAAACACCCAAAAATGCTAGTTTTAAGCCATTAAGACTAGCCATTAAGACAGCCATTAAGATCAGCCCCTTAGCCCATTTCAAACACCCAAAAATGATAGTTTTAAGCCATTAAGACCAGCCATTAAGATCAGTCCTTTAACCCATTTCAAACACCCAAAAATGCTAGTTTTAAGCCATTAAGACTAGCCATTAAGACAGCCATTAAGATCAGCCCCTTAGCCCATTTCAAACACCCAAAAATGCTAGTTTTAAGCCATTAAGACTAGCCATTAAGATCAGCCCCTTAGCCCATTTCAAACACCCAAAAATGATAGTTTTAAGCCATTAAGACCAGCCATTAAGACAGCCATTAAGATCAGTCCTTTAACCCATTTCAAACACCCAAAAATGCTAGTTTTAAGCCATTAAGACTAGCCATTAAGACAGCCATTAAGATCAGCCCCTTAGCCCATTTCAAACACCCAAAAATGCTAGTTTTAAGCCATTAAGACTAGCCATTAAGACAGCCATTAAGATCAACCCCTTAGCCCATTTCAAACACCCAAAAATGATAGTTTTAAGCCATTAAGACCAGTCATTAAGACAGCCATTAAGATCAGTCCTTTAACCCATTTCAAACACCCAAAAATGCTAGTTTTAAGCCATTAAGACAGCCATTAAGACAGCCATTAAGATCAGCCCTTTAACCCAATTACACAGCAGCCCCCAAACAGAAAAATACAATAAAAACTCGTCTCTCGAATGGCCTTAAAAGCAGCAGCAAAACCAATTAAAAATCGAGTCGTTTTGACCCGTTTTATACGGAAATTAATACCCCTCTTACAACGATAAACTGACAGCTCTAATCACCAACATTAACCATTATTTTACGACTAATTTTCGAGATGAAAACGAGCAGCATTTTGGGTTTTCTTGCCCCTTTAAACAGCCCCCTGCTGCTGCCATCACTATTGATCGGTTAGTGTCTTTTGCTTCACCGAAAAGACTCCGATTCTACTCCAAACGACCCCAAAATTTGCAACCTATTAACTAATCACATAACCTTGATATCGGGACAGAAACTTACCTTAGAGACGACAAGAATTCGATGCGGCTACTTGAAACCGTTGCTCTCTTTTTCCTCCCGTCTTTCAGTCGATCTTTCTTTCACAATCGCTTGGGACTTCTCTGCAATTAGAAGGGTTTTAGATGGGGTTTAAGATGTGGAAGAAAATTCGGATCGTGAGCTGCAGATTAGGGGAAGTTCAACCCCTCTAAAACCCAAACTTACATGTGGGTTTTGCAAAGATGGTCCCTCAACTTTGAGTCCATAACCAAAACTAACCCAACATTAATTTTCCCTTTTTTTTTCTTTTTAAAACTCACGTACAACACATTCCCAAAACAATATTCTTTTCTTTTTGTTTTCTTTTTGGTTCACCACTTGCAATACTTTAGTATGTTTATATATTATATATATATATAAATATATACATATATATAAAAATGATGGGTATTACAATTCTTCCCCCCAAAAGAAAAGATTTCGTCCTCGAAATCAAGCTAAGAGCATAGATACATAGAGATAATACTTACAAGTTTTCAAAGAGATGCGGATATTCCGAACGTAGAGATTCTTCCATCTCCCAAGTGGCCTCACGTTCCGGGTGGTTTTTCCACAACACTTTGACAAACGGTATCGATTTCTTCCTCATAACTCGCTCTTGCTTGTCTAATATAGCTTCGGGTTCTTCTTTGCATGAAAGATCCTCATGGATCTTGTCTAATGGATATTGCACCACATGCAAAGGATGGTAATTGTAGCCTCGAAGCGCCGAGACATGAAACACATTGTGCACATGAGAAAGTTGAGGTGGAAGAGCTAGACGATAAGCAACTTCACCGACCCTTTCTAAAACCTCGAATGGACCGATGTACCTTGGACTTAGTTTCCCTTTTAGGCCAAATCGTCGTACACCTCGAAAAGGAGAAACCTTAAGGAACACATGATCTCCTGTTTGAAATTCTAAAGCTCTCCGATGCTTATCTGCATAACACTTCTGACGAGATTGAGCTTCTTTCAACTTTTCTTTAGCCACTGCCACCTTTTCATTAGTGACTCTTACCAGCTCTGGCCCTTCAATAACGGCCTCACCAACCTCATCCCAACATACCGGTGCTCGACATCTCCGACCATATAGAGCCTCAAATGGGGCCATACCAATGCTTGCCTGCCAGCTATTATTATAGGCAAACTCGACTAAACACAAATATTCGTCCCAACTTCCGGACCATTCCAAAGCACATGATCTCAACATATCCTCCAAAGTTTGAATTGTACGCTCAGACTGTCCATCCGTTTGCCGGTGAAACACTGTACTGAATTTAAGCCTAATGCCCCATGCACTTTGAAAACCTTTCCAAAATCGTGAAGTGAACCGAGTGTCTCTGTCAGACACTATAGATACTGGTGTGCCATGAAGCCTAATAATCTCTCGCTGAAAGAGTTCTGATAACTTACTGACTGAACATCCTTCATAAATAGGAAGAAAGTGAGCCGACTTAGTCAAGCGGTCAACTACTACCCAAATGGCATTATTCTTAAGTGTCTTCGGTAAACCAGTTACAAAGTCCATTGAGATATTCTCCCACTTCCACACTGGAATTTCTAGTGGTTGCAGAAATCCACTTGCTCGTTGATGCTCGATTTTGACTTTCTGGCAAGTAAGACACCTTGCTACAACGTTGGCCACATCCTGCTTCATTCTGTTCCACCAAAAGTGTTGCCTCAGATCTCTGTACATCTTGGTGGATCCAGGATGAATAGAGAATGGCGAATTGTGAGCCTCGTTCAATAGTGCCTCACGAATATCTGGATCATCGGGTACACACAATCTATTTCCAAACCATATTACATTGTCAGCATCAACCCGAAAATCAACTTGCTTACCATCTTTAATCATTTGCTAAATGGCCCATAACTCTCCATCATGCCTTTGGGCTTCTTTGATTCGAGCAATCAAAGTAGGCTCAACTGAGAGACTTGCTAGACACCCATCTGAATGATTTGCATAAACTTCCAAACCCATACGTTCCATATCCAAGATAATACGAGGCTGAGTAGTAAGACATGACAAGCTCCCTGAACTCTTTCGACTGAGGGCATCTGCTACTAGATTGGCTTTTCCTGGATGGTACTGAATTCTTGCATCATAATCTTTAAGAAGCTCTAGCCAGCGTCTTTGCCTCATATTAAGTTCTTTCTGGGTGAATATGTATTTGAGACTCTTGTGATCTGTGAAAATATCACAAGTTTCTCCATAAAGATAGTGCCTCCAGATTTTTAAAGCAAAAATAACCGCCGCCAACTCTAGGTCATGAGTGGGGTAGTTCACTTCATAGGGCTTAAGTTGCCTGGGCGCATAAGCAATAACTCTTCCATTTTGCATTAATACACATCCGAGACCATTCTTGGAAGCATCACTATAGACTTGGTATCCTCCCGTTCCCGAGGGCAAAGCGAGTACGGGCGCTGATACCAATCTCTTTTTCAACTCTTCAAAGCTCTTCTGTTGCTCGTCGTTCCACATAAACTTCACACCCTTCCTCAACAACCGTGTCAAAGGTAGTGCTATGGAGGAAAACCCTTCAACAAAACGCCGATAGTAGCCTGCAACCCCCAAAAAGCTTCGAACTTCAGTCACTGTAGTGGGTCTTGGCCAGTTAGTGACGGCCTCAACCTTTGAAGGATCCACGGTAATACCCTTAGCTGACACTACATGACCCAAGAACGCTACTTGCTCGAGCCAAAACTCGCACTTAGAAAATTTGGCATACAATTGCTTGTATCTTAGTGTTCTCAAGACAATGCGTAAGTGGTCTTCATGCTCCTCTTTTGACTTAGAAAATACAAGAATGTCATCAATAAATACGATAACAAACTTGTCCAAGTATGCACTGAATATCCGGTTCATCGTGTCCATGAAAATTTGGAGCATTAGTCGGACCA
Source organism: Silybum marianum (assembly GCA_036898165.1). NCBI lineage: Eukaryota > Viridiplantae > Streptophyta > Magnoliopsida > Asterales > Asteraceae > Silybum > Silybum marianum. The sequence goes on from CM072531.1 coordinate 3,785,389, forward strand.
AAAGGCATCACCAAAAACTCATAATGCCCATATCTAGTGCGGAATGCGGTCTTTGAAATATCTTGGTCTTTTACCCTCAATCGATGGTAGCGACCTTAGGTCTATCTTCGAGAAGTGTTTGGCTCCCCGAAGCTCGGTCGAACAAGTCATCAATACGTGGCAAAGGATACAGTTTCGATGGTGACCCGATTCAATTCTCTGTAATCGATACATAGCCGCATAGAACCATCTTTCTTTTTCACAAACAACACTGGAGCACCCCACGGAGACACACTTGGCCTGATAAACCCACGTTCCAAAAGCTCTTGTAATTGCTCTTTAAGCTCTTGCAATTCCAATGGTGCCATTCGATAAGGTGTCTTAGAGATGGGTTCGGCACCCGGAATCAACTCTATTGTAAACTCTACCTCCCGAACTGGTGGTACTCAGGAAGTTCGTCCGAAACACATCAGAAAATTCTCTAACAACCGGTTGACTTTCAATGGAAAGCTCTTTTGCAGACGTATCTTTAACTGAAGCAAGAAATCCTTGACATCCGCAAGAAACTAATTTCTGAGCTTTCATAGCAGATATGATCTTCACTTCTCTTTTTGGTTGAGACCCTTGATACACAAAATCAGGCCTCTCTTTGTCACCGAAGATCACTTGCTTAGTTTGAATGGTTGCTCGATGTCTCGACAACCAGTCCATACCCAAAATAACATCAAAGTCGGTCATACTGATAGGAAGTAAATCGGCCTCACGAATCTGATCTCCTACCTTTAAAGGACACCCTCTAAACTCTCTAGATATAACCACAGAATTACCCAAAGGAGTAGCAATGGCTAAAGGCGATTCTAATAGTGAACTAGGCACTTCAAGACGACTAGCAAATATCAAAGAAACCATAGAATGGGTTGCCCCCGTATCAAATAAAGCATAAATATCATGTGTACCAACCGAAAGCATTCCCAAAATCATACCTGAATTTGCTGCCTGATCAGCTGATAGAGCAAACACTCGGCCTCCACTAGCCGCCTTAGTATCATTTCCCTTGTCTTTACCACGGGAATTCTTGCAATCATTAGCAAAATGTCCCACTTGACCACATATAAAGCGAGGCTCCGCAGCCCCGTAACATACCCGGATGGCGTTTTCCACAAGTCTTGCACAAAGAGGCCGAATCATGGTTCCCCTTATCGCCCGACCTTTGAAAACGAGTTTGATTCTCGCCCTCGCCCACATTGACGATAAGATTGTCTGCGACCACGATTCTGACTTTGCCACTGCCCTTGACGTTTGTTACTATTCTGCCCCCACTGATTACCACGATTACCTCCCTGCTGCTGATTTTGGTGCCCCACTTGCTGAATCTGTTGCCCATCTCGATTTCTTTTCTTACCCCCATCTGATTTGAACGCTAAGAAGTCTTCTCGTTCCATCTCGATGTTCTTGGCAGCATCTGCCGCTTGTGCTACATCGGTGAACTTACTGTTAATCGATCCGGAACGTGCACAGGTGAAGCGACCATTTAAATTTTTCAACTTGGTCCGATGGTGTCCCAGCCTGCGACCCTGCAAAACCTGCGAGCCTCAAGAACCTCGCTAAGAACTCCGTTACGGACTCATCATTCTGTTGGCGGATTGCACTGTAATCCCTCACGAACGCATTCTTATCAGCAGGTGAGAAATATTGCTGATAAAATGCATCGCGGAATTCCATCCAAGAAAGGGCATCGATGTAAGCACTTCCTTTAGCCTGTTTGATGGCATCCCACCATCTCTGAGCATCCCCTTCCAACTTATATGCCGCCAACTTAGCCTTATGCACATCCGGGCACCCCAAAACCTCAAAGATCTTCTGAATATGAGAGATCCAATTTTCGGCTTCGACGGGTGTTGGTGCCGAACTAAACGATTGAGGTTTCTGATTCTGAAACCTCTCAAGCCACACATGAATAGCACCACCTGTTCCACCAGAACCTCCTGTTGGATTCGAATTTGAATTTTGTGGATTTTCTCCACCCACATGCTACTGAGCTGCCCCTACTGTCTGGGCCACAAGAGTTGGCAATAAATTAGAAACTGCCTGATTCACCGCTGCCAAAATCGCGGGGTCCACACTACTCTCCGGATTAAGAGACCCGTTGCCTTGATTATGCCTGTTACGGTTAGATCGGCGAGGAGGCATCCTAAAAGAAATTAAAACAAAAATTATCAAACATACCGAATGAAGAATGACCAACAAAACTAAATCAGTTAAATTCTAAACCCAATTCTACCCAATACTCACAGGTCAAACCTATTTGGTCTTCTACAAGATCGAACCTAGAGCTCTGATACCAAAATTGTAACACCCCCATTCCAAAGGAAGGGGAGGTTACTATCAAAACTTAACCAAACGGATAGATAACGAATCAGAATTATAAAATACTCATATTATAGTCTCCAATAAACAAATAATTCTCCAAGCAAATACCATCAATTATCTTCCATAAATAAATAGATAAATAACACTCCCAACCAACAAATAAATCCAATTATTAACCTTGAAAAAAAATGCTAGTCTAAAACCAATAAATTAAATAAATAGAATACTAACGGAAAGGTCAAATAAATATCTAGAAACTCTTGTAATCGAAATTGAGATCCTTATCTACTCTCCTTCACACGTCCTAGCAGCCCCCTTGATTACCTGCCGTGAGAAAGAAAAGGAAATACACGGCTGAGCCAAACGCTCAGTGAACGGATGAACAAATATAGCAAAGAAGGTAATAACAATAATATGCAAAACTGATCTCAAAATGATGGATAATAAAGTTATCAATTTTTAGTGAGTCCAATAATTTACATAGTCAAACGAAAACATACGGAGGAATATATCGAGCTCAAATAACGCATACACTTGAATATCTACAGATAGAACAAGTGTTTTACATATGACCACAATGGTCTGTACATTGGACCTGCAGATCCGCACGTACTATTGTGAGATGCGGCATTGGGCACTGCACCGACATCCACCATACAAACAAAACACATACAGATACTAGGGTCGACCCATACGCCTCCTAAATCAAATACCCATCACACCAAAATAGCTCACCCACGAGCACAAAAGAGGAGACGCCGTGAACTGATCACACCGTCACGGTGGGTGTCACGCCATCGGTGCCACCATGACGTGCCTACGGTACCCCCGTAGGTGGTTAGTAGCTCGAAATACCCGGAATCAAAATATCATAACTCATGTGACATAACGAAACTTATAACACTTTATGAATAGGTCGAAGTCAAGTAAAAGATTTTCCAAAATTATTAGTGATGGTCTCAAAGTCAAATCGAGTCAAATGAACACATATTACCGACAACAAACTTAATAAAAACCGCATTTAATTAATGGTGATGTCGATTAACAACCATGAATCAATTGAGGTTGAACCTCCAAAAACGTTAAGAAACCAACGAATATGACTCGAAAGACGCTATGGAATTTCATATGTTTGAATGCAAATGAAGGCAAAACAATCGATCCCAAAGTTCGTATAATATATATATATATATATATGTATATATAAAGAGGGTAAGAATCCGTACCTTAAACCTTATAAATGTATACCAACCACTGAATCCACTTCTTTAATCCCGACCTAAAAATAAAAGCCCAAACGTTACTATAAGTCCTTACTGCTAACTTTGGTCCCATAAAGTAACCAACTAAGTTAATCAACAATAACATATAAATAAGACCTAACTAAAATCTACAAATCTAAAAGCTATATATGGACAAAGGTAACCAAGATGGTTGCAACAAATAAGGACAACAACCATGGTTTGAGAAGAGAACTAAGCTTGACATATATATATATATATATACATACACGTACGTATATAACTTGTTGTTGGCCAACCAATCAAACATCCAAAAATGCTGATTTTAAGCCATTAAGACCAGTCATTAAGACAGCCCTTAAGATCAGCCCCTTAGCCCATTTCAAACACCCAAAAATGATAGTTTTAAGCCATTAAGACCAGCCATTAAGACAGCCATTAAGATCAGTCCTTTAACCCATTTCAAACACCCAAAAATGCTAGTTTTAAGCCATTAAGACTAGCCATTAAGACAGCCATTAAGATCAGCCCCTTAGCCCATTTCAAACACCCAAAAATGCTAGTTTTAAGCCATTAAGACTAGCCATTAAGATCAGCCCCTTAGCCCATTTCAAACACCCAAAAATGATAGTTTTAAGCCATTAAGACCAGCCATTAAGATCAGTCCTTTAACCCATTTCAAACACCCAAAAATGCTAGTTTTAAGCCATTAAGACTAGCCATTAAGACAGCCATTAAGATCAGCCCTTTAACCCAGTTACACAGCAGCCCCCAAACAGAAAAATACAATAAAAACTCGTCTCTCGAATGGCCTTAAAAGCAGCAGCAAAACCAATTAAAAATCGAGTCGTTTTGACCCGTTTTATACGGAAATTAATACCCCTCTTACAACGATAAACTGACAGCTCTAATCACCAACATTAACCATTATTTTACGACTAATTTTCGAGATGAAAACGAGCAGCGTTTTGGGTTTTCTTGCCCCTTTAAACAGCCCCCTGCTGCTGCCATCACTATTGATCGGTTAGTGTCTTTTGGTTCACCGAAAAGACTCCGATTCTACTCCAAACGACCCCAAGATGGTTGCAACAAATAAGGACAACAACCATGGTTTAAGAAGAGAACTAAGCTTGACATATATATATATATATATATACATACACGTACGTATATAACTTGTTGTTGGCCAACCAATCAAACATCCAAAAATGCTGATTTTAAGCCATTAAGACCAGTCATTAAGACAGCCCTTAAGATCAGCCCCTTAGCCCATTTCAAACACCCAAAAATGATAGTTTTAAGCCATTAAGACCAGCCATTAAGACAACCATTAAGATCAGTCCTTTAACCCATTTCAAACACCCAAAAATGCTAGTTTTAAGCCATTAAGACTAGCCATTAAGACAGCCATTAAGATCAATCATTTTTATATATATGTATATATTTATATATATATATATATATATAATATATATAAACATACTAAAGTATTGCAAGTGGTGAACCAAAAAGAAAACAAAAAGAAAAGAATATTGTTTTGGGAATGTGTTGTACGTGAGTTTTAAAAAGAAAAAAAAAAGGGAAAATTAATGTTGGGTTAGTTTTGGTTATGGACTCAAAGTTGAGGGACCATCTTTGCAAAACCCACATGTAAGTTTGGGTTTTTGATGGGTTAAACCAATCAAATACAAACTGAATTGAAAAGATGGTCTAATTTTAATTAGAGTTAATTACATATTTCGTCCCTGTGATACAGTGGTTTTAACACTCCAGGGGGGTGTTTGGTAGAGAGAATTGAGAGGAGAGAAATGGAATTCTCTTGTTTGGGAGAATTGGTCTTAAATTTTGGGCGGAGAATTGAATTCCTGGGAATTGGTCTATAGTGTAAAAGTAGAGAAATGCATTTCTCTCCATTTTGAGGAGAAATGCGGAGAAATGGTCCATCCTTGCCACCCGCCCTTGCCGTCCGATCTTCACCTTGACATCCACCCTTGCCGCCCGCCTTTCAACTTGCCCCCCACACCTTGCCGTAGAGATGGCCAAAAACCGGGCTCGGGCCGGGCCGGACCTCAATTGGTCTCGGGCCTCAACAGTAATATCCGGACCGGGCTTTTTGGGACCAGTCCCAGTGCTAATGATTTCAAGTCGGCCCGTTTAGTGTGTTTTCGTAACCGGTCCCGGTCCCGGGCCCAAACCGGGCCTTCAATAATTTTTTTTTTTATAAAAACGTTAATTCTATTTATTAATTTAATATATTATATATGTAATCATCATATATATGCAATTGTGTCACTCAAATACACCTTAAAACATGTTTTATTGTAGTTTTATAATTGGTTTTCAAACAAATACACTTAAAAAATACGTTTATTATAGTTTTATATTTGGTTTTTAGTCAAATACATTTAAAAATACGTTTTATTATAAATTGTAATTAGTTTTCAATCAAATACACTTATAAAATTAGAAATACATATAAAAAAAATATAAAAATACAATTTTTTTGTAAAAATCGGGCCGGTCCCATAACCGGTCCCATGACCGGTCTCGGGCCGGGCCGGGCCGGCCGGTCCTACAAATCGCTCAAAAAATGTAACTGGTCTTGGTTTTCGGTCCTATAACCAGTCCTTACCGGTCCCGGGTCGGGCCGGGCCCATTTGGCCATCTCTACCTTGCCGTCCGCCATTTCTCTACTTTGCCGTCCGCCATTTCTCTATTTCATTTCTTTAATGATACCAAACAAGGGATCAATTCCAATTCTCCATCCAATTTCCATTTCTCCCTATTTCTATTTCTATTTCTCCTCATTTCCATTTCCAATTCTCCCCAATTCTTTTCTCTGTACCAAACACACCCTAGGTCCCTAAATCAAAATAATTACAAATATGGACTCGTGGTTTACACTTTATAACGTATTAGGTCCCTATTTGTAACTCCGTTAAATTTTTTCTGTTAAGTGGATAAAATGCAGGGGTACTTTAGTCATTTTACTTTTTCTGATGTTGTAAATTGTATTTACTATTTACTGCCTTGGTGTTAAGCTAATTTCTATCTGTTTGTTTTCCTTGTGCTTTATCTGGCTCTAGGCACGAACAAGTTACTTTGAGGGTAGAAGTCGTATTGATTCTGTAATAGCAGATATAGGGAAATGGGGAGCAAATGCAGCCACTATACATGGTAGATCTCGTCAACAACGTTACATTAAGCAAGCCGATTGGGAATATATATACCAATGTACAAAAAAGGCTCCTGATACTTTCCAAGTCCTCGGGAATGGAGACATCTTTACGTATTCAGACTGGAAGCAACACAAGTCTGAATGCCCAGAACTTTCGTCATGTATGATTGCTCGAGGGGCTTTAGTAAAGGTTTGTATATGTATATATATATATTCGTCATGTATGATTTGCTCAAGGGGATTTAGTAAAGGTTTGTATATATATATATATATAGAGGCTGGTTCATTTAGAAACTTTACGAAGGGTAGAAACTTTGGCAAATCAATATAAAAATAATTTTTTTCATGATTTTTTTTTCATCAAATGCTATGATTTAAGATATTATTGCACATATGTTTGTTTCATAATGTAAAAGTTTCACATGTATTTGTTTTTCATAAGTTGAAAGTTTCTCATATATTTTTTATGAAAAGTTTCATATGTATTTGTTTCATAATGTAAAAGTCTCACATGTAATTTTTTCACAACGTGAAACAAACATATGTGCAATAATATCTTAAATCATAGCATTTGATGAAAAAAAATCATGAAAAAAAGTAATTTTTATATTGATTTGCCAAAGTTTCTACCCTTCGTAAAGTTTCTAAATGAACCAACATCTATATATATAGAGGAAAGTTCAAATGTGAACTCAAATTTGGTTATGAACGTGAGGACAAATGAGAGTGTCACACACGTGTCTGAATGTAGATTATTCAGATTGAATAATCAAAGAAATATTTAGACTGAATATAATATTTATTCAGACCGAATAAATACTATATTCAGTCTGAATATTTCTTTGATTATTCAGTCTGAATATGACACGTGTCGCGCTGTATTTGTCCTCACGCTCACAACCAAATTTGAGTTCTCATTTGAACCCTATATATATATATTTGAAGTTTGACTTTCTTGTTACAAAGTGTTGTTAGAATCTTTTGAAAAAAATTGCTCTTATTTGTTATCTTTTGTATGCCTGCAGCCTTGGCTTTTCACTGAAATTAAGGAGCAGAGGGACTGGGATATCGGTTCTGGTGAACGCTTAAATATTTTGAAAGATTATGTGCGTTTTGGACTCGAACACTGGGGTTCTGACACAAAAGGTATGCAGTTGGTGTTAATTATTCTTGCATACGTCATACCATCCACTCAGGGGGTTGTTTGGCAGTTACTGAATGGTTTGGTGCAGAATGATTAAGAGTCTCTTATGATATAGTGCAAAATGAAATATAATTGTTTGGTAACTGTTCAGTATGTAATTAGGGCTCTTAATGGTTAAAGGAGGTCCATGATACAAAATGATTTAGAGGTTTTTGGAACCATTAAGAGACAGACTTATTTTTTTTTCAAACAGGATTCACCTCTTAGCGATTCAGAGGCTGCCTCTTAATGAAACTATTACTTTCTTTTTTTCATTTTTTGTATGTTGATAATATTTAGAGTGATATTTTGGATACACAGGTGTGGAGACAGTTAGACACTTCTTACTAGAATGGCTTAGTTATACATACCGATATGTTCCACTTGGTCTCTTGGAAGTCATCCCTCAAAAGCTCAACTGGCGTCCGCCTGCATATTATGGCCGTGATGACCTCGAGACATTAATGGCTTCCGAGTCTGCAGTTGACTGGGTATTCATTCCTACTTTATTTTTATCCTCTTTATAACTTTTTGGTTTATCTATGACTCCCTTCGAGCTTTGGGTACAACTTTCACTGCATAAGTTACACGATACTTCCTTTGCATTTGCACACGCTCACTTGTAGCTCGTTCTCTTGTTTCTTTTAATTTTTATTTTTGCAAGTTGGGTTGAGGAAAGGCCTACATACATCCTACTCCTAGACCTTATAGGATTTACTGAGTTTGTTTAGTTTGGTTTATTAGGTCATTTCGTAAACATTTTTAGAATTAGTCAATTGCAACATTTCATTATATAATTAGAACAAAAAGGGCATCCGATAAACTTTAAGTTGTATGTAACTTGCATAAACATTTTTAGAATTGTTGTATTTGCTTTTTGTAACTAATTATATTGAATAATAATTAAATTCTAAGAGCATCTCCAACAAATTCTCCAAAATGGAGAACCAAAAGTTAAAATCTCTAAAAAAAAGTTACATTCATCTCCAATAGATTCCTCATTTTGGAGTATCCCATAATGATTATAATATTAAAATATTTCAATAATCTGTTAAAATATTATCTCTTTCTAAATATTTATTTTCAAAATTTTCTATTGGTGCTTTCACTTGGTAATCATTTTTGGGTGATCTCCATATTTGGAGAAAAACCTTTTCTCTCTCCTACTTTCTCCATTTTGGAGTTAATTTTAGGGAAGCTGTCGGAGCAAAACATTGGCTCAAAATTCCCATTTTCTCTATTTCCCCCCATTTTGGGGAAATTGTTGGTTATGCTTTTAAGTAATTATATCATTAATATTAATCAGGTTTATAATTGGGAAAAGTGTCAAAAAGCTCCTAAAACGCTACTTCAATTAGCGTTTCAATAAGTTAGCTTATGTACATCCAAACGAATACTAAAAAAAAAAACAAGTCGGCTTATGTTTGCCAAACAATGCCTTTAGTTCATTTAGTTTGGTTTATCTGGTCATTCAGTCTCTTTGTTTATTGTATATATTTTGTTGCTTAACCTACATGTCGTTATTGCATTGAGAATTTCAATGGGCTTTACATGGTGTATTTTTACAGATTAGAATCTCCGAGATGCTACTTGGTAAGGTTCCCGATGGATTCACATTTTCACCAAAACACAAATCCAATGCATTCGATAAAGCCGAAAACGGCTAATCCGTTATGGTGCCATGCTCGTTCGATGTGCGATTCCGTGAGTTTTTATGGCCATTGTTTCTCGTTATATCGAATACGAGATGAGATTTTGTCGTTAACAAATAGCGGGTTTTAGGCCAATCTTGTTTGGTCATGCTGGCCGATGATTGGTCTAAAAAAGCATCTCGAGATCAAGAAACATTTGTCGATGTTCTAAAACGAACCGGGAAAAAAGACGGGTAAGGACAATTTTGACTTTTGTTGTAATGCTTTAATATTTATTGCACTTTTTTTTAGACGGGTGGGTTGAGAATAACGCAATCCAACCCGAGTATTTCGGCTAGAGAATCATAACTCGTTTAAAAACAAGTAGATATGATATATGGGTTATGAACTTATGATAGCATCAATAATACAAACTAAAAAAAAGTTGAATAAATAACCCTTTCTGGTAAAAATGCAATTGGATTTATCGAGTTGAAACCTTTTTGTATTTTGAATACGTTATTCATAAAGAATTAAATTTCATATCTTTTATATTTAGAAATAGTATTTTGACATTTTTTAAAAGTTGTCTTGTTTTTTTTAGATAAACAACGTTAAATGTCAAAAGCGTTTGATCAAACACTTACGTATGATATTGTGATTTTGTTCACATATAAATATTTGATGCTTTTTAAAATCAAAATTTGAAAATATGTGAGATTTAAACATGAATCATCATCAATCGAGTGTGATGTCTAATATATTTGATTTAAAACATTTTTTATTAATGAAGAAAAAATTTCCGATTCCCCGTTGGGATCCCTATTTTTTGTTGGGGATGTGGTGGGTATAGGGACGGGCGGATTCAGCTAACAAAAGGGGGGGTCCCATCCCTCCAGTGAAATGTTAAAAAAAAATTTATATAGGCTAAAAAACATCAAAATTACTGTATTTAGGCTTAATTCCCCCCAGTGAAAAAATTCAAGGGACCCCCCCATCTTACCGGCGATTGACAAAAACACTGAAAAACTCTCTTGAAATCAATAAAAAACCCAAAAAAATCTTTCGAAATCGATAAAAATACTAAGAAAATCCTTCAAAATCGATAAAAACAATAAGAAAATCTCTTGAAATCAACTAAAAAACTTTTAAATTTCCCGAAACACGTTGGTTGACTTTACGCGTCTTTAGTCTATTTTAATGGGACCCCGGTGGATAAAAATCCTGGATCCGCCACTGTATAGGGATTGAGGTTTCCGTATCGTGCCCATGCCTATTCCACCATGAATGAATTTGGTCATTCCATTATAATTGAAAAGGGATTTAATTCCATTCCGTTTCATTTTCCCAAAAAGATAAAACTATCCTCATCTTTCCCTACTTGATTTGCCCAACCCACTATGACCTCCATTTCAAATACTGACGACCAGCCACTATCGATCTGCACCATCATTTAGGCCACCATTTTAAACCATATTTAAGGTCGAATTCATTTCAATTCCTTAAAAGTCAAATTTATTTATCATATTATATTCCATTGTAAAACATTTATGTGAATTAAATCTCATAAAATGGTTACATCAAAAGAAGTCGCCTTGTAATTGCCGAAATTTTAAAAATACCATAAAATAGCAGCCACCAATTCTGTAAATTTAAGGATTTCTTTTTGTCAGATTTCCATACTTTTATCAGTTTTTTGCAGATTTTTGAAACCCTTTTTGAATGATGTTTCCCTTTCAAAAACCCAAAATAAATGCCCTTTCCTTATTATCTGACATGACAAAAAAACACATTAAATGTTTTTCTTTAACGAAAAACACATTAAATGTTTCAAAAACAAATCTTCAAATTAGCAATCGATTCTTTGCCTATTTTGTTATTTTTTTTTTTTTGTAAATATTGCTATTTTTTATGATTTTTCATATTATAAACCATATAATACAGGAAAAAAATCAAATAGAATAATAAGGCATCATGATCAAATTGATCAAATCACTTCAGATAAATGATCAATCCTCTGAAATGACAACTTTCGTGTTTTAAATCAACGACCAACCGAATGGCTTGGTTTTATAAATTTAAAAAACCCAATTAGTCAATCTTGAGTTCAATCGAGTTCAAACTTATAAAGCTTGAATTTCAGGTACAAATGTACAATGTAATTTAACTTAAATGTGTTTCAATGAACATCCAAAAAAACACTATATGATTAAAATATAAAAATTATCAAGCTCAAATCGATAAATCCATAAACAGGTTAATCAATTTCGAGTTCAAACTTATAAAACTTAAATTCAAATATAACATACGAACTCAAATTTGTTAAAACAAACATCAAAAAAAAATATTCGAGTCCATACAATATCTTGAAAAAAAGTTATTCAAGTTCAAACCTGATATCAGTTATATGAATCAAGCTCAAACAACCTGTTACTCGACTTGACTCTATCCGGTAAACAAAAACATATATTCCTTCAAACATAAAATAAAACTAATTTGTCAATAAAACTGTAAAATACTAAAGTTATTCATAAAAATCATATCTTCCATAAAACCATATAAAGATTAAAAAAAACAAAAACAAAAAAGTTTCATAAAAACCCCCCAAATTCATCTAAAAAAACACACAGAATTCTGCCATAATATCAAGATCAAAGATCAAGATCAAGAAATCTTTTAAGTTCTTACCCACAAAAAAAAAAGATCAAATCTTTCCATCTAAACTGTAACTTTTCCATCTTGTTCTTCAAAATTTATATCCAAATCCTTTTCTTTTTCATCATCTTTAGATCCATTAAGCCAACCTCCATCGATCGAATCGATACTCCCATTCAATCCATCGTCCACGAAATCGCCGACCCTTTTCACGATCCCACTCGGCAAAACCGGATACTTTCCCGAAAAACACGCGTAACAAAAGCTGGATGAATCAGCCGCTAACATCTTCTTTAAGCTCTCGATATTAAGAAACGCTAACGAATCAGACCCGATAAACTCGTTAATCTCCTCAACACTCATCCGGTTCGATATCAACTCTTCGGAACTCGGAGTATCCACACCGTAATAACACGAAGCTATAATCGGTGGGCTCGCAATTCTCATATGAACCTCTTTAGCACCGGCTTCTTTCAATAATCGAACTATTTTCGAACTAGTGGTCCCTCTAACAATCGAATCATCAACCACCACAACCCGTTTCCCTTCCAAAACGGCTCGAACCGGTGAGAGCTTGAGTTTGACCCCAAAATCACGAATCCTTTGAGACGGTTCGATAAATGTCCTTCCAACATAATGGGAGCGGATTAACCCTTGTTGAAAGGGTACACCCGCTTTATTAGCGTACCCGATTGCGGCGACCACTCCGGAATCGGGTACAGCGATCACCACATCGCAATCGACAGGCGATTCGGTGGCGAGAATCTCGCCGAAGATCCGGCGAGATTCGTAGACGGATTTACCGAATACTACGGAATTCGGTAAAGAAAAGTAAATGTGTTCAAAGATACAAGATTTGGGTTGTGGGTGTTGCATTAAACAAAGGGATTGGATTCCATCTTTATCGATGATTAAAACTTCACCTGGGTTAACTTCTCTTTCGTATGTAGCTTCGATTAAATCTAGGGCACAAGTTTCAGAAGCGAAAACAATGGCGCCATTGCTTCTTCTTCCCATAACTAATGGACGAAAACCATATGGGTCTCGAACTGCAACTAATTTATCTTCAGTTAAAAACACCATTGAATAAGCTCCTTTAAGCTTTTCACAAGCTTCAACGATTCTTAAAAAGAAGGGTCTTTGTTTAGATATGGCGATTAAATGAAGAACAACTTCTGTATCTGAAGATGTACCGAAAATCGAACCGTTTTCTTCGAGTTCAGCTCTTAAAGATTGGTAATTTACCAGATTACCGTTATGGGCGACTCCGACCCGACCGAATCGGTAACCGGCGACGAAGGGTTGAACGTTTTTGAGCATGGATTGGCCGGCGGTGGAGTAACGGACGTGACCGATGGCGTTATCGCCGGGGAGTTGGTCGAGTTTTGACTGGTTGAAGACTTCGGAGACGAGTCCGACGCCGGTGACGGATTTTAGAACGCCGTCGGGAGTTGCGACGACGATTCCGGCGCCTTCTTGGCCGCGATGTTGGAGCGCGTGGAGTGCTAGGTAGCAGAGACGTGAGGCTTCTGGGTCGCCGTAGATTCCGACCACGCCGCACTCTTCGCGAGGTTTATCGTCATCGGAAAAAATGGAGTTTTCGTAGGGTTCCGGCGAGTTAACGACGTCGGAGATTGGGTTTTTTTTGGCGGCGGTTGTTGTTAAATGGATTTTGTGGGTGAAGGGTTTGAAGGAGGCGAAAGAGGGTTTGTCGACGGATTTGGAGAGCGGAGAGAGGCGGTTGATGACGGCGGTAGCGGTGGCGGTCGCGGCGGAGGTCGCGGCGGCGGACATGGCTGAATGGGGAAGAGTAGAATGGCTCTGAATGGTGATGTGTGTGTGTGTGGGCTCTGAATAAGCCAAAGTTGAAGGGCTAGGTTTTGGTGTTTTTATGAATGGAGATAAAATGAGGATTGAGTAAAGTGACGGGTGGGTGAGATTGTTTTACGTGACTGACATCTTCTGTTTATATGAGGAATGAATGGGTGGGCCCCACTACATTCAGTCAACTTTTTTATTATTTTATTAAACTTCTTTTTGTGTATATCTTTTTTTAACGAATATGATAAAAGTGTTTTTTAAATTGATTCTTATTTTAGATGGTATATATTTTCTTTAAATAAAATAATAATATATTTTTTACGGATTTGTATGGTATGTTAAATAAGATTATATATGGAACAAAATTTGAAAAATATTTTTTTATATTCGTAACGATATTGGGGGTTATATTTGAGACTTGAGAGTAAACTTGATAAGCATCAAAAATTAATACTATCATAAAGTTATATAAAAGTAGTGACTATTAAGAACTTCCTTTTATACAAAAATTATAAAATAAATTTTTTAATATAATGTTATTTTATATAAAATTCAAGACTGAAATTTATTTTTGATCTATTTGATATGTCAAAAACTATGGCTGAGGTCTTCTATGCTATTATAAGTAAAAAAGTGTATTAGTTTATAAGAATTATTATTATGGAGAGTTTCTTATAAGAACCTAACAAGTAATACGTACTTTAACAAGAAAACGGAAAAACCTTGGTTCTTACTATGATTTTTGTAACAAATGTCATTTTGCTTATTTTTTATTTATTTCTTTGATTTATTTAATTATTACAATATAACTTATTTAATCAATGGTACCCATAAAAAAGAGATTCTTATAAAAACCTTCATTGTGGAATTGTTGGTGAGTTCCTAATTTGATGAGGTGACAAAAAAATGTATAAAAAGAAGGTTCTTAGAACATCTCCAACAGTATCTCTAAATTTGGGAAAATAGATATTGTGGAGATTTTGAGCATTTTTTTTGCTCTAACAACATCTCCAAAACTTTCTCCAAAATGGAGAAAACATGAAAGATATTTTTACATCTCCAAAAATGATTACCATGAGAAACAAACTTTTTTTTATTATGTTCCTCTAATAAGAAAATTTGAAATTAAATGTTTAGATGAAATAAATAATATTATATTAGAAATATATAATATTTTAATATAATGAATTTTGTAATCTCCAAAATATAGATGATGTTGGAGTTGAATGTAATATTTTTTTTATAGGTTTTGATGTTTGATTCTCCATTTTGGAGTAAATTATGGAGATGCTTATAGTCTAACAAATATCGCTTAACAAAATTCAGTTAATTAATAGGGTATTTTTGTCATTTTACATCTTTCTTTGTCTTTTTTTCTTTTAAAAAATAATGAATATAATATATATAAAATATAATTTAATATATTTATTATATCCAATAAATTTTTTATAATTTTCCTAAAATAGAGAATTAAATGTGAAAATATCTAAAATAAATCATATTTAACTCCAAGAAATTATTTATTTTTAAAATTTTCATCATTAATTCTATCATTTAAAATATTCTATAATTTTGTAATTTCATTACACTTTAAAAAAAACTTTATACTTTTTTAGAGAGAATTTTTTTATATAAAATGATATTAATTCAACTTGAATTGGTGTATTAAATAAAAATTCAATCCTCTCTCATCTTTTTAGTGTTTTAAAATTTTTCTATATTTAAAGTTTTCTTCATTATTCTATATTTTAGGGTGCGTTTTCTATCCAAAATAGGATAGAACTTGATATGACATAACAGTTGTTCAGCGTTTGTTAAGACTAACAAATAAAATGATTAATTTATCCATAATGGGTTGCTTATATATTTTATTTAATAATGTATATCATTAAATTATAATAAAATAAATATTTTATATATCAAATATATCATTAGAATTTTTTGTCAAGACGATTAAAATGACACCAATAAAAAAAATATGTAGTATCCAATTTTTATTTTATACATTTTCTATATTCATTTTTCTTATAAATATTTAATAAATTATATAAATTAACCAAAATATAAAAACTGTATAACAATTATATTTTGAGGAAGGTAAAGTAAAGTCTAAAGATTATAAAATACAATAAATAAAATTTAAAAAATAAATAAAATGTATAGAGGAATGCATATTTGATGTTTTAGAAGAGATTTAAGTTTTATTTTAAGGTTATATTGGTAAAACATAAGTTCATTATACCTTGTTCCAACTTATTCAATGAGGTGGGCGTGGAACTAGGGGTGACAATGGGTCAAGATGGTTTCGAGTTCAATCCATATATTAAACAAGTCAAAAATCTCAACAAAACTCAACTCGCTTTATTAAATGAGTTGAGATTTTGCAAACCAACCCAACATGCTACTTAAATGGCTGACTACGGGTTGGTCCGTTTATTATTATTTTTCAACCCAACATATTAAATAAATGTGTTGAAGCTGAGTTGACCAATTTAATTTTAAATAAAATAAAAAGTATTAGACTATTTAAGTTTATGAATAAACCACAAGCACAAACACAAATAAATATATATTGTTCAAAGTTTAAATACAACACAACCACAAATGCAATAAATTGTTCAAATATTTAAGCATCAATTTAATTTATTTTAGTTTGTATTGGAGCCTTGGAGGCGGACGACAGGAAGAGAGAGAGCTGAGTTGGAGACTTGTAGGCGGGTTAGATATTATTACTTTATTAGTGTTTTACACTTGTCCGAACTGAGACGATTTCAAATTTTTAATGTTTTACAGATAATATTAGACATTATAATTAAAAATAAAATAAAAATTATAATATTCTATGAGTTGAAAATAGGTCAAAAATTTATTTTAGGAGTGTAATTTGAACATGAAATGGAATTAACTTGTATTGATATGGAAATTATATTTTAGAATGTGAAATTCTTGTTATGTAACACCCTTAAATTTGGAAATAGCGACTAATTTAAAATTTTCATCAATACGATAAATAAGGAATAAATCATTCTCTTATAGATCTAAACTCAAATTAACTTACTAAATATTCTAAAGGAACCTCGACAAAAGTTAAACCAAGTCTTTATAAGACCTACATATGGTCGGGTATTGCTACACAAATAAAAGCCGCTATCTTCGAATGCGAAAAAAGTCACCCAAACTAGATCTTTAACGTGCTACTCTCTAGCTCTCAAGACAACACGTGTCGCTAGGACCAATTCCAACAATAACCTGATGCACATGCCGACAAAGAAAAATGTTAGGCTTAACGCCTAGTGAGCTTAAAAGTTTATAACAATATTTATAAATGATATAAATCGATAGATTGCTTGGGTGGATAAAAATTTCTCAAATAAAAAATTCCATTATAAAAGCAACATCTTTCCCAAAATTCATCATGTCCATAATAAAAACTTTAGATCAAAATATCGTTAGTATTGAAAGCTTAAAATAGAAACACCCGTTCAAACACGAATTTCTACACCCGATACTCCCCAATACGTGGATAAATTCAATTACTCCAATATACCGAAATATGGGCAAAGCTCCATTTCTTTAATACCAAAATATGGTCAACTCTCAAAGATCCAGTAATACAAAATGTGGATAATACTACATACTTCAAAATACTTCACCGAAAACAATGGATAAAACTCAATACCCAAAACAACACCTTTCGGTGACGGGGGAGACCTGTTTCCAAGGTTAGTGGCGGAACACAAAAGTAGGCCACACCTCTAAATTTATTCATTAAGATCAACCACTCTTGGTCTATAGTTTAATGAGTTAACAAGTTCAACAACTCTATGCTTGTTGATCATATAGGTCTCAAGCTCAACAACTCTATGTCTATCGCTCGCATGGGTACCAAGCTCAACAACTCCATGTATATCGCACATATGGGTACCAAGCTCAAAAACTCCATGTCTATCGCTCACAAGGGTACCGAGCTCAACAACTCCGTGGTCTATCGCTCATATGGTTATGCCGCTCAACAACTCCATCTCTATGTAGAAATAAGTGATACAACATATGTCAACATGTTATTTGTATGCTCGATGGTTTAAGTATATCATATCTAAATCTAGTTGATAAAGATGTTAAATGTTAATATAAATAAAATTGTAATTTCAACTTCTGAAACGTTGGTATAAAACCGTATCATACCAACAGAAAAAAGTTGGTACCAATTTAATTGGTTGTTACATGGTATAAAATTTTACGTATCAATTATATCTGGTTGATACATGGTATTTGACAAAATAAATGACACTATACCATGTTCACCTCTAAGTTTTTATCATCGAAAGTTAATTATATTTATATATTATGTATATACTTCTTGTATGTTTCATTTTAGTATTGTAGTTATTATATATATATATATATATACATACAGCTTTTATGTGAGGGTCTTTACTTTTTGTGCTAACTAGTGTGTGCCATCACGCATTGCATGGTGATGAGATTATACCATGTAACCAACCCAAAAATATCACATAAAACCTCCACCCTAAAAACCCGAAACCCGAAAATCAGAAATTTCTAAGGTTTTATCAGATAAGTAGGATTGGGTTGGGTATCCAAAATAGACACCCGAATACCCGAAAAACACGAATATTTGTTATGCTTATGCATGCTACCCCCTATCTTTCTTATATAGTAGCTTCCGAACTTCAAGTTTTCTTCTAAAAATCGATGTCGGACGGCTTCAAGAGTGAAAAGATAGAGGGAGGCGCTGATGCCCTCATCCCACATCGCCCTACAAAAGCTTTTTTTGCTTATTTACTCTACTATATATATGGATAGAGGTTTCCTTCTTTTTCCTCGAGTTCCTCCTTCCTCTTTATGCTTAAGCCTTAAGATTTTTCTAAAGGCTTGAGTTGTATAAAGGGTTAGTTGGGACTTAGAAGTGCTCTATAAAATAGGTGTCCTATAATATGAACTTTTAAAACGTTTTTTAGAAATTTGGGGGAGCGGATACTCGATCCGAACTATCTGATGTTTACAGGTTGGTTCGGTATCGGTCAGATTTTGGGGTTATGATTTCCCACCCAATATTCAATCGAATTTCGGAGTTGAACCAACCCGACCCGTTCGATGCACAACCCTATCATAGAGGGTTGGCCAACATGAGGCAACAACATGTGTTTATATGATTAGCCAAGATAATCCAACTCCATGAGTTAAAAACAAACACACCCTAATCTACTCTCATATACCTACGATCAATTGTTAATCTTTCATCTCTCCATCAATGTGAGATACACAAAACTCCCAATGCAAGAAGTACATAATACTCAATTCTTAGAGTGCTACATCATTTCTTGTGATCTTACTTATATATATATATATATATATATATATAAAGATACAAATATAGATGCCGACATTTTGTTCCCACAAACCTACCCACTATATTCGAACACATCAATTTTTCATGGTAATTTTTTGGGTAATCTAAAATTAGTCAAGTCTATTATTTAACGAAAAAACATTAATATTCTACTAACTTGTTATATAAATTGATTTATTTTGCAAAAATAAAGTAGGCCAAATTGATCCAACCATATGAGTTGACACAAAACTGTTCACCCATTTATTCTTATACGCACTTTAACTCGCATCTTCTCAACAATGTGGGATGATGAAACTCAACCACATTTTAATACTAGCAGTGTACCCGCACGTTGTAGCGGGTCATCTCGATGCTGAAACCGAAAAATCAAACATTTATGATTTAACTATGTTTTATTATATCCTTTATTTTTATGTTTTTTTTAATTATGACGCAAATAGACTAATATATAAATTTAAGATTAACATATTTTATCGACTAAATAGTTGGAAAGAGAATTGACTTTTAGACGTTACCAAAATTAATTCATGATTCGTTTGCCGGATAAATGTTCATCAAAATATGAATTGCAATTTAAAGAAGAATTAAGTAGATGTATCTCATTAGTGTTTATCTAGTGGTTCTCTTCGGTTAAGAGATCCATTTTTTCCATTCTCACGATAACTTTCATTCTTATGGAACCCAACCCTTACTCCAATATGATTCTAAGGGGCCGTTTATCAAACGCTTACCCGGATAAGTGATTACGAAGCATAAGGAAGAACTTCAAATTTCAGCAAGCAAGAGATCTGGTTCAAGGATGAACTTGTGATAACAAAATGAGGCATATAGGTACCTTGGAATTTGTTTGTCCTCGTTTGTATCCTGAAAACAAAAACAAAAAAACAATAGATTGTAAACCCAAAATGGTAACAAACGATTTACATGGTCTCAAGAGAGACAACAAAAAACCCTAGAAATTGAAGCATTTGATACTAAACAGAAATTGAAATCCTAAATGGTAACAGAAGATCGAGGCAAAGCAATTAACTTGAAATTGAAACAAATGGCAAAACAATTAACTTGAAATTGAAACAAATGTCAAAGCAATTAACTTGAAATCCTAAACAATAACAGAAGATCAAGTAGACGAAATAGACGAAGAAGATCGAGTAGACGAAATAGAGGAACCTTGGAAATCAATATGTATTTGTTTGTATCATGAGTAACAAAAACATATATATCCATATCTATTGGAATCGACATGGATGACTGTTTGAATCGATATGGATGAAGGTTGGCATATCAAATTAAATCGATATGGATGGTGAAGCCGGATATGGATGAAGCTGGAGGGAATGTAGGTATGTAGTTAGAGGATTAGTGGGATACGTTCTTATCAGTTGGGCTTAATTAGTGGAATAGGTTGTTATTAGTTGGGCTTAAAATTAAGTAATTTGCATTAAACAGTAGTACCTATGGCTTAAAATGTTGTTTTTAAGAGTTTTTGGTCAAATGCTTTATAATATAATATAGATTTGAGAATTATCAAGTCGTCATCTTTTGTTTATCCCCTCCTTTCTTATACTCACTTCCTACAACCAAACTTGTATTTTCTTACCAATGTGGGATGATGAAACTCTACCACATTTCAAGATTTAACAATACCAAACTTTCATTATGTCACCTCATGCCTTGAGGTTGTTGTTTTTATATATATAAAGATGGTAATGAACGATCTAAACGAGTAATCAATGTAAATCAATGATTTATAATAAACAATATTATTATTTTTGCAACTTTATGTAAATAAACTCTTCAACATTTTTGGTCAAAAAAAAAATATATTCAACATTAATCAAATGACAATTTAGGGGTACATTATGTGAACACAAAGATTCATACATCATCATGTAAAACCCAAGATCACCATGAAAGTAACGACCACCGAACCAGAAGCATAGGGGCGGATCCATGTAGAAGGGAGTGGTAGCATGTGCAACTATAAAATTTGAGGTTTAACTGTAATTTTTTTAAGGTTCTTTCATGTGAAACCATAAGTTTCTTGGGGTGAAACCATAAGATTTTTGGGATGAAACAACAAACTTTAAATCTTTTAAGGGTTTTAAATGAAAATTTAACAAATAAAGCTCCATCATTTTCGAGGAAGATGATTAATGATAAATTACGATTTACACCCTTCAAAGACTTTAATATGTTTAATTTACTTCCTTTCCTTTTTAATTTTTCGTTTTATACCCAAACTATTTTAATTAATTATTAGTTAAAATACATTGAAAAAATACGTTTTTTTTTGCCAAATTATACCGTTAAAAAGGTCTTGTCGATACCTTGGAAATGAGTTCAGTATTGAATATTTTTAATTTTAACACAAATAAAATATATATAATGCATGTGTGATAAATACGATATCTAATTATCTTTAATATAATTTAATGTGATTACAAAATTTTATTAGCATCTTTTTGGTTAAGGTTAAGTTGTTTATAGTGACATAATAGTGTTAACATAATAGAATGTTTACTATGCGGGGTTATTTGTGTTCAGTTAACCCTCTCTATAGACTAGAGTTATTTGTTTAGAGTTAGGGGTCATTACTAAGGGTCGAGAATCTTACCCGGTAAGAATGATGATAAGAATGGAGAGTCTTACTCGGTAAGCGAGAGTGATGGCTCTTACCTAAGTAAGAGCTTACCGGGTAAATAGTTTATATTACGATAATTATTTTGTATAACCAGTGTTAAAAAAATTTGGATCCGCCTCTGCGGGAGCATACATGGCCTTCGCTAACTAATTACATAGGGACATTAAATATAATATAAAATTATTTAAAATTTAAAACAAAGTTTACATGATATAAAAAATTATCAAGTATTTTCAAAATATAGTCCAAGTACAAATATATCAGTCATAAAAATTCATAATTGAAATTGTATACTACGTTATATCATCCATGAATAATCAAACCAATAATGTTTTACAGGTTTTTATAATTGAAACTTAATTTAATTATATATTATATACACTTCTTGGATTTCTCATATTATTATTTTATTTATTATTATTATTATATATATATATATACACACAGAGTGATATAGAAAAAAGTTTAAATGCGAACTCAAATTTGATTGTGAACGTGAGGACAAATAAGATTGCGACACGTGTCTGAATTTATATTATTCAGACCGAATAATAATATTATTCGGTCTGAATAATAGTACATTTAGACTGAATGTAGTATTATTCAGTCTGAATATTTTATTCATTATTCAGTCTGAATATGACACGTGTCGCGCTCTCATTTGTTCTCACGTTCACAACCAAATTTAAGTTCTCATTTGAACCCGCCCCTACACATACAAATGTATTTATAATTTATTATTAATACTCGGATTCAGGGTCGGGGACAAAGAGGTATCTCTACTCCCAACCCATCTGTGGTGTTTAAATTCAATGATTTCCCGTTCCCGATAAACTTGAGGATTCCACAAGCAGACTGAGTATGGATGTCAAGTTTCCTATCGAGTACGGTTGTTATCATCTCTGCATAAAACACTTTTTTATCCAAATCGGGGGATTTGATTATGGCATGGTTCATCCCTTTAGGTGGCATGGAACGAAACGATCTTTATGATTGTTTGTGTTTCGTTTCTTAATAAGTAAAAGATTTCCTCTACTTAAGACTTTCATAAAATTATTAATTACAATTTAAAAAAGAAAGAAAAACCATATTCAAACAACATCTCTTATATTAAAGCATCTCCAACAGTTTCTCAAAAATGAAGAAAATAGAGAAAAATGGAGATTTTGAGCCAAAACATGTTCCAACAGCTTACCCAAAACCATCTCCAAAATAGAGAAAGTAGGAGAAAAAACATATTTTTCGTCAAATATGGACAACACCCCAAAAATGATTATAAATTGGACCACTAATAGAAAATTTTGAAAACAAAATATTTGGAGAGAGAAATAATATTTTAATGAATGAAGGAAATCTGTTGGAGATGAATGCAAATACTTTTAGAGATTTTAACTTTTGATTCTCCATTTTAATATTTTTTTTTGAAGAATATGTTGAACATCTTATATTTTATTGTAAATAATTATGTAATATCACATAATATATTGCTATGTTACTATAGTACCAGATGAATAAATAATATTAGTGGTGCATGGCTCGAGGATTTTAAATTATTATTGCAACTTTGCAAGTAAAAGAATATTATTAGAGAACCAATTTATATGTAATTACTCTAAAATACAAATAAAATTCCTCTAGACCACTCAATAAAAAGTTTATGTTGCATAAAATATATAAAAACATATGTAAAAGCAAATTTATTAGTCAAATTAATAGTTAAATCACTTTGTTTATTTCTTTTTAATCATTAAATTCATTCTCAAACAATAGTATTATTTCCCATTATCATAAATGAGACGATGATTCTGATATTTGGTAAATAGAGTATGTCAGTTAAGTTTCGGTGATAAGAAGAATTAAGGTGTCAATCGTAAGAAGAGATCTCTACCGTTGAATGCATATTATGATGAGATATACCGTGATGAGATGCTCTGAGATGAACCAGATCAATCCTTGTATCAAACACGGTTTATAGGTGAGTTTTAGATTAAAGGTGATCAATGATCCAGATCTCTTTTTACGCCTTTAATCATCTGAACTCTTCTTCTCATACGATACATGATCGTGTGAAAATGAAAGTTAAGGTGAGAAGCGTAAAAAGAGATGTGAACCCCCGATTATCTTTAATCTCAAATTCACCCATGAATACTGCGTTTGATACGAGGATTGATCCGGTACATCTCGGTGTATTACATTCTAATGTGCATCAAATGATGAAGATCTCTTCTTATGCTTCTCATTTTAATTTTTTTTATCACCGGAAGCCAACCCTAATATGATAAACGTGTAAAATGAAAAATAAAAAAAGTAAGAGATATAAGGTAAATTATATAAGTAACTATAATAATATATAAATAAGTATAATTTAAGAATAAAAAAGAGATGATATACGCAAATAGGGATTTTTTGTCTACGTAAATTTCATTTTTTATTTTTAATTAGAAAAAGGTGAAACTATTTGCGTAAATTTCAGGATTTTGCTTTAAAATGCAGCTATAAAATGAATTCAATTGTATAAATTAGTTATTTCAATCGATTCCACTTATTTATTTTATATTATATTTAAAAATAATTTTTATTATGATAGGATTTAGGATAAATTCTATTAACATAAAACCGTATTTTATTTTACTTTATAATTTGAGCAATTTATTTTTAAAGACTTTATTAGGTGCAGATTTGTGTGATTTATTCTGAATGATTAATTGCATTAACCTAACCTTTGATAATTATAAACATCCAAATTATATTATAATCTAGTAATTTATTAAGAAATTAATTAAAATAAGCATTATTATTTGTGATTTAACCTTTTAGACCATTTCTTACAAAAGTTACTTAAATAGAATCCATCATTACTTGTATTGTTAAAATATTCAATAATTTTATAAAATATTAAATCTCTCTTCTACACATTTAATTTTAACAATTTTCATTGGTTGTTTATATTAAAATAATGTTTCTCTCTTATGGTTTAGAGATTTCTCTCAAAATCTCTAAAATAACAACCAATATAGCAATGTTGTTGGAGCACTTTGAAAACAAAAAACTCAAAAAAAATTATTATAGCAAAGCTGTTGGAGATGCTCTTAATGTTACATATTTAATCCACTTAATTGCCAACCTAGTTTAATTTTATTTTATTTTTGCATTTTGATTGTTGTTTTGGTAATTTAAAAAAAAATGAACTAAAAATTAATTATTTAATTAATTTGCCTAATTTAGGCTATGTTTGGTAAAAATAGCTTATAAAGTAGCTTATTAAAATCTTACTTTTATTAATTTCTCAATAAAATATCTTATAAGTTAGTTAGCTTATAGTTATTCAAACAACTATACTAAAAATAAGATACCGATAACTTATAAATCTTCCTATATCTCTGTCTTGAGGAATATACAAACAATTTTTCATGCAAAAAGTAGTCTCGAGAAATGTGACAGATTACTTCAAGAACCGTGCTAATTTATGACAGTGATACCAGGATGCATGTAAAATTAATATCCAAATAAAATAAAATAAAAATTAATTAAAATAGTCATTTTAAAAAAAAATGATACAATATATCTTCAAGTTTATTAAAATAGGAAAAAACTCCTCAATCAACCCCACTAAATCGTTGGTAAGGTTGATTTTGAAAATTAAAATTACCATTTTGGTCTCTCTATCAAGCGATCCACCCCACGAGATCGGGGTTGTTGGTTGTAAATCATTTTTTTAATAAATTTGCACTTTTTGTCCTTACACTTAGTTAATAAATTATTTTATGTTATTTTTTTTTAATTTTTTATTTTACACTTTTATAATGTTAACATATATAATCGTATATCAATTAAAATACGTTAAAAAAATATTTTTTTTATTTTAACAAGTTACACCATAATACGTTTTTATTTTAACAAGTTACACCATTATAATGGAGTAACTTATTAAAATAAAAATGTATTTTTTAAACGTATTTTAATTGATATACGGTTATATATTTTAATGTGATAATAATGTAAAATGAAAAATTAAAAAAGAAATGACGTAAAATAATTTCTTACCTAAGTATAAGGATAAAAAGTGTAAATTTATATAAAAAATGATTTTCAACCAACACCCTAGGATTTCGTGGCCAAAATGGTAATTTTAATTTTTAAAATCAATCCTATATGAAAGATTTCATGGGGTTGTTGCTGGGATTTTTGGTTATTTTAATAAACTTGAAAAAAATATTGGTTATTTAGTTAACAAACTTTTAAAAAATGATTATTTTAATTAAATTCTAAAAAAATAATGGGTTATTTCATATATTTTTGAAATTATGTGAGAAAATCTCTCTGGCATTGTACAGTCCATGAATAAAAAAAACGGTTGTGGCATTTTCACACTTGTCATACAAAATCATCACTTTAATTCAAGAGTTATCCATGGATTTTTTTTACTGCATTCTTGAATTTAAGAAGAAAATGGAATGATAAAAAGAGGAAGAAACAAAATCTTTTTATTTTTGTTCCTGTGAAGAAATGGAAAGGAACGAAAGAGGAGGAAAAACAAATATTTCATGTTTTTTGAGCAGTTGTTTTTACTGTTAAAGGAAAAAGGAAATAAAACAACAAGAAAGAGAGAGAGAAGAGATCTGTCATTCTCATTAATTATAAGCCCTTTAAATAGGGATGAGATACAAGTAGATAACTACAAGAGATATTAGTTCTAACATATCTCTAATATGTTTATCTCTATCTATATCGTCATATCCATTAGACGACGGCACACTTATCCTACAACACTCCCCCTTGTGCCGAGTCAAAGGAGTGATGGTGCACAACGGTTGCCTCGTTAAAATCTTACGCCAAAATAAAAACCCAGTGGGAAAAATAAAAACATGACGAAGGAAAGAGTACAACGCACCAGTTACTTTGCAATACATAGACTTTTCCTTTAGTCTAATATTCTCTCAGATTCTTACATTAATCATGAAAGTTAAGAAAACAAAATGGTATATAAATTGTTGCCTCACTAAAACCTTACACCAAGAAACAGAACCCAATGGGAAAAATAAAACCATGAGTGAAGGAAAGAGCACAACATACCAATACTACACATATAGTAGACTCCCCCTTTTGTCTACTACTCCCCCTGATTTGTACATTAATCAAGGGAGTTTGGAAAGTCTCAGTATTCCAATACTTTCTATATGTTTCCCAAATATGATTTTAGTTAATGATTTGGTAACCAAGTATGTCACATTCTCCTCGCATTTTGCTTGATTCACTCAAATATATATGAGAGTTTGTTATTGTTGATTGTATATAAACTTAAAGCAGAATATGCTTTGTGTTATCACCCTTATCCATTTTGGGAATGAGCTTTTTGTATGAGTCAAATAGATAGTTAATATCAGCAAAGACATATCAAGACAATATTTTATGTTTTTCTATAAAGGCTGGTACTTTTGCCTTTCACATTCAACGTAGGTATTGAAATTCCATTATCAATCCCTTTTTCTATTTGTAAGGGAAGTATAAGCCCGCATCAGTGGTTCCAAAATATTAATTTGATATCATTCCAATGATGTTGCGTTGGCGCTGAGCTAAATCTAGCTAACGAGTTCATTAAGAGATATAATATACGGTCAAGTGTACTGTTCTAAGTACAATAATGCGCCTATTGCACTCAAATAGGGAATTCCAGCTCCCAAAGCCTCTTCGTCATCATCCTTCAGACGAAATGAATCTTTCCTTTTATCTAACACTTCGACCGATCATGGGAGTGCTAGCCAGATGCACTTTGTCCATATTAAATTGCCTGATTATTTCTAGACATATGCGATCGGTGAATTAATATCACAAACTCGGTGTGCTAGATTAAATAGATACATAAAACCAAGTTTTCCCAAGATCTTTCATCTCAAATTCAGATTTTGAATAGAATAAAGTTTCTCTTATTTCATCAAGAGTATTTATTATGTTCATTACATCGACATATAGAGTTATGATTGAACATCTGGAACTCGTTTCCTTTATAATAACGCACAGGCACAGTTCATCATTCTTATATCCCTTCCCAATGAAGTATTCATTTAGACAGGTATCCATATCCGCCTATGAGCGTTTCAATTTCATGGAAAACGCATTTTGTGGTTTCTACTAATATAATGTCATCAAACACTTTTATATATCTCTTAATCTAGATCCCCATAGAGATATGTAGTAACCACATTCATGAGCTGCATTTCCTGTTCTTCAGAAATTACTAGGCTAATTAATTAGCAGAACGTTATAACGTCCATCACGAGAGAGCAAGTCTTCTCGTCATCAATCCAGTGCGTTGTGAGAAACCTTGCGCCAAAGGAGAGTCTTATACATCATGACTTAATTATTCTCATTACGCTTTTATGACAAATGAATTATCTATGTCTTACGGGCTTTACACTTGGTGGGTTAGCACTACCGGACCAAATACCCGTGTATTTGTCAAATGTAATTATCCTGGATTGCTTATATTAGGTCAATTTGCTCTTTGTTGACATTTTCAACTGAGCATGGTTCGATGTCATAGTGCTCTATCATCTCACGAGCAACAATATATGTGAATACCATCAATGAGCATGTACGATCTGTCCATCGACTCCTATGCACTTTCATAATTCATTTGAGATTTATTTGATCTCTGGAATCAAATATTAACTTCGGAGCGTCCTCCAGTAATGATTCATAGACATAGTTTTATTCAGAGATAATCTCATGAGAGGTTTATGTATTGATGATTAATGGTTGTGCCTTACTCACCTTTTCCTTTAGATGAGTATTTATCGAACCAAGTAGCCTCCCCCATTTCCTTTTGGGAGCCACGACCTCAACCACACCTCCACCATGTGTGATTGCAACGCACTTTCCAATGGCGTTGTGCCCTTGTTTAGGGACTTTTAACCTTGCGGGTATATTTGCAGCTGGTATATGTGATCTCGTCACTTCATTAAACGTATCAGGTATCGAGTCTGATTCGTTTGACTTCAACTTTACATTGTGAAGTTTGGGGATCAAAATGAGACATATTGGGAATATTCTATGACACTTCCAGTCGTTCCCATGGAAAATCCTTTTTCCAATCTCCCCCTAACGACGGGAAGACTGTCTCATCAAAGTGACAACTCGCTAACTTAGCAGTAAAGAGATCACCCGTCAAGGATTCTAATTAGCGGAAAATTGTTGGGGATTCATATCCAACATATATTGAATTTTTTTTAAGGACCCATTTGGGTGCGCTGTGGGGGCGCAATTGGCACATATACTACACAACCAAACATGCATAAATGAAAAATATCAGGCTTATATCCAGTTACCAACTGGTACGCATGATACTGGTTGGCTAGTAGTGGGTCTAAAAACAAATGAGTAAGGCTGCATGTAATATTTGCATAACCCCATGCAAATGCGGGTAAATTGGTGCGCATAACCAATGCCCTATATATCATCTATATTCTTTTGATGACAACTTTTATGAGACCATTTATATATACACATGGGGTATAGGAAACTCTACATTGATCCGAATATATATATATACAATAATTATCAATTCCTTGTGATGTAAATTCTCTAGCATTCCAAGTCATGTAGACTTGATGAGATAGTTAGGGTGGTGAGCCCTTGAATGTGTAACTAGTGCTAGAGTGCAGCACCTTATGTGGACAATAATACGACATGCGTTCATCGTGTCGAAACCAGAACCATAAAATACTTCAATGGCCCGCACTCTGGTTGTTTATGTCCATTACCTTGTATTCGTTGTAAGAATGGAATATTTTTGTATTACCTTTAGGATGGTCTCATTCTTGTCTTAGCTACGAATTAGGGTATACAAAAGTTTTAGGTATGACATATTATGATAGTGGTGTTGCTTCTTGTGCTGCAGAAGTCAACAATTGTAATTTGGTTAATTGCTTTATTTTGCCTTTCACTCGAAAGATAGTGTGTTTATATGTATTTTTCAATACATGGATCATTATGTCATAACCATGTGTCCCACATGGTCATTTTGCAACATATATGTGTAATTGTCCCAAAGTTCTTTATTGGTGACATAATATGATTTGATGACCTAGGTAATTCACTAGTGTGACACATTTATTTCTCTAATATACGTTCCTTTCATATCATTAGAGTTGATGTACATATATACCCATTTCCATTCTTATATTATGATTTCCAATTTATATGAATATATTAACAAGGTTCTCATTAATATATTACTTTAGTGACTATTAATTCTATGCCAGAGGCGATAAAGAGGTGACAGTTCATCATCTATGAACTTGCTTGGAGGTTTTATAGACTATTAATTCAATTAACATTAGTCTATCTTTTGTGTGAGATTTCCTACAAAAACACTCAAGTTCTCCTCGATACATTCCTACACGGAACGGAGAATATTGAGAGTTTCGTATTTGTAATTCTTATGTATTTCTTTACATCAATAATGGTTAAATATTTGGTTTTTCATCAGCAAATGAAATTAATTTAATACTTAAAATAATTTTCAAATAAACTTATGCTCAATCAATCTTAAATTAATCTGATATAGTTCATTTCAACTTGTTCCTTTCGTATGAGCGATTCTTAGCACATTTTTCTTCTTATATTGTTCATAATCTTTTAGGCAGTAGTTTCATCTCTGCTCCAAGAATTGTAAAACCCTTTTCGACTCTTGTCATGACCTGTACCACTTCCATAGTTTTGTCCATGGGGTTATAGATGTCACCTATGTGGAATTGTCTTTAACTCACTTTCCTTTAGAGTTGTTCCACATTTACACTTTCATTATTGACCATGAGAATTTTCTTTGTCTCAACATATTTAGTGATCTGAAATAACCTTGTTATATCTATCAACCACTTACAGTAGGTTGATGAATTTGTCTAAAGGTTATACTCTAGCTCACATTGGTTTATTAATATGATTACTGTTATATGAAAGGTAAAAATCTTCTATGAGTTCCTTGTCATGAAGATTGAGATGTATTTTGAGCACAACATTTCTTTGTTGAAATCAGTCATTTTCTTGTAATCGAGTGGGTTTCATTCCACTGTTTGATTAGTTTGGAAAGTACATGGTACTAGATACTTCTGATTTTTCTTTTAAGGGTGTCCCACTGTTCTTAGGGGATTCTAGTTAATGGTATTCCATATGAAGGTTGTGACTAATGTATCATCTCAAAAAAATCTCAAGATATTTACATGTATTTTAACAGGTGACTTTTAGGGTCAATATGTTTTGATGGGTTTTACATATTTGTCTATCTTATGGTACTCAAGTTCTTTCGAGTCCAGGTGGTTGTAAATAATGGAGAATATATGATTTTTCAAAATCATGTTCTATAATTATGTTATGCATGAGATTTCATTATCATAATATTATTGGATTTTTGTATTTTTAATCTTTTTTTTTTTGTTGATAATACGTCATCAATATTTCAATATTCGAAAGTAGATCGCAAAGACACTTTTGGATTTCCGGGTAGGAGGGGAATCACGTGGATTACTTAAGTCTCTTCAACCTTAGGGTTATTTACACCCGTTTGACAAAATCTTTCAGTGTTATGCAATTATTTCGTTTCATGAAATACATGAATAACATTAATATTTTGAGAGATTTTGCCATTAAGCAAAATAAATATTGATTTTGACATATAAAGTTGAATTTTTATTTTTTTTAACATCTTAATAATATTTTGGGTGCTTTTGGTAGGAGACTAAAAAGTATACGGATAGGAAGTGTAACTTCTAAATATTGATTAAGAAGTAGGAACCCATTGTCAATATAAGTATTTATATAATATTTTAACATTTTCATGTTTTTTTTTGGAGTTTTTGTCAAAAGGTCAAAAGTTACGGGAGTTAAAAGTGTAACTTCCAAAAAATAATCATAAGACTGAAAATTATAAGTAGGAACTTATAATCAAGATAGATTCTTTGAATATCATAATATTATGGGAAAATCAATCAAAGAATATATCCATAACTAAATTAATAAAATTAAAAGAATTAAGTAGTTACATAAAACGATAAATTCAAATAAATAAATAAACAAACTAATTAACTCATTTAAATAATAACAATAATCAATTATCAAATTTCACACACAATATATTAGTGTAATTTATATGGTATAAATTAAATTAATAATTTAAATAAGTAATTAATATAATCAACTAAACATATTGCACCTAACCACGGATTTATATATAAGAACAATATATCCAAAGCAATAAAAATTATACTATCATAATTAAAACTAAATTACGATAAATCAAAACTAAAAATATACAACCTAATATAGCAATGTAAATAAATTATATACTCAATAAATGGACGGATAATCAAAACCAATTAATAAAAAAATGAATTACAATTTGATAATAAAACATATGTCAACCTTATAAGTAAGGACGGTTGGCCATTATCTCTTAAAACCCTACACCTTTTCATCTTTTACCTACTTGCAATCGTAAGCAACCGAGGAAAAAAAAATGGGACGCCAAGCCATCGGGTTAATCTCTTTGGTAACTTATCAAAACAACTAGATCGGGACTTATCAAAACAAGAAGTTGATTTCAAGGTTCGAAGAAAAAAAATTAGGTTTGGGTGTGGATATTGTCTCCTACTCTAGTTCGATTGGCCTTTGCTTGATTGCTTCTAACATGAATATAAAGTAGTAAGATCCATGATTCTATTTCGATTTGGTATCGGGGTTTTTTTTCGGGTTGTATAGTGGCTAGCGTTAAGTGAATGGTTTTATTTATTTATTTATTTATATAAACTTCAAGAAAAGAAAATAATCAATAGATCCGAGACGTTGATTCATCAGTATAGTAAGCATAAATTACGATATACATACCATACAGAAGAAAAATACGTATAAAGTGTTTATATAAAAGTGTATGTTGGATCTTAATTCAATGGATATACGATTTATTAAGGTGTTTATATAAACATATTGTGTATATTAACAATGGAGATTAATGATATGAAATAGAAGGAAAATACAATGTAAGATTACATACTTTATGTAAATTATATATTTTATTGTAGCAGGCGGAATTGATTTGACATACTCTATCACAACATCAATATATATATATATGCATATCATATAAAGTTGCTTACTTGATTTTACATTGGGGGTAGCGGCATTGTTTCATCAACGACGTATGGATCCAAAAAGGGTGAGCGTTCGTGCTGATAACGTGTTAAAGGAAAAAGGAAATAGAACAACAAGAAAGAGAGAGAGAGAAGAGATCTGTCATTCTCATTAATTATAAGCCCTTTAAATAGGGATGAGATACAAGTAGATAACTACAATAGATATTAGTTCTAACCTATCTCTAATATGTTTATCTCTATCTATATCGTCATATCCATTAGACGACGGCACACTTATCCTACAACAAAAATTACTTTTATTTAGTTTTTTTAACCGGTTGTAATTGAAGAAAAGTTGTTGGTTATTTTAGTGTAAACCACAAGGGTTCCAAGGTGATGATCCCCTTGACGGTGGTTATTAGGGTTGTGCATCGGTCGGGTTCGGTGTGAAAGAAGGAACCCCCGAGATCCGTCCGTAATTATTCGGGTTCGGGTTTCAGGTATATGAGTTTTTGCTATTTTCCACTTTTAGGCATTTTTCCATAGCAAAACAGTAGCTCTAAAATTTATAAAACAACAACTCTAAAGTTTATAAAACAACAACAGCTCTTAATCAGGTTTTTCAGTCGGGTTCGGGGCCGAATTTCCCCACCTAACCCGATCCTGCTTTATAATTCAGGGTTTTCGGGTTCGGGGTATTCGGGTTTCGAATATTTTTGGGGTTTCAGATCGGGTTCGGTCGGGTTATTCGGGTCGGTCAGGTTTTGCTCACCCCTAGTGGTCATGACTAAAAAAAATGTATACAAAGTTTTGGACTTGCGTGTTCAATAAGGGCCACTCTGGTCGTGTGCCGTCTCACATGGTCCCCAGATTATTTTTATATGTTATATTAAAATCAGTATATATATATATATATTATAATACGTTTAGCACTTTAGCTTTATCCAATCCCTTTATCTTCTCCTAAACACAATTCATAACAAAAATAAGCTTTATTTTTGTTTTCCTTTTCCTTCCTAAAAAAATTCAAGAACACGGGATTTTTTTCTTTCCTCCCTCCTTTCCTTTCCTTCTCCTTCCTTCGTAAAAAATGACTCAAAAACAAAATGTTAAGGTAGCATGTGGTATGCAAACAATACTGAAAAATGGACTAAAAAAATTGAACTAGACAGAACAAGAAAACACTATTGGATTGGAGAAGACAATTTGTTTGTCTAATACTAGGCACAACTGCGATTGGACAGGACAAGTTGCCCTTAAATGTTGTAACTAGGGCCTGCAACATGCAAGGTATGGATAAGGTAAAGGTTATTCAGTTGACCTATCCATTTAAAATAATGAAAAGAAACGAATAAGTATACACCTCATAAAACTAATTATACATAGTGTGGATCCAGGAACTTAGGTGACTTGGGGTCTTATTCGGTATTTAAAAAAATCGAAAACCGAATAAATCACCTGTACCAAAACAGTTTCGGGTTAATTTGCAGGTTATGCGATTCCGTGAACCGAGTAAGGGGTTATTTGTTTACCTCTTAACAGTTCCATTAAGATGCAACATCTGAGTCACTAATATGTGAATCATATTTGGAAAAAAATAAGTTTGTCTCTTAATGATTCCAAAATCGTCTGAATCATTTTGTATCTTGGACATCTCTTAACCATTAAGAGCCCTAATTACGACCTGAGCAATTACCAAACAATTCTATTTCATTTTGCATTATATCATAAAATCATCTTAATCATTCTGATCACTTAATTATTCTGCACCAAACCATTCAGCAACTGGCAAACAGCCTCTAGGGGCTTTTTGTTTACTTCTTAACAGTTCCATTAATAGGCAACCTCTGAATCATTAAGAGGCGAATCATGTTTGGCGAAAAATAAGTTCGTCACTTAGTGGTTCAAAACCTCTCAATCATTTTGTATCATGGACCTCCCTGAACCATTAAGATCCCTAATTACATCATGAACAATTAATAAACAATTATATTTTATTTTGCACTATATCATAAGAGCCTTTTAATCTAATCATTATGACTACTTAATCATTTTGCACCAAACCATTCAGCATCTACCAAACAACCCTTAATATATAGAAGTAAAAAAAAAACTCTTTTTTACCTAGATTACTTAAAGAAAACTTTAAATGGAGTCTTTCCCCGCACTTATTCACATATTCTTTCATACCCTGTAGTATTTTAGACGATTACAAATTTATACTTTACAATAACTGGCGTAGTTAATGGGAGACAAGGTGGTACTAAATATGGGTCGGCCTTCGGTTTGTAACTCGGTTGTTAAATATAAGACACGTATTGGGTTCAATTATGAGCTATTGTGGTAGATTCAACTGATGAGCGAGCCAAAAAATTATATAATGTCTCTTACTTTGGTATCTTTGAAGGCGGCTTGTTTGAGCCGCTTGGACCGGTTGGATTGTCAGTAACCAACTTCTTGTCCCAGTAGCTATTTAATATGGATAAATATTTAACAAAAAAATATAGTTCTAAAACAATCTTTACCAACTACAAAAACAATTTTTTATTTTGGTATGAATAAAAATAAAATTGGTTAATTTTACATATCCTAATTAATTAATAATTTAAAAAAATTATAACTAATAATTAAATTAGATATTTTACTAAAATCATTTAAAAAAAAATCTTATCAATAAAATAAAATATGTATAACTTGCATTTTTATGTAACTTACATAAATATTGTTAGAATTATTATATTTGTTTTCTGATAACTAAATATATTGAATAATAATTAAAAATTAACAATATAAAAATAATTGATATGATTAATAATATTTCTAAATAATTAATATTAATATTAATGTATAACTAAAATTAAAATTAATTAATAATTTTAAACTAATATTAGAAATTTTAAACTAATACTAGTAATAACCAAATAATTATTTATTATTAATAATTATTTATGATCAATAGTAATAGATAATAATTAATATTAATGAGGGTATAATTGGAAAAATTGACAAAAAGCTCCTCATAAGCTGCTTCAAGTAGTTTATCAATAAGCTAGCTTATAAGTCAGCTTATTAGCATCCAAACATGTACCCTGAAAATAAGCTAACTTATAAGTTAGCTTATTTTTGCCAAACAATGCCTAAGAGTATGTCCGATGCAAGGTTCTCATAAGAAAAAAGTGTATTACCTTATAAAACTACCATTGTGAAGAGATGCTTATAAAAACCTAATGTGACATAGGTGTTTGAACAATAGCTTTGGTTTCTTACCATGATTTTTGTGAGAATTGACATTTTATTTATTTTTATTTTATTTTCTTGATTTTATATAATCTATACTATATTATAAAGCATTGGACAAAATTTTTAAAAATCATTTTTTATCGATTAAGTTCTGTTTATTTGTGCATATTACTTAAAATTCAAGATTACAAGTAAATTATGTATAAGTAGAAGTTATTAAAGCTCTATGTTTGAATTCATATAACTAACAACAAATAAACATAACCAAATACAGGATACACATTTCATTTAAAATATAAACATAATTATTATATTTATAAAAAATATATTTTTAAACAAAAATAAATTAATTTGTTATTAAAATCTTAGTTAAATTATAATAAAAATCAACTTAAAGAAATTACATAAAAAAAACTTTTAAATAGTTAATTTGATACTAAAATCAATACATTTTAAAAAATTATAATATCTTCAAGTTTATATTTTACTCAAAAATAAAAATATTATTATTTTCTTAACCATATAAAACCGTATTATAAGTTTATAACATTGATAGATACAAAATAAAAAATAAAAAATTACAATGTAGATGTATTTCCCTGCATTACACGAATATACTTCTAGTATTTATTAATATGGTTTATTTTACAGGACCCACAAAAAAGAGGTTCTGATAAAAAATTTTGATTTGATGACATTAACATGAGATGACAACAAGTATAAAAATAAGGCTCTTATAAGAACCTTCATTAAAAATGCTCCGGTTTCATTTTATTTATTTAGCACCCTCTATATTAATTTTATGGCTCGTATACAATGTCATTAATCACATTATCTGTGTCCGATTTTATTCAAACTATGAATGAAAATAATCAAATCATTACAAAACAACGAAATAAAGCAATTTGATGATAAAATTGTTTTTCTTAATTACTATTGATTATGTATGTTACGCAACTTGATTAAAATTATAAGACACTATAACTATACGAATATAAATATGTACACTTCAATTTTTATATCAACATATAACTTGGAGAAAAAATATACAAAAACTTATTTATCTATTTTCAATACAATAAAATTGGGTCCATGGAACATCAATACAATTTTTACTTGTTTGGTTTGCAGAATTTGGATGTAATGTGTTAAAGGGAAGTGGAATCTGTCTGTTTGATTTACAGAATGTAGTTATGGAATTGGAATGAAATGTGTTAAAGAGAATTGGAATATGTCTGTTTGGTTCACAGAATGTAGCTTTGAAATTAGAATGAAATGTTGGTAAATGACCAAACTACCCTTTTTGATAGTTTTTTTTTAAACTAAAAAGCTTTTAATAAAATAACTATTAAATCGGTGGTGGTCGGCGGTGGTCCATGGTGGATCAAATTGAGGGTGGTCGGCGGTAGTTCAGATCGGGGGCGATCCGTGGTGGATCAAATTGAGGGTGGTCGGTGGTGATTCAGATCAACGATGGTTCAAATGACGATGGTCGACAACAATTCAGACGGCGGTGGTCGGGGTGGTTTAGATCGGTGGTGGTTGTCGGCAGTTCAGATGATGTTGGTCGGCGATAGGTCATATCTGGTGGTCGGCGGTGGTTCAGATAGGTGGTGGTTCAGATCGACGGTGATCGATGACGGTTCAATGGTCGTCGGTGGTTCAGATGGAAGTGGTTGTCGGTGGTTATATGATGATGGTCGGCGGTGGTTCACATGAAGGTGGTCGTCGGTGGTTATATGATGATGGTCGACGGTGTATCAGATGACGGTGGTCGACGGTGGTTCAGATCGTTGGTGGTCGGCGGTGGTTCAGATGGATGTGGTCGTCGGTGATTATCTGACAATGGTCGTCGGTGGTTTAGATCGTTGGTGGTCGGCGACGGTTTAGATTAGCGGTGGTTCAGATGACGGTGGTCGGTGGTGGTTTAGATCGTTGGTGGTCGGCGGTGGTTTTGATTAGCGGTGGTTCAGACGACGGCGGTCGTCGATGGTTCAAATTATAGTGGTCGATGGTAGTTCATATCGGCGGTGGTCTGCGACAGTTCAAATTGGTGGTGGTCGACAGTTGTTCAAATCGCGATGGTCGGCGGTAATTCAAATCGATGGTGGTCGGCGATGGTCGACCGTGGTTCAGATTGAGAAGAAGGTGTACAACTATTTTATCATAATAGATTAATAGGGTTAAGGGGATTTTTTTGGATTATTAAAATAAAAACATTCCTTTCCGTCAAAATACCACCCTAATGCCAAAGAATTAGAGGTGTTCAAAAAAACCGTTGGACCATTAAAATCGGTCGAACCAAGTCAAATCGGACCGTTTTTGGTGGTTTAAACGGTATGGCGGCCCGGTCTGGTCTAAAAAATAGTCAAACCGCTTGGCCCGGTTTGGTCTATGGTTTGAACATTTTTTTAGCGGTCTGGACCGAACCGACCGCCAAAAGAAATGTACAAATTGTATTTATTTTTCATGTTTTAGGTTTTACTTTTATGGTACAGTAATAAAGGATTCGTCAAAGACGTTATGTTTTTTAGTTTCCATTTCTAAATTAGCAAAATTTTGAAATCTTTCAAAAATCAAATTCTAAACCGTAGTTCGCTTTACTCAATGTTTATCAAAATTTCAACTATTGTAGGTGGATTTGTTTAACTCTTTTTTTCATTTGTTCAATATCTTTCTGGAACTTTTGAGATATACGTTTTTTTATAAGTCCGTTTATACGATTTCCTAATAGTGTTATATTGATAGAAATTTTATTTTATATTATATTTCATTTTTTTAGTTTAAAGCCCATAAGAGGGTCAAACCGCTTAAACCGGTCAGACCAGGCCTCTCTTTTTTTTGTCAGGTTTGATCGGTTTGGTCATTTGCTTCCAAACTGCTCGGTGTGGAAATTTTCTAGAACGTCATAACAGTTTGGTTTGTGGTTTGAAAGGTTAAACTGTCAAAACCGAACCGCGAAATGTTTAATTCTCTTATCTGTGTAATTCAATGTAATTTGAAGATTCTTTCAATGAAAGAGAATGAACCAAATGAGGGAGAGAAATTTGATCAATGGAATTCAACATTCCAATTCGATTAGATTCCTCCAGAATCCGCGAACCAAACGTTAGATAAGCGTCCTAATAGAATGTTTTATATAATTTAATTTGTACGGCCAAAAAGTAAATTTCTATCCAAAGGCTTTGTAATAAGTTCATAAGACGTTTTTATTCGTCTTAACAAGTTTTTTAGGATATTTTCAATATAAAACGACGAATTAACTATTTCATATGACGTTTTTGAGAAATGTCCTATAAAACCATTTTTATATGACAACTTTTCAAATAGACAAACAGTGTCCTATAAAATAGTTATTATTACGTATTTTTTTTTATAAAACGTTCTATAAAATTTGTTACGATGCCAAAAAATCGTTCTAGTAACTTACTTATCTACTTATTATATAAGACGCTTTTATTCGTCTTAATAAGTTCTTTTTGATCCTATAAACTACGTCTTATAAAGCATTTTATTAGGAGGTTTAAAAAGTCTTAGCGTCCTATAAACCCAATTTTGTTGCGATGTTTACTTTAAAAATCAGTTAAACATGTCTATGCATATGAATGCATATCATATTTTGACTTTTGGTCAATTAATCTATAAAATTTAGAGCCATCATCATAAATAGAAATATGATATAAAGTTATAAACCCTTTTTATAAGAAATTAACACAACTCAAAATAACTATGATAATATCAAACATTTGAATTCATATATTTTATTTGATGATAAAAGATGTAGTTGTTTTTTAAACGTATGTTAAAGAATTATGGCCATGACAACAAATAAGTTGTCTATGCATATGAATCCATATCATATTTTAACTTTTGGCTAATTAAATCTATAAAATTTAGAGCCATCATCATAAATAGAAATATGATATAAAGTTATAAACCCTTTTTTCTATAAGAAATTAGTACAACTCAAAATAACTATGATAATACCAAAAATTTGAATTCATATATTTTATTTGACGATAAAAGATATTCAAGTTGTTTTTTAAACGTTTGTTCAAGAATTCTGGCTCAAGTTGTTTTTTAAACGTTTGTTCAAGAATTCTGGCCATGACAACAAATAAGTTGGATAAAGAATATTTTTTGTTTGGTTTTGAGATGATAAAGATAAGATAGGTCGAATATTTGAATCTTTTGGTCTTAGCAACTCCACATCTAAGCCTTCATATACGTTTCTTCTTATCCGTTTCATTTTTACAATTTTAACTTATTTATATGGAAACAAGTCAAGTAGGGTTTTTATATATTGATAACGAGGATGTTCAAGTGGACCTACAATCAGACGGTATTCGACATAAATTCCAAATGAATTTTTTCGTGTGGATTTGGGAGTTTCTCCAATAATAGACAAGTTGAGGGAAGGGATATTGCGTTGATTTAGGCTCGTTTGTAGGAGAGAGATGAAGATACATTAAGGATATTGGAAATAGTGATTGTAAAAGGGTGTGGAGGAAGGGGAAGGTCGAGTATGATATGGGTGAGCATTTGATGTTGGACATGTCGATCCTTAGATATTTTTGAGCATGTGACATCTGATATATATAGGAGCACTTGGAGATGAAAGATTAAGGTTGCATACTAGAAAGAGGGGCCTACAACTAATATAGTTTTAGAGAGGGGAGTTGAACATGTTTGGGGGGGGGGGGGTTTGGGTAGAGGGTTGGCAATTTATGCTTGGGATGTGTTTATCTTGTATTGTACTTACTAAGTGTGGTATTGTGTTACCTTATCTTTTTTATTTTTGGTTTGGTTAAGTCTGCGTACATTTGAGCTCATACCTAATTTCAAACGGAATTCATTAGATA
The DNA here is from genome assembly GCA_036898165.1 of Silybum marianum. Lineage (NCBI taxonomy): Eukaryota > Viridiplantae > Streptophyta > Magnoliopsida > Asterales > Asteraceae > Silybum > Silybum marianum. Next base: position 3,826,693 of record CM072531.1, read on the forward strand.
TGTTTGGTTTGGTTAATTGGTTTATATATTGATAATGAATCAATACATATCATTCAGCCATTTGAAGAAGTTGATTTCGAGGCCTTCGAGAAACTAATTTCATTAATGAAAACATGTTATTTTATTTTGACACATCTGATAATAATACAAACTCATGCTTATAGAACCAAACCCGTTTCTGACATTTTATGGGCCATGGGCGTATGTAGAATTATGGGCATAAGTACGAAAAAAGATTTAATAAATGTTATTCAGTAGTAAAGAATTAAAGAAGTTGAATACAATAAATGTTAATTATTCATGCAAGGAAGAAATTGTATTCATCTTTATTATACATAAGATAGTACTTAAGATTTACGAATTCTGTTATTATTATAATTTAATTAGCAACCAAGAGTATAGTGTATTAGAAGAAAATGATAGTTTTTAGTCCTAAAATATATATATGATTTTGATCATCTATTATGGTTTGTTAAGTTTTTTTTTAATATAGAAATTTTCTTATCTCATAACAAGAAATGTTTGTTATTTTAATACAAAAAAGAACTCATGGGGAGGAAAAGAGATTCAATGAGAGATTAATGATACAAAAGATTATCAAAGTTTTCTAGACAAGTAGATAAATAAGATTACTAAGAATGTGGAAGAAAAAGATGATTTATTAAGATTCAATAAGAATAATTAAATAATGAATGAGACCTATAATTTGTATCGAGACATTACTGAATACATTTAGTCTGAAAAATTATTGATTAATCGTAAAATCATTAAATACACCATAACTCATTAGAACAATAGACAGTGCGTTAAACAATAAGACAATATCATCTGTAGAAACAAAAATAGATACCAATAACCAACAAAAACAATTTACGCTAACAACATAAACAAATAACAATAGCCAATGGAAACATATTACAATAACAAACATATGAGTTTACAATTATTATATGTTGAATTCTTGAAGCATGAAAATAGTCAAACATATAAAAATAGCAATAACCAATAGTATTGAGCCATGGTATCACGTAAAAAAAAATTAAAGAGGTAATAAACAATAACACATAATGAAATGTCAATTTTCTTTTGTTTTCTTCTTCATTTTAATTGGTTATTTTTGGGCCCCCATCTGCTAAATTCTTTTTCCTCTTGTTATACTATACTATTTTTTGGATATCTTTAGTGTATTATTTTTTTAGACTACTACTATATATCTGAAGAAAAATTGGGTCTCTAATATTTTTGGGCCCTAAGTACGGGTCCGTGTCGCCCTCTTCCAGCGACGGCCCTGTGTAAAACTTGTTTTTGAAAAATGTAAATAGTTGTCAATCTTTTAACTTTTGTAAAAAAAATGTAACGAAAACATTGTCAACTAATACATAATAAAATTAATTTAAATAAATACTATGGGAAATAGTAAAGAATTTTTTTTTGAGAATATAAACAAGTTCACATCAAATTATCAAAACACTTTTGTTATGAAAATGAGGCCTAAAACTTCAAATACCAATCAATGTTGCTAAGTAGATGAATGGACAAAAATGTCCTTCATTTTCCCACCAATCAAAATTGTTGTTCTATAATAATACCTTTTTAAAATTAATTAAAAATAATTATGGAAACTGTAAGTTGGATGGATGAATGGTTCTAAAATTTCAATTATATATAATTTAATTTTTTTTATATCAAAAACTAAATATTATTTTGATTTATACAAATATTTAGAATTATCTCAAGGGTATTTTAGGTATTTTGTCAAATGATTGATACCTTGATTTTTTTTTAATTTTGTCAAATTTAAATATCATGATATTTAATTGTAAAACACGACGTTTTCAAAAAGAGAATCGACGTTACCTCATATGTGGTTGAAGTTATATCGACCATTGATGCTATGATTGCATTGTTATATTATATTGTATACGAGTGTAAACAGAATAAAGCAGTTTTTTAAGACCTTTGAGTCGATTCTCTAAATGACGCCCCCCCCCCCCCCCAGAATCATATAATCATTTGGGCCTAGTTGAGTCTGGTGTATAGTTTATGGTCGATAGTTCAATGAATATAAGATGAATCAAATGCAAATGAGCTGAGCACGTAAGAATTTATACAAGCATCTTATAATGGTACAGATGTGTTTGGAATTTAATACCATTTGATAAATAATGATAATACTAAACAGTGAAGTAAAAATCAAATCAAGGAGTGGACTTTTGACTCTTAAGTGATGGTTAAAAAGGGTAAATTTGAATCATAGATCGACCCTGCCTGCTTATTATTCTTACCAAATAAAGATGCTTACCATTTTGAAACACGAGTTAAAAACCCTTAAATCGATAGTCACCCCATATGCTTCTTTTGTGCTCGATATTATATGCATTTGTATTCATCTCGTGATTTCTAAATCAAATCGTCGTATAAGTTTCAGAACCTAATAAAGTAACATCGAATTTTGGAACCTGATACCCTTGATTAGGGTTCTCAAATTCTTTTAGCCAACGTTTTTATCAACAAAAAAAGGGTCATAAAATAATGGGGCAATAAACGTGTCTACTAAAATACGAAAACTTGCCTAACATATATAATGGATCATTAAGGGGGTGTTTAGTTATGCGTTTCAAAATAGTGTCTTATATTTAGGTTTTTATGTCTCAATAAAACTATTATAATCTAATTATTTAGAAGTTAAATTATCAGTTCATACCATTTGTAATAAAAATTGATCATATAACGTGAAGTAAAATTACTTTTTCACCCTCTCCTTTTTTACTATAATTTATAGATTTCCATCTACTTTACTTAACATATATATTTTTTTTCATTTTATGAGTTAGTTACTTAAAAATTAGAAGTTGTCAAACACTTAAACTATTGATTGTATAAATTATTACTACTTCAAGCAATAAATAAAATTTGAACACTTTCTTCTGCAACATGTTTTATACAATTAATTATCGTACTATCTTCTCATTCAATTTCATCCAAACGTAACATACGGACAAGCTCTCTCCTCTGAAGCAGAGTATAGGAAATCATGTACACAAATTTTCCTCTACCCTAAAAGACTGCGATGATTTTGATAGGACCTCCGTATTGCAAAAAGGTAATATTATGAGTGTACATGGCGTATAACGGTATAGGTATGTTAAACAGGTTAAATAGCAAGTCAAAATAATATCAGTTAAAATTTGTAAGAATTTTGGACAAATTAAGTACGTTGGGCTGGATCGTTGTTAACTCACCAACAACAAAAAAATTCTATCAAAATTTGGAGTTTCATAAATAATTAATATACTAATTATAATTATAAAAATATTGATCATATGTTTTGAATTAAATATTTTAACATATTATAAACATTTCAATATATATTTTAGGTGTTTTTTAAAACCATTTGTCATATTTTTATTCTTTAATTAACAAGCCACTGAGTTGGGCTGTGTGTGGTTTTTGACCATGTCTTAAAAGCCCAATATGATATATTCTACAAGTCATTTATGCTAAAAAAAAAACTTTATTGTTTTTCCATTGAACAACTCATGGATGGTATTATGTCATATTTTTTTATATTAATCAATGGTAATTTAGTTATTTTATATGGATTTTATATAGATAACATTGTTTGTAAAGTAAAATAACATTTTTGGGCCATTTTGTTGTAGGGTCGGTTTTTAGATATATAATATTTATGTACGATAAATGAAACTTAAACATATTTTTTTTATCTAAGGTGAGGTTGAAATTTTTTACCTTTATGAATGTTCTTTATTGGATATTGCTAGGCCAAAGATCCTTTGGTGAATCAGATATCTTATAAGATACAACTTTCTTTGCCCTTTTAAGACAAATGCAAGATCTGCTTACATTTTATCACTCATATTCTACCTCAGTTTTTTGGAGTAATCATATGGGTATTTGAACCAATTTATTTACATAGTTTAATCTCTAGGGGCAACCACGAATGACCTGGAGTCATCACAGATGAACCTCCATTACCATAAAAACTTTGACAGGATTTTACCTAAAAATACAATATTCAGTGTTTGTTTCCAAGGAAATCATAAAGGGACACCAATGGGTAGAGGTGTGCAAAACCAAAATAGTCTGAAATCCGAACCCAAAAAAGGTGTTTATGCAAAACCCGAATAGTCTGAAATCAGAACTCAAACTAAAAAAAGTTGTTTGTGTAAAATCCGAATACCTCGAAATCCGAAAATCCAAAACCTGACTTTAAAGGGGACATCGGTTCATGTTGGATTTAATCATTGGCCATCTGACCATCCCGAAAATCCAAAATAATATACATGTATATTTTAGATATTATAAAAATATAATTATTTATCTAATTATCTTTTAAAAACCCTAAATTCTAGTCGGTCGAAATGTTTTCTAATCTAAACTTATTATCTATTTCATCAACCTCCCATTCGATTAAATTTATATATACCTTTTGCATTATAATAATACTCGAAGCTGGCTAATATGAACCCGAAACCCGACCAACTTGAACCCAAAGCAATCCGAAACCAAAAATTCAGGTACTGATCCATATTCAAAATCTAATCGGGTTTTTGGTTTGTCCATCCGGATCTGCCCAACCTGCCCAATGCACACCCCTAATGGATGTTATATATATTAAAAAAAGTTTTTTTTAATATATATATATATATATATATAGGTTGGTTCATTTAGATGAAACAAATAATTTCTTAAATCATAGCATTTGATGGAAAAAGATCATGAAAAAAATTATTTTTTATATTGATTTGGCAAAGTTTTTAAGTTTCTACCATTCGTAAAGTTTCCAAATGAACCAACATCCAACATTTATAGATATATATATATATATACATATAGAGGCGGGTTCAAATGAGAACTCAAATTTGGTTGTGAACGTGAGAACAAATGGGAGTGCGACACATGTCTCATTCAAAGAAATATTATAGTATATATTCAGTCTGAATATTCTTTTGTATATTCAGTCTGAATATTGCTTATTTTGACACGTGTCACGTTTACAATCAAATTTGAGTTCGTATTTGAACTTTTCTCTCTGTATATATAATATATATATATATATATATGAAGGAAAGTTCAAATGTGAAATTATTTTTGGTTGTGAACGTGAGGACGAATCTCAGCCACTTATCCGGTCAATAAAGGCGACTTTGACCTGGTTCCCCTCCTTTAATAATCTCCACCCTCCCATGAATCACGTCAATCCTCCGTGATCGCGTCCACCATAACCGAAGATGTGTGGCTGAGATTCGTCCTCACGTTCACAACCAAAATTGAGTTCACATTTGAACCTAACCCTATATATATATATATATAAATTAAAAAAGTAGAGGGACAAAATTGATCAAATGTGAAAATTTGGATATTGGATGGGCTTGGGCCTAACAAAACCTTTCTTGATTGGTCCTCAAAGTTTGTTACCATAAACAAGACCACAGAAACGATTACAAAACCTTTTTTTGTCAAGAAGCCAAACCCCCTCGAGTCGACGGTACCAAATTCTAGGGATTTATAATATCAGATCTAGAGAAGCTCTGCTCTTCTTCCCTCAATTCGCCGGTCAACAGATTCTCCGATGGCACCACCTCCAGGTCCTTACTCCGGTACCAGCACCCTCGCTTTGGTAATAATACTCTTCACTACATCACTTTTCATCGCCTTAATGCATTAAATGTTTGTTTTTTTCGTACAATTTGATTGATTTTCCTGTTCATTTAGATGTTTGATTTCTGCGATGTGCTGTTAAATGTTGCAATTTGGTTGATTTGGATTTCGATTTGCTTATTTTGGGTTTAGGGTTTTGTGTTGGATTGTTATTTCATGATGAAAACCTATATTTGTATATGCGCTGTAAATTGGTCTGCAAGGTGCAATCTGAAAAAGATTTTTGGATAGAGGGATGCAATTGATGCACATAATCTGAAATACAGAATTAGAAAATATAGATTTTAGGGAGAAGAGAGAATATAAGGGAGAGAGAAAGAGGAATCTCGTTTCTCATGCGATGTTCCTCAATTGATCTTCCTTATAAGTAACCACTTACAATCATGTGTTATTCCACCATTTCTAACCAATATTTACTGTATCTCGAATGCTGTTTTTTTTCAAAGGCTTTTTTGGGATTGTGTTAGGGATGGGTGTGATTGTGTGCAGGCATTTCTGCAAATGAGTGATCATCAAATTGAACCATTGTAGTTGGGCAATTTGATTGTCAGTAACCATGGTACCTGCATAAATGCAAAAAGAACACTCTGGTTGTTGGAATATAACTAAAAGACTACTCCATTTCCACCAAAAATACAGACAATCTTGTTAGCCATCTAGCCACCCGAGTAATTTGTTTCTAACTTTCTGCTAAAATGAATTTTCCGTCTTGTATGTTTGCAAGCATGTTGGTTGTTTATACACGAATAGATAAGTACAATGATTTGAATAACAACTAATTAGCACATTGGGAGATCTTCCATTTTCTTCAATAGCTTAATCTGTCATTTCTAAAATTGCAGTTTTTTTGTGATTATGTGCAAGCCCTATAGTTTGAGGTTTTGTGTTTATGTTAAGAGGCTGTTATGGGTTCTAAATCTTGTATTTGTAGGTGGCTCGTGTGTCTGCCTTCTCTGTTGGATTAGTTTATGGAAGCATGAAGCTCAAATACCTTCAGGTACTGCCTTGTTTCTTACCTGTTAATTTAATCTTTCCAACATTTATTTGAATAATTATATGGATTGTGTTCTTATAGATCTATATCGAATGAGTTTGCTTTTTTAATTAAACGTTTATATGTATGGACCATGTTACACTCTTCTTTGTTGCTAGTTTGTGCATGAATATATGAGTTAACTCAAATTTTTTGGTCTTTTTGTTAACGGAACTCTTGAATCTTGAGTGTCAAACTTGTTAAGTGATGATACCTCATTTTTCTATCTTTGCATTGGCCAGATAGAAAAGCTTTCAACTTTTTATGTCCGAGAGTTGGATTTCTTTCAAATTTAGGTTCTTTTGACATTCAAATGATGGATTCCTTTCAAATTAGTATTTTTTGACATCCAAATGATGAATTCCTTTCAAATTTAGTTTGTTCAGGCTTTTAGTAATGTAGATCTTTTCAGAAATGGTGCCTTGTTTCACTGGCTTTGCATCAAAGGCATAGAATGTCTTTCCTGGTTTCAGATCATTCTTTCTACAATCTTTTTGTAATTTTGTCCAAATGACGGATTTTATTTCAATTTTGGTTTGCCAAGCTTGTACTAGTCTAGGTCAAGGGTTTTAGGAACGGTTTGTGCCTTGCTGCCTTATCTTAGCATCAGTTACATAGAAAAGTCCGAAAGGGCTTTGCGGTCTGAACATTCTTCTACAACTTTTGATCTCCAAATGGTGGATGCTATTGCACATTAGGTTATATTCGGACTTAGATCTTGCTTGTGGTTTCATTTCGATTTCCGTTTTGGAGTTTAGGAAGTTTGCCACAGATGAAGAGGCATGCTTACAGCATTGTTATATTGGGGGTGTTCTTCCATGTTAACTTTTCATACTTGTCATTGGTTGTAGTTGGAGAGGCTAATAGAAGTTCTCAAGTGTCGTGTATTCGTGTAAGGCAGTCTTTGGGAGAACTAGTTGATAAACTAGTCATATTTGGTAAAAATAAAACTAGTTGTTAAGCTAGACAATAATGTTAAATTACCTAAAAGGAAAGGGTTTTTTGGTCATTTATGTAAAATATAAGGGCAACAGGGCATGCTTGGAAAAAAGTGGAAAAAGGTCTCATGAAGCTTATGAAATGCTACTTGAGCTATAGCTTATAAGCTAGTTTATGGCTTACCAAATGAGGCCTTTTCAATAAGCTCAAAAAATTAGCTAGCTTATGGTTGCTAAAAATGGCTGAAGATCAAAGTTTTCTTGTAGCAACTCTGATCAAGTAAATTTAAAAAAACGTGTGTGCTTCATGTGGAGATGAATTCATATCTAACACAATTGTCGAAATGCACATGGGGATTTTTATGTATAATACTCGTAAAATATATAAACTCATTTCTTCTGTCGTAGCTTATTAGACCATTCAGTTTGTGGTTCATGTCTTTGTAGCTATTCAAAATAGTCTGAAATCTTTTTCTTTCTGTTGAATTCTTCAGCCATCTGTTCCATCTCTTTTTATGTTAAAAAAGAGAGTGATGCTATTTTTGTGTTCAAGATGATTAATTTATGTGTTAAAATCGATTCTTGTGCTGTGGGACCCTATTTACCATTTGAAAATTACAAACATTACTAGTGATTTGATTTTAGACTTCTTTGCTATATGTAGACATGCTTATGAACAAGCTGCCTTTATCCTTAGTTTTTGGCCAAAAATGTATAAAAATGCAACAAAACTGGTGTATCAGTGATTTTTTTTTTCTCAACTAGTGGAATAAACGTTCAAATTTTCTTATTTTGTACCAATTTTGACTGGTAACTTGTGGATTTTGTAACTAATCATGACATGGATGTTAATTCGTCATGTTTATATTGTAATTCTTGATTACTTTAGAAAAATGTCACATCGAAATCAACCGATGCCATGTGAGTTGAAACCCATTTATTAAAATGGGTTCGGAATAGGAAAAAATGAATTTTTATTACACTAACCAAGAAAAATATTTCATCATTACTATAAATAAGAACTAAAGACAAACTTCATTACATTTAGAATCATCAATCAATCTCCCACCCTTATGTATGGAAGTTCTTGCAACATAATTATGCACTTAATCATCATTAGGCATAAGTAGAGTTAAGGTGAGAAGCATAAGAAGAGATCTGAGCCATTGATCACTTTTAATCTCATACCCACACATGAATTGCGCCTTAGAATGGAACTGATTATGCATCTCATTCTAATGTGCTTCCAAGGGTGGAGATCCCTTCTGCCATAACTCTCCTTCTCACAGGAACCCAACCCATCATCATTGTTTCTCATACTTGATCCTTTAGTTTTCGCTTTATATATTGGAGAGTGTTTTTCTATGTGGTCAAATGGTAATGAATGATTTGTTATTTTATTTTTTGTAGGCAAAGGCAAAGTCGCAAAGAAAAGCTGCAGCCAAAGAACACCATTAAACGGAAATGAGGTAGTGATTTATGTTTTGAATAATTCTTGAATGATGATCCCGAGTGAATTAGTGTGGTCACTGATCATCGTATCTTTTATCTTTTGCTTGTAACTGTACGATTTTGTTAAGACCACCATGCTTTTACTTACATGAGTTTTTACTCCACCATCACAAATGGTTAATACAATTTCTTAGTTTTTCTATATAAACATGATTCAAAAGTGGAAATTCTGCTAGATGAAATAATTGTTCCTTACTATTTCATATAATAATCTTTTATTTGCTTGTAAATTAAGCATACATTTGTTCATGGACATATATATATATATATATATATATATATATATCTTACCAGTGAGTTCATGATGCTCAATGCTAACTAGGGGCATTTTGTGAACGTTTACTGGGAAGTCATCGGTCACTTACCCTATTGGGTAAATATGACATATTAAACATTTAAGTTCCTCTTTTACATACATAATGACTTGTGATTATTGATTAGGATCTGGTTTTACATAAGATAAGATATGTGTATAGAGGAAAGTTCAAATGCGAACTCAAATTTGGTTGTGAATGTGAGTACAAATGAGAGCGCGACATGTGTCTGAATATAGTATTTATTATGTCTGAATACGACACACGTCGCTTTCTCATTTGTTCTCATGTTCACAATCAAATTTGAGTTCTCATTTGAACTCGCCCCTATGTGTGTGTGGGGGGTTATATATATATACATATATAGGTGGAGGTTCAAACGAGAACACCTCCATTTTACGAGAACGCGAGAACACCCTTATCACATGTGATAATACACGTGAGAGGACCTGGTGGTGTATTGACGACGTGTCCAGGGACATAGGTCACCTCAAAGGTTGTTTGCGTCTATGATTTAGTATCACATGTGATGATCTTGATGGATTACAGTATCACATCAAGAATATCCTTATCACATGTGATAATGCATGTGACGGGGCTTAGTGGTGTAAGGACGACTTGGCCTGCAACATAGATTGCGTCAAAATTCGTCCACGTCTCTGATTTACCATCACATGTGTATCATATGAGATGAAATAATAGTATCACATGTGATTTTCTAAGAAAAATGGTGTTCTCACGTTCTCGTAAAATGGGGGTGTTCTCGCTCTCCCTCTCTCTATATATATACATATATATATATATATATTTATTTTAATGATGCTGATTTTTTGGTTGCTTTGTTGGTATTTGAAAAATAAAAAGATTGAAACCGTCATGTCATCAGGTATTTACAAGTCATCATGTAAGTATTTAAATGTATCATATATTATTAAGTACCAAAATAAAGATTTTGAAAGAACATCATCCAAAATAAAATTTGCAGTAAATTACAAATTTTGTCCTCCATGGTTATATGAAATTATGGATTAAGGGGACGTTTACCTAATTTTCACTTCCAATTAATAACTTTAATTATTATTATTATTATTCCAATATTAAAATAGTCAAACAGAGGGCAAGCCTCCTCCAAGAAACCGCCACGTTGATCTCCTACTTTTCCCGTCGATCTCCACTTCTCCACAATTCAAGCTTTTAACGAGTCACTCGAGCTTGAACTGAATAATTCTTGAGCTCGAACACAAAATAGAACCCGATTAACTAAACGAGCTGAATTTCATAACATTAATGTTTGACTCGGCTCGTTCAAAAACTCAAGTCGACCCAGTCATTCGAGTATACCTCTATTTCGAGCCAAACATGCTCATATATTTATTATTCATTCAATAAAAATATAAAAATTATTGAGCTCAAACAGATAAATAAATTAATTGATTGCTGAACCCATAAACGAGCATCGAGCTTGGTATTAATTTTTTGAACTCGACTCGATTAATCTACTACTCGACTCGTTTACACCCCTATTTGTCATCACCTCCATCCTTCATCTCCATGAAAAACTTGCAACTTTTATTTCCACGAAATCACTAGCTCCATCCAAGCTTTTGTAGACGAGTTGGGAGAAGGAAGTTGACGTATATAGGGGGGTTATTCCGATGACGTATATAATATGTAATCTTTTTTATTTTTAAAATTAACTGGAAATGTAAAATTACCAAATGGGCCCTTGACTTAACGAAACTAAGTTAACAGAGTTAGAGGCAGATACACAATCCATAACAAAACAGAAATCACAATAACCATATTTGTAATTATTTTGATTGAGGTACTTAATCCAAATTTTTTGATAACCATGTGGATTGAATTTGTAATTTACTCTAAAAATTGAAGCAAAGTATGATTCTTTTTCATGCAATTTATGCGTAATTTTTTAATGCAACTTTGAAATATTTACTACTCCAAAGATTAAGACTCTTTCTTTCCGTAATGTTCATTGAAACTTGCTTTCTTTTTCGTCATACCTTAATTTGATTAAAAACTTGTCAAATAATGAACAATGTTCGTTGTCATTTAACAATGGCTGAATTAGACAAATGATAAAATATTTCTCTCAAATTGACGCAGACACAAACTTGCTGATCAAAGTGAGACTATTTTACCAAAAGATAATTTTGCGCTCATCAATCTTTTCCCCGAAAACTTATATTTATATTTTTTTTTATCATGTCATAGTTTTGTCAAGACAACTAGTTATGTACAACTCCTGTGCCAAATGTAAGTTTAGGTACAGGTTCCCATGAAAAATGCATAACTGATACTTGCTTGATAAATGTGAGGAATGTTCTCGACCTGCTTCAAAAACATTTGTCGTAGGATTAGGTTTCTTTTGCATACGATTTCCCAGAGCCCCAAACCGATCATGAGCATAATTTGTTTTTCTCAATAAACCTAAATGTGTGCTACAACCAAATGGGTTGTATATACATGAAAACAACGTGTGGTCATTGAAGTTAAACTCAAAATATCCAAAATGATATGGTACATTAAAGGTATGATCCGACCCTCTAGAGCATCCAATTTTGGGATAGGTGGATCGTGGACGGTGTTTGGAGTCAAATTCAAGACCTCCATCTCATTATGTAAAGATGGCCACTTCTTTTTGGTCGGCTAAAGTAGGGGTGAGTGAGATCAAAATTCATGGAACTGATTGCAGAACTGGAACCGGCTGCTTCTGGAATGAAGGAACCGGAATCGGTTACACCAGTACTTTATATTTGGGAACCGCTCTCGGAATGCTTGGAACCGGTTCAAGTACCGGGTACCCGATGTCTATATTTTTAATCATTTTATACTATAAAAAAGTAATTATTAGTCTATTACAAAGTTTCAACGTAAAGAAATAAATACTACAACCGGTGAAAACTAACATGAAAAAAATCTAAAAACTAATAATTACATAAATAATTTGATAGAAACTCTTTACAAAACATCACTTGCTTCAGCAAAACATCACATAAAAAATTCTGTAAGAATGCCCACTTTCTTTTTGGTAGGCTAAGGACAGAAGGACTAAAAAAACAACGTTATTCCATCCAGAATAAAAGAAATTCTATATTCTTTCCAAAAAAATCCAAACATAAAAGAAAACCAAAATCCAAAAAGAGAAACAAACGATAAATGAAAATGGAACAAAAGAAAGCATACACCTGGTATCAAAAGCAACTGGCCGGTGAGATTTTTTGAGGTGGAGATCCGAGACCTATGGAATGAAGTTTGTGGTGGCGGTCAACGTCAAGCGCGTTGAGTCGACGACGAATGAGGACCAAGTAATGTGGTGTTTAGAGTCAAATGGATGTTAACAAATGATAGGCATAAATAAACCAAGAAGAAGAAGAAGGACCATATAAAGTGCAAAAAATGGAATGATTGAAATCAAATTTGAAAGAGTGTTGTTTAAAAAAGGTTTGACTTTTGAGCCAAAAATGGAAGCCAAAGATTGGGAGGGGGAGGGGGAGTGTATGTGTGAAAATGGAGGGTTCTGTTGACAATGATATGGGAATGAAGGTGGGGGTGGGCAGGTCAAATGATTGAGACTGGAAAAGGAAATAAAACCAATCCATACACTCACTTACATACAAACATACACACATATATATATATATATATATATATATATATATATATTTGGTACTATCATGGGTTTGGTGTAGATGTGTATGAGGATGACATTCACTTATAGGGGTGTCATAAGTAATATGTATGGGTGCCATTAGCCACCCCCTATATATATATATAGGGTTGGTTTAAGTGAGAATGGTAAGAAATGATCTTTATTTTTAGATTAGTCCTAATTGAAAAGAGCCATTAGATCAACAATAATGAGAACCATTGGATCAATTCCTTTCAAAGCGTTATTCAGGAGTTGTTTTGGGAGTAAAAGTGATCAAAGATCCAAATCATTTCTTACACTTTTTACCTTAACTTTGGATCGTGTGAGAAGGAGACTTAGATGGGAAACGTAAGAAGAGATCTGAATCCTTGATGACTTTTAATCTCACACATAACCATGAATTGTGTTTGATATGAGATTTATCTGGTGCATCTCGGCACATCTCATCTCGGTGCATCTCATACCTAATATGCATCCAAAGGTGGATATCCGTTATTACGCTTCTCACCTTAACTTCTTTTCTCACACGATCCGACATCTATATATATGGGCATGAGATCGTGTGAGAAGTGAAGTTAAGGTGAAAATCGTAAAAACGGATCTTGACCGTTGATCACTTTTAATCTCAAACCCACCCATGAATCGCGCTTGATACGGGATTCATCGGGTACACCTCATCTCTGTGCATCTCATCCTAACGTACATCCAATGGTGAAGATTCGTTCTTACCCTTCTAATTATAACTTCACTTCACAACGAAAGCCAACTCTCTCTCTCTCTCTCTCTCTATATATATATATATATATATAGAGAGAGAGAGAGAGAGGGGTTGGTTCATTTACAAACTGGATGAATCGTACAAACTCATACAAACCATATATAAAAATAATTTTTTCATTATTTTTTTTCATCAAATGCTATGATTTAAGATGTTATTGCACATGTTTGTTTCACCTTGTGAAAAAATTACATGTGAAACTTTTAACTTATGAAAACAAATACATGTGAAACTTTTACATTATGAAACAAACATATATGTAATAACATCTTAAATCATAACATTTGATCAAAAAAAAACATAAAAAAATTATTTTTATATATAGTTTGTACGATTCATCCAGTTTGTATATGATCACCCCCCCCCCTCTATATATATATATATAGGGGCGGGTTCAAATGAGAACTCAAATCGGTTGTGAACGTGCGGACAAATGAGAGCGCGACACGTGTCATATTCAGACTGAATAAAACTGAATATAGTGTTTATTCAGTCTGAATAATGCTTATTGGGACTGAATAAACATTATTCAGACTGAATAAATAAGCATTATTTAGACTGAATAAATAAGCATTATTCAGACTGAATAAACACTATATTCAGTTTTACGCAGTATGAATATTTATTTGATTATTCAGTCTGAATAATTTACATTCAGACACGTGTCGTGCTTTCATTTGTCTTCACATTCACAACCAAATTTGAATTCGCATTTTAACTTTCCTCTCTCTCTCTCTCTCTCTCTATATATATATATATATATATATAGAGGGAGGTTCAAATTAAAACTTTGTAAATTTAAAGGAACACCTTGTGGATCACATATCATGTGGGTCCCACACATTAAAAAATCATATCTGATTCAATGTGGTGTTCTTGTATGATCCCTCCCCCATATATATATACATATATATAGAGAGAGAGAGAGAGAGAGGAAAGTTCAAATGCGAACTCAAATTTGGTTGTGAACGTAAGAACAAATGAGAGCGTAACACATGTCTGAATATAGATTATTGCATATATGTTTGTTTTCATCTTGTGATATATATATATATATATATATACATACAGGGTTAGGTTCAAATGTGAACTCATTTTTGGTTGTGAACGTGAGGACGAATCTCAGCCACACATCTTCGGTTATGGTGGACGCGATCACGGAGGATTGACGCGATTCATGGGAGAGTGGAGATTATTAAAGGAGGGGAACCAGGTCAAAGCCGTCTTTATTGACCGGATAAGTGGCTATATCGACCGGTGTCACATCGGAGTCCGAGGGAACAAATTGCTGGCCCTAGATTCTTCAAATTCTTTTGATATAGACATGTACTCCAGTAGGGAGTGGGGGAATGGAGGAAAAAGTGAAGAGATGATTATGAAATAAATCATAAATGTACATTTTTTCCCTTGTACTTTGGCCAACGTTTAAAAACAACTCAATTTTCTAAAATCAATTAGTTATAATTTAACTCAATTTATATTTTTAAAGGTTAACTTTTATTTAAATCTTTTTATCATACTAAAAGTAATAATATAATTATTTTAATAACATGAGAGCATCTCCAAGAACTTCCCTAAAAATAGAGAAAAAAGGGAATATGGGATTTTGGACAAAATTTTTGCTCCAAGGGCTTTCCCAAAACTTAATCCAAAATGAAGAAATTAGAATAGAAAGTGAGTTTTTCTCCAAATATGGAGTTAACTCCAAAAATGATTATCAAATGAATTGACCAATAAATTTTTTTGAAAAATAAATATTTAATGATAGAAATAATATTTTAATAGATGATGCAATATTTTAATATTATTTTGAAGAAATTATAGAGGATTTGTTGGAAATGAATGCAATTTTTTTTAGAGATTTTGTTATTTGTTTTTTCATTTTGAAGAAATTATAGGAAAATTGTTGGAGATACTCTAAGAAGCTTAATAGTTTATGTCTTTAGGGTTTCTTTTTTTTTTAATCAACCATTTATCAATCAACCACATGTTGATTTTGTTCGATTTTTAATATTTTAAGTTAGCATTTTGATTTTTAGGTTAAGTAACTTGTCATTGTTCTTGATTAACTTAAATTTTAAAGCTGCAAAACTAAAATTTTAGGGTTACCCATTATATATTGTTAATTTATAATTGTTATTTATTAAGTATTGATTTTAATTTGTTCTATATTAATTGGTTTAACATTTAACAACCATGGATATATTTATTAAAGAATAAACAACTGGTGATTCGTCATCTATGTTAGATAATAATAATTTTATGTATCTTTAAACAAGAAGTAAGGAAAATAGGAAATCAATTCATCGTTAAGCATGTAATAATCAATATTTTATCAATATCATATCATTGTGCCTCTGGTCTCTGGTTCCATCCCCCCGGCTAGCCTCAACCGCTGAGCGAGCTAAAAAACACCCCATCATATTGGTGTCCTTGGAGACAGACTTCGTTGGGAGCTGATTGAGGTTGTCGATAATCAACTTTTTGCTCAAATATAATATCATAGTTTTTGCCATTTTCAGGAAATTAATATTTATTTATTTTACTCCCTCGTGCAAATTTCTGCCTCCCCCACTCTACACACATGCATATATTCGTAAGTTAAAATGAACGAAGTTTGTTATAGGTATTATTCAATGTAAGAATGCTTTTTTTAATTATTTGTGTAATAAACATTCAATTCTTTTGTAATTCGTACTCATTTTATATCTGTAAACAGTATACAATGTAACCACTAATAATCACATGGATTCCAAGTTGTCAATATATATATCGTAGTTTTTTATTACGTGGAAAGTTGTTACATCAAAATCAAACTCGTTTATCAGGATACAATATATGAAAATTTGAACTTATAGTACACACTAATGCAGGAAACAAAAAGTAATCGTTACATAAACTAGAAACTAAGACAAACAATCACTTCATTTTGCAATATTGTTATACATACATATATATGTTCATATATGCATACATACATATAGATACATTAAGTGAGTTGTTTTTATATCATGAAAAATGCGACAATTGATTTTAAACATTGTTCAAAGTGAAGGTTTTCATTATGTGATATATATATATATACCTATAATATTCTTCGATTAACTATATGGTTACTTTCTGAAAGAATGCTTGTCATTAAATACATCAGAACCTAAGTTTCGCAAAAGTTCATCTGCGTTTCTGATTTAGTATCATACTTGTATCATATGTGAACAATTGGATAAAAAGTGTTTTTGCATTCACGTAAAATGAAGGTGTTCTCGTTTGAACTTTTCTTTCTCTCTCTCTCTCTCTATATATATATATATATATAGGTTGGTTGTTGCAAGTCTAGCCATTTATACAAACTCTACAAACCGTTTATAACTGTAGATTTCATTGATCAATGACTTAGATCAATTTCATCTATTTTTGTTAATAAAAAAACCATATATTTAATGGACAGGCATAAGGATAAACTTAGTACAAAAAACTCCTAAAAAGACCTTCCATTATCTAATTTGTTTCCTAAAAAATATCTAAAATCAAATAAAAAAGATTTAGTTATGAAACCTATTAAACAAATGAAAAAACTCGTGATTTTACGGTTTTGTGTAGAAAAAACTCAAGGTTTCATTGTTTAATGAAAGAAAAAACTCATGATTTCATGGTTCCATGAATGAATTTTTTTAATGATTTCATGGATTGTAGGAATGGTTTCAAGATTTCATGGTTTCATTAATGAAAAAACTCATGATTTCATTGTTTGATGAACACAAGCAAAATAGAAAAATACCATCAGTATTCTCTACGTCCAAAGGACAAACATCAAATATAGGAAAAAAAGCAACTCGATTGATGAACATCATCCTCTGTAGGGATAAACTGTTTCTCGTTTTCAATATTCGACTAAACAAAATAAGATGGAAATGATTCTTCATTCTCAAACACACCACAAGACGAGTTTCATTCAACGAAACACACTCAAAACCATGTGATCGATTCCTACTGGCTATTGATGAACACAGTAAGACTTCAAAATATGATTTCTTCAAATCTTCAAACTCCCTAAAAATTTAGAATTTGATTTCTAAAAAATCAAATTTTGAAAAGGTTACTGAAATGTAGAGAATATCTCCTATAATGTAGAGAATTTGATTTCTAAAAAATCAAATGTGTTTGTATTAATAGGTGGGTTTGTATTTGATCCCTACCCTCTATATATATATATATATAGAGAGAGAGAGAGGGGGGGGGGGGAGATCATGCGAGAAATTAATCATTTTGCGAGAAGTCCAGAAGTGTGATATCATATATAATTACACGACCTTTGGGTGTCTTTGATCATATATGATTAAACCTCTATGTATTGTCAATGTAACATGTGTTTACTCATATATGACTAAGCTTGTGTATCATATATATGATATCACACTTCTCACAAAATGTTTAGTCTGTCGTTTGAACCTGCCCATACATTTATACACACACACACACACACACACACACATATATATATATACATATATATAGAGAGATAATAAAATAAAAACAAAAAAAAATTGAAAATTGTGAGGACCGATCTAAGCCTTAGATCTTAATAATTTTAATTTTAAAGTTATTTTTAATTAAAAAAGGGCATAATCGGCATTTTAGTAACAAGATTCACTAGGTAAAACATAAAAATTCATTTTGGTGATGGCTGCGGCATATAGGATGGGTAATTCAAATCAATGCCAGATTACTCAGAGATTCTCTAGGTGGTCCGTTGGTATTTTCTCGAAAAACATCGGATTTTACCGATTACGAGATCAATGCAGTCAATTATGTCAGCTTGATGCACTATCTCCCTTCAACCCTTTGAGCGAAATGCGCCAAGCGCAAGAATCAAAGCAAGGCAGGATCGAAGAGCTTGTTGAGGTCCGAAATTGACGAATGAGCCAACTTAATATTTTGGTATATTCGCCACCGAACCATTATTATTTTCTGGATGATTCGTGGATAAACACCGACGGTAATTTCTCTGGGTAAAATTCATTTGTTTTATAGTGAAAGATATGATGTGCACATCATTATCATACAAAGTACTAGATTTCATGGTGTACACATTTATAGTATCATCCAAATTATCAATGTTCACATTGTGTATATCCTTAGTATAATCCAAATTATCAAGTTTCAAAGTGTAGACAACGTGGATTACCCCCGTTCTTTCCCTCCCTCTGTGTCAACGGAATGATTGTCATAATCAGTAGATTAGATCAAGTACTAGATTGAACTGAGTCTCATGGTTTTCATCTAAAACTAGTATTTAAGGTATTGATTAACATATATTTGATATTTAGTGTACTGATTAACATTATATAAAATATTTATTTTACATATATATATAGAGAGGAAAGTTCAAATGTGAAATCATTTTTGGTTGTGAACGTGAGGACGAATCTCAGCCACTTATCCGGTCAATAAAGGCGAACTTTCGACGCAGTTCCCCTCCTTTAATAATCTCCACCCTCCCATGAATCGCGTCAATCCTCCGTGATCGCGTCCACCATAACCGAAGATGTGTGACTGAGATTCGTCCTCACGTTCACAACCAAAAATGAGTTCACATTTGAACTTTCCTCTATATATATATATATATATATAAAACAAAGAAACAAAGATTTAACAATATGATTATGTGATGGTGGCATGTTCTCTAACAAATTTTATGTCACTCAATGAAGAGACATATGACGAGTATATCCCCATCTACATTCATATAAAGATTTGCTCCCATGTTAAACTTTTTTATTTTTTAATCTCTTTCAGGTTTTAAATATAAAATCCTTTTTATATTTGTCGTTCAATTGAAAGAAGATTCTTTTTTGGTAAAATTTAGATCATCTATTTTACCCCTAAGTACTAGTTAATAAAACTATCAATTTTCATTTTTCACCAACTTAAGAAAATTTGTAAAATCATTAAAAAAAAAGTCTAATCATTATAATTAAAATTATTCAGCTTCCTAATAAATTCCATAAAATCAATCTTTGATCACCAAAAATTAGTTAGAAATAAAGTCAAATATATTTTAAAAAACTTTCTTATCTCTCCCCTTCATATGTAGGATTGAGATCGTGTGAGAAGAAAAGTTAAAAGTAGAAACGTAAGAAGGGATCTGAACTTTGATCACTTTTAATCTCACACTTACCCATGAATTGCGCTTCTTACAAAGACTTGATCCAATGCATTTCATTAGTGTCAATTTTTAATTAAGACTGATCTAAGGGTATAGATATCTTTTTTACACTTCTCACCATAACTTCTCTTCTCATCGGAACCCAACCATGTATATATAGACATAGAATCGTGTGAGAAGAAGAGTTAAGGTGAGAAAAAGAAGAGATCTACACTCTTGACCACCTTTAATCTCAAACTCACCCATGAATTGCGCTTCATACGAGAATTGATTCGGTACATCGCGGCACATCTCATCTTGATGCATCTCACTCTAATGTGCATCCAAGGGTGGAGATCTTTTTTTACGATTCTCACCTTAACTCTCTTTCTCACCGGAACTCAACCATATATATATATATATAAGGGTTTAATCAAATGAGAACCCTATATTTTATGAGATTTGTAAGATCCAGTGTGAACTGTATATATTTTAAAGATAGTTATATTATTTATTATATATATATATATAACAGTAATTTAGTAATAAAGAATATAAGTGTTGGCCCCTATTTAGAGATGGCTACGTAAGTAAAGGTTTGTAGAAGGAAGGGGGGGGGGGTTGAATACAAACACACAATTTTTACTCTTTTAAATTTTTTAATATAAATATTAAAAATTTACACACAGAAGTTTGTTGCGTAAAACAATAGATAACATTCTATTCTAACAAACTTAACACATGAAACACATGATAACAGTAATTAACTTATACGCTAACGAAAGCTAAAATGAAACTGTTAAAACACACAGGATGCTGGAATCAAACAAATGATCACTCAGAGGATTTGTTGAAAGCGTGAGTTTATGGGTAGGACTTCATCTCCTTTTATAGTGTCCATGCGTGAGTTTAGCTGGAAGTATATCTGATGGACAAAAGGAGATGTCACTCCCTTTGTACTAGGTTAATGGGTGAACCATTCTTTGTAGCACGTAATGTCAGATAACTTTATCTCTTTTTCTTCATGCTCTGTGAAATCTCATCAAACCTTTTAGTTAAAGACAAACATTCCTTTTATGAGAGTAAAAGAGAATGTCCGAATTTAAGGTTTGCTACCCACGTTCTTGCTGCACACGTTTTGCATTTGTTGTGACACAAGAACTTTGTCTCTGAAAATTGCTAAGTGATACACAAAGGAGTATATCACATCGGTTAGTGCACCTCTAAGCCTTGGAATCGGCAAGTGTACATTATGCTTGAATCGGTAACTGTATTTGTACTTAGTATCGGCAACTGTACACTGTGCTTGGATCGGCAACTGTATCTTGGCATAAAATCGGTGACTGCAATTTGTCGGTGACCACACTTTGATGTCGGCAAATGATCTGAATTTTAATGTTAGTTGGTACATAAAAAATTCCACATTTTGATGTACAACCCTTGATTGGATAATCTTTGATTTTCCAATACTTGAAGTATTTTTCAGACCTTCAAAAAAACCTATACAAGATCAACCATATAAAGAGAGAAGGTTAATCACCAAATCATCGATGACCCAACAATAAGTCATAAATACATTTAATTAATTTAATCATTTATAAATAGAAAATCAAAAATTCACATAAATAGAAAATTCAACTCATCAATAAAATAATTAATTCATTGCCAAAATTTCCTTGCATAATATTTTAAGTGATCTTATAGTTTTGTTTTTGTTTTTGGTGTTGTTGTCTCACATTGTGTAAAAAAATTTGGTTACAATGTTTAATTGAAACAATATATTTGATAGTAGATCACATCGTGCTAGTATAGGTTTTTGGTTTTGGGTTCACCAAAAGAAGCTTGACAGGTATTCAAATTTAATTACTGATCTGTTTACAATATGTATTCAAGTCCTTACATAATGTTTTTTTAAAATATGGATTTTTCTGGTTTTTTTGTGTTCACATTTTATTCATAAGGTAATCACAATATATTAAAATTGGTGATAGTTGTTAGGTTACTTATCAAGTTTTGTTTTGTTTTTTAGATTATGGGGCATTTGGGATTTGCTTATTTGAAATAACTTATGTTTTTATGTAAAAAACTTATTAAGTTATATAGTGTCAAATCAGAATTTTATAAAAAGTGTTTGAATGAACTTATTATGGTATCAAAATGTAATAAGTTGGTTTTAGGGGTGTTTGGGATTGTTTATTCATGTAAACTAACAAAAAAACTGATAAATTATTTCAAATAAGTTAATAAGTCATAAAATTTTAATTTATCAAAAATTTCTTATTAGATTTAATGGATCTTACAAATGACATGAATTTAAAAAATAAATACTCCTATATATATATATTTAATGATGGAAAATATAATTTAGTTTTAAGTAATTAATTAATAAGGTAGTTTTATAGCATTACTCGTCTAATCAAGTTAAAAAGAGACACAATCAATCATATTATTCCCCAAATCTCTTCTTATTTTTCTTAATTAATAATTATAAATCATTTTCTCAATTTATGGGGGACAAAGGATCATGGAAGAATAGAAAAAAGTTCAAATAAAAAAAATATGCCAAGTATATTGGATCATGATATTTAAATATATATATTTTTATTTTTAAATAATTATAAAATTATAGTTAAAAACAAAACAATAAACTGATCCAAGAATCATGTTTGATTGGTTGTAATAATATATATCATTAATTAACTTTTCGTATCAATGTATTCGATTTCACGATAAATAGACCATCATATTTATAAATATAAAGAGTAAATTATAATTTTGGTTCCTGTAGTGTAATGAAATCTTTAAAATTAAGGCCTAAACTTTGATAATTTTATAATTCGTCCTCGTAGTTTTCATTTTGTTCTGAAAGTAATTATACGTCATTAACTCTGTTAGTTTTCTTTTTTAGTGTCAGATATATTTTTGTCCATTTAGACTACTTTTTATTTATTATAGGAAATTAAAATATACAAATTAAATAAAACAAATTGTAAATATGATGATTATATCAGATGTTGTTACGTGTGGTCTCGGTTTACTTGTGGTTTATGTTTAAGTTGTCAGTAGTCAATTTTTGTCAAGATATAAATACACATTTTCTTAATTAAAAATGTCTTACAATAAAAAGAAATATCCAAATTAAAATTAAAATTAAAATCAAGAAAATACTTCTAAGAACAATAATCTGTAAATATTATTTTATTTAAAAATATTAAAGACTGATGTCGAATTTTATATATTTTCGGAAAGATATGAAATCGGGTTTGTTAATTAAAGGGAATATAATAATCAGCAGAAAATTTAAAACCGAAGTGAAGTCAAAATGGTCAACACAACCGAAAATGGTTTTTAATTATATAATACATAATATTAAATTTAATTCAATATTCTCTATGTCTTGTAATCCATGTTAGTTATTTTTATATACGGAAAAATAACAGACAAATACAATATTTTAACAAACTAAAATTTAATACCAACAAACAAATTAATAACCAACAATAATTAATTAATGCATAAGTTTATTTATTTCATTCATCTCAAATAAATGTTCTTATTTCTATTTTACTTAGTCCTAAAATAAATGCTCACCTATTTTTTTGAAGAGCGACAATTTATTAAAAACCAATCGAACAAAAGATACAAAACCGAAGGTCAAAGAGCTCAAACACGAGCAAAACTACGAGGTGCAGAAAAGAAGAAAACAGGAAGCCAAACTTCCCCAATGCAGAGGACACAAAACGAAACCAAAATGTCCACTTATAAAAAATGAGTACATATTTTCTCATTCTACTATTAATAATGAAATGAAAAAAAAATAATTATTCCCTCTATTGTTAAAAAGGCATCTCCACCCCAACCACTAAAAGCCCCCAATAAAAACACGTAGGGTGCGTTTGGTACGTAGTTAGAACAGAACAGAACAGTTGTTCCACGTTTGGTAAAACATGATATGTCAGAACAGTACAAGACAAAACATGATAGAACGACCAATTTACCCCTGGTGAGCTGTTTAGTGTTTTCATGAAGAACATCAAAAAAACCAAATAAACAACCAAATAATCATGAAGAACCAAATAAACAACCAAGTTATACCTAATAATCATAAAATCTACAAATAAACACCCAAGTTATACCTAAATAAGCAACCAAATAATCATGAAGAACATAAAAAAAAACCTAAAATCAAATATCAAAAAAACCCTAAAATCAGATTTAAAAAACCCTAAAATCAGTAAAAAAAACATAAAATCAGACCTGCTGTGTTCGTGAAGAAGAAGAAGACGAGCACAGGGTGTTCGTGAGTCGTGAGGAAGCAGCCGAAGACTGGTGGCGTTCGTGGGGAAGACGCTGGCGACTGGTGGCGGTCGTGAGGAAGAAGAAGGTTGGTGGCGTTCGTGTGACCGACGCTGGCCGTTGGTGGTGGCGTGAGGGAGGGCGCCGGCGGTGGTGGTGTTCGTGAGGAGGGCGCCGACGGTGGTGGTGGCGTGAGGAAGGAGGGTTGGTTTTTGTGTCGTGCGTGAGAGGAAGGAGAGACCAAAGTGTTTTTTTTAGGTCAGAGGGTAAAAAAGGAACAATTTCCTTGTTCTAGTTAGTTCTAGGGGGTGAGGGGTGAACAAGGGTGTTCCATCCTTGTTCCACTTAATCCTTGTTCCACTTCCTTAAAGTCACACCAAACGTGGACTAACCTGTTATGTTCTGTTCCACCGTTCACCCGACCAAACGCACCCTTAAGACTATGTTTGGCAAACTAGCGGATAAGCTAGCGGGAAACTGATAAGCTAATGGATGGCTGATAAACTAGCTGGTGAAAAAATCACGTTTATCAAAAACTAACTTATAAGAATGTAAGATGACCAAAAATGGAATATTGATAATCAGTCAATTATAATACGAAAATATAATTAAGAACAAATCTTTAATAATATAATATATTAATTAATACAAATAAGATAGTACAAAATTTAAAAAGTATAATATATTGATTAAAATGAATTTCAAATAGATTATTATATATATTAAAAACAAATCTCTACTAATATAATATATTAATTAGTAGAAATAAGATGGTAGAAAAATTAAAAAATATATATAATATTTTGATTAAAATGAATTTCAAATAGATTAGTATATATATTCAAAACAAATTTCTAATAATATGATAGATTAATTAATTCAAACAAGATGATAGAAAAATTAAAAAAAAATATAATATATTGGTTAAAAGAATTTCAAATAGATTATATATATATATATATATATATTACAACATTTGGATTTTCTAAAACAAATTTTAGATAAAATCTATTATTTATGATTTAAAAAAACCGTTACATATAAAATGGATAACAATATAATTGGACAAGTTCACGTATCATAATTAACTAATAATTAAACTAAACATTTTATTAAAACTTATTTAACACAATTGTATTATTTATGAAACAAAATAAGTATAAACTTAATTTTTATATTACATAAACATTTTTATAATTGTTCTATTTGTTTTTTTATAACTAAATATATTGAATAATAATTAAAGAAAATAATTGATATGATTAATAATTATTGTAAATAATTAATAACAAGTATTAATTTATAATTTATAATTAATTAACTATTAATTATTAATTAAATTTTAATTTATATTAATTATTATTAATTAATATTAGTAATATTTAATATTATTTATAATTAATTGTAATGATAAAAAAATATATTAATGAGAGTTATACTTAGAAAAAATGACAATAAGCTCCTGAAACGCTATTCCAAATAGCCTTTCAATACGCTACCTTATAAGCTAATTTATGCGCATCGAAACATGTATTATGAAAATAACCTATCTTATAAGCTAACTTATTTTTACAAAACATAGCCTAAAAATTGTGGGTCTTTTCAAAACTAAAAAAACCGAACTCTAACCACAAACTATAAAAAAACCCTTTTAATGATAAAATAATATTTCTATTTATTATTATATTGTTTTATTAATGTATTAAACTATTTATATATACATATATAATTAAAAACTTTGAATAAAATAATAATATATATTTTTAGTTTGCTACTTTATTGACATCCAAGTATAGAGTCAACATTTTACACTTTTATATTTTAGTATTATAGTGTTAGACCGGAGATTAAAATATCTCCATTTTTGTGTTTTTATTGATTTTAGTGTTAGGTTGGAGATGGTATAAGAATGTAGATGTTATTTAATTCATTAAAGGTGTAATAATTACACTATTTTAAAATCGTTGTGTTTTTTATTATAGACACTTATTGTGGGATGGATGAAGTAATTAGTTATGCATCTATATAATGTAGAGAGTTCAATTTTTTTTTTAAGTATTATGTTATATTTGAATAACTTAATGTCTCTTTTGTAATTGTTTTTTTTAAGTAATTGTTTAAAACTTACTTTTATAGAGCTGAAGCTTATATTTGTAATTGTTAAAAACTTACTTTTATAGAGTTGAAACTTAGATTGTAAATTTTATACCAAACCAATTAGCTTCTGTATCAACAAAACCAGTCAAATTAATATCAATTTAAGTGGTACCAACTTAGGTTTGTTAATGTTGTCGTGCCAGGTATGTAAACTTAGTTGGTATGTTGTATCAAATATCATATACAATGGTTATTTCGTAGACACACTCCTGCAATTGCACTTTGCATCGTTGCTCTTTTTAGTCTCTTCAATCTCTTTGTATCAATGTTTCAATCTTTTCTATATGTCTGTTATGTTCTTTACAGATCAAAGGTTAAGGAGAACGTTGAGAACTTTGTGTTCAGTTTTCCCTTGTTTTCCTATGAACATTGAACTATGTAACTTTAAAATAATGTTAACATAAAACTAATATCAACATGTACTATTGGTATTATGAGATTTTGGTTAAGATATGTTATAAGATTTTTCCGTGTAAATTATAATTGGTTAGAGTATATGTTATAAGGAAAAAAACATGGTACCATAACATAACATGTTTAGTCCTAATTCAAAAGTAGAGTTTTAAATAAGTTGTACATATGCAATAATAAGTTGTGAACTTTAATTTTAAGAGATTTTAATAACATAAAGTACATATTATATAATATTGTAAAGTTAAAAAAAATACCCTTTTCTCTAACTTAAATTGCTTTTAAATCTTAGACAAAAAACTAAGGTGACGTTTGTTTTTTAAGAGGTGCTGAAGTTTGAAGTCTGATTTCACTTCTGATTTATAAAAGGTGGTGCTGAAGTCGGAAATCTGAATCAGTAAGATTATTTGTTTTTAAGTCTGAAATTTGTATCAATATGACTTCTTTTTTTCATCTTGGGATCAAAACTGTATTGTTAATGTCGTAGGTTAGGAGTCTATCAACTACTCAACATTTGTGAGAATATGGTTTGAAAAGTCAAAGACTTAAAAAATAGAAGCAAAGTAAAAGAATCAGAGGCCTGGGAAGATTATAAGAGGGATTTAAGAGGTTATGTTACTACTTTATTTATATTAAGTGATAAGGGGTTCTGAAAATAATAATAGAAACAGTTGAAATTATGAAATGTCTAAACAAATCAGACATAAATATTGATTAAGAGCTTAAAATGAAAAAAATAAATAAGATCTAAATATTCATATATGAATAAAATCAATCATGAACAAGAACACTTTTATTATGTATGCAAGTGTAGTAAAAGGAAAGAATCTGAATAAACGATAAGATGAGAACCATCAATACTAAAAAGACAAGCATCCATTTAGTGACTTAAAAATAGTAATCAAAATCAAGATTAGAGAAACGTAAATTGACCACCGATCACAACCATTGCTTTTGTGACGAACCAATTAGTGGTTTACTGACTCATGGGATTCCTAAAATAATAATCGATTGTTATGATTGAGATCGTGTGATTCAATGACCGGGTACATATATGTACGTGTTCGAAAAAAAAATTCTACAACAGAATATTTGTTGAATGGTGCTTTATTCTTTGCAATTGTTAATCTTTTAATACTTATTCCATCATATAAAGTGTCAAGGGCAGTTTTATAATTTCATCCAATCAATATTCGTTTTTAAAACAACTAGTCTTCTCGTTACGAACAATTATTCATTCTTGCTGAATTTAGAAAAAATTGCAATATTTGGAAAATGGGTATATTAAAGAAAGACAGAAAAAGTTGCGTAAAATTGTTTTTGTGTGTTTATATTTCATAATTTGTATATCATTCCTCTTTACTGAAAGTTTGGAATATAGTCTTTTGCAGTATGACATTTTTGAAAAAACAAAGACAATTTTTCGTAGCGAAAACCTTTAAGGGAGCCACACCAACAATTCAACCGATGTTTTAACGTTAAGACTTAAGATCACATGGGTTTAAATATAGGGGTGAGCATCGGAACCGGGTACCCGTCTTTGGTACCGAAACCGCTTCGGAACTGCCGGTTCTGGAACCGAAACCGATATGATTGGTTCCAGTTCCTAAAATACGGAACCGATCAGGACCGGTTCTCATATTATTAGAACCTTTAACCGCTGGATACCCGTTACCCGACACTTTTAAATAAAAAATATTTTATATATTTATAAATAATAAATATTTTATATATTTATAAATAATAAATAAATACTCATACTTTCTAGTTTATTTATATAATAATTAGTTTTTGTCGGATTAGTTTTGACTATTTGTTGTATTTATTAATTTAAGTCGGTATTTTGTAGTTTATAATTACATTTTTATCGTATGCAATGTAAAAAAATAATAATAAAAAGTTGAAACTGGATACCCGGTACCGGAATCGGTTCCAAAATATAAGGAACCGGTGTTAGTGGTTCCGGTTCCGGATTTTCAAGAACCGCCAATTCCGGTTCCATGAAAAATGGCCGGATACTCAGTTATGCTCACCCCTATTCAAATATATGTGAAAGTGAAACAACCAAACCTATGTTGTTAAGAAGGATGTTTGTCTAATTTATATGAACCTATGACTTGCATTATCCTTGTGGATTAGTAAGACCCCAAGTGCCAATACAATAATATTGAAGAAAACCAAGTGTAGCAAGTTAAAAACCTTCATCTAAGTGAACATTTTTAATGTTGTTTGAACCCTCATACCAATTTCCCATATACATAGAGTGAATTACATACTTCTTCCCTAAGGTTTATTGGAAATAACACTCCGGGTCCCTAAAATGAAATATCTATGGCTTGCATCCTTGTAGTTTCAATTTCATAACGTATTGGGTCCCTAAAACTAACTTCGTTAGATTTTTGTCCGTTAAAGCCCAACATGATGGGTATTTTGGTCATTTTAGTGTTTGTATTACTTTTAAAACAACAAGACCAAACAAGTTCTCCGGTCATTCCGGTCATCCAAACAAATCCAAATTCAACCTTCTAACCCAAATCCAGACAAATCCATATTCAAAATGAATTTCATACTTAAACAAGATCAAAAATCCAAATCCAGACAAATCCAGATGCGACTCAACCTATGGCCAACCCCTTTTCGAGACCTGCACTTGAAGGGGAAATACCAAGGCGAGATCGCAAATCTGGGGCACGCCGCTTATGGTTCTGGAAGTGAGGAGTCACGACGGAGGAAAGACCAAGAGGAGATCGCAAATCAGGAAGAGCAAGCAGAGGTCTTAGATGTGGGACGAGGAGCAACGACTTTAGAAGGGGGGATGTTGTGTTCGTCGGAGAAGAAAGGGACTGTGTTCGCCGGAGAAGAATGGGAGATGTGTTCGCCGGAGAAGAAAGGGGAAGGAGTCGATGTGTTCGTCGGAGAAGAAATGGGGGCGGGTTGAGGAGCAACGATTGGAGCATGGCTGTGTTCATGGTGGTTTAGGAAACCGGTGGTGTGGATCAATGGCGGTTATGGATGGCTTCAAGTATGGTGGTAGCCCCCAAATTTGGAGGTTGTTGAAGATGGAGATGAAGTCGCCCGAGGGAGGGGTGGGGGTAATGCCGGAAAGATGAAGGCAGGATTAGGGTTTCTTTTTATGAATTTTATATTTACTTTAATATATTAGAGTAAATAACATGATTGGCCCATGTAGTTTTTTAATTGTGGTTTTTTAATTAAAAAAATAAGAAAGAGAGTAAAATAACTAGAATACCCCTTTAGTTGATATAGTTAATAGAGATTTTTTAACGGAGTTAGTTTTAGAGACCCAATACGTTATGAAATTGAAACCACAAAGATGCAAGCCATAAATATTTCATTTTAGGGACCCGAAGTATTATTTCCAATAAACTCTAAGGACGAAGTATGTAATTCACTCATATACATATGTCAAATTCAACCCATTCTAATTTTTCAATTCCAATGTTTATTGACCTTTAGGTGGTTTAAGTAAATGACCATTTTATATGAGATTTTAAATAATTCATGACTTCTAATTAAAAAAATATGTGTTTGTGATCTATTAAATATTAAAATGTAATTGTTTTTGTTTACATTGAAAAAAGGTACCTTATATACTAATTTATTGAAAGGCTATTTAAAATATAATAATGTTTCAATAAACTCCAAGAGCTTCTTATCATTTTGTTTCAATTATATACACATTATTCTTAACTAGAATGGTACCCGCGCAATGCAACGAGATACATCTCAATTTTAAGTTTCATTTTAATTTTTGTCTCTATCGATGTCCTAATGGTTTTATGTGGTTTTAAGAAAACCATTTTAATGTTTCATTTAAAAGTTTTTTTTATATAATTTCTCTAATTCAAAAAAATTATCATAATTAAATTTAGGTTTAATAACGAATATAACTTTTTATATTGATAATAATTAAGTATTCTGTTAGAACTCAATAATTATCTTAATTATATTTTAGATTTTTTATATTTAAAATTAGATGTTTATTTTGTATTTGATCATACTTAGTTATACTTATTCAGAAATGAAGCTTTAATAAGTTGTACTTATGTATAATTTATTTGTAATCCTGAAAATTAAGTAATTAACATTAAATAGCAGTACCTAAGGATTAAAAAATTGGTTTTAAGAGTTTTTGGTCAAATGCTTTATAATACAGCATAGTTAAATATTAATTATAAATTATAAACTAATATCATATGTTATTTAATATTGAGTTGTATTAATTTTAATTATAAACTATTCATTACTATCCTTCTTAGAATTACTATTAGTTTTATCAATTATTTCATTTTATCATTATTTAGTATATTCATTCGTTAAGTAATAAATATAACAATTTTAAATGTTTTTAAAAATTACATAAAAGTTAATGTTATATTTATATTATTTTATAAATAATAATAAAATACTTAATTAATCATTTTTTTTTTGAGAAATAGTAATCTATACTATATTATAAAGAATTTGATAAGATCTTTTAAAAACAATTTTTATGCATATTGATGCATATTATTTAAATTTTAAAATTACAAGCAAACGTACATACATACAACTTATTAAAACTTTATTTTGAATTCTTGTTAGTAAATGCAAATAAACACAATCAGATACAAAATAAATATTTAACTTAAAATATAAAAAAATTAAATAGAATTAGGATAATTATTGAGTTATAAAATAATACTTAATTACTATCTTTATAAAAAACATTATATTGTTAAATCTAAAATAAATTATTTTGTTACATACACTATATTATAAACATTTGAAAAAAAAACTCTTAAAATCATTTTTTATGCATCAATTACTGTTTATTGATACATATTACTTAAAATTTAAAATCACAACTAAAGTTTAGATAATTACAGCTTATTAAACCTTTATTTTGGATTCGTATAACTAATTGTAGATAAGTATAATCAAATACAGGATGAAAACCTCATCTTAAATATAAAAAAAAAATCTAAAATATAATTAGGATAACTATTGAATTCTAATATAATATTTAATTATTGTCTTTATAAAAAATATTATATTATTAAATCTGAAATAATTATTTTGTTATATATACTATATTTAACATAATACTTAATTATTATTTTTATAAAAAAATTTATATTATTAAACTCAAATAAATTATTTTGTTATATATATATATACTATATTATAAAACGTTTGATAAAAAAACACTTAAAAATCATTTTTAATACTATTTATTGATATATATTACTTAAAATTTAAGACTACAAATAATTATATATGAGTACAACTTATTAAACCTTTATTTTAAATTCATATAACTAACTACAATGAACATAATTAAATACATGATGAACATCTTATATTCTTAAACTCACTTTCTTGGATATTCCAGAAAAATGTGTGTATATGTGTTAGCTGTCTTTCAAAAAAAATAGTTTTTATAAAACATAATTAAATAACTTATAATTGTTTGTCAAACATACACTCACTAAAAAATCAAAAGCAAATAACTACTAAAATTAAATAATTTTATAACTACTAATTTGAAGGCCAAAAAAACTTAAAAAGAAGGCACTAAACAGGGGGACCAGTAGCCTTCCGTCACATGGCAAACAACATAATCTAATGTAAATATCACAAACCCTAGGGGTATTCTTGTCTTTTTACACACGATAAGACTCCTATAAAAGTGACTTCTCTTTTTTTAACGGAAACACAAACCAAAAAACACACACAAAAACACACACACAGAGAAAGAAAGAAGAACGCTCTCTCCGATTTACGACGGCAACGGCAAAGATGTCACCGGCGGCGATCGAGAAATCCACCAAAATTCATCACATTGTTAGAGTCCGACAGATGCTCCGCCGTTGGCGGCGGCGATCTTCTCGTCGTTGCATCGCAACCGATGTTCCGGCAGGACACGTGGCGATCTGCGTCGGAGCGAATTGCAGAAGGTTTATCGTTCGAGCGACGTACTTGAACCATCCGGTGTTCCAGAAGCTTCTAATGGACGCCGAAGAAGAATACGGTTTCACGAATTCCGGTCCGTTGATGATTCCGTGTGAAGAATCGGAGTTCGAAGAGATCCTACGGTTCATATCTCGGCCGGAAATCGATAACAACAAAAAGGCGAGATGTCTCGTTAATCTCGAAGATTTTCAGAGATGCTGCCACGTGGATTATGTAGGTGAATCTCAGCCGCTCCTTCATGGACCAGTGTGTTAAAATATATATACATATATGATGTAGTGTTAGTAACGAGTTAGTCACTGAGTCAACTCGGTCTGAGTTTGATAATCTAACTACTATTCTAAATTTTTTTATTACTAGAAGTGGTTGGAAGATATTTTTTTTTTATACTTTTCATCGTTTCGAAGTAGTTGAGTTGGTGAGGCTAGTGTGTGTGTGTGTGTGTTTTTTGCTTGTGAGACGGTGAAGATGCATTTGTAACTTGACTCAGACCGAGTCGTCCCGAGTTGAAAAAAAAAGAGTAGGAAAAGGAAACAAAAATTTAATTGAAACATTCCTTTGTGTTTTACAACTATTGATGGTATCATTCAATTTTGTTGATAATTTTATCTGTTTGTTACAACTGATTAATTATCCGTTACAATTCTTTTTGTTTTATTTTTATTCTCTAAAGACAAAAAAATTATTATATATGATACATTTATTTGCATGTTTCATGATGAATAAAAATTCTATTCCCATGTTTAGATCATCTTCAAAGCGACCCTAATAGTGGCGGATCTAGGTTTTTGTCCAATAAAGGCCTCTTTAAGGTAGATTAATTCGAAATCTTGTCCGTGCTTTTAGTTTAATTCCATCATTTTAAAAAATTATTAATTTTTTTTTTTATGATTTCAAAAGAATTTTAAGTTTTTTTTGTTGCTGATTTCATGGGATTTATTCGGTTGATTTTAAGAGATTTTTTTAATTGGTGGGGGCACATGGGGAAATTGGTAGAAAGTTAAAAAAAAATTGTTTTTAATCTTACCCAGTAAGAGCAAAAATAATGACCGAGAGTCTTATCTGGTAAGTGAACGCGACGACTTACCACGGTTAGCGCTTACCGGGTAAATTATTGCATACAATATCATTTTGATAGACAAAATCTTACCCAATAAGCAAGTGATAGTGTTGAATTTTGCCAGTAAGCATGTATCCCGGTAAATTTTGGTAAAAACCTTCTAAATCTTACATTAAATTTGATGTTAGCTAAACTTTAATTGAGGCACCCATTTTAAAGTCAAATTTGGTCTAGTTGAAACTCCAAATTTAGTTTATCACTATTCATTTATACCAATCGAACTAGAAATATTTTGGTTGTTTGTAAATTTTTCTTTAATCTTATTTAATGCACCTTGTAGTCAGGGGCGGATGCAGCCTTCAAAAGGGGTGGTCCAAGGACCCCAGTGGATTGTAAAAAAAATACAGGCTAAAATATATCAAAAATACTAGGATGGCGTTTGTTTTTTAAGATGTGCTGAAGTCTAAAATCTGAAATAATAGAAAACCAAACAATCTGAATGTGAAAATGTCTGACCGATCCAGACATAAAAGGTAATTAAGAGCTGAAAAAAAAAACAAACAAGGCCTAAATTTAGCCTTGGTTCGTCAGTAAAATTTTCTAAAGAACCCCATCTTGCCAGCGATTGAGAAGGACACTAAAAAATCTCTTGAAATCAATTAAAAAAACAGAAAAAATATTTTGAAATCGACAAAAACATTAAGAAAATCCTTCAAAATCGATAAAAATAATGAGAAAATCCCTTAAAATCAACTAAATTTTTTTTTAAAAATTCCCGAAACACGTCGGATGACTTTGCGCGCCTTTAATCTATCTTAATTGGACCCCAGTAGATAAAAATCCTGATTCTACCACTGATTGTAGTATTTAATGGATTTTTTTTCTTGCATCGCTCCTTTTTATTTTGGTAATATTTGGTCTTTAAAAAAATACCTAAAATGTTAGATACTTGTTAAAAAGACTTATTGTAGCATTACCTATTAAAGATGTGAAAATATATTCTTTAAAAAGGATATTGTTTATTTTTGTTTGAAAGGAACAAATCAAAGTAAAAATGATTGTCGTTTAATGTGTCAATGGATTGGAAATCTATTTGATAGATCAAAATCAATGATTCTCCACTACTTGCGGCCATTTATTCAATCAATACAATACAACAAAAATACAATTCCTTTATTAATTATTAGAAAAATAATAAATAAATAAATAAATAAATTTGATGTTTAGTTTGATAAAAATATTTGATTAACAGAATAATTATATATCCAAGATTTACGCCGAGAAAAGCTGCATATATAAAGTAAATTTGCCGTAATGATTTTCTTTTTATCAAGGTGCATTTGATTTCTAACTCATTATCTCGTGATAATTAGGAGATCTGTCGGTTCCAATTAGACTGACTCTAATTTCATGGATCATCTATTGGTTATCCAATAAAACTGGACCGATCCAATCATTCATTGAATCGGACTGATATCGGTTGTTCAATGTTAATCGGATCGAATCGGTTGACAAAATCCAACATTCAATGGATAATTGAATTGGGTCAGACTGATGTCGGTTCCAACATTCAATGGATGATTGAATTGGATCGGTTCCAAAATTCAATGGAACTCGACTGATCCAATCATTCAATGGGTCAGAATGATGTCGGTTGTTCAATGTTAATTGAATTGGATCGGTTGACAAAATCCAACATTCAATGGATGATTGAATCAATTCAGTTCCTTCACATCCAATTGATGTTAACTGATGAACAAGCCTAGTTGGTAGAGATAACAATGGGATCATTTACGTTCAAACGACATACAATGCTAAAATATTAATCACTCAAATTTTAATTATTACATTTATATAATAGTAAAATCAAAAACTTAGTTCATACACAAACATATCTACTACTATATCGTTTTTTTGAACAAATCAATAACAGTACCTAATAATTGAGATTTTATATAACCACGTTATGTCCATAGAGGTTCCCAGCTAACAACCAAAGCAATAATGCATTTCATTTAACAAGTTTTCATCGGTTGATTACTTGATTATATTCATACATTATATATACTTATTGGCTTTCTCACTTTATTATTATACTTAGGTCTTGTTTGTTTTTTCATTTTAAGCTCCTAATCACCACTTATGTCTGATTCGTTTACATGTTTCATAACTATTTTAGAACTGAAATTAGACTTCAGACTTCAGCACCTCTTAAAAAACAAACGCCCCCTTAGTGTATATATACATATACATATGTACATAAGAATATATAATTAATATTCGAGGCAGTAATGAAGGTTTGTTTCTCTGGTCAAATTGTCGCCAGGTATGATATAAAAGGTAAAAAAAATGGTATTATAGTGTGTCATTAAAAGAAATAGCCATTTACTGATTTAAATACATTTAGTCCGAAAGTAATTCTGATATGAATGAAATCATACTAAAAGATAATAATACTAATAAAATGAAAAAAACATATTTATACGTCAAAAATACCTTATTGTTATCAAGTTGATTACGTATATGTTTTGTAAAACGTTATAGGACCGTACTAATGTGTTTTCATGGCCTTTTTTTGGAAGGAAAAAAGAAAATAAAAAAAATCATTTATTTTTTTTAATTACGCGAAAGTAAGGAAGGAAATGAAAATTTTAAAAAAGTATGTGATCTTTTTTGATAATCTTATGAATTTTTTTAGAAAAATAAATATAAAAATTATATATATAAAAGTAACCTTTTTATTTTCGTTCTCTCACTTAAAAACATGAAAAATTATATCATTTCCATTCTTTTTTATATTATTTTTGTTCTTTTTCATTTTAATTTTTTCCTTAAATTCAAGAACATATTGTTTATTTTCTCATATGCTAATTAAACTTTCTAACAATTCTATATTCACAAAAATTAACAATAATACTCTTCTTTTTATTTTCACAAACACCAACATTAATGTTCTTTTTCTTACATTCTTAATATCATGATTTAACAAAAATCAATTTGAAACATCAGGAACATCTTGTGCCCAAAAACCCGACAAACCAGCTCAACCAATCTGGCAAACCACCCCAACCCCCCTAAAACCAAACCTAGGGTAACCCACAACCTAGTTGACAACAAAATTACACCAACCCATAATTATTGCATCGAACTAGAGTGAGGCTTATTGGAAACCAACTCAACTCCCTGCAACTGTTAAGAGTCTGTTTGTAGAGATGGTGATTTGCCCCGTCCCGTTGGGGAACCCGGTTCACCCGCCCCGACCAGGGCCGGGGATTCCCCGTTAAAACGGGTACCGGGTAATGTATTCCCCAACCCGCCCCGTCCCCGTATGTATATATTAACTAAAAAATAAATATTTTTAATGTAATTTTTACCTTTTTTTCAAAAAATTATTGTTTAACCGGTGATAAACCGGGGATTGACCGGGGATGAGCAAAAAAATACCGGGGATGAGATTGGATTCCCCGTACCCGCCGGGGACCGGGGCCGGGGCCGGGGCCGAGATAGCGAAACTTAAAAAGGATTTGAATTATGCGGAAGAATTTAAAGTTTTTATTATGTTTGATTTATAGAATTTGAAATGTAATTGTATTATATTATTTTATAAATATTTTAGATACATATATTTAAAAATATATAAAATAATTAAATTATTTTATTAGTTATAATAAAATAAGTATTTTTAATTTATTTTAATCAACTAATTTCATATTCCACCGAATTTTACAAACAAAAAGAACCCTTATTTCTTTTAAAGGATAGAGTTAAATACATATTTGGTCTGGTTTACAAATATTAACACATAAGATCCTTTAAAGATTTTTTTAGCATCCAACATCCTTGTGGTTTTCATTTTATAATATTGAAGGTCTCTCATTCTACTTTTTCGTTAAAAACTAACTTTTTAGCATATTTTCTTTATTTTCCAAACCATATGGACCAAATCTGTAATTTACTCTAAATTATATAATTATATCAATATCTTATTAATTATATAATTTTTATATTTCATAAATTATATTACATATTTATATGCATCTAATATTTTTATTTTAAAAATTATTTATTTATTTATCTTTTATAAAATATATTTTATGTTTATATTTATATTTATATTTATATTTATATTTATATGTATATAATATAAATAATTTTATAAAATATATGGAAGATTCAATTTATATTAGAAACAAATGATTATACAAATTGCATATATGAAAGCTTCAAAATTCAAATACATAAACAGTAAATAAGACCACTATACAAATTCAAATACATAAACAGTAAATAAGACCACTATACATTACATAAACGGAAGGTTCAAGATTCAGATACATAAAATATATAAAAATATAAATATAAATACAAGTACAAAATAAATTTTATATAATATAATCTTAAATATACAATAATTAATAATTTGTAGATATACATCTAAACAAAATATGTATAGATGGAAGGTTTAAATACATAAAATATATAAAAATACAAAATAAATTTTATAAAATATAATCTTAAATATACAAAACATTAATAATATGTAGATATAAATATATATGGTAAATATAAATATAAAAGTTAAATTCAAGCATGTACATCTTCGTTGTCATCAAAATGA
The DNA here is from genome assembly GCA_036898165.1 of Silybum marianum. Lineage (NCBI taxonomy): Eukaryota > Viridiplantae > Streptophyta > Magnoliopsida > Asterales > Asteraceae > Silybum > Silybum marianum. The sequence goes on from CM072531.1 coordinate 3,865,283, forward strand.
TCCTCATAAAAATCTACCATCTCACATTCTTCACCATCTCTATTTATCATCGTATATATGTATATCTACAAATAATTAATTCTTTATATATTTAAGATTTTATTATATTTTTATTTAAAAAAAATTATTTTGTATTTATATTTTATATTTTTATATATTTTATGTATTTGAATTTTGAAGCTTTCAAATATTCAATTAAAATAAATTAACTATTTCTGATATAAATTGAACATTCCATAAATTTTATAAATTTATTTGTATTTTTTATATAAATATAAATACAAAGTACATTTTATAAAAATTAAATATATAAATAATTTTTAAATAAAAATATTAGGTGCATATAAATGTGTTATATAATTTATAAAATATAAAAATTATACAATTTTATAAAATATTGATATAATTATATAGTTTAAAGTAAATTACAGGTTTGGTCCATGTAGTTTGAAAAATAAAGAAAATATGGTAAAAGGTTAATACTTAACGGAAAAGTTGGATGAAGGATCTTCAGTGTTATAAAATAAAAACCACATGGATGTTGGATGTTAAAAAAAATATTTGAAAGACCTTATGTGTTAATATTTGTAAAACACAGTGACCAAATTTGTATTTAACTCTAAAGGATATTATGTAGTTTAATTGAAGCCTTTGTGGACCCGTTTGTAACAAATTTTAATATAGAATTTTATTTTCAAATCCAAGCAATGATTGCAATATACTACGTAGGATTTTATTATGTCAAAATATTGCTCGTATGAATTAAAAAGGATTTTATTTTGAAATAATAAAATTTTAACCCGATTAATCCAACCAATCGGTGGATCTATATACATACGAAACAGTTCTTGTGCATTCGTTCAAAAAAAAATTCGTAAGTATGATTTTTCTTGAGGTATGAGAAGCGTGCCTGCTAAACTTTAAGGAATGTTCCAAGATATTAGAAAAATATAAGAAACAACAATCAAAAAACCGAAAAAAATACTTCGAAATCAATGAAAAAACTGAAATAGTTTTTGAAAATCAACCAAAAAAAAACAAAAAATAGTCGAAATCGACCAAAAAACTAAAAAAATCTCTCGAAATCAGCTAAATTATTAATAAAGTCCCTCAACATGGTGAAACCACTCAGCTAAAGATTTACGGGTCTTTGATCTATTTTTAAAATGCACCCACTCAACAATTTTTTTAGATCCATCACCGAGTCCAAACCCGACCGGTTTGAATTGGGTTAAATGTTATTTGTAGAATATTTCAAATCGTAAATACTGAGTTGGATTATTCAAACATTTTCAAACTGATCCAACTTAGAGTATTTGGAATTGGGGTGGGGGGGGGGGGTCATGAACCCCATCTCACATTAAAGGATCGGTTCTTAAAATAAACAGAGGGCTGAAAATGAGGTGACTTGGCAAATCGTTCCATGCAGATGAAGCGAATTATGCATTTAATTCAGGAGAATTTTAATTAATTTAAATATTTTTATAATTAGTTTACTTATTAATAAATTAATTTAAGTAATATTTTAATTAAATAAAAGTTAAATGCACATTCGGTTAAGCATTTTTGAGAAAGGTTTAGGAAAGTATGAAATAGACTTATTTTGTTGTTTTTAGAAAATATTGTTTTTATTTATTATCGTTTTTAATAATCTTTAATTTTCGTAATTTTTATTTATGATGACTTTTAAAATTAACTATATGGTAATTAATTATAACTAGTTATCTTTTAATTATTACAATTTTTTATTATATGAATTACGAGAAACGTCCATTATTAAAAATAAAAGGTTTATGAAATGAGGTGGACTAAATGCACTATATTTATGAATGTCTTTTTACACCCATCTATATTAATACATATATTTTTACATTTTTAATATATAAAAGGATCTGACAAAAAAAGGATGTAAATAACATTACCTTTGTAAAAAGGCACCATAGTCTATGGTGACACCTAGTTCATTAGAGCATCTCCAACAACTTCTCTAAAATAAAGAATGTAAAGTCAAAATCTTTAAAATTATTATCTTCTAACTCCAACAACTTCTCTATTTTAAGGAATTTATTATAAAAGTATATTATTAAAATATTCAATAAATTTATTATTTCAAAAATCTCTAAAATTGTAAGAGTTGTTATTGGTTGAAAATCATTAAAATAATATTTCTCTCTCATTCTTTTAGAGATATAGAGAAATATCTATATTTAGAGATTTTTCTAAAAATCTCTATTTTAGAGAATTTTCTAAAAATCTCTATTTTAGAGAATAATATAGAGATGCTGTTAGAGGAGTTTAAGAAAGAAAAATTGGTTTTTCTATATTTTAAAGAAGTTGTTGGAGCTGCTCTTAGAGAATCTCCAATAGCTTCTCTAAATTTTTTCTAAAATAGAAAATGTAAAGTTAAAATCTGTAAAATTATTATTTTCCAACTCCAACAGCTTCTCTATTTTATAAAATCTATTAAAAATTTATATTAATAAAATATTTAATAAATTTATTATTTAAAAAATCTCTAAAATTATATTGGTTGTTTTTAGTGAGAAATCATTAAAATAATATTTCTTTTTCATTCTTTTAGAGATATAGAGAAATCTCTATATTTAGAGATTTTTTCAAAAATCTCTATTTTAGAGAATGATATAGAGATGTTGTTGGAGAAGTTTAGAGAAAAAAAATGAGTTTTTCTCTATTTTAGAGAAGTATGCTCTAAGGTAATCATATGTGGATATAGTAACACTAAAAAATGTGACACTAAAAAAAATGAAAGTAGACATATACATCCTAATCTAATTGGAAGACATGATATAGACTAAGGTGTATATGGTAAGAGCATCTCCAACAACTTTTCTATAATTTTTCTAAATTAGAGAATGAAAAGTCAAAATCTCTAAAAATATTTTGTTTCAACTCCAACAGTTTTTCTATTTTAGAATCAATTATTACTTATATTATTAAAATATTCAATAATTTAATAAAATGTTAACTCTCTCTCCTACACATTTAATTTCAATAAGAGTAAACTACATACTTGGTCCTTAGGGTTCATTGGTTATAACACTCTGGGTCCCTAAAGTGAAATATCTATGGCTTGCATCCTCATGGTTTCAATTTTATAACGTGTTGGGTCCCTATTTTTGACTCCGTGAGTTTTTAGCCGTTAAAACCCACATGTGCAAGTCACATGATGGGTATTTTGGTCATTTCAGGCATTTTCTTTATTTTACATTTAAAAATAAAAACATAATAAAGTTCATCATCATCATCTTCATTTCATCATCATCATCATCATCATCATCATCATCATGGCTAGTGGGTAATCATGGCTCTTACCAGTTTGAGCAGCTCGATTGATCCGTTTCTGGATCCGATTCATGGAAGAAAAGTTGTTTAAACCAAAAATCGAAAACCCATTTTCACAACCAAATATAGAAGACATCGATTTAGAGTTATAATACTCCTCACAGGGCTCTAATGAAGTCATCAAACTCATAATTCCAGACCCACATAAAGACGACATCAATCCACCGCCACCACCGGAGAAAAAATTATTATATTCAAATACCGCCGGTAACTTCCTTCTTGCCGACCGATCGAGCCTTTTCGACGAACAAAACATCGCCGGCGATGGTTTGTTTTTGTCGCCGGAAACGTACATGCAAGCACCATAAACCATGTACAAAACGGCGAAAGCGTTTACGGAGGCGACCACCATTGAAGAAATTAAAGTAAAACCCAAATGATAAAACTCTGTAAATTCAAAACCCAAAAAAGGTTTCCGATGAAGAAGCTGTCATCGAAGTGAAAAGATGACGATTAATGAATACTGATCTTTCCCTTGTCTTAAAAACTAAATCGTCGGATTTTCATCTGAAGGCGGTTGAGGAGATGGAGATGGAGATGGAGATGGCGTGAAAGCTCTCCGTGGTCTTCTCCGGCCATTCGTCATCTTCTCCGGGCTAGTAAATCATCTCCGGGCCTTATCTTATCTCTAACCAACACATCTCTATAAAAATTAATGGATTCATTCAAGTAGTTTTTTACAAATCTCATATAAATCAAATACATGAAATCTAAATCAAACACATAAAACCCCTAAATCTAAAATCAAACAAACAAAAACCCTAAATTTAGATCTGGATTGTAAAAAAACCTTTCATTTCCAGATTTCGCCTATGGTTCTTGAAGATAAATAGATGAACAAGAACGATGGTGTACGACGAAGTGTAAAAATTAGGGCGGTGGTGGTCGTGTGTTTCACAAGGGGTAATCCGGCGGTGGTCTGTGTTTCTCCGGGGGGGGGACTCGACGGTGGTCGTGGACCGAAGAAGAAGAGATGGTGGTGCAGAGGGAACAGGGTGATGATGGGATCCAGATCTGGACTGTGAGGAAGATGAAGTTACCATCGCTGGAAGTTCATATTCCATCTGATACAAACATACATACCCCACCCACACACACATACACATATGTATATATATATATATACGTTTTCCAGAGTAAATTACATATCTGATCCCTGTGGTTTTAATGTAAAATAAAGAAAACGCCTGAAATGACCAAAATACCCATCATGTGCCTTGCACATGTGGGTTTTAACGGCTAAAAACTCACGGAGTCAAAAATAGGGACCCAACACGTTATAAAATTGAAACCATGAGGATGCAAACCATAGATATTTCACTTTAGGGACCCAGAGTGTTATAACCAATGAACCCTAAGGACCAAGTATGTAGTTTACTCTTTCAATAATTTTAAATGTTTGTCTGTATTAAAATAATGTTTCTCTCTCATAGTTTAGAGATTTTATAAATTTCTCTATATTTAGAGATTTCTCCCAAAATCTCTAAAATAACAACCAATATAGCAATGCTGTTGGAGCACTTTAGAAATAAAAAACCCAATTTTTTCTATTATAGCAAAGCTGATGGAGATGCTCTAACACCCTTATTTTTATCAATGTTTTTCTTTTGGGTTTTTCCAATAGAGTTTAGTCTATAATAACATCTTAGTCTATGATGTATATGGTATCACTTAAAAAAGTAAAAGTAAATATATATATATATATATTATTTAATTCAATTAAATAAAATCACATTGACTAAAATGTATATGGTAACACCTTAAAAAAAAAAATGATATAATGAACTAATGAAGCCATGAATTCCTGTAGAAATTGATAAGAATATGCTCTTAATTTGTGTTGGGCCCTCTCTGACCCAACTTTGTAATTTGAGTCAACGAGTCTACTCATCCTCGCACTATATTGTACTCGCATAGTACAACTTTCCTACGTGTCCCCCCCCTTTTTTTTATAAATTTACTCAACCGGTCCTCAATCTTACTCTTTTTGACATTCGGCCCCTTAAAAACTTGTGTTTTTACAAAACGTTCCATTTTACAAAATTATTTGACATTTTTTTAACATTTAAGTAAGATCGATTATGGTAACCAACTTTGTCGACTGTATTATCATAAATGAAACTTTTTGTGAACTCTAGGTGTTTTTCTTTATTTTTTCAAAATTTGGAGACAAGACTAAGATGGCGTTTGTTTTTTAAAAGGTGCTGAAGTTTAAAGTCTGATTTCAGTTATGAAACGTTTAAACAAATAATACATAAGTGGTTTTTAAGAGCTTAAAATGGAAAAACAAACAAGGCCTAAAAGTTGACCAAACTTGTTACCATTTTTTACTGTTAATATTTTTATGTACTACTGTGTAGTTGATGCGGATTACTTTTGTTTATATAACTAAAAATGTTGAATATTATATAAGAAGATGAAAATAATTTGTTAACATCGTGATTTAATATATAACCATACAATAGTAGATCGCATGATTTCAACTGAATGGGTGTATCTTTAAGTTGGATCATAGACTTGTAAAGTTGTCCGATGTGTTTTTAGCTACATTCCACGATTTCCATGAGTTTTTTTTATTATGTTTTTTGGTTAATTATAGAGATTTTTTTGAACTTTTTTGGTTGATTTAAAGAGATTTTTTTTCTGTCTTTTATTTGATGTTCATTATTTTCTAATATCCTGGAGCACCCCTACAAGTTTAGTAGGTGCACCTTTATGCCCCGAAAAAAATCTTCTTACAAAAAATAAATTGAACGGGTGCATGGTACCTCATCGTGCTTCCTAGATCACCCCTTTAACTGTATATGCTTTCAGTGTTATTGAATTCAGTTGTGATTCAAACTTATCCCTTTCCAAAATAGAACCAAACATCCGTTGTGGTTGTTGTTTTCGATACAGTGTTCTCAACTGATGGTGCCTTAAAGTGATGTGAAGACATTATTGAAGGAATGAGATGACATGTAGGTTAAGTTTTTTAGAGAATGTTTTTTTAAACAACTCATTGGATTAATTAACAATATGCCTAGTGTTTCCTGACAATTCAAACTATGCTACTGTATCATATGCATGTAGTAACAGCGATAAGAGAAATTGATAATCAACTATTTTCTTCTTCTTTCTTCATTTCCAAAATTTTAATAAGTTTGAAGTAAAGATCATGCAAGAAATATATTAATCCAAACTTTTTGATGATAAACTTTATTATGTATTTATTTTTTTCAATCATTGTTACTGATAAACTTAAAAAAGCCGGGCCTACTAACATATTAATCCAAACTTTTTGACTTTGTATTGGTCTTGGAAACTTGAACTTCTCAATGAGTGGAGTCTATGGACATAATGTATAAAAAACAACCCTAATTGTTAAATTTCAAGTATGCCATCTCTTTACAAGATTCTTGTGCCATCAAGATTACAATTTACACTTTTACAATCTTCTTTATACACACTGATATATTGTATAGTTCATTTACAGATGAAAAAAATGAACAAAACTAGTTCACTTGACACAAGTGAAGTTATTTGATCTTACTATTTACCATTATTTTTTGCAATGGCGGACCCAGAATTTTTCCCGAGCGGGTGCACCCTTAAATTGTATTAAATGTCCGCAAAACTGTTTGATGTATTTTTCGGTTGATTTCGAGGGATTTTTTTAACCGAATTCCCCATTTGGGGACTTTTTAAAGTTTTTCGGTTGATTTCGAAAGATTTTTGAAGGTTTTTGGTTGGCTTCGAGTGTTTTTTTATAGTTTTTGGTTGATTTCGAGTTTTTTTTCCTTATGGTTTTTGGTTGATTTCGAGGAATTTTTTTAAAGTAGTGCTCCTTTAACCCTTGAAATATCAAAAGTTTAGCGGGTGCACCTCATGTAAAACTTACGAAACCCGATATTTTTTACCCTTACGGAACACGGTTGAGCGATAGCACGGGACCCCCGTTCCCATAGGGTGGGTTCGCCCCTGATTTTTTGTATCTAGTTTTTTTCTTCTTCTATATAGATAGATACAAATTGGGTTTACGAAATAAAAATGAAAACACAAACATTATGAATCAAATCTCTAGCTTACTGTTACTTTATATAGACTTTTTTACCATCGAAATTCAGTTTACAACTTTTTTTTCTTCATAAACATATACTTAATACAACAAATCAAGAAATGATTATCTAACAAATTCACTTTGACAACTATTTGAAGTTATTCTTTCCATTTAATTTTTCATTTATATTTGTGGGTATGGTTTTTTATTCTTCAAATGAACACAATACCAAGACTTATGGGATCAAAATGCTTTTTTTTAAACATTAGGGGTTCAAAATTGAAATAAAAATAAAAGATAGAATAGGAAAGGACTTTAATAAGTTGGGGGTAACATGTTAAATGTCTTTTTGACATAAGGAAAGGCTGGATTCTATCTTGGATTGGGTTGGAATCACAAAACCCTTTGCCAAATGGTCAATTCAAAGGGGGATATAATATAAAGGTCCCCCAATTTCAATGGATTTTAAAAAACGATTTTGACTTTTGGTGGTTCATTGTTTTTACTTTAATAATGAGTAAACTACAATTTTGGTCCATTTGGTTTACACCTAATTACAAGCAACATCCCTAAACTTTAGTAAATAGAATTATAATCATTGTGGTTTGCATTTTGTTTTGCAGATGGTCTCTAACCCTAACACTGTTAGTCAAAGATCGGTTAAATAAAGAGCATTTTCCTCCTTTTACCTAGTTCCTTCATTTTTATTTAAAAAAATTAACATATATATTATATTATTTAATATATAATATAATATATAAATACATAATATATGCATATGTAATGTTTCCTCCTAAAACCACCAACTCCGGTGTGTTCATCCTTCCATCACCACCGTTCCGACTGTTACACTCTGGCCTTCGTTTTCTCTGCACTGTGTACATTTCGGCGACCCTCCCCAAACACCACCATCCTCACTGTGGCCGACCCCACCTTCCCTGTACCTAAACCACCAACGACTAAACGACCCTTTTCCCAATGAACACCACTACCATGTCTCTAGTGAACACCTTCACTTACCGTGAGTATGTGACACTATCCATACCCCCTTCTGTGACACAAGCCTCCATCTTCTTCGATGAAGCTCCCTAAAATACCTTTTCCCATAGATGGTTCCGAGTTTCGTCCCTATTCAACCCCACTTACAACCAATTCGCTTGCTCTGATCATCTGGGCCCAAAATTATCCCCATCAAAAAAAGAAAACCATCTGCCTATTTCAAAATTCAGAAGCTCCGTCTAATCTCCAAGAAGCAGAAGTTGAATTAGTTGCAAGCAAGCACGACAACCACTACGCCGTATTTTTTGCGGTCATCATCTCACCGTCTCTCACCTAACCCTGTTGCATCTTCGGCTAGAAAACACCATCTTTAGGTCCTCCATTTTCTTATCCCCCCGGAAAATCCCCCTCATTGGGTGTGTACATGCATATGTTTGTATGGGTATATATGTGTTTATGCACATGTTTGTTTTGTTTATAAACATGTGTGTATGTTTTATGAATGGGTGTACAACATCTATAGGATAAGATGTAGCCAACGAGGGAATGATGAAGGGATGAGAAGGGGTTCCTTTATGTAGTATAAGTGTAGTATATGTATATGTATATTATATAAATAATATAATATATTGTTATTTTATTTTAATACGGAAAGACAAAATAGAAAAAGACAAGGAAATGGGTAAGAAGACAAAAACACCCCTTATTTAATGGACAATTTTAACAAAGTGAGTGAGAGGGATCATTTCTAAAGTAAAATATAAATCGCAATGACCATTATTATACTTAGCAAAGTTCAAGAACATTGCTCGTAGTTGAATGTAAACCAAAGGGACCAAAATTGTAGTTTACTCTACTTTATAATATTATTATCTCTTGTTTGTGCTTTATTTTCGAACCAATAATCTCATATTCTTTCATACATTTTTTTATTTTTCAAATATTTTTATAGAATAGTGGATATCAAAATCAAACCAAATTAAGTAAATCGAATAAATTTCATATAGATGAAAATGTATACAAATTTTTTATAATATCTTAATAAGTAGAGAGATTGTTTCCCTTAAAGCTTTCAACTTTAGTTTTTTTTTTCTTTTAGAAAAAGTTTTTACCCAAAAACTATATAGTCATATGAAAAATATTTAAGATGTTTCTATGATAAAACTTTATAAAAATAAATTGCAAGTTCTATTTCTTTCTATTAAAAACTCTTAAGCATGACATATGTTAACCGGAACTTAAAATGTCATTTAAAATTTGTAAAATAACAGATTTTCATATATATATAACTTAAAGTTGGTAGAAAGTTAGTACCAATAGAAAAGAGTTGGTACTGAGTAAATTGTTAACAAGTACAGTTATTGATACATGGTAAAGGATTTTGTATATCAAATTATAATGGGTTGGTACACTGTATTTGGGAGAAAACTTGGTACTGTACCAAGTCCACCCTTGAGAATACGCCACCCTTTTGTGTGAAATTGAAGAAAACCAAATCGGAAAAACTATATAGTTTCATTTGGTATGTTGTTAATGATTTTCTTTGACTTATAACTAAGGAGCCGTTTATCCAAATGCTTGCCCGGTAAGAACTTATCGTAAGAGCAACAATATAATTACTTTACCTGGTACGATTATAGTCCATCAAAAAACGTATCATATACAACGATTTACCCAATAAACGCTTACCGGGTAAGAATCGTTATTCTCATTTATTGGGTAAGACTCTCCATCTTTATCATCTCTTTTACTGAGTAAGTTTCTCCATCTTTATCATCTCTTTTACCCTGGCAAAATTGTTGGCTTACCATGTTCATCCGCTAAGGTAAATGACCCAATAAGCATTTATCGGATAAACATTTAGTAAACAGTGCATAGATATCCAAAATATGTTTAAATAAGGGAAAGTTAAGAAGATCTGTACATTAGAATCGGTTTCATATAGGGGTGTAAATGATACGAGACAAGTCGTGAGCTACTCGAGATCGACTCGGTCAACACTCGACTCAAATAGGCTCGACTCGAACTCGAAATCGACTCGACATGTTAACGAGTCGAGTCGAGCTACCCAATACTCGACTCGTAAAGCTCTTGAGATACTCGATTTTTTAAAATATATAATTAGTTTTAAAATACAATCAAGTTATAAAATATATAATTAGTTTTAAAATACAATCAATTTTATAAAACAATTTGTAAAATATAATAAAATAAAAATATCTTATATTTTTTAGATAGTTGAACAAAATTGTGAATTTTATAACTATAAAAACTAATCAATTAATTTTTTTAAAAAGATAAAAAAAAAACTATAAGCAATATTAGTAAAGTTATCCCACATTGGAAGAAAGATGGTAAAATAAGGGTGAAGATGTGTTATAAAAAGATAGGGAGGTGATCAGGTGAATGAAAGTTTCAATCTTGTTTTTTTTATGATGAAGTTTGAGGTGCATTTCTTTAATTTATAAAATTAAAGAGAACACCTCTAAGTTTAAAATTTATAAGAGAAGACCCAAAAAAACTTATAAATTTCAACGGATAAGTTTGGTTCGAGTATGAGTTCGAGCTTGGTTCGAGTACAGGTTTGAGCTTCAAAACGAGTTCTAGTTTAAAAAATTGCAATCGAGTTTGAGTCGAATTTAGGTTTTTAACTACTCGCGAGCTTTCGAGTCGAGTTTGAGCTTGAGAAATGGCTGAGTTCGAGTCGAGTATACTGATACTCGAGCTCGACTAGCATCATTTACACCCCTATTCATATATATCATCGTAATAATTATTAATTAAATATCAGATCAATATGAAATAAAATGTGATTAGAGAACACCTTGCAATTTATATACAACCTCAAAAAGAAAAAAAATTGTTATTTTTTGTACAATAAGTAATTGCTAGAATTGATTATTTGTCATGAGTAAATTACATTAAAACACAACAAACTTCTACTTAATTTTAATCTGATGAGATGGATCTTTAAAATTAATTATTTTATGTAATTTTGATAAAGAAAACCTTTAGATGACGTTTGTTTTTTAAAAGGTACTGAAGTCTAAAGTCTGATTTTAGTTCTGAAATAGTTATGAAACTTCTAAACGAATCAGACATAAGTGATGATTAAGAGCTTAAAATGAAAAAACAAACAAAGTCTTAAACTGCTAACAAGACTGAACGAATTTTATAACATTCTTTCAAATTTGATTGGTTTTAGTGACAAAGTTTAACGTTTGATGACAAAATTAGAAAAGGAAAAAGTTCATTCAAATGAAATAACTTCTTCATTTTTATTCATATATTAGGAAATCTATTATCAAATTTTTTATCTTGGTATTTATTCACATTTTTTTATCCTTGATTTAATCTACTTTCAAACAAATTGGTCGAAATTGCACCTTTGTATTTTTCTAGCCAATGAAGATATGAATTGAGGGCCGATAATATTTTGTTTCATGAGTTAATTACATCGGTATACCCAAAATCTGTAAATTTTATAAAACGACTACATCTACGGACATTAAGATTTGCATTTCATTATGGATTTGGTCCTTAAGTGAGTTAAAAAGGCGAAAATGTCCGTCACTTGACAATTATTATTTTACATAAGTCATGCTTCGTGTTCACTCTGATGCATCTTCACCGCCTCTAATTTCTTCTCCATCTCCAACAATAAAACAAACAAGCACAAAAATAGAGACCAAAAACGATATCATAATACTTATGTATCCATATAGAGAGGACAGGCCTCATGGTCAACTAGGGATGCCTATAGGCTGGATTGATGGGGTTGAAGGCATTTTAACAACCTAACCTAGTACTTTTGGTTTGAAAAATCTCAACCCAACCCAAATCAAAGTGCAACCCTACCTAATCCAACCCGTACGGGTTGGTCAGGTTGATACTTTGATATAACAAGATATTTTTCTAATCTTGAATATTTGTTTTTTCTTATCTACACATAATTTCTTTTTCATCGTCAACCATTTGGTACAAGTTATCTATACTTCTTAAATCTTAAGTATATGAAATTCAATATATATATATATATAGGTGGAGGTTCAAACGAGAACACCTCCATTTTACGAGAACGCGAGAGCACCCTTATCACATGTGATAATACACGAGAGGGGACTTGATGGTGTGTGGATGACGTGCCTTGCTATTTAGGTCGCACCAAAGATCGTTTGAGTCTATAATTTAATATCACATATGATGGTTTTGATTGATTATAGTATCACATCAAAGACACCCTTATCACATGTGATAATATATGTGATGGAGCTTAGTGGTGTAACAACGACATGGCCGGTAACCTAGATCACGCCAAAAGTCATTCGCGTCTCTAATTTAGTATCACATGTGTATTATATGTGATGGAATAATAGTATCACATGTGATTTTCTATAGTAAAATGGTGTTCTCACGTTCTCGCAAAATGAAGGTGTTCTCGTTTGAACCCTTCCCTATATATATATATATTCACATTTAATGGATATGTATACAAATGAATTATATAGAGATGAAGAATAGATTGACAATATATGTATATGAAAAAGGTACGTAATGGTGTAATTGTCTAATATATATATATATATATATATATATATTAATAAAGACTCAACAATATATTAAATTAAAAAGTGAAAGTAACTCAATATATGATATCGGGTTCGTCGGGTTGATCGGGTTCAAATAAAAGTAACCCAATATCAACCCAATACCTACGGTTTAAAAGTTTTACAACTCGATTAGACATCGGGTTGTTTCAGGTTGAGTTATTTTACGTCGGATTGGGTTGGATTGATCGGGTTGGTCGGGTTTTTAAGCGTCCCTATATCACAACTAGGTGTGTATCCGTGCGATACAACAAGTGCAAAATTTTATCGTACATCAAAATGAGTATTAATACAACAATTCTTGTTAATAAAAAAATCTAACACTATGTACTTTTACATAAAAATGCACCAACAATGACATGTATACAATGTATTATGAAGCCAACAAACTTAAAACAAACAAGAACGATGAGTAATACCAATCGACAAAACAAACAAATCTATATATTACCCCTTGGACCTTCCCAAATGAAGCCCAATTAATCCAAAGAATTAAATCATCAAATGTCCCCTATCATTCCCCACGAGCCCAAAGTAAAAAAAACACCATACCAACTAGAGGTGAACATTGGAACCGGGTATCCGTCTTTAAAACCGGAACCGTTTTAGAATTGCCGATTCCGGAAGCGGAACAGATGTGATTGGTTCCGGTTCCTTAAAATATGGAACCGTTCAGGACCGGTTCCGGTTCTTATTTTTTTGGAAACGTTACCCGCTGGATACCCGCTATCCGCTACTTTTAAATAAAACAATACTTTATATATTTATAAATAATATATAAAAACTCAATATTTCTAGTTTGTTTATGTAATAATTAGTTTTTATTGGATTAGTTTTGACTATTTGTTATATTTATTATTTTAAGTCGGTATTTTGTAGTTTATAATTATATTTTTATCGTACGCAATGTAAATTTTTTTTAAAAAAAAGTTGAAACCGGGTACCTGGTACCGGAACCGGTTCCCATCGGTTCCGGTTCTAAAATATAAGGAACAGGTGTTAGCGGTTCCGGTTCCGGATTTCCAAGAACCGCCGGTTCCGGTTCCATGGAAAATGGTCGGGTACTCGGTTCCGGTTCTAAAATATAAGGAACCGGTGTTAGCTAGAGATGGAAATTTTACCCGTCAGGGCGGGGATTCCCCGGTTTAACGGGTACCGGGGCGGGGACGGGGATATATTTTCATACCCGAAGCAAGGTCGGGGCGGGGTCGGGGATGGCATTACCCGCCCCTAATGTATCCGATTAATTTTTTATTTTTTAAAATATATGTATATAGTGTGTGTTTAAATAAATGAATATATATATATATATATATATTATGTATATATTTATCATTAAATGACAAATATATTTATTTTTCAATATTATGAATTAATATACTAATAATTTATTATAATTTTAATTTTAAAATTCGTCGATTTTTACTAAACGGGTTTCCTGAACCCATCGGGGATTTCTTCCCCCCGAACCCGTCGGGGATTAGTCGGGGCGGGGCGGGGTCGGGGACGGGGGGTTTAAACGGGGGTCGGGGTCAGGGACGGGGAATGCATTACCCGCCCAATACCCGCCCCATTTCCATCCCTAGTGTTAGCGGTTCCGGATTTCCAGGAACCGTCGGTTCCGTTTCCATGGAAAATGACCGGGTACCCGGTTATGCTCACCGCTGCCTAAAACCAACACAACTACAAGACCAATCATAATAGGCATGGGAATGGAGCAGGGACTCTAATCCCTATCTCTGATCCCCATCCCAGTCCTCACTCGGGAATATAATCATATCTCCGTCCCCACAAAGCTTTAAAGGGGCAGTTTCAACTATGGAGTCTCTTAACCACGAAGCTTACAGTGGTGGATTGTACGAGAAAGACAACCATCATCCACCACCCCAAGAATACAAAAGAGCCACAGGCTAGTGAAACCTATAGTGCTCTAGAACTTAAACATAAGCCACCACCATCTTCCGGCGATCGGGATATTGATGTCCCAGACCAAATTTTACATCCAGTAGCCAAATTTTACTCCTCAAAACATTCAAATAGGGGTTGTGATTTAGGTCTCCGCTTCTTCGATCAACGTCCCTTTGCCGCCAACCTCTGAAGCTCTTTCCTCTTCCCCCGCTCCTCCCAATCTCCATCGGCAACAACGATGACATCCTGATGAAACTCGGATAAGACCAGACAACCGAGACCCGTTTTCTCTCCGTTACCCCCCAAAATGCGTCGTCTTTTACCACCGGTACATGTGGTGTATAATATTGATCCCTATTATTATTTAATAAAAATTTAAGGAAAAAGAAAAACAAGTAACTAAAGGGACTTTGGCCTAGCGTTATTCTAGCCCTTGCCCTCCTAGTAGGTCAGGGGTTCAAACCTCACCACAGGTGAGAAGGGTGTGTGAGTTTATTTATTGCATTTTTCCTATATAAATATTATATAATTCAAACAAAAAGAAAGTAAAAAGACAAAAAAAACCTTCTTTATCCGACTTTTTTTAAAGGGTTAGACTCGGGGGGGGGGGGGTTGAAACCAAATAAAAAACATAGAGACGTAAAAATTGATTTTTGAAGATTAGGGACAAAAATCGTTATAAACATCAAACCATAGGAACGAAAATCTTAGTTTACTCTAATATTAAAATGAAGAAATATAGAAAAACACTCTTCTTTTATGGATCGTTAGTAGACATCCCCAAAAAGCGGTTCCGAGCCAAAACAGTAACACTACGAACCGGTCCTGGCCCCGTCGAAAAAAGGGGGCCGTGTTAAGCTTATACATAACTGGTTATGAGAATCGGTCTCGGTCTCGGGCTGGGCCCAAATCGGTCCCAATATTTAAAAACGATTTTTTCATATATTTTTTAAAGAATATAAAAATATTATTCTAATACAGTTTAAGATATGTAATTGGGTCTATCAAATGCAATTTAAAAGTACGTTTTAGGGAGCAATAATGGAATAATTCTATCATAGAGACAAGGGACATAATTAAATGGTGACGGTTCTAAGGGAAGGAATTAACCCACCTATTTTGACCGGGGAGAAGAGGCCATTTGTATGGAAAGTTTAACATACATATTCGAGGAACATGGGAACTAATTTTTCAACCTTTTTCGAACATTGAAGTGGTGCTAAGTTGTAAAAGCATTTGCAATCTTCAACAACTATGATAAAATAGAGAAAACAAGGACTTTAATAGCTTTTTTGCCCTAATAGCTAAGGCTGGTAATGGGTAAGGGTAAACCCATTACCCGTTATATTTCGACCCGTTTGATAAGGGTATGGATAAAGAAAGTTTTATCCACTTATCTATTACTTATTTACCTCAAATTTTAGTGGGTAGGATATGGATAAACGGGTTTTCAAGTGTAAAAAACGGGTTTTCAAGTGTAAAAAACTGGTTTCAGAAATGATTTAATATTATGTGGGACTCACATCATATGTGTTCCACAAATTGTTCATTTATGATCAAATGAGAACCACCCATCCTTAAAGGAACAAATGAACAAATTGTGGACCACATATGACGTGGGTCCCACATAATATTAAATCATTTATGATTTAATACAAAATTATATTAAATCATAAATGATTTAATATTATGTGGGACCCATATCATATGTGGTCCACAAATGTCCCTTTGTTTCTTTAAAAATGCAAAGTTCTCATTTGAACCTTCCTCTCTCTCTCTCTCTCTTTATATATATATATAGACATATATATATATATAGGGGTGGGTTCAAATGTGAACCTATCTTTTATTGTGAACTTGAGGATGCATCACAACCATCCATTTTAAATCAGATCAAAAGATCAAGGGATAAAACTCACGGTGGCATTGTTGTAAATAAGTGGAAAACTCAGGTCATGGCTTAGTCATTATTTAGCGCGTAGGGGTATAATGGTAAATACAACCTGACGATTCAAATCAGAATCACGCCATCATTATACGTACTCTGATGCCGTTTCGCTACCGCCCCCAAATTTTTTAATCATCTTCCCCAAAAGAAAATTTCGCCCTAAAACTCATCTTCTACTGAGAATCAAAGTTTATTTTAGACCTAAAACTCGTCTACTACTGAAAACTAAAATGGCTTCTAGCAGTGAAAAAACCTACGATATTCCTCTTATTCAAGTATTTGGAGAAGATAAAAGTTTTTCTGCATAAATACAAGTTTATTTTGGATAATTAGGGCTTGTAATGTAGTAGTACTGAGTATATAAATGTTCATTCATGTTCGATAGAGACTATTTTCTGGTTCAGGTATCCTAAATCTCTGTTATGACAACTTAAATCTTCATTACTTACTAAAAATGTATATTGAAACGTATTAAGAATATAAGAATGCATGTTTATGGAAAACACTGTTATATTCATTCTGAATAATAACAGGAAATATATTTTTAAAAACCTCATATTATTCAGACTGGATATACATTAAAAGACCTTTATATTCAGTCTGGATATAAGCTAATATTTGTGGTTTATATACTTGTAACTTATATTCATACCGAATATAAACATTACTGTATAATATAAAAATGTTATGTTTATATTCAGTCTGAATATAAGCTACAACAATTTGGGGTTTGTATACTTGTAGCTTATATTCATACCGAATATCAACTAATATTTGGGGTTTGTTTACTTGTAGCTTACATTCAGACCGGATATAAACATTAATGTGTAATATTACTATGTTATGTTTATATACGGTCTGCATATAAGCTATAATTTGGGGTTTGTACTGGATATATATTTGTTAAATGATTTTCGATAGTTACGGAAACAAAAGAAAAGAAAGGTATTACTAAACATCAGATTGAAGAAGAACAAACAAAAATAAGGACGTTATTCCTTGTTCATGTACTGTAAAACTCTGTAAAACAGATTAAATCTCCATCACTTACTGTATAATTGTAGTTTATATTCAATATGAATATAAGCTACAATTAGGTGTTTGTATAATTATAGCTTATATTCAGACTGAATATAAGCACTAAGAGTGTAGCAATACACTGTAGTGTTTATATTCGGACTGAATATAAACTACAATTAGGTGTTTGTATAATTGTAGCTTATATTCAGACTGAATATAAGCACTAAGAGTGTAGCAATACACTGTAGTATTTATATTCAGTCTGAATATAAGCTACAATTAGGTGTTTGTATAATTGTAACTTATATTCAAACTGAATATAAGCACTACAGTGTATTGCTACACTCTTAGTGCTTATATTAAGACTGGATATCATTGTTAATACACCTTTATATTCATAGTGAATAATAACAATATCTATAAGCAATTTAAAAACATCTATCTTAAGACAGTGTTATTATTCAGTTTGAATATAAAGGAGATTTTGTGGAAAACATGTTATATTCATAATGAATATAATAACATAACATAACCTCTGTTTAAATTTTAATTAAAATTGGAAGAAAAAGAAATACTAAAGGAGGATGTTCTTCACTAAAAAAGAAAAAGAAAACAATAGAATTAACATCAGATGCAGAACAAGAGGAAGTACAAGAAGTCATAAAAGAAGATACAGAGTGAAGATTTAAATAAATCGATAATAACAAGAACAACACAAAAAAAACCTGATTTTAGCCATCAGACAGTTAAGAACACATCAAGTAATCTGTCTGAAGAAAATTGGATTTGAGAAAATCCTTGGTTTAAAGATTGTTGTAATCCCATCAAAGTTGGCATGTTATGTAATAAACAACTTTGACACTGACAAGATGGTTATAAGAATTCCTGCTGGATAAAATAAAGGTGGATGAGGAGACTGTTAGTCAGATTTTAGGACTAAGAAATCATGGAGAAGATCTGAATGAGATGGAGGTGGATCCAAATTGGTTTAAGATGTTAAATTATTGGAAGAACCAATTTGAAAATAATACAAATATACTTCCAAGTGACGTTCTACAAAAACTGACCGAATGCAACAACGCAACATGGAAATTCAGGACAAATTTCATCATTTTGTTTGTGAATGCAATGGCAATTGCAATGAAGATGGGTATATGCAACCTAGCCATTTTACCCAAAATTGGAAAAAAATATGGATTTTGGAATAATAAATTGGTCCAAATACATCATCCATTGTACCAAGGATAGGAAGAATGGCCGGAAGAAAGTCTATGATGAAAGGGTTTATTCAGGGCCAATCACATTTTTAACGGTATGTATTTAATCAAACCTTTATAATATTCATACTGAATATAATTTGTCTTGAAGAAAAGTTTTCCTATATTCAGACTGAATATAGAAGTCATATAAAACCATATGCTGACTTATATTCAAACTGAATATATCAGAACATTTATCATTATGAAACAGTTAATATTCAGACTGAATAATATCATAACTTGTTAAAAAAGGAATACCTTTTATTCCGACTAAATAATAACATAATACCAACCTGAATAGCAATGCAAGTATTTTTATTTGATCTGAGCATCATCAGATCTGATTCTTTGATATTGTAGGTTGGCTACCATAAAAAAAACACAGTATCAAAAAAAGAAGTTGATTCTGATCAACACTAGTTGGTAATTAAAACAAGAAATCTTACCCAGGGAACATCTTTTTCATGAATCTTTTGAGATTAAAAGTTCCAGTCTCGGCTATCTCAGCCATCTTCATCACTTGTTTTTCTTGGCCTCTTTTACTATACTTTTCAAATCCATTAATTCTTAAACCCTCAACATACCTTTCTACTTTAGTCTCTTCATCAATACGATCAGTCATAAAGCGAAACCCCGCAAAAAAAATGCAAATCATACTGCTTAAAGCTGCGTTTCTTTGTTGTAGAGAAAGAACGTGTTGCCTGATACCCTGGAGCGTTTCTTGAGGGGAGAAGGCCGAAATAACCAGGTTATTCCCAATCAATTTCTTCCTTTTCTCAGTTTCTGTTGGACGAAAACGCATTATTCCACCACAATAATGCATCATTCCTCAGTAAAGACTTGTGAATTCGAATTTTCTTGTTTCTTCGCGTTTCAACGTCTTCAATAACGAATCCACCTCTGTTAGCCACGTACAAAGGGGTCGAAATTTCCATTAAATGTGGGTGGGGAACAACTCATGAAACGGAAAAGTTGATGCGAGTCCTCCGTATCTTCTTGAAATTCTAAACATCTACACCTCCATTACTTCTTGAAATTGATCTAGAGAACTTCTTGAAAATGAGAGCGGAATTGAAGATGGCGCGATTAGGGTTTTTGCAGAAAGAGGGGTAGCGTGTAAGATTGTATATATAGTACAAAATATTTTGGTATTGTTTGACAAAAATAAGGTGACTTATAAGTCACCTTATAAGGTACCTTATTTTTAGTGTAATTGTTTGGATAACCATAAGTTAACTTATAAGGTACCTTATTGAAAAGTTAATAAAAATAAGGTTTTGATAAGCTACTTCTTTTGCTAAGATTAATTTTTTGATCTTGAATTTTCTTATTGATGGTGTTCTTTAATCTTTATTGTACATACAACCAAGTATTAGATGAAATATTTACTTGCAAAAGGTTGCCTCTCACCTAAAAGAGTAAATACTAAAGTTCACAGGTGTGTATTAATTTTGTTTTGAACAAATTTTGATTTAGATTAATCTGTAATTTCTTTATAGCTATAATACTTTGGGTTCTGTAAATTTATATTTATTTTTGTGTTCATATTTGTAGGTTATTTAATTTCTATGAATTTTAATATAGTTAAAAGTAAATGCTTAAATTGAATACTCTTAGAGGGATAATCATGGAAGACTTATTGCTGAGATATATGGTATTTGGCTATTACAGAAAAACAATCTTATTGAGTTCCTTACATGCATAAATGCTTTTTGCCAATATTGTTCTAGTTTAGGATTTATTTTTTTAGTTCAAAACTTCTCTACAAATCACTGTTGATGGAGGTTGTAAACTTCATAAAGTCTAAACAAGAAAAATGTAACACCCCGCCTTACCACGACACAATATTGTCCGTTTTGGTCTAAGCCGCACGGATTTGTTTCTGGCGCCCTGGCGAGTACTTCCCAAGGGGTTACCCATCCTGGTACTACTCCCACCCAAGCACGCTTAACCACAGAGTTCCAAGAACCTGCCTAGCGTGTGGCCCCAAAACGCGTTGTGTTTAGGAAGGCCAAGGTTTACTTATGAACCCAGCATCACCCTGTCCACGGCCGATATGGGATCTGCCTAAGGTGTTACAATAACCGACATGGGATCTGCCTAATTTCCTAAGTTATTTAAACTTAACATTGTAACACCCTGAATTTCGTCTTAGTTGAACGTTAATTTCAGAGTTTGAGCAGTAGTGCCTTATGAGAGTGACATCTGTCACAATAGCACCGATGGTACTTAGAGGATGGTCGTCTCGACTATTGTGCCATGCGGTTATGATATCCGTCACAATAGCACCGATGGTACCAAGTAGTTGGTGGTCCCAACAATTGTGCCATGCTATAGTGACAATGGCACAATGCATCAACCGTGTCATCTTTGTATTCCACTCTTAGAATCAACGAGTTAAGTATCTTTGAAGTTAATTATTTTGGGTATCATCCACAAGGCGAGTAGCGGGATCAAAACGGACGAAAAGTGGGAAAAACACCTCAAAACGGCCCCCGGCTATAGTGCCAGGCGATACTGACAGGGCACCATCGCATGACAGCATCGCCCCAAATGTACCGAGACTTAGGAGATGAATCAGATTGGTTTTTGGGAACGGGCTAGTGTGCCGGCGAGTGTGACAGGGCACACTCGCATGTCACACTCGCATGCGGCCTCCAGTGGTTAAAAATCGGGATTTCTTCATGGCCATAACTTCTTCATCACAGCTCCGATTTGGGCGATTCAAAGTGCTACGGTTTCGTCTTTGGAAGCTCTTCAACATGGAAACAATTATATCTAGAGGTTAATTGATGATTTGGGAGCTCATAGGGTGGAAGGTAAGATCACCTCTGCGAAATCTTGAATCTAGGGTTTGGATTTTGCATCAACAACTCTCATTCTCTCTTGGGTTTGTGTTGTGTATGTTTTGGAAGTTATGTAGGTGCTCTTGAAGGGATTTAATCATGGATCTAGAGGTTTAGCTTGAGGATCTAAAGTCTCCACCGAATGGAGCTCGATATTGGGGTAAAACCTAGATTTAGCCTAAATCTAGCAAGGTGAGTTCAAGATACTTTGTGAAAACTTTGTACATGCCAAAAATGTCCAATTTAGAGTATTAACATGTTTTACTTGTTATTTATCAAATATGTGAGTATTTGGGTAAGGTTGCATATTTGGTATAAAAAGGATTTATAAATCATGAAAGAGGCTTATGCTTGGGTTTTAGACATTTTGGCAAATAAAGTATAAGTGTTGGTTGTTTGGGTTCAATGTCTTTAAATGAAAACCATTTGGTTGTATTTACATCTGTAAAGTATTGGCATTTATAAATCATTGAAAAATACAGGTTATTGCATTATGGGTCATTTTGTAAATGTATGAGTGTGAGTTCAAATCTAAACTTATAAACTCAAATACTTGTTGTAAATGTAGTATTTTACTGATTCCTAAACTTAATTTCAAGTAGTTGTGTATTTGGGTAAGTTTGGAGGTTTTGGATCAAAATGAGGTTTTTGAGTATTTTGTTGTAGATGATGAGTAAAGCATCATTAATGGTTTAAAATACTTGGAAAGGTTATAAAATCTTTGGTTTTGAAACTCAAAATGATTTGACCTAGTTTTTGGTAAAACTTGGATTTGAAAGGAAATGGTTTATTGAAAGGGGTTTTCAAGGTTGGAAAACTAGTAATACGTCTCGTTGATGTATTCGGTAGTAGGACTAGTATGTAATGGATCCATAGGCATATAGTTGGTTTAAAAGCGGTATTGTTGTCCCTTTTTGGTTGCATAGCAGTCTAGTAGGGCCTGGTACCGTTGGGTATTATGCCGGATCATTACCGGATGCCATTGACTCTATGTATGCGCTAGTAGGGGTCTAGTAGGGCCGTGTACTAAGGTGCATAATCGGTTGTTGCCGTTGCCATTGACTCTTATAGTTGCTCAACATCGAGTAGTGACCTACTTTTGTATCCGTCACCAAATATGGTATGATCGGGAATCCCCCTTGAACTTCGGATATTTCTATCCCTTTTAAAGGTCCGCGTGAGTTAACGTTTTATAAAACATGGTTAAAGGTATGTTTTCTATCTCCACGTTTATAAACTTAATCATGGTGGTGTAAGTATCGGAATTGGTATTACGTTAAAAGAATATTTCTATTTAAAGCTTTCTCTTCTAATGTCATTTTGGTCTAAAGCTTTTATTATGTGACTATTGAATTTGGAGAAAGACGTTGCTTTTATAATAAGGTTATTTCCTTTGAGAATTATATTTTATCAAGCAAATCTTTTGGTTTCAAATCAATCATAAATATGTTAAAAACTCTTGAGCTCACTAGGCGTTAAGCCTAACCCTTTTTCTTTGTCGGTATGCGCATCAGGTTATCGTGGGGGTTGGTACTAGCGACACATGTGGACTTGAGTGCTAGGAAGTGGCGCGATAAAGACTCTTGGTGACGTTTTTCGCATTCGGAGATAGCGACTCTTATTGGTTTAGTAACACCCAACCGTAAGTAGGTCTTGTATAGGACTTGATTTGTTTGCTGTATAGATTTATTACTAATTGTGGTTTGAGGAAAGTTATTTATTGATGTAATATTAGAAATTTTAAATTAGTCACTCTTTCCAGATTTGAGTGTGTTACAAGTTGGTATCAGAGCATAAGTTTGAGAGATTTAGGTATTGATTTTAGATGCCTAGACTCAAACTAGCGTATTGAGTAAGTGATGGATGTGAGATTTCACAATTAGACACTTTAAGATGGGATGTTTGGAGGTTAATAGATGCACTAGAATTAAGAATCATGATGATGGTAACAAGGATCTACATGTGAGGTAAATTTGTATTATTATCCGGCCGGTGATAATATGAATTTACAGTTACGTGTGAGTGCTTGAGTCGCATTGTCGTGTTGACCGATGGGGTAGTGAATGAATTCTCGTTAGATAGCCGTGAAAGAACTGGTGTTTATAGCAATGTCATTTTGGATGACAACTAAGTATGAGAAATATGTTAAGATGATCGTTTTGGGGTCGGAGTTAATGGTTAATGATGAACCATAGGCTTGTTGAATCATCCTTATTCCGAGAAGAAATTGTATATCGATGAATTTAGTTGTGGATGATGGTCTTAAGATATGAAGCTTTCTAAGGTCGGTCTTGTGGTGGACTTGGCGGGCGTGGTTTAAGACTTTGGGTCCCAACCGGATGCATGCACGACATTTGTTTTAGAAATTAATTACAAAATTATTTCGGATTTGTCAAAGGGGTAATCATTCTGAAAAATGTTTTGGGCACACTCAAGAGTGTAGCCATGTCTTGGGATTTGTTAAATCGTTTTAGTTACATGAAAATTTCACTAAGATTTTAATCCGTGCTATTTTGCTAGAATTGCAAATTTTGAAATTATATCTCAAGAGAGTTTAAATTTGAAACTAACCTAAATTGTTTCGTTGTTTCCAAGAAACATACACATATCGTTTTTACGAGTTTTGAGAAATTATTTGGTGTACGTGGATTTTGGGTCAAGATTGAAATGCATGAACTATCGTACCTCCTACGGTCGTTTACGAGTTTCAGTTGAATTTTGGGTGCGTGCTATTCATGAGTCAATTTTGAGATTTTGGAATTTTTGGATTCATTTTAGTGTCGATTTTGGGGTATGTGAGTTTGTTGAAAGTTTTATTTCGCGTCATCTATGTTGGGTATAAGTATTTTGAAGTCGTCTAAACTATAAAGTTCTCATCGGTATTATTTTAACTTTATGGGAACCTTTTGTTGCATAGAGTTTGCATACATTCTAATTGTAGCACTCTATTTTAGTACATGAATTTCTCTTACATACATGATTTCAATAAATGTGTGTCAAAATTTCATTTGTTGTATTCCCATTATTGTTGTCATTAGTTTAAGTGATGATTACATAACTATTAAAATGGTTTTTTTTACGTAATGAGGTTTGGTCACTTTTTGCTGCTACCTGATCTTGGTAAAATAGTGAGGCGTGTGTAAAATTGATTATAAAGATTTTATGTTTGTTAAATTTTTGATAAATAAACTTGGCATATTTGCATAGTCATATACTGGTAGAACCTTGAACTCATTAGGAAACCTTGGTTGTAAACATCATATTGTGGTGAGTATTACGAATGTGGGACGATGAGTCGCCGTGAATTTAAGTAACGATTGCATGACTAGTAAATGGTTTTGAATCATGGGGATTCAGTTTGAACGACCGGCGTATGTGGGAACTTCTAGAGGTATTAGACTTTGGGTCATTCTGAGTTATTTTACGCGATGGTCTTCTTGTTTCACCAACCTTCAGGTCGAAGTTTATGGGATTGATTGCTTCAAGGAGTTGTTTGGTTGGTGTTGGTGTTTGTGCCATAAGGACGTTTCATATTGGTGAGTTTTAGTGAATGGCGACAATTTGTTGGGTTGTCCATTAGGAAGTATAGTTTTGATATTTCAGCGCGATGGGAAAGAACCACGGGATCAAGTACTAGAGTGTGGTAATTATGGGATTCGACTTCTCATATTAAGTGTCAACTTTGAGAGGACATCGTCGGCCGATGCATATTTGTGGTACCGACCTTTACAAACTTAGGTGTCAACTTCTGGTTTTCTTAATGGTCAAGAATCATTGTTGACGCTTTCCGCATTCGGAGATAGCGACTCTTATTAGTTTAGTAACACCCAACCGTAAGTAGGTCTTGTATAGGACTTGATTTGTTTGCTGTAGAGATTTATTACTAATTGTGGTTTGAGGAAAGTTATTTATTGATGTAATATTAGAAATTTTAAATTAGTCGCTCTTTCCAGATTTGAGGGTGTTACAAAAAAAGACCAAATCACTAAGGTGGCGTTTGTTTTTTAAGAGGTGCTAAGTCTGAAGTCTGATTTCAGTTCTGAAATGGTTATGAAACATCTAAACGAATCAGACATAAGTGGTGATTAAGAACTCAAAATGAAAAAAACAAACAAGGCCTAAGCCTTTCACATCTTTTGATTCCCAACGAGTAAGGTTTCAACTTCTTTTTGTTTTTAAGAGGTGCTGAAGTCTGAAGTTTTATTTCAGTTATGAAATGGTTATGAAACGACTAAAAGAAAGAATCAAACATAAGTGGTGATTAAGAGCTTAAAATGAAAAAACAAACAAGGGCTTTAGTTACTCATCTAGGACACTACTAGAAAATTGAGTATATTCAACGGAAATTAATTTTCAACGGAAAATGTCGTTGAAATTTTTATACGGATTTTAGAGGATTATTGACAGAACATAAATTTTCTATGAATTTTCAACGAATTTCTGTTGAAAATCTCTCACAAACATATATGCATTTTCAACCAAAAATTTTTCCACGGAATGTCTCGTCAAAAAGTTTTTGGTTGAAAATGCATTTTGTGAGAGATTTTTAACGGAAATTCGTTGAAAATTCGTAGAAAATTTATGTTTTGTCAATAGTCTCTCTAAAATTCGTAGAAAATTTTCAACGACATTTTCCGTTGAAAATACTTAATTTTTTAGTAGTGGGATTCACTTTTATTTTACATATTAAACTAGTAAATTAAAATAATCTGGTAAATATTGTGTGATGGTCCTTTTATATATAGATTTTTTTGCTTGTGTTTGGGGTTGATCAATTGTGCCATATATACACTATGGTTATTATGTCTTTCACAGAATTATGTTAGTTGTTTAAATATCGTCATGGTAAGCATGCTTATGAATGTGTCATGTTCATAGTATTGTAGAAAATGGTTGGATCAGAATTCTTGTCATTTACCACTGATCATGTCCAAACATCAACTTCAAACTTGAACCTGAACCCAGATACGGATCCAATTTTTTTTATACGGTGACACCATACAAAATAGACAAAATAATTATAAAAAATACGTTTTTTATTAACATGTCTTTACGTTTTTACTAGGGGTGGCAGAAAATGACCCAACCCGCCAACCCAACCCGAACAACCCGTTAGTGGCAGGTTGGGTTGAGATTTTCAACCCGTTTAACTTAAATGGGTCAACCCACCTAACCCATTTAATAAATGGGCTGGGGTGGGTTGAAAATTTCGACATATTTTCAACGTGTTATCAATCCATTTATAACATGTTTGGAACCCATTTGTAATTTGTTTTCAACCCATGAATAACCTGATTTTCACCCATTAATATATTTTATTTTATTTTTAATAATTAATAATAAGTTAATAGATTTAGAATATGAATTTTAATGTTATAGTGAAACCTAAAAGGAAAAACCCTAGTTTTCATTGGAACGCCTCCAACCAAAAAGGAAAACCTAATAGATTCAGATACCGCGAAACTATGGGTTACTATTTACATTGTCGGTTTCTACACATTATGAATCTAGGGTTTACTATTTACATTATGAATCTATGGACTATGGTTGACTATTTACATTATGAGGCAGTAAAAGTGGAAGTCGAGTTACTTGTTGTTGTATTTAATTAAAACTTTGAACTGGTTGGTGGTTGGTGGTTATGTGGTTGGTGTTTTATTAGAACTTTGAACAATTTATTTGCATTTGTAATTGTGTTTTATTGGAACTTTGAGGTTGTGTTTTGTTAGAACTTTGAGGTTGTGTTTTGTTAAAACTTTGATTTGTATGTGTGGTTGTGGACTTGTTGTTTTATTTTATTAATTTAAAATTAAATAGGTTGAGTCAACCCAGGTTGAACCCATTTATTTAACAGGTTGGGTTGACATTTTCGTAAAAAAGTCAACCCAGGTTGAACCCATTTAAGTAGCAGGTTGGGTTGCGTTGAAAATCTCAACCCATTTAATTAAATGGATTGGATTAGGTTGAGATTTTCGATCTATTTAATAAATGGGTTGAACATGAACCCAACCCAACCCAACCCATTGCCACCCCTGGTTTTTACTAATAATGAATATCTTTCGATGTGTTTTTAACCTAATTCTAGCGTTTCGGGGGAATTTTTAAAGTTTTTTACTTGATTTCGATGACTTTGTTTGTTTTTATTTTTGTTGATTTCAAGAGTTTTTTTGGATTTTAAACCTTTTTATTGATTTCGAGGGGATTTTTTTCCCAAGAGTATTTTTCGGTTTTAAGTATTTGATTTTGACGGTCTTTAATAACTAAGAGTAAATTAAAAATACTTTTGGGAAAACTAATCTATATTTATACTATATTATAAAGCATTTGACAAAAACTCTTAAAAACATATTATTATGCAGTTAGTACAATTGATTAAAGCATAATTACTTAAAATTCAAAAATGGTATTATTTTGGTTATTTTGGTTAATTTCCTTATTAAACCTATATTATATTTTAAAAAAGATCTGAAATAAAGAAAGTTTAAAAAAAATAAAATCTATTTTTTCAAAACTAATAAAATCATATTATAAAATTGATAAAGACAATAAATAAAATACAACATTGAAATTAAAATGGATCTCGCTGCATTGCGCGAGTACCCTTCTAGTGATTAAATATGAAACTAATAGAGTGTTTATTAGATGTTATTTAAGTACGAAATTAAAAGAGTATTTAGTATGTTATTAAATGTTATATAGAGTTGTTACCCAAAAATTTTAATTATTAGTCTCAAACTAGAATCAAATCTGGAACCATCTCTACAAGAAGTTTTAATTCAATTGGAAAAAGCCACTACACCAGCTGCCCTATTTATGTTATAAGTTCGGTTTTAAATTATTTAATAGCACCCTTAAAACGATACGGTTTCACCGCTAATAAATCCAAAAAATTTACCCTTCGATTTGTTTCGCAACATAGTAACTACACTCTCAACCATCTTGTTGTTGATTGCACTACAATGTAAAAAAGGTAGTGATTAGACAACTTAAAGTATATAAATTATACCTTGTTTAATCTCCATGTAATCGGAGTGCTGTTGGCATATATAATTATACCTTGTTTAATCTCCA
Organism: Silybum marianum; assembly: GCA_036898165.1. Taxonomy (NCBI): domain Eukaryota; kingdom Viridiplantae; phylum Streptophyta; class Magnoliopsida; order Asterales; family Asteraceae; genus Silybum; species Silybum marianum. Next base: position 3,894,343 of record CM072531.1, read on the forward strand.
TGTATCGGAGTGTTGGCCCTAAATGAAAAATAACAAAAACATTTGTGTTAGAAGTCGATTAAATATATAAATAAACATCACTTGTTTACTAAAGTGATACAAAAAATACGTGTCCGTTAGGTCTTTGATCTTCTAAGTTTCAGTTCTCTTTCCGCTTGTCATCATTGAAAGACAATTATTGTATGTTTTCTGATGCATCTAAATATGACAAATGACCAGAGAATGGAATGGCGCATAAATCATGATCCACCGTTTCACCTACTTTAAGAGAATTGCCACTCTACATAAGGCATCTGTTCCATTGCAGAGAAGAACTAGAACTGTTAATAAACTGGTTGCATCAGAAGCAACATTAAATACAATTAATCACTACTAAAATGAAAGACTTTCACCTACGGACATTTCCCTGAGAAATCCGTCGCTAAAAGATGATCCGTCACAAAACTGTCATAAAAGTTGGTGTCTAATTAAATTGTTGGTGGATAAATCAAATCAATTATGTCTCGTAAGACATAAATCAAAAGTCTAATTAAATTAGATATTTATGACAAAAATCTTACATACCCCACCAAATGCTTTGGATGTTGGGAACAATTGCATAGTTACTTAAAGTTAACAACATTAACTCTAAATCAGAGTTATGTCTCGTAAGACAGCCTAAAACACCCTTGTAGCGATGTCTCATCTCATTGTGTTTTCTGCCTATTCTTTGTCATGCTTAGATTTATTACCTCTATGTTTTTCCCTTAGGATTCTTTGTGATATATCTATTAGATAATACAGATTGAAAAGATTGTAAATTTGTGTTGTTTTGGAACACAATGAGATAAGGAATCACTACAAGGGTGTTTTATGAGACATAACATAACACTAAGTTATACCCAGGCCCGTTCTTGATATTTTATAGGCACTGGTGAGATGTAAAAATGGGTCATCCATAACTATGAAAAAATTCAATATATTGTTTTTTTAGAAGGGTGTCTTAGCCTATGTCCGAAGGGTGTCTTAGAGGAAGCAGGGGAGTTCTCCGTGGCGTCTGTCCAGAAATACATTGATTCCAAAATACTGGAAATTGATTAAAATCCAACTAGGTGGAACAAGCTAGTGCCTATTAAGGTAAAAGTTCTAATGTGGAGAATGGGACTAAATAAACTCCCCAGCAGATAACCTGGATGGATAGAAGGGGAATCGACTTGCATTCTATTCTCTGTCTAATTTGTCAAGAGAAATTTGAATTCGTGGATCGTTTGTTCTAATTTGAATGTCAGTTGGCTCGGGAGATTTGGAGAAATGTAGGGCAATGGTGGAACATAGACGTCCATGGTCTATACAATGTCTCGAGCTGGAAAGTTTGGATGGAGTTACTAAATCTGAAGAAAAGGGAGGTATAATGCCTAGAAGCGGTCATATACACAATGTTATGGTTAATATGGAATTTTCGTAATGGAATGCTTTTTGGAGCTATGAAACCTAAAAAGAAGGTGTTGTGGGATAATATCGTAACGCACTCGTTCCTGTGGTGCAAAACAGGAGTGGGAAATGGAATATAAATTGGGTTATATGGTTGCAAAACCCCTTATTAGCTATTTATGTAATGTTACTATTTCTAACACCTTTCTAGTTTTATATAAGAGTAAATTATGTTTTTTGTCCCTATGGTTTGTTCAAAATTGCAATTTTCGTCCCTGTGGTTTAGAAATTGTTGTTTTCGTCCCGATGGTTTGTAATCTTTCCTATTTTTGTTCTTATGATTTACAATTTATTGTTGTTTCAGTCTTTGTGGTTTAATTTTTTTACTGTTTTAGTCCTTCGTACTTTCATTAAGAATTAGTCAAGAGACGAAAGTAGCAATAAATCACAAACCATTTGGACGAAAATCAAAATTATTAACAATTCATATGGACGAAAGTCGTCTTTAAATATAATTTTGTTAAGAAATAAAGTTATAAAATGAAAAAAAAAATTGATTAGCAATATCGTTTATGAAAATTGTTACTTATTAATATAAAAATAAAAGAGTATGTGTTACAATAATTAATCATAACGTTTATTTAAATATATTATATTCAATTATCATAAGTATTGTATTTATATATATTGATTGCGATAAGAGTTTTTTACATGTAAACTAAAAAATATTATTATATTGACATGATTAATCGTTATCTTCATTTTATTTATTTATATTCGTTATAATCAGTTTGTTATTATGTAAATAAAAATATACATATTATTGTATTAAGGAGTAAAGTTCCCTTTTGGTCCATGTGTGATGTCCATTTCAACGGTTTTCGTCTCTAAAGTTCATTTTCTCAATTTTAACCCTCACGTTTGACACTTTCCCTCAATTCCAGTCCCTCCGTCAAATGGACGTTAAAATTTTCTGTTAAGTCCAATTTAGAGAGGGGTATTTTAGTCATTTTACTTGTTTTCTTAATTTTCTCATTTTTACAAAAAAATCAAACCTCAGGGACCTGTTATGTAATTAGCTATAATATTATATTATTATATATGTATACACACACATACATACGCAGGGACCAAATGGTAGCTTCACACCTCCTTCCTCACCACCACCACCGTCACCGCCACCGTCGCCACCTCCACCACCACCTCTGCCGCCACCGCCACCACCACCACCACCTCCGCCACCACCACCACCACCACCACCTCCGCTACCACCACCACCATCACCACCACCACAACCACCGCCGCCACCACCACCACCACCACCAACACCATCAGTCGAACCAGCAATCATGGGTGTCAAGGTTTGCAGCACAATCACAACCTAATTTGTCTTCTGGTTCACCATCGGTTTTGCCATATCCAGAGAAAAATGGTGGGGTGGACCAGGAAACTTCAAGCTTAGATGCACAGAATCATTCTTTATTTGGTGGAACAAATATCGATTCATCTGCGCTTCTAATTCCGGCCACTGTGTCAAACATTGGTCCACCCCTGCATATGTAAGTGTGTGTGTGTATATATATATATGTTATAGCTAATTACATAATAGGTCCCTGAGGTTTGATTTTTTTGTAAAAATGAGTAAATTAAGAAAACAAGTAAAATGACTAAAATACCCCTCTCTAAATTGGACTTAACAGAAAATTTAAACGTCCATTTGACGGAGGGACTGAAATTGGGGGAAAGTGTCAAACGTGAGGGTTAAAATTGAGAAAATGAACTTTAGGAACGAAAACCATTGAAATGGACATCACACAGGGACCAAAAGTGAACTTTACTCTTGTATTAAGTATCACGTAAATAAATTTTTACATATTGAGAGCAATTTCATTTACATAATGAGTTTTTAAACTTATTGATTAGCTATATCTCTTTTTTAGCTATTTATGTAATGTTACTATTTCTAGCACCTTTCTAGTTTTATATTAAGAGTAAATTATGTTTTTTGTCCCTATGGTTTGTTAAAAATTGCAATTTTCGTCCCTGTGGTTTAGAAATTGTTGTTTTCGTCCCTATGGTTTGTAATCTTTCTTATTTTTGTTCTTATGATTTACAATTTATTGTTGTTTCAGTCCTTGTGGTTTAATTTTTTTACTGTTTTAGTCCTTCGAACTTTCATTAAGAATTAGTCAAGAGACGAAAGTAGCAATAAATCACAAACCATTTGGACGAAAATCAAAATTATTAACAATTCATATGGACGAAAGTCGTCTTTAAATATAATTTTGTTAAGAAATAAAGTTATAAAATGAAAAAAAAATTGATTAGCAATATCGTTTATGAAAATTGTTACTTATTAATATAAAAATAAAAGAGTATGTGTTACAATAATTAATCATAACGTTTATTTAAATATATTATATTCAATTATCATAAGTATTGTATTTATATATATTGATTGCGATAAGTGTTTTTTACATGTAAACTAAAAAATATTATTATATTGACATGATTAATCGTTATCTTCATTTTATTTATTTATATTCGTTATAATCAGTTTATTATTATGTAAATAAAAATATACATATTATTGTATTAAGGAGTAAAGTTCACTTTTGGTCCCTGCGTGATGTATATTTCAACGGTTTTCGTCTCTAAAGTTCATTTTCTCAATTTTAACCCTCACGTTTGACACTTTCCCTCAATTTCAGTCCCTCTGTCAAGTGGACGTTAAAATTTTCTGTTAAGTCCAATTTAGAGAGGGTATTTTAGTCATTTTACTTGTTTTCTTAATTTTCTCATTTTTACAAAAAAAATCAAACCTCAGAGACCTGTTATGTAATTAGCTATAATATTATATTATTATATATATACACACACACATACATACGTAGGGACCAAATGGTAGCTTCACACCTCCTTCCTCACCACCACCACTACCGCCACCGCCACCACCACCGCCACCGCCACCTCCACCGCCACCTCTGCCACCACCGCCACCGCCACCGCCACAACTACCACCGCCACCACCACCACCACCACTTCCGCCACCACCACCACCACCTCCGCCACCACCCCCACCACCTCCGCCACCACCACCACCACCACCACCTCCGTCACCACCACCACCACCTCCGCCACCACCACCACCATCACCACCACCACAACCACCGCCGCCACCCCCACCACCACCACCAACACCATCAGTCGAACCAGCAATCATGGGTGTCAAGGTTTGCAGCACAATCATAACCCAATTTGTCTTCTGGTTCACCATCGGTTTTGCCATATCCAGAAAAAAAATGGTGGAGTGGAACAGGAAACTTCAAGCTTAGATGCACAGAATCATTCTTTATTTGGTGAAACAAATATCGATTCATCTGGGCTTCTAATTCCGGCCACTGTGTCAAACATTGGTCCACCCCTGCATATGTAAGTGTGTGTGTGTATATATATATATATATGTTATAGCTAATTACATAATAGGTCCCTGAGGTTTGATTTTTTTGTAAAAATGAGAAAATTAAGAAAACAAGTAAAATGACTAAAATACCCCTCTCTAAATTGGACTTAACAGAAAATTTTAACGTCCATTTGATGGAGGGACTGAAATTGGAGGAAAGTGTCAAACGTGAGGGTTAAAATTGAGAAAATGAACTTTCGGGACGAAAACCGTTGAAATGGACATCACACAGGGACTAAAAGTGGAATTTACTCTTGTATTAAGTATCACGTAAATAAATTTTTACATATTGAGAGCAATTTCATTTACATAATGAGTTTTTAAACTTATTGATTAGCTATATCTCTTTTTTATGTAAATAAAAAATTTAATGTCCAGTAAAATAATAGAAAGAACATTGTTGGTGGTTCATCCTTTAATATATACATATTCACTATGATGTCTCATTTTTCTAACAACTAAACTTTTTATTTTCTCTCATTCCCTCCAAATTATAGAGAGAACCAAAGTCATGAAATTGAATGATTATATTTGCAAATATAAACATGATACACAATAACTAAGAAAAACAACATCAAATACCATTTCTTTTCTTGCAAAGGTCTTTGGATTCGACTTTGTAATTTGGGTCCATTTAGATTTCCCACAAATGCTCAATTTAATCATAATTCTACAAATTCAATAATCAAATTATAACTCCATAATAGAAAACAATTTCATATCTAAAAAGCTCAGATAAGTAATTCAACATTGATAAAAAAATGTATCTATAAACTTCCACAAAGAGTGGTATCTATTGTTGAAATCTTTCATTTTATACTCTAAATTACGTATGTCTAAAAAGCTCAAATAAGTAATTCAATATTGATAAAAAAAATGTAGTCATAAACTTCCACAAATAGTGGTCTCTATTGTTGAAATTATTTCATTTTATACTCTAAGTTACATGAACAAAATATAACATTGTGGCATTGACGTGTACTCCTTTATCTACATTTAATCAATGACATTTAAGTAATACATAACAAAAAGATTACATGAACTTCTTGGCCCCATTAAAAAATCTTACCTTGCTTGAAGAAGATAATTGTTACGTATTCGGGATGTTAGTGATTGAAGGCATTCTTCTTCTTAATTGGGAATTCTTTGATATGCCACTCTTGAAAGCACATCTTCCATGTCTATTCCTCAAGTGTCTTTTGCCTTTTATACATCCATACAAAGTGAATTCCAAGGATTTCAATAAAGAGAAAACTAAAAAAGATTTAGTGGGATGAGCAAATGAATAGTCATAGGTTAAACACATGAATGAGAAATTACAAAAAAAAACCAAAAAAACCAAGCCTAATAATAAATACGCATATTTCATTTAAAGGTAAATAAGTCATTTATATATTAAACATTTTAGAAAATCAACATTTTGAGAAAATTTATAGCCACAATTCCGACTTCACCATGATGCCACGTCATACTTGGAAGTTCTTCCTTTAATATATATATATATATATAGATTTTCGTCGTTCAAAAAAAATCCTGACAAATTGTGACCGTAAAAGATCAGTCATAATAAATTTAATGACCACAATTGAATTCATGAAATACAAATAATTCATATAAACCGTTTTTCTAAGTATTCATATACACAAATCAATCAATAATTAGTTCTAAATTAATATTAAGTACCACATCATTTACATATCATCGTAATCTATTCAACCGTCAAACATATTTTATGATATACCTTTTAATTTATAGATTTACATCATTTAGGGTTACAGTGTTGACTATTCAGAGTAACATTTTATAGACATCAGTGTAAACCAGTTAGGTTTCCATATCACCTCATGTTAATGTTTTCATCATAGTTTTAAACTTTTAGGTTTAAAACAAACTTTTTTATGAACCATCAATCTTAGAATCAAAAACAAATTTTTGTTATGGTTTTAGATCTATTCCTTGTTTTAGAGATACAATTGTACTTAAAATTCATTTACTAAATATTAATTAATAAGAAATCAATAATATATGAATAAACAAAAGTAGCTTTAAAATCCTAAATACATATATAAGTTGGATTATCTCATATGCTTGGTAATTTTTTTAAATGTACAAGTTTTTTTAGTTAATAACAATAAATCTCTATATTCTAATACAAAAATAGAATTCATATGGATAGAAAAATCAAAAGAGTATGTGAGAGATAAATGATAAAAAATATTAAAAATATCAAAAATGTTTCCTAGACAAAATAGTTTTAGATGTTAGTAGTAGATAAGAAGTTTAAAAAACAATAAACAATACTACAAAATGAAGAACTTATTAACTTTTTACATATTTTCTTGTCAATATAATTAATTAATACATGTTTGTGTCTTCAATACAATACTAATTAAATTCTTGTTGGATCATTTTAGATGCAAAAAAAATGTGTTCATATTTTATTTACTAACTTTTTTGAACTACTACCATATAGTATATACAGGGAAAAATTAAGCCCCTATTTCCGGTGGATCCTAGATGTACGTCCGGCCGTCCTCCCTCAAGAACAGCCCTGATTTTGGACACTTATTGTGGACAAATAAATAAATTTCGATTGAAATATTTCTAAAAGGTTATAATATTCTTTTTAAAATAACCCAAAATAAATTACATTTTGTTTGTAGGGTTATTATAAATAATTTTTAAATGAAAATAATAATTTTGAACAAAGATTTGTTTGAATAATCAATCAATCATCACGTACTAAATAGTTTTTCCGCACAAACATCAAATCCAAAATCTTGTCCCCATATAACTACAAAATGTTGAAAAACTAACCCATTAACCAACAAAAGATAGCCATCGCACAAACTATTTTAATAAAGATGTAATTTATAAAAAAACGTAAATGTTTATATAAGAGTTAAATCAAACGAGAACTATAAAAATTATAAATTTATTATAACACAATTTAAAAATATTTTTTATATATCTTTTTATCAAACGTTAAAATTTAAGATATTATTTCCAAATGTAAAATTTATAATCTGATAGTTTTACACGTATTTGTATAACATGTGAAAGATCTTATTATGCATTTCTCGTTTCATATGTAGAAAAAAAGTTTCACATGTAATGTTTATATATGCAAATGCAAACTCAGATTTGGTTGTGAATGTGATGATAAATGAGAGTGCGACACGTGTCATATTAAGACTGAATAATGAAGAAAATATTCATACTGAATGTAGTATTATTCCATCTGAATAATACTACATTCAGACTAAATAATACGACATTCGTCTGAATATTTTCTTTCATTATTCAATTTGAATATCACACGCATCGCGCTCTCATTTGTCCTCACGTCCACAAGCAAATTTGAGTTCTCATTTGAACCCGCACGCTGATATACATACATATATATATATATATATATATATATAACGTGAGACCAGTATATTTTCGTGAGATCGTTAGACCACCTTTTTACTCTTGAAACTTCACAGCAAAAACACTGTGAAGGTAAAAAAAATCTGATGGGTTCACGTGAGACCACCCTGTTTCCGTGAGATCCGTCGGAGACCCGTGAGACCACATTTTTGCTCTTGAAACTTCACAGCAAAAACACTATGAAGGTAAAAAAGATCTGAACCTTCATAGCAAAAACACTATGTAGGTTACCTTCATAGCAAAAACACTGTAAAGATTCATATTTTTTTTTACCTTCATAGTGTTTTTGTTGTGAAGTTTCAAGTGTAAAAAGGTTGTCTCACATGTCTCACGAAAACAGGTTGGTCTCACGTGATCTCAAGTCTATATATATATATATATGATGAAAGAAAATATTCAGACAAATGTAGTATTATTCAGACTGAATAATTCTACATTCAGTCTGAATGTACTACATTCAGTCTGAATAATTTCCTTCAGTATTCAGTCTGAATATGACACGCGTCGCGCTCTTATTTGTCCTCACGTTCACAACAAAATTTGACTTCACATTTGAACTTCTCTCTCTCTCTCTCTATATATATATATATATATAGGGAGGATCATACGAGAACCACCTCTCTTTAGATAAAAAAAAGGAACAATTTATGGACCACATATGATGTGGGACTCGCATAATATTAAATCATTTCTGATTTAATATTAAATCAAAAATGATTTAATATTATATGGGACCCACATCATATATGGTCCACAAGTGTCCATTTGTTCTTTTAAAAATCAAAAGTTCTCATTTGAACATTCTCCTCTCTCTCTCTCTATATATATATATATAGGTTCAAATGAAAACTTTGTAAATTTAATGGAACAAAGGGACTCATTTGGACCACATATGATGTGGGTCCAACCAATAAAAATTCATATCTGGTTTTCAATGGTGGGCTCCATTGAATCAGATATGATTTTTTATTGGTGGGACCCGCATCGTATGTAGTCCCAAATAAGTCTCTTTGTTCTTTTAAATTGGGGGTGTTCTCATTTGAACTCTCCCCTATATATATATATATATATATGTAGGGGAGGGATCATATGAGAACCACACATCTTTAAAGGAACAATTTGTGGACCACATATGATGTGGGTCCCACATAATATTAAACCATTTCCGATTTAATATTAAATCAAAAATTATTTAATATTATGTGGGACCCACATCATATGTGGTCCACAAGTTCTCATTTGAACCTTCCTCTCTCTCTCTATATATATATATAGAGAGAGAGAGAGAGACAACTTCAAATGCAAACCAACCAAAGGTTACAGGCTATACAAACTCGTACAAATCAATATAAAAATACTTCTTTTTCATGATTTTTTTCATCAAATGCTATGATTTAAGATATTATTAAATATATGTGGAGATGAGGTTATTGTTCTATTGTGGAATTTTTATTAAGATTTTTGTTTTGTTAAGCTGATGCTACTGTGATGATAAGAAAAAGAAAAAAATTATATTCCTACATAAACCTCTTCGTGGAAAACTTTATCCACAGTTTCTTATACTATTCATCGTTATCAGCATAAATATTAGTGTATATATCATTAGAAATCATCATAAACCAATTTACCATTAAAAATCTACTCACAATCACAACCACCATAATTTCTAATACGACAATGTGCCAAATCAAAGTTAAATGTTAAAAAAAATTGATTCCAAAATTTTCTACTTTTAATAAATCATCAATTCTCAAAATATACCCTTAGTAAATTAAGTTGTGAAAGTTATGAATAATTGTTACAGTAACTGATAAATGTTTAAATTTATTAGTGAATATTCTTTTTATAGAAAAAAAGTTATAACAATTTAGTTCTACTTTCATTCGATTACACTTTTAAGAAAAAATTAAATTTAAAATGTATGGTTATTAGTTTAGGAATATCTTTTTGAATATCTGTATTTGGATATCTATGATTTATTTTTTATAAAAAATTATTGTTAATAAAAAATTAAAACTTACTGAAAACAACAAATAATTCAATGTTTCATACTTATAAGCTGTAATCAATTTACTTTGAATGATTAATGGTGTCACAATCAATTATAGACAAATATATTTGTATAATTTTGTAAACAAAGTCTACTTTTGTTGATTCTTTTAACCTATAAATTGATTTTAAGTCATTGTATGTTTGAAATTGAAAACCATGTCAATACAAAGCTCGTGACAGACATATTTTTTTTTTAAAATAGTCAGTTTTCGACTAAACCAACTTATTTTGTTGTTATTATAAAAATGATTTGATGATATGATTATGTCGGCTTTGTATTAATAAGTAAACATGTTACACTAAGGTGGCGTTTGTAATTTCTAAGAGGTGCTGAAGTCTGAAGTCTGATTTCAGTTCTGAAATGGTTATGAAACGTCTAAACGAATCAGACATAAGTGATAATTAAAAGCTTAAAATGAAAAATCAAACAAGGCCTAAATCTTGTTTGCTCGATGTAAAAAGAAACCAAGATGAGAATCATAAAGAATGAAGAGACGGAGAGTAAATGGCCGTAATGTGAGTTCGGGTTTTTGTTTCTTCGTATGAATATGAATATATGGTTTTTTGTTGTATCTGAAATTATTGTTGTTTGCAACTGATTCTTGTTTCATCGTTTTTGTTTTGTTAAGTATATAGTTATTAATGTCACAAAATATATATCACTAGAGTCCCCTTATTTTTCATATATTAATATCGCATTCCTTAATTGTCTTATTCACATAAGTATCACATTCCTTAAATATTTCTTTCACTTAATTGTTTTTCACTTATGAACTTTCTGGTTTCATCTATAAACTTGTTTAATTAACTTTCTTAATTATCTAATTCACTTTTCGATTTCACCGGTGAACTTTAAACAAAAAATATTATTTCACTTATGAACATCAAACAAAACACATTGTTTCACTTGTAATTAAACTTTGGTAAGAAAATTGGATCAAACAAAGTTCATAAATGAAACAACATGAACAATTTGTTCCGAAAATATAATATAATATAATATCTTTCAAAAATAAATATGATATTTTCCAAAAATAAAAACAGTTTATTACAAAAATGTCCTTCATTTAATAAAATTTAATAAGTTTCATTTTTCATCATATTATAACCTTTCATTTAATGAAAACCGTTAATCAACAAAATCAAAAAGCTCGGATTAATTAATATAGTCAAAACTATTTGATTAGTTAACAAATGATTGTGCCTCTTTATCAGTATACTTATTACCGAATTTCACTATGTTCTCATAATCCACATAGTCTTCTTTGCCATTTACTTCATAAATAAAATATATAAGAGCATCTCCAACAGCATCTCTATAATTTTCTCTAAAATGGAGAATCAGAACTCAAAATCTCTAAAAAATATTACATTCAACTCCAATAGCATCTCTATTTTGAAGATTACAAAATTCATTTATTATTAAAATATTCTATATTTCTAATAAAGTATTATTTATCTACTCTATACATTTAATTCTAATTTTTCTTGTTGGTGTAACATAATAAAAAATTGTTTCTTTCTCATGGTAATTATTTTTGGAGATGTCTCCAAATTTGGAGATTTTTCTAATCTTTTCATACTTTCTCCATTTTCGAGAAAGTTTTGGAGATACTGTTGGAGCAAAAAAAAAGTGCTCAAAATCTCCAAAATCTCTATTTTCTCCATTTTAGAGATGCTGTTGGAGATGCTCTAACATAGGTAACACTATATTTCATCCTTAGTAAATCTATTATGAAATGGTAAGATGGTCGAATCACTAGCAGCCATCCATCAAATAACTTTTCTCAAGAAAAATTGAATGCTACTTTTATTTTGTTGATTTAGGTAGGGGTGAGCATCGTAACCAGGTACCCGCGTTTGAAACTGAAACCGCTTCGAAGCGCCGGAATCGAAACCGATGTGATGGGTTCCGGTTACGGTTCCTAAAATACGGAACCATCAGGACCGGTTCCGGTTCTCATTTTTTTGGAACCGTTACCCGCTGGGTACCCGCTACCCGTCCGCCACTTTTGAATAAAAATTATTTTATATAATTATAAATAATAAATAAAAGCTCAAACTTTTTAGTTTGTTTATATAATAATTAGTTTTTATCGGATTAGTTTTGACCATTTGTTGTATTTATTACTTTAGGTCAGTATTTTGTAGTTTAAAATTAAAAAAAAAAGTTGAAACCGGGTACCGGTACCGGAACCGGCTCCCATCGGTTCCGGTTCCAAAATATAAGGAACTGGTGTTAGCGGTTTCGGTTCCGGTTCCGAGTTTCTAGAAACCATCGGTTCCGGTTCCATGGAAATGACCGGATACCCGGTTATGATCATCCCTAGATTTAGGTACAATAATAAGTTTGTGACATAATTTAGAATCACTTTGAGTTAAAGAAATAAAATTTATCGTCAAGAAACAAATGTTATAATTCAGATGCAACATCTTCAAATATTTTTATTTTAAATATAATTAGATTTAAAAATTCATATTGCAAAATCTAATATTGAAAATATATTGTACCAAATCACCAAAATAAAGTTTTAAATATTTAGTAAGCTATAAATTTGATTAAGGGCAAAATTGTCAAATTTTAAGATTATATTTATATAATAAGAAGCCAAACAAGTATAAAAAGGGTGCGTACTTGCTTATTGATAAATCACTTGGGATTCTTGCCCAAAATGGCAAAGTTGTGGGGTATTTTTGTGATTTTACTTTTGAACTTAGATACTCTATCTATTGCTTGTCCAACATGTCAACCACCATCTCCACCAACTAAACCACCAATATTGCCACCACATCTCCCACCTATTATTGTCAAACCACCACCATCACCGCCCAAATCAACCCCGCCGGTGGTTGAACCACCACCAAAATCATCGCCGCCATATGTTCCCAAACCACCGACAGTCACTCCAACGCCGCCCACTGTTAAGCCACCTTATGTCCCTAAACCGCCCTTTGTGCATCCACCTATTGTTAAACCGCCTTATGTTCCAAAACCACCACATGTACATCCACCAAGCGTTAAACCACCATATGTTTCAAAACCACCACATGTACATCCACCAATCGTTAAACCACCATATGTTCCAAAACCACCATTTGTACATCCACCTATTGTCAAACCGCCATATGTACATCCACCAACTATTAAACCACCATATGTTCCAAAACCACCATTTGTACATCCGCCCATTGTCAAACCGCCATATGATCCAAAACCACCATTCGTACATCCACCAATTGTACATCCTCCAATCGTTAAACCCCCATATTTTCCAAAGCCACCATTCGTACATCCACCCATTGTCAAACCTCCGTATATTCATCCACCTATTGTAAATCCACCCTTTTGGCCAAAGCCACCTCCTTTGTTTCCACCGATGGTACCAACACCTAGTCATCCTATGCCGCCAATAATTCTACCACCAATTTTCCCACACTACGGATCACCACCGCCACCACCACCAGTCACAAAACCCCCACCTACTCCCCCAGTAGTACATCCTTCACCACCGATCACAAAGCCGCCCCCACCTCATCCACCAGTAGGACATCCTCCCCCACCAATCGTAAAACCGCCACCTCATCCACCAATAATGCATCCTCCACCACCAACCATAAAGCCACCGCCAATTGTAAAGCCATGCCCACCACCACCACCTCCTATTGTAAAGTCATGCCCACCATCGCCACCGCCACCAGTACCATGCCCACCACCATGGAAGTCGGTGCAAGATAAATCTTGAAATATTGTATGTAACAGAAAATAAAATGTTTAATTATATGTTGTATGTGTAATAATTGAGATTTCTTTCATCAAAGGAAAACTCAAAGCTTATTTAGAAGTTTTGAAGTTTGTTATAAAGTTATTGTATTTTTTTTTGTTTTTGTTTACATGTAAGATAATTTTAGCTTTTTTACTTAATTTGAAATAAGAATATTATAAAAATGGTGACAATTTCTTTAATGGAAATTACAAACATTCTAAAAAGTTTAACCCTTAGGATAAATCATGTATCTTTGAATTGAGTATCATCTTTATCATATCACATATCAACATGAACAAATAATATATAGATTTACAATTTTTTAATGTACATATATTAAAAAATGTTGACATATTTATGTTATTTTATTTAGTATATCATCCTTACATACATGTACATGTATAGGGGTAGGTTCAAATGAAAACTCAAATCTGATTGTGAACGTGAGGTCAAATGAGAGCGCGACACGTGCCATATTCAGACTGAATAATCAAAGAAATATTCAAACTGAATAAAACTGGATATAGTGTTTATTCAATCTGAATAATGCTTATTTAGTCTGAGCAAGCATTATTCAAACTGGATAAACACTATATTAAGTTTTATTCGGTCTGAATATTTCTTTGATTAGTCGGTCTGAATAATCTACATTCAGACACGTATCACGCTCTCATTTTCACGTTCACAACCAAATTTGAGTTCACGTTTAACTTTTCTCTACATGTATATATACATATATTGAAACGTGACAATTACTCCTTTCGTCCATAAATAAATGTTTAAACATACACTTTTAACCAAAAAATTATTATGATTTTCAATAAATTGAATGACATGTTTATTTTTATTGTTATATTTCTATAACATTTATATCTTTTCGTACCTAAATAAATGTTTAAACACACATTTAAAAAATAAAATAAAAACGTTATAATTTTCAATAAACTAAATGACAAGTTTATTTTTATTGTTATATCTCTTTAACATTCATATGACATATGTTACAGTAAAATTAAAAATTTACTAAACTATGACAATTTATTTTTGATAGATATTTATTTTGTAACAAAATCAAATCAAAATGTAAAACTATTTTGCATGGAAGGGACCATGTTTTATTTGTGTTAAAGTGTCAATTATGATTTGTGATATTAAATTCAGTAATGGGCTTCTAAGGTTCAACAAATTGGGACTAACCTAGTCCAATTGTTTATGGGCTATGAAGGTTTTTGACCACTATTTTTAATATGGTATTTGCATTGGAGATATATATTTGATTTAAAAAAGTTAGGGTTTTAATCAGTTCTATTTGATATAAGATTTCTGTTTTTGTTGAGCTCATTTTAGTTAACTTACGTTATCATTTAACAATGTGTTGTCCCGGCTGAACTTTCCACATGATGTTATCTTCCGCCCAGTTCGGCTCTTTGAGACGCCTTGGGTCCAAATTGCTTTGCTTTTAATTTACTGAATAAGTAAAATTACTTTAAAAGGAAAACTGGATAAATAATTGGGTTTTTAAGTGGGTCCGATTTTACTAGTCATTCTACAGCTGGTCTTAGCCGCAAAAAAACCCTATTTGGAAGAAAAAAAACATTAATTGTTTTTCAACTAAACTTATTTTTAAACATTTATAACTTATTTTACCTAACTTAAATTAAAAGTGTTTTGTTTACTATAATAAAATATTGTATTATCTAAGCATCAAACACGAAAAAAGTTGGTGTTCAGAACAGGAGCGATTATTTGATTTTGGAGCTTTTAAAGGTGTTTTGATTTGTTTGAATAAGTCACCGGCTTACACACATATTTGTATTCAACCAGAAGAGTAAAATGGTTCAAAAAAAGTAATAGGAATAAGATACAACAAGGGGAGCCTTGTAATCGGGTCCTAGTAATTGTTCCCTTAACCCGTTCATGTTCAAAATATTATAAACAATGGTAATTGATTAGAGCCTTAGACTTTTAGTAACTAGTCTCAAACTTCATGTCCATTTGCCTACCTATAACTAAAAGAGAGGAAGGGGTAGCTATGAGCCCTCTCCTGCTCAAATTCAAATTTTATGGGACATTTCGCTAAGAAACATTGCTATTGAATGTTCAATGTTGTGTAACTTGATTAACATTATACAGCCATTGTGACAAATGGATGTCTAATTTATTTGTGCATGTTTAAATGTGGAATGCTTCATTACTCGATATTTGGTAATTGCTCATTCTATAATATCAAACCAGACACCGTTAATAATTTTCATGTCGTTTTATCAACTCGGTTACCCTTAACCAACCTACCTTGAACCTTGCAATACCAAACCATGCAACACTTTTGTTTTCATATACCTTATATCTATAGTGTAGTTATTTTGAGCATTTTTTTAAGAATATCATCCAGCTGGATTTTAGCAACATAAAATTCTTAGTTTCGTTCCTAAAAAACCAAGCATTAAATGTATTTGCACATGTTAATGTCCAAATCTATGGACCGAAATCATCATTAGAACAATTGGGTGGGGTTAAATATAAAATTAATTGAATCGGGTCACTGACTAGACCTAGCCAGCTACATGCATGATATGATCAACTTTTTCTTTTTGCACTTTAGGTCCTTATCATGTTCATTTTTCTTCAAAACTCGATTTTTCTACGAGTTTATCTTGTAAAATGACAATTTTACTCTTACTCTATTTATACCAGGTTTAACTGTAAATGCGTAAATTTATATTTTCTTCTTTATTATTCAACTGTAATATCTGATATTATAAAGGACTTGATAAAAGACTTCATACCTCTATTGGTTGGGGAGGGGGACAAATATTACTTTACGAATGACTTGATACCTTCTTTATCAAATGTTTTTTAAAACTGTGAGTTCAAGTGTGTGAACAAAGCAGACAATATCTGATATGGTTGACCTAGGATGTTACAGATGGTATCAGAGTTGGAACCAGACTGGTGTGTCAGCGAGGATGTTGGGATCCCAATGGAGGTGGATTGTAATATCCCTTATTGGTTGGGGATGGGACAAAATGTTGCCTTATATAAGAGACTTGATACCACATCTATCAAATGCGTTTTAAAACCTTAAGTTCAAATGTGTGGACAAAATGAATGATATCCAATACGATTAATCTGATATGGTACATTGCCCGCCCTTTAATCAAATGCATGATTTCATTGTTGAACATATATGTTCTTGAATTATGATGAATGCTTTTATTATATTTGACTTGAAAATTATACAACTAGTAACTATTGCATATAATTAGCCACTATTTCTGATTTGATCAACTTTTACCCTTTTGCTCTATTGCAGATTGGGTGATTGTCTTTTTTAAGGGTTTTCAGGCAATGCCTAAACTAATCCAGGTAAATTATAATCGCAAGAAATCAGTTATGATAAATTCAATGGTCACAATTGTTGTGTACGCTTAGAATTGAACCCTGAACAAATGAAATATTCCACCACATCCTCGAGAACCTCAACCATGCATTACGTCACAACCCTTGTGGTTGGGTTATTATCTTTCACGTTTTCTTCCTAATTCAACTTTAATAACAATCCATATGTAAAATGACAATTTTGCCTTTAATCGGTGTATACTAATTCTAACTTAAATCTATATTTTCTTCTATATTATACTACTTATTCTTGGGTTACTGATGTGATTTCGTTATTACGTTGAACTTATAAATTCTTAAATTATTTTGTCGGCTTTTTTATATATGATCTAACATTTATACGACCATTAACCATGGACTAGACTCGGCCAGCTAAGTGATGATCTGATTTATTTTTTTCTTCTTTTTCCTACTTTGGGCCCCCATATTTCCCATTTTCTTTAAAATCTAACTTTCTAGCACGTTTGTTTTATAAAATGATAATTCTGCCTCTAATTGGTGTATATCTTCTGATTTTGAGCAATTAAATTTGTGTTTTCTTCCATATTATACTATTCAGTTCTTTGATTACTTATTGGTGCAATTTTGTTATCATGTTGAACACATATATTCTTTATATTTAACGTAATTAACAAGATGCATGATTCATGTTCGATCTATTTGTGAATATAAAATGCAATCATGAACAATACGGTTTGACAATGCCTCACACTTAATTAGATGTGATAACTTTAAAAAATTTATCTGAAAATGAGTTTAATTAAATTATATTTTATTCATAGCATGTTAAAAGAACAAGTTAGAGAAAATAAGACGAATGCTATGAAAATCTTATAAACTACACTATAATGTTAATATTTATAAATTATTTACTTAAAATTTTTATAATTATATTAACACAAGAACTACTTTGTAAAACTAAAAGAAAATGAAACAAAAATGTTTGTAAGATCGACTCAATCCGATATTAATTTCTAAGAATCTACTATCAAAGAAATTTTTTAAGAGTTTTTTTCAATTTTTGTTTTGGGAAATGTAATTTTAAAAAACATATTTAAGAGTTTATAGTTTATAGTTTATAGTTTATAAAAAAACGTCTATTTCAAATTCTATAATTTAAAAGTAGTATATTTTGAGAACACATAAAAAAACACGTTACAACTATAGCATACATTTTCAAAGCTATAACACAGTAGATGAGACTTTTAAAGTAGGGTTTTTGAAATACAACAATATGTTTTCCTCTAAATGCAAAGAATTGTACCAACTTTTATCTACTTCCTTATCTGTCCATCAAAGTTTGAAAATCAAGAAAACATGCTTAAACTTTGCAGGAAATTAAGTTCATTTTGAGTAATATAAATGTACTTGTTTGTCATTATTGATCCTAATTTGTCCAAAAACGTTTGTAACCAACAACCCTTAAGTTGATCACACTGCCTTGTCCTAAGATCATCATATCAGAGTCTAATTAGTTGTACAATAGTTCAACAGATGTCTGGCCAAAGATACCAATCCAACAAAGAGTTTAATCCTTAAAAAAACTGAAGTTCCCACACTGTGTATGTTATACTCCAAATCTTGTATGTTGATACAAGTACATCACTCCGGAACAAACTATACTACGACATGGAGACAAGAAACCTTTTTAATATTAACATAAATGAAACTTTCTACAAAGTACAAACGTTTTTATACAGTTTTGGTTTGCATTTAAAAGAATCACAATATATACAAATTTGATCAAACAAAATATAATTACAGAAAAACAAAAAAACCCCACAAATTGAAAAGAATCATTGTTAAATTTATAAAACAAACAAATTTATTAAAATTTTAAAACCCAACCATGTTTAGAGCATCTTCAATGGTCAAATCAATGTACAAGGTTGAACAAATTTTATATATATATATATATATATATATATATTTTGGAGTCTCACATCGGCTAGACTTAGACCATTGTTTTTGTATATATGTTGGAACCTCCCCTTTCTCTTCAAGGACTCTTTTGGAGATTGATTTAGGGGTTCCACATATTCTAATATGGTATCAGAGCCGAGGTCTACCACTCTAGAGACTTGACACTTCTGGCTAACCCCCTCTCGACACCCTGGGACAATTTGTGTCCATCTAGCCTCGTTGGAGGGGGCGTGTTGGAGTCCCACATCGACTAGACTTGAACCATTACTCTTGTATATATGTTGGAACCTCTCGTTTCTCCTCAAGGGCTCTTTTGAAGATTGATCTAAGGGCTCCACATATTCTAATATATATAGGGTGGTATCCGTTGCAAACTGTGCAAACTCACCGTTATCCAATAGAAATAAGCCATGTGGATAATATTGTTTTAATATTTTATTAATTCATTGAGGATATCATCATCATTTTACAATTTAACCATTTTTAATTAATATTTACTCATTTCCTGCCATGAACACACTTTCCGACGACTTTGTCTTCTCCGGCGAGTTTTCCGGCAAATTTCTCCATTCATGAATATACTTTCGCCATTCGTGAATACACTTTCACCATTCGTGAACACTTTCAACATTCATGAATATCCAATTGGTGCTTTATCATTGTCTTCACTACGAGTTTGCATAGTTTACAAATATTGATTAGTTTGCAACAGATACCACCCATATATATATATATATATATAAATATATATATATATATATTCATGATCCTATTATAAAATATTTTTTCTTTTTCTTTGTTTCTAGATCATTTTCTTCAAACATTTAAGAAAACCTCAAATATTTAAAATGGTCAACCTAATTTTAAATCATCTTCAAGTTTTTATCAAATAAATATAAATATCAGATATGCTATTAAAAGATTGATAAAAAGTTCAAATTGGTCGTTAATTAATTTAGACATAGATACCATTTTGATGATTTTCAAACTTCAGTAACTAAATTAGAAAAAAAAATGAAAAAAAATTGATGGTTGTATAAATTTTTGAAAATTAAAGTATTTATTAAATAAAAATTATTATTTTTTAATAAAAAAAAAGAAGAAAAAGAAAAAGGAAAATTTGTAGTAGATTGATGAGTATTTGTTTGGAATTGACCACCGAAATTTGGGCAGGCCATGTTCGTTGGTCAGTACACAACGGCTTGTACATGGTACGAAACCAAAATGTAGGGTCAGGATTCACGTGCCTATGATGCTCGTACTTTGTACCTATAAGACCCACCACACCCGATTATCACCTCCCCTAAATCCATTCCTCAAAACTTATTTATTGTTTTATAAATTAAATAAATTTTAGAAAAAATGTAAAATTATTTTTAAAATATAGTAAATTATAATGAATAGTTCAAATACGAATTCAAATTTGGTTGTGAACATAAGAACAAATGAGAGCGTGACACGTGTCTGAATATATAAAGAAATATTCAGACTGAATAAAGAAGTATTTATTCAGTCTGAATATTTCTTTGAATGAGACACGTGTTGCACTTTCATTTGTCCTCACGTTCACAATCAAATTTGAGTTTTCATTTGAACCTGCCCCTAGTGGTATATACTTTTATTTATTTAGACACGATCGTGTAAAAAACGAGTTAAAGAAGAAATTTAGAGCATTAATCACCTCTAATATCAACCAACCTATGAATTGCGCTTGATATGAAAATTGATTTGATGCATCTCATTCTGTTGTGCATCCAATGGTGAAGATTTCTTCTTACGCTTCTCACTTTAACTCTCATTCTCACTACAAACCAACCCAATTTATTATTTGGTTAATTATTGATCTTGGGTTGGAAATTGGAAGTTATAGTAAGAAGACTAAGGCCTTGTTTGTTTTTTCATTTGAAGCTCTTAAGCACCACTTATGTCTGAGTTGTTTAGACGTTTCATAACCATTTCAGAACTGAAATCGGACTTCAGATTTCAGCACCTTTAAAAAAAACAAAGGCCTCCTAAGAATGATATTCATCCGTTGATCAATTCTAATTGAAAAGAATAATTAGATCAACATTAATGAGAACCACTAGATTAATTATCTTTTAAAATGCAATTAATTTTTTGTTTTGGAATTAAAAGTGATCAATAATCTAAATTTGTTCTTATACTTTTCACCTTAGTTTTTATTTTCACACAATTCTTTATGAATGGATGTGTGGGTCTGCTTACAGACAACGCAATTAGTTATATACGACCTTAAAATTAATAGCTAGACAAACAGGGTTGGACCAAAAAAAAATTCTAGTGGGGTTTTAAATAATTGACATAATTTAAAATAAAATAAATATTAATTGTAAGAATTACAGATCATTATAAGTGATATATGGGGTTGGGGGTTCGCAACATCCAATTATTATTTTTCTTCTTTTTCTGTTGTTAGGAAATAAATAAATAAAAATAACCAGAGGATTTGAAATTTTTGATGTATAATACCAATGTAACGACACTACAGATAGATTGTAACAACTTTTTATTTAACTGAGCATAAATCAATTTAAAATAAATGTTCCTTTTAGGCCCTTGATTTTTATTTTTTTGTAATTGAGTTATTGAAAAGACGTTAGCTTATGCACCAAGAGACTTGTATATAAAACTGTCTTGTGGACAAATCATCTATTGTTCTAAATCTAAAAAGACTCAAATTTATAACTATTAGGGACTAAACCCAAGACAATACGTGGTAAACTATACTTAAAAAGTTCAATTATTATTCAATTATCATTTTAAATAACATACTTTTAAAATATGTGTTTAAATATATATATATATATTGAAAAAATATATAACTATGAATTTGTATTTTTTTTAAATGTCTATCTAAGAATACATATTCAGAAAGAAAACTTTTAACTATAAATTATCAGACCCGTATCCTGAGAATATGTTTCCTAAAATGGTAAGTAGATAAGTATACATTTCTTTAAACATAATTTATGTTTTAATATTTTATTTTGAACCTATATAAATATAGTGGGTTTCAAGTCAAACTCTACAAACCAATCTCAATCGTCATATAAGGGTCTTTTACCAAATATTTACCTGGTAAGTACTTACCGATAAAATTCAATACTATGATTTACTTGTTGGAAAATATTTCAATCCATAAAAACGGCATCATATGCAACAATTTAAGGGGGTAAGCGCTAACCATGGCAAGAGTAATCGCTCTCACTTACCTGATAAGACTCTTGGTCATTCCCTCGTTCTTACCAGGTAAAATTCTTGGTTCATACCATATTTATCCGGTAAATTAATGTGGCTTGCTAAGTGCTTACCCGTGTAAGCGTTTGGTAAACGACCTTTTAGACTTATGAATATCTAGTTTTATAAATATGATCATGATTGTTTTTTTTAATCTAAAATGGTAATCATAGTAAATGAACTATGATCGTTTGTTATAAATATCCAAAACATAATAATTAAACATTTAAACTCTCACCACTTCCATATAGGACTGTAAACGAACCGAACGTTCAACGAACCGTTCGGCGGGAAGTTCATTTATGTTCGTTTATTTAATAAACGAACGAACATTAACACATTGTTCGTTTAGTTGAATAAAGGAACATGAACAATGGTCCCGTTCATTCATTTACGTTCGTGAATGTTCGTTCATTTATGTTTGTTCGTTTACGTTCGTTCACCTTTGTTTATATGTGTAAATATATTATATTATAATGACATTAATATGTAAAATCATTAACTTAATTAAATTTTTAGAATTGTTTGTTTGTTTATGTTCATCTATGTTCGTTCGTTTATATTCATTATTGTTTGTTTGTTTGTTTATGTTCGTTCGTTTAACATCTTGACAAACGAACATAAACGAACACGAACAAACACATTTTCTTAACGAACGAACATGAACATAGAAAATTCCTTTCATTTTTGTTCGTTTGTTCGGTTAAGTTAAACGAACGAACAAGCTTCCGTTCGTATTTTTTCGGTTCGTTTACAGCCAAATTCAGAGAAAAATCTTAAAAATATGAAAAACCAAAAAACATTCAACCATTAGATTAATCGATCCAATTGATGTGACAAAAAAGAGGCTGTTACAACTATTTTTATATTAAAAAAATCTGTGACCCCTTATATTTTTAATAAAAAAAGTACGAAATATGATCAAAATTTGAATGAAACAAATTACACCAAGATAACAATCATATTTTTCTCATTAATTTGACATCAATATTCATATATTTTTTTCATCCGTTTTTTGTGGTTTTCCATTTTCCATCAATATTCTCTCTTTCTCTCTCTCTCTCTCTCTCTCTATAAATATATATATATATATATAGAGAGAGAGAGAGAGAGAGAGTTGGGTTCACGTGAGACCAATTTGTTTTTGTGAGACCCGTAAGACCACATTTTTACACTTGAAATTCACAACAAAACATTGTGAAGGTAAAAAAAATGAACTTTCACAATTTTTTGTTGTGAAGTTTCAAGCGTAAAAAATTGGTCTCAAGAAAACAATTTTGTCTCACATAATTTCAAGTTTATGTATGTATATATATATATATATATATTGGGGTGAGTTTAAATGAGAATTCAAATTTGGTTGTGAACGTGAGGACAAGAGAGCACGACACGTGGCATATCAGACTAAATAATGAAAAAAAAAATATTCAGACTGAACAATACTACATTCAGACTAAATGTAGTGTTGTTATTCAGTCTGAATAGAATAATACTACATCCAATATGAATAATAATATATTTAGTCTAAATATGACACGTATTGCGCTCTCATTTGTCTTCACACTCACAACCAAATTTAAGTTCTCATTTAAACTTATTTATACATATAGAGAGAGATGAAAGTTCAAATGAGAACTTTGCATTTTTAAATGAACAAAGGGACACTTGTGGATCACATATGATATGGGTCCCACATAATATTAAATCATTTATGATTTAATATTATGTGGGACCCACATCATATGTGATCCACAATTTCTTCATTTGTTTCTTTAAGAATGAGGGGTTCTCATTTGATCCCTCCCCTATATATATATATATATATATAGGGATGTTGAAGGGAAAACACTAAAAAAAACTGAAAAACACCCTGGGAGCCCTTCATCCGGACGGTATGCATTAATGCATACAAGCGTTTTTTGTTCCTATGCACCAATGCTTCTATCATTACATATGAATTGATGAATATTCACAAATGCGTGTTACAAATTACCGGTATGCATTTGTGCTTACCGTCTAAATGGAAGACTACCAAGGTGTTCTTCAGTTTTCTCTTTTTTTAGCGTTTTCCCTTGAATCTGACCCTATATATATATATATATATAGACTGGTTCAAATACAAACTGGTTAAATGTTACAAACTATACAAACTCATAGAAATCAATATAAAAATAATTTTTTTCATGATTTTTTTTCATCAAATGCTGTGATTTAAGATATTATTGCATATATGTTTGTTTCACCTTATGAAAAATTTACATCTGCAACTTTTACATTATGAAACAAATACATGTGAAACTTTTACATTATGAAACAAACATATGTGTAATACTATCTTAAATCATAGCATTTGATGAAAAAAAAAATCTTTAAAAAAATTGTTTTTATATGGATTTGTACGAGTTTGTATAATTTGTAACATTTAACTGGTTTGTATTTGAACCTCCCTATATATATATATATATCTATATAGGGGAGAGATCATACGAGAACCACCCATCTTTAAAGGAACAAATGAACAATTTGTGAACCACATATGATGTGGGTCCCACATAATATTAAATCATTTCTAATTTAATATTAAATCATATTAAATCATATTAAATCATTTCTAATTTAATATTAAATCATATTAAATCAGAAATGATTTATTATTATATGGGACCCACATCATATGTGATCCATAAATGTCCCTTTATTCCTTTAAATTTACAAAGTTCTCATTTGAACCTTCCTTTATATATATATATATATAGGGGAGATTTCAAATACAAACCACGTCAATTCGTACAAACCGTACAAACCGCGTGTTTCATTGTTTTTTTGGATAATTTTTTTCCATGAAAGTGTTTAATATGATGAATTTGTTTCATATAATTCTTTTCTTCATGAAATTATTTTTCTTTCTAAATGAAAATGAATTGATTCATGAAACTCTCAATTTGATGAATCTTGTTTCACATATTCTTGATTCACCAACCTTCATGTATTCTTGATGAATTTTTTTCATATATTATTGACTAATCAACCCTAATAATTAAGAAAAAGTGAAAAAATTAAAAAAAAAATATTGGTTGCATGCGGTTTGTACGAATTGACGTGGTTTGTAACGGAAATCAACCCTATATATACATATATATATATATGTAATATAGGGAGGGATCATACAAGAACACCCCTTCTTTAAAAGAACAAAGGAACACTTTGTGGACCACATATGATGTGGGTCCCACACATTAGAAAATCATATCTGATTCAATGAGGCCCACTATTGAATCAGATATGATATTTTTAATGTGTGAGACCCAAATCATATGTGGTCTACAAGGTGTTCCTTTGTTCCTTTAAATTTACAAAGTTCTCATTTGAACCTCCATATATATATATATATATATATATATGGGTTGGGATAACGTGAGATCACCCTGTTTCCGTGAGACCCATGAGACCACTCTTTTACACTTGAAACTTCACAGCAAAACATTGTGAAGGTAAAAAAAATATTATGGGTTCACATGAGACCAGTCTGTTTCCGTGAGACCCGTCGGAGATCCGTGAAACCACTTTTTTACTCTTGAAAATTTAACAGCAAAAACACTGTGAAGATAACAAAAATCTGAACCTTCACAGCAAAAACACTGTGAAGGTAACAAAAATCTGAACCTTCACAGCAAAAACACTATGTAGGTTACTTTCATAGCAAAAATACTTTAAAGATTCATATTTTTTTTACCTTCATAGTGTTTGCTGTGAAGTTTCAAGTGTAAAAGGTGGTCTCACCGATCTCACGAAAACAGGATGGTCTCACGTGATCCCAAATATATATATATATATATATATATAGAGGAAAGTTCAAATGTGAACTCATTTTTTGTTGTGAACGTGAGAACGAATCTCAGCCACTTATCCGGTCAATAAAGGTGGCTTTGACCTGGTTCCCCTCCTTTAATAATCTCCACCCTCCCATGAATCGCGTCAATCCTCCGTGATCGCGTTCACCATAACCGAAGATGTGTGGTTGAGATTCGTCCTCACGTTCACAACCAAAAATGAGTTCACATTTGAACCTAACCCTATATATATATATATATATATATATATATCATTTGATTGGTTTATAATACTAATTACAAGTTTTGTATATGAAACACCTTCCACTTCTCTCTCTATATATGTGGTATTTGGAATTTTTCTTTACAAATTTCATAATAAAAAAAGAAGGATAGAACAGTGAATTGATGAAGGAAGGTTCCTAAGTCGTTTTCAAGTCTTTTTCTTGTTTTTGTCAACACAGCTGGTGGTATCATGTGCAAGATTTTTCCTCATATACTCCACAATATATTTTATTTTTATAAATCCAAAATGGATTTGAATCAAAATGGTAACTCAAATGGGTCGGGTTTAATTGAGTTAACATACCAACATTAAATATAATTACAAAACATTAGAAAGGTTAGTTTATAAATATGATCTTAACCTGACGTGTTAATATTATCAGTATTACTATATTGAGACAGTTTAACGGTTCAGATGGTAAATGTAAGCTACGGATCTGAATTGGTCATCATTAATTTATATCTATAACGATGTTGTGTTGGATCAATTATAACATTTATATTATTTAAATAAATCTTTATTTAAATTTTATATAATAATAATAATAATTACTGATGGTTTAAAACAATACAGGTAAGGTAGGGGGCAAAAATGGGCAATGAACAGTTGGTCCCAATGAAGGTCAATGAATGCGTTGGAGGCCCAACATGTCTGGGCCAGGGTGCAGCCCACCTATCAAGCAGGTGGTTCTCCTTGCATCTTCTATATTGACTCCGACCCCGCCTGCCTTTATCGGTGATATATATATATATATATATATATATATATATATATATATATAGGGGTGGGTTCAAATGTGAACCTATCTTTAATTGTGAACATGAGGACGAATCACAACCATCCATTTTAAATCAGATCAAAATACTAGGGAGAAAATTCGCGGTGGCATTTTTGTAAATAAGTGAAAAACTCAGGTCTGGCTTAAATCCTAAATATAACCTGACGATTTAAATAAGAACCAGACATCATCTTCTTCTCCAAATTTCTTCATAATCTTCCTCAAATTTCTTCATCATCTTCCCAAATTTTCTTCATCATCTTCCCCAAATTTCTTCATCATCTTCCCCAAAAGAAATTTTACTTCCGCCCCAAATTTCTTCATCATCTTCCCCAAAAGAAATTTTACTTCCGCCCCAAATTTCTTCATCATCTTCCCCAAAATAAATTTTCGCACAAGTTTGTTTTTGTTTTGTGTTCCTCCTTTGAATCACAAGTCTTTTCATTTTCAGATCCAGATTCTTTTTCTTGATAAAGTGTAAGAATGTTATTCAAATGTTTTTTCCCTTTTAATATGATTGTTCATCATTTTATCACAGGAAGTTTCTGAATATAAGCATAAAATGTTATGCTTATATTCAAACTGAATATAAGCTACAATTATGGGTTTGTATAATTGTAGCTTATATTCAGTCTGAATATAAACTAAAATTATGTGTTTGAATAATTGTAGCTTATATTCAGTCTGAATATAAGCTAAAATATGTGTTTGTAAAATTGTACCTTATATTCAGTCTGAATATAAGCATAAAATGTTATGCTTATATTCAGACTGAATACAAGCTAAAATTATGTGTTTGAATAACTGTAGTTTATATTCAGTCTGAATATAAGCATAACATTTTATATTTATATTCAGAATGAATATAAGCTACAATTATGAGTTTGTATAACTGTAGCTTATATTCAGTCTGAATATAAGCTAAAATTATATGTTTGTATAATTGTAGTTTATATTCAGTCTGAATATAAGCATAAAATATTATGCTTATATTCAGTCTGAATATAAGCATAAAATGTTAGTTATGTTTATATTCAGACTGAATATAAGCTAAAATTATGTGTTTGAATAATTGTAGTTTATATTCAGTCTGAATATAATCATAACATTTTATGTTTATATTCAGACTGAATATAAGTTACAATTATGAGTTTATATAATTGTAGCTTATATTCAGTCTGAATATAAGCTAAAATTTGAAGTTTAATAATCGTAGCTTATATTCAGTCTGAATATAAGCTACAACTAGTTGTTTGTATAATTGTAGCTTATATTCAGTCTGAATATAAAGACTCTTAGTGCTTATATTCAGTCTGAATATAAGCTACGATTTTACAAACTTCAAAATTTAGCTTATATTCAGTCTGAATATAAGCTACGATTTTACAAACTTCAAATTTTAGCTTATATTCAGTCTGAATATAAGCTATGATTATACAAACTTCAATTTTTAACTTATATTCAGACTGAATATATACTACAATCTGGTGTTTTTATAATTTATGTTTATAGATCCAGTCTGAATATAAGATATAGATCGACGCATCTTCAACATTGAAACCAAATTCTAGGTCTGTATTTTCGAAACATGTAACATAATCGCAATCAACAAAAAAAGTAGAATTTTCAACTGGATCACAATCGATTTAATTTCAGAAATCGCAAATCCAATTAATAAAGTTCTTCACAGCAATGAATCTGATTAATAGAGAAGAAGACGATTAACAGAGAAGAAAACGATTAACAGAGAAGAAGACGATTAACAGAGAAGAAGACGATTAACAGAGAAAAAGACGATTAACAGAGAAGGAAGAAATAAGCGGGAGTGATATCAAAGAGCAGCTTGATTTTTTTTTCCAGAATTACCCCTCAAGCCACATTTAAAGAGGAGCTTGAATATGGCTTAGATCAAGGGCTGAGATATGTCCTCATGTTCACAATCAAAGATAGGTTCACATTTGAACTTTCCTCTCTCTATATATATATATATATATATGTGTGTGTATATATATACACATATTTAGGATGCCAACTTGTTTTCATGGAAGTCGTGATACCATTTTTTTACATTTGAATCTTCACGATAAAACCTTAACAGTGTTTTTGTTGTGAAAGTTCCAACTTTTTTTCTCTTCACAATGTTTTGCTGTGAAGTTTCAGTGTAAACATGTGGTCTCATGGATCTTACGAGAACAGTTTGGTCTCACGTGAAGTCAACCATATATATATATATATATATATATATATATATATATAGAGAGAGAGAGAGAGCGAGAGGGAGGGAGGTTCAGGGAAACCTTAAAAAAACTGAAGAAACACCTTGAGAGCCCTCCATCCGGAGGGTATGCATTTGTATATAGACGGTATGTACAAATGAAATACAAGCGATTGAAGCTATTTTTTTTTCTATGTACGTGTGCATATTACAAATTACCGGTATGTATTTGTGCATGCCGTCCAGATGAAATGATCACAGAGTGTTTTTCAGTTTTTTTTTTGAGGTTTTCCCCTAAACCTGACTTTATATATGTATACACACAAAGCATCAGAGTTAAGGTAAGAAGTGTAAAAAAAAGATCTGACATTTGATCACCTTTAATTGCGCTTGATACATAGATTAATCTGGTACATCTCATCCTAATGTGCATGCAAGGATGAAGATCTCTTCTTACGCTTTTCGCCTTAACTCTTCTTCTCGCCGGACCCCAACCCTAAACAAGGAACCGTTTAAAAGCAATAGTTGTAGTGAAAAATGTGAGAACACTTAAGAGTCTTTAGATAAGTTAACTTTTAAATTTAATTTAATTTTCTTCAACTGCCTTCGGCATACATTCACTACATTTTTCCACTTTAATCTGTAAATTTATTTTCATTCTTAAGTGACTTTCACATATCATTAATTTGTTAATGTTTCGGTCAGGATGATAAAATAGGTAAATAAATATAGTTAAATGTAAATTAAGGTATATGAATATTTTGCTACGATCTTCTCATTATAACTCTTATTCTAATCAAAACTCAACTCCCTCGCTCCCTCCCTCCATGTTAAACCTTAAATTTTCATTATTTAAGAAGTGTTATCGAACTAAATTTTTATAGAGTAACGAAAAAAATAATTTTTATGAAAAGAAATGTATTTTGGAATTAATATTTCAAATAAATGCGAATTTATATTTCTCCTGTCTCAAAATAAGTAGAAATTTACAGATATAGTCAATTCATCAAAGCGTTTTTACTTGCTAACCATTTTAGGAACCATTTTTTTCAAATAGTCAAAGTTTACACAGAAACATTACGTATAACTTAATTAAATATAAAAAAATAACTCTATAAATTAATAGTATATTTCAATATACTAAATATCAATAAATACATTAGTCAAGTAAGGTGAAGAATCGTATGAGAATGAGAGTTATGAAGAGATATGAACTATTGATCACCTTTAATCTTTACTCACTTATAAATCGCGTTTGATACGAGGATTGATCTGGTGCATCTCATCCTAATATACATAAAAGGATGTAGATCTCTTATTATAATTTTCATCTTAACTCTCCTTATCACTGGATCCAAATCAGTTGAATAATTTGTTTCTTTATATATATTTATTCATTGTGAATGCTAAGGATGTGTGAAAAGACATATTGCACATGTAAATCAATTAAAACCGCCAATAAAGGAAGAGTTGTCAAAACACTTTCTTCTTATGTAGAAGTTAAATGGGAAAAGTAATTAAAATGTCTAACTATTTATTCAATATTTGAAATATCATTGGATTATGATAGACTAAAAGAGAATTTTGAAAAGTTAAATCAAGAATAACAATAACATAAAGTTTTCATTAAAATATTTATAGTTTTTATAGATATCTTTTATAAACCGTTACAGTTTTATTGACATAAATGAGAGATGCGCCAATAATGTTTCTTAGGTCTGGTCGATGCACCAAAAAGAGTCCAATCCCTCTGAGGATTGATCCAATTTTTATGCTTCAAACTGGAGTCGATTAGAGTCATATGATCTTAAATGGTCTCGACCAAACCTGATTCTATTTTTAACGAGAAAACAATCGTTTTTTTGCTTTTGCAAAAGCAACAAGTAGGCGTTAGTTTAAAAACAGTTGTTTCAAGCTGCAATAACTGATATTTTTCTATACCTGTCATCAACTAATTAAGACTAAAAAATAGAACCATTTAATCTTGAAGGCCTGATCCTTGTGCCAAGCTTGGTTCAAGTTACTAAGCTTTACGTCCCCCGAGACAAACCCTTTTATGTCTGATCCATGAGTCGGGCTTGGTTTAGAACCAAATAACCAATCTTTTTTGCATATCTAATGAAGATGAAGTAATGATTAAGAATATCCTAAGATTGAAGGACCACATAGTCCAAAGGATAACACTGTATGGTCAATTAACAGTATTGTTGCTATTTCGTGTCCTCTTCCACCATTTAAGTTCTGAAAATAACAAGTCTTTGGGGTGACATGCACATTGTCTTTTCCATAATCGTATAATTTGCATAAATGGTCTTCAACTATTCTTCAATATCAATATCAGTCCTTGATAGAAACGAAAAGCAAATTCGTAATTATCTCTTGTAAAAAAACTTTGTTTGGAATAGGAATAAGCACATTTACTCTTTTTAACGTTTATGTTCCCGTTTTACTTGCAGATAGACTATCCAATAGAATTGGTGCGAGAAGTTGTATCTACCCTACATGAAGTAAAGTAAATGTAAGAAGATGCATATCTTTACTTGGTTTGATAACTTGATTCACATATAAAAGCCGACAGGTTTCCAAAGATATAATGCCAGTACAAACAATTAAAACATGTTATGCTAAAATAAATATTACAGTGTATTAAAAATAAGCATGCAAATAATTGTTCAAGATTGGTATAACGCAAAAGGATAACCAGTATGCTCAAATACCCTGATCAACAACTGTAGTTATTACTTACTACGTAAATATCTTATCAAGATATGTTAGTTTTATATTATATATCATAAATACAATTGATTAACATTAATTTAAACACAATCATTTGATTTATAACTGATATAACATTTGATTATATAAGTAATTTTATGAGGGATAACTAAAAGTTGGCAGTTACACAATTTTACTTATTCAAAACAATATCATATTATAATATTTTATATAACTATAAGATGTAAAAAGTTATAACTGATACCACTTTAAGCCACATGCACCATATTTCTATGTCACATGCATCTTACCCCTAATGTATTTTTTTTTTTTGTAAAAAATGCATGGAAATGATGGTTTTATATTATGTGCACAAAATCATCGACAATTGATTTTTCAATTTTATTTATTTTTTTCGTTTCATTTATTAAAAGATTTTTTAAAAGTTCAAATAATTATAAATCATTTATCGTAAATCTTAAATACAATTCTTAACCGTGAAAAACACAATAAAACTTTTAATCCAAAAAAAACACTGTAGGTTATCGTATCATAATGCATATACCAAAACCATCATGCAAATACAATGTTAGTTTGGCTTTACGATAATTCATTTCTAAGATTACAATTAAAAAATACGTTACAATCACAATTATCGTAAAATTTAACAGATGTGGCGTGAATTCAACGTAAAAACAACTGTATCATAAACAAAAGACATCAATCACAAATATAAAGATTTACACGATAACTGCTTACACATTTTCGTCGAAACCACCAAATATTCCATTTAACATTAAAGAAACATTTAGTCTCTCAAAAGGGTGTAAATATTTTACACCTCAAATGAGGAAAATTACAAGATTTCAAATTTGTACACATTAATCTAACCCAAAAAATAATAATTAAATAAAAATATTAAATCATTTTTTTTTGTGGTATTTTGGGTTAGAGTCAGAAAAAAAAATAAAGAAAAATGGTTAAAAAAGGAAATCCTTTTTCTCAGAACCGTACTGCATTGCAGACTTGTACATTCTTCTTTCGTAATTGTACCATTCTCTGGATTTAGTAACTTCAGCTCTGGAAAAAGTAATAATCCTTCAAAAAGGAGTAGCGAACGCAAAAAATGCAGCTTCAATCTTTAAACCCCCATTTTTCTTCAGTCTCGCCGGCGGAATATATCACCGCCGTGATCGGAAAATTGAAAAAAAAAAGAAACAAAACGAATTCCGATGATCGGAACCCTAAAAACCTCTTTCTTCATCGGAGCATGGAGGTTAGAGATCGGAAAACCACCTCTTCACAAGGGATCGTTAGACCCATTTCGTGATGAAATCCGAACTCCTCCTCTGCACGGCGGAGGAGGAGCTGGAATTCAGGGTGAGTTAAGAAGGAAATCGGAACGATATATCTGGTTCGATTAACGCCGACGTAGACCGGAAAATGACCTTTTGGAACGTCGATTGGAAGTCCGTCGACGTCGTATCCATGTTTTTTCCCCAAACTTGAACATCGTTTGAGGATTTGTTTCAATAGTGCTGCTTGTGAGAGTTTGTTTGATTTCTTGATCCCCATTATTATTGTGAAGAAAAGAAATTAGGGTTTGATTTTGAATTTGAATTTGATCGACGGAGATAAGGTTGAAGATGGTGGCGGAAAGTGGTGGTGGTGGAGATTTGAGATGAAGATAAAGGGGGAGTGTGTGAAGGGTATTTATAGAGGAAATATTGAACACAAACGCTATATTCTCTCTGGTTTTTTTTATATATTTTATATTTATTATTATGCAAAATGCTTTTATCTGTAAACTGTTTTTTTATTAATAAAATATTGTTTTTATTTATTTGTTTGTTTATTTATGTTTGGTAAAAATAAGTTGCTTATAAGTTAGCTTATTTTTAGTGTACACGTTTGACAAATCATAAGCTATCTTATAAGGCAGTTTATAAGCTAACTTATTGAAACGCTACTTGGAGTAACGTTTTAGAAGTTTATTATCATTTTTTTTCAATTATAGCCCTCATTAATATCAATTATTAATTATTGTTTTTATTTTTCAATATGACAATTTGGTCATTTTACATTCTTATACGTTAGTTTTGCCAAACACGATTTTTTCATCAGCTAGCTTATCGGTCATTCATTAGCTTATCAGTTAGTTTGCCAAACATAGCCTTAAGTGTTTGTGTAATATTTTTTAAAATAATTAGGGGTTAATAAAGAGATAATTTATGATTAGGAATTTTTTTTATTGTTAAAAGGATTTGAGATATTTAATTAATGGTAAAATTTTGATTTTTTGGACTAAATTCGTTAAATAAGTTTTTAAGAACTCTATAATTCGTGAGATCTTTTATGAATTAGTGTATTAAGTGTTATTTCATATGTAATTTTTCCATCTATTGGCTAGAGTTTAATATAGTAATTAATATATATTTGTGTTTGTTTTGCAGCTACTCGAATCACAATGTATAATTTTTTGACGCGTTCTTATGAAATTAAAAAAATACATAAATTGTGAACTGAATACATATTAGGAAACATATGTGAAACAAATATATATTGAATATTATACTTAGATGAAAAATCAATTATGTGAAACAAAAATCTAATATAGAAATTTTCATAAATGTCACAAATTTTAGAGTTCTCAAATAATTAAACTACTGTTGTTAAAC
Source organism: Silybum marianum (assembly GCA_036898165.1). Lineage (NCBI taxonomy): Eukaryota > Viridiplantae > Streptophyta > Magnoliopsida > Asterales > Asteraceae > Silybum > Silybum marianum. The sequence continues at coordinate 3,929,546 of CM072531.1, forward strand.
AATGATGCATCAAATTAGATATTTATCTTAAATAGATTGAAATTTTGTTAATTGCCAAAGTCAAATCTGAAAATTATTTTATTATTAACACTATTACATAATATTTTGATAATTTAATCTTAAACAAGAAAATAAATATCTACATTACTATTTTAGTATTTGTTTAACAAACATAAACTAACATATTTTTCAAGTATATGTTTTGACGACCATAAGTTAGTTTTTTGAAACGTTGCCTAGAATACCATTTTGGAAGCTTATTGTTACTTTTTTCAATTATAATATTCATTAATATTAATTATTATATGTTATTATTAACATTTAATTATTAATAAACATTAAATATTAAATAAACATAAATTATTACTATATTAATAAATATTTAATAGAATTAAAACTTATTATTTACTAATTAATATTATAATTTTATTTAATATAAAATATTGATTATTATAAATACTTATTTTGAATCCAAAAAGATAAATGTTTATTATTTGATATTATCGGAATTTAGGAAGTTCTATTGGTTTAAAACAACACTCATAAATGGATGAATATAATTTTTTGTTGTTTTTAATTAGAAAATTGAACAAATATATTCAATGTAACCATATTTTGTTAGAGATATTAATTATATTATTTTTCTCAAATTAATAAATGTTAGTCCCCAAGGAGAGATGGCTAACTAAGAGAGGGTTTTGTAGAAGGGGGTTGAATATATAAACACACAGAATATACTCTTTTTAAATTTTTTAATATAAATATTAAAAATTTACACACAGATAGTTTGATGCGGAAAAGAACAGGCACACTATTTTATCAAACTAAACACACAGATAACAGTAATTAACTTATACACTAAGAAAATTAAAACAATACTGTTATAGCACACAGCTTTGCCACAGTCACACAAATAATCACTCTGAAGATTTGTTGAAAGCGTGAAATTTCTGGGAAGCACTTCATCTCCTTTTATAGTGCCCATGCATGGGATGCAAGTGGACGGTATCGAGTTTCATTAATTTGGAAGATTATCTCATTGGACAAATGAAGAGACCACTTCCTTTGTACTAAAATAATGGATGAACCATTCCTTGTAGCACGTAATGTCAGATAACTTTATCTTCTTTTCTTCATGCTCTGTGAAGTCCCATCAAACCTTTTAGCTAAAAGACAAATATTCATTTTATAAGAATAAAAGAGAATGTCTTTATTTAAGGCTTGATGCCCAAGTTCTCGCTCACGTGTCTTGCAATTGATGTGAGTCAAGAACTTATCTCTTTGAAATTGCTAAGTGATACATCACACTATGTATCACATCGGTGGATACCTTGTAAAGCTGGAATTGATAAGTGTACACTTTTCTTGATAGACTTCATCTTTCACTAAATGCCAAAAGTGTACACCCTTGAACTTGTGACTTGATATCACAAACTTAGAAAATATACCGCAATTTCGGTGACCAAGATTATAGTGTCATGACTATGACATCAAACTTGATGACCTCATCTTATTTGATGTCCTTAGTACTTTTGATGACTTTCGAGCGTACCATCTATGACCCACTATATTGGTGACCCAATCTTGACTTGGCAAAATGATCTGAATATTGAAGTTGGTTGATACATCCAAAATTCCACTTTTTGATGTACAACCCTTGATTGAATAGCCTTTGACTCTTCAATACTTGAAGCATATTTCAGACCTTCAAAAGAACCTGTAAAAGTTCATTCATACAAAGGAAGGTGGTTCATCACCAAATAATCGGTGACCCAACAATAAATATAAATGATTAATTAGAAATAGATAATCAAAAAAGAGGAAAATTTAGACAAAATATATTCATCATTTTAGTTTTAAGTTAGTTAAAAATATATACTTGTTGTGACTATACAAGTAGTAAATGTGAAATATATGTCCATATTTCATGAGTGAAAACTACAATATTATCATTAAATATAATTTATAAAATTCAAAAACTAGTTAGACCAATATATTTTAGTTTTTTTCTATTAGACCAAACCAAAACATGTTAACCAGCCAACATTTCTTTTTTATATATTTTTTTTAAACTTCATAAATAATTAATATACTGAACATAATTACAAACACCGTTAACAAAATTTGTCAGAATTTTGTGAACATTTAAATTTATTACGTGAAACAATTGGATCGATATTAAAAATTCAACGAGATCTTTTAATTTGTTTAATTTAATATATCCATAATTTATATATCCATAATTTAATATAATTTAAATTAATATGTTGTTATATAAATTAATTAAAATTGACAGTTGAGACCAATTTGAAGAAAATAAATGAATGAAAGGAAAGGAAGCATGTGGGGTGAGTGTAGCAAAGGACATAACATATGTAAGTTTTGGTACATAGACATAGTGGGGTCATGCCCCATTGGGCATCCTACAATATGTTTGAAATAGCTTCTATGTCTACACCTTTCAATCAATTCTATTTTGTATTTTTATTACAATTTGGCATCTTAAATCAAATATTAATTCGATAATCCAAATCCGTCAATTTAGAGCTTGACATTTGCATAAATACATCGAAGGTCGGGTTCAACCCAGTTAAAAAATGACTGATTATCCTAGACTAGACATCTGCTTCTTTTGTCTGTGGAAGCTTGAATCTAAGTTCGTATGATATCGAAAATAAAGCTTTTAAATGAAATTACAAAGAAATTGTGGTTAAATAAGTTTTGAGAAAGAGTCTCTCCGACATGTTAATGGACAAAAAATTTAAGTTACATTGTTACTGATATAGATTTGTAAAACTCAGTTGTTGTATGTATTTCTTTACAACCGTTGATGTTTGAGTCGTTTTACGCACATCTCGAATAATCTCATGGGCACCTGAAGTTAACAACCAGAAACAAGTCCAAGATTTTACAAACGGAGCTACCCTAAAGGATGGTTGGTCGGTTTTGCGAGTTCATGAGATGATCCTGATCGAGCGTAGGCCTGGTTATTATTTTCAAATGATCAATAACAAATAACCAAAAAAATTTATTAGAAACCATCAACAACCAATTTCTTTTTTTTGTATAGTAATGCATCATGAACTGAAATTTTATTAAATTTCATGTATGACCCTAGAAGAAAATTACACTTTTATGACCGCCCATAAATAAAGAGTAACAACGAATACTGTAACAACTTGCTCACTAACTTCCTCTATTATGCCCTTTAAAGCAAGGGGTATTTTCATAATTAATATTTCTTATTGTTACTTATACTCCCTCGGTCCAAAAATAATTTTTCGTAATCAAAATAACACACATTTCAGACATGAATAATTAGTACTCTTTTTAGTTAACAAAATGACAACCTTACCCTAATTAGTGTATCTATCTTTTCAACTCTTAAATATTTGTGCATTAATTAACGATATTTTTAAAGATTTAGTTATCTATTTCTTATATTCATTTTGAACGAAGAGAGTAATAACTAATTATGATATTTTAAAAGAAAAAAACTGGTCTCTTACTAAACTTTTTTAGAAGCTAAGAATTTTTTTTTACGAAAAAGAGACTCTCAAACGATCGGGCTAAAGGAAAGGTTACATTATATTATGAATCTAAACCACACTTCCAGTAAAATATACTGATATAAGTTTAGTTTAATTTGTATAGCTGGTCTTTTAAATTAAATTTATAAGGGATTGTATATTTACTCTTTGCCCCCTTAACTATTTAAACTTATATTTTTGTTTATATGTGAAATTGGTTGCACTTTTTCAATTCCCAAATGGTATATTACATGAATAATTTTCAAGGAGCATTATGTTTGGTCTGTCTTGATATAACTAAGGATAGGGTACTTCTAGTACCATTTTTTGGTTTTATTAATTATTTAAAAAAATTATAATTGACATGCCATTTCCTAGAACTTTATAATATAATTCAATATTTGATCTTTATTATTTATTAAAAATGTTGTATAGCAAGACATCTGTACTTGAAACGTCTACAATACTGATCTATTATGGGAATATTATACATACGTAGTTGGTAGATTTCTTTTGAGCTATCTTTACTTAATATGTACTATTTTTTAAAAGCAGTGAAATACGTGGGTCAAGTGAATTATGTAACATATCGATTTAATTTTTTTGAGGTATTTTAGACCGACTTAGGTTGAGCTATCTAGAGACAGTTTTTTAAAATTCATAAAAATTTGATATGTTATAGACAATTGTGAAACGCTTAAGGCATGTATAGAGACGCTTAATGCATAATGTAAAAGTAGAGATGCATGATCTTCAGGTTCCAACAGATTTTATAAAAATAAAGAAATGTAAATTTTAAGCAAACCTTTTTGTTCCAACTGATTATCTAAAATATAAATGTAAAGTTTTTCAAATTTAAAAAATTCCTAAAAAATGATTAATATGAGAGACTTTTTTTTTCTTTTTATTATACTCTTACCGCAAAAAAAATCTTATTAAATGTTTAGGGAAATGATATGATATTTTATTAAATGCATGAGTTATTCAAATAATATAATTAATGTTGTAATATTTAAAATGAAAAAAACTATTGAAACTGAATGTAATCCTTTAGAAGATTTTAAAATTTGACTTTCTATTTTACAATTTTTTTAAAAAATCTGTTGAAGATGCTCGAAATTGACTTGTACCAAAAGTAATGATGTACAAGTTTAGTGAATAGCGTACAATTAGCAATGCACAATGTACATATATTAATGCATGATGTACAAACACTAATGCATGATGTACAAGTTTAATGAATAGCGTACAACTAGCAATGCACAATGTACATGCATTAATGCATGATGTACAAACACTAATGCATGATGTACAAGTACTTAATGCACACCAAATGGTCATTAACTTAGTGGTATCAGGGTTCAACCTCTCATAAAATCAGTAATTCAAACCTCATCAAAGACAACTTGTGTTTGACTATTTACAATATATAAATATCATACTTAAAAAAACAGTATTATGCACAGTGGCGGATTCAAGATTTTTGTCCAGTGGGGTCACCATTAAGGTAGAATAAAGGCGTGTAAAGTCACCCGACGAATTTTTACCCTAATTACACAATTTCGAGAGATTTTTAAAGTTTTTCAGTTGATTTCGAGGGATTTCTTAGTGTTTTTGTCAATTTCGAAAAACTTTTTCGGTTTTTTTGATTGATTTCAAGAGACTTTTTAGTGTTTTTGCCAATCACCGGCAAGATGGGTCCCTTGGAAATATTTACAGGGGGGAACTAAGAGTAAATTTTGTATTTTTGAGTTTTTTAACCTATATAATTTTGTTTTTTTTACCTGTAGACTGAGGTCCTTTCCCCCTTCCTTTTTAACATTGGATCCGTCCATGTGCACGATGTACAAGCAGTAATCCATGTTGTACAAGTAGTAATGCATAACCTAAAAAGTAGTAAGTTTTAATGTACAAGTGGTAATGCATCATGTACCCATAGTATAACTAAATATGTACAACTATTAATGCAAGATGTACAATTTTTAATGGATGATGTACATGTGGTGAAAGCATAGAAAAAAAAACTGTTTTGTGGGTAATTTACAAAAGGCAAAAAGATATATAACTAGAAACAGAAAGTGTACTCAAGAGTACAAGTGTACAATAGCCATTTGTTTGATTTTTATGTAGACTATTAGGCCTGTGACCATCTATTTTTATTTTTATATAAAAAAAAAACAATTTTCATTTAAAACAATTAAAAAGAAATTGATGCTTCAGAAACCCATGTGCATGACTTACTCTCACTGTCTCACATTTACGTATATATATGCATATAGATATCTGTGTATATATACACACACATGCATACACATATATGTTTATGACAGTAGCTTTTTCAGTGTTTGTCAAAATGTCAGTTTGACCCCTCTTCTTCAAAAAATTATTCCTGTTTTTTGAAATTTTTTTGAATTAATGTTTTATTTTGAAAAAAATTAATTTTAATTATATATATATATATATATACATATACATATATAGGGGATAGATCATACAAGAATACCCCATCTTTAAAGAAACAAATGAACACTTTGTGTAACACATATGATGTGAGTCCCATTCATTAAAAAATCATATATGATTCAGTGGTGTGAATCAGATATGATTTTTTAATGAATGAGACCCACATCATATGTGGTCCCTCCATCTACATATATATATATATATATATTTGAATTTTAAGTTTGGGATGATTTGTATAAGACATTTTATTCATATAAATCAATCATTTGTGTTTGAATGTGATGCTCAAGCGTGTAACATCTGGCATTACGCGTGTCGGTCCTTAGCCAAGAAGTCGTATTTAAGGGACGCAATGAGTGAGAGCCAGTCTGGGTTTAGAAATATATGATGAAACTGAAACTGAACGGACTTAAAGTGGTTCGGTCTCTAACTAGATTTAAAACCGAGTATACTTGGGTTTATTTTTACTTGAAAAATAAAAATAAAAAACCATTATGTTTTAGTTCGAATCGGAGATCCATATTTGAAAAAAATGTGAATCTCAAGCCAGACTGAAAATTGGCTAAGAGAATATAGATATGAGAAGAAACTGGTTTTATAATTCGTAACGAAAAATAAATTTAATTTTTTTTTGAAGTTTAATGATTTTAATAACAATTTTGAGAACGGTATATTTAAAATAGATTAAAATGGGTAACATAAATTGGCTTGACCCACCAACGTATTTATATTTTCCTTAATTTAATTTCCTAAATAGTTAATATATGAAATATAATTATAAAACAATTTTAGTTGTTTTAAATATAATTATTTGGAAGGTGATAAGTGATAACCAATTATGTATATGCTTTTGACTCGTTTGAATAATTGAAGAATAAATAACTGGAAATAACTGAAATTAAGAAAATATAAACAATATAACTATAATAACAAATAATTATATAAGCATACAATTTGATAATTTTAAATAAATATTTTATTAAAAAAAAGAAATTTAAAGAGACACACTTTGGATCTCAGGTTAATCCGTACCATTTTTTGTACTCCAAGATTCTTTCCACTTGTTTTAATTTTAATTTTTGTAATGATTTTAGGGATTTGTTTTGGGATTTTGAGATCTCCAATTTTGATTCTAACAAATTATGTTTAACTAACTTTTTTTTTCAAATCAAGTTTTTTATATTATTATTTGAATCCAGTTTAACTTTAATTTAATTAAACAAGTATGGGATGCTAAAAAAACTAGTATTTAACAATTCAGCACTCAAAAACGGTTGAAGGAAAAACCATCGACTTGCTTGGTTACAAGTTCAAGACATACCAAATCCAAACTAGACAAATTATATAGAATAAATAAGAATATATATATATATATATATATATAGAGAGAGAGAGAGAGAGAGAGAGAGAGAAAGAGCGTTTCAAGGGAATAAAAAAAGAACTGAAGAACACCCTAGAACCCTCCATCCGGATGGTACGCAATAATGCATATAAGCATTTTTTTTCCCTATGCATCAATGCTTCTATAATAATAGAAGCATTGGTGCATATGCATACATACATGTTACAAATTACTAGTATGCATTAGTGCATACTGTCCAGATGGAAGGCTCACAGGATGTTCTTCAATTTTCTTTTTTTTTGCGTTTTTCCTTGAACCTGACCTTATATTTTTTTTTGAAAGGCAGCATGTTATATAACCACGAAAATGATACAATACAAATCAAGACTGCGAGAAGCAGTACCGAAAAAGGAGCAAAAGCGAAACTAAACAAAAAGGGGGATATAATACCCCATTACAAGCAAAAAAGAGACAGAAGAGAGGGAAACGAGAGGCAAAAAAAGAACGAAAACCCGGAAAAATTAGCATGGGGCAGGGGAGCTATTAGGCGATCTAACTCATATATCCCAAGAGATAACAACGTTCCGGATACGATCATTAATCCACGCGTGGGAGCGAGCCCGAATTTCTTGGAAAAGGGTGTCATCGTTCGGAGCTTTTTGTTTAAAAATTACCTCATTTCTTCTTTTCCAGATAAGATAACACGTGATCCATATCGAGGCCTTCCAAAGACGATCGATCCCGTTCGAGAGTGACGCTGGTCGGTAATAATGAAGAAGATGATTGACGTTTGTCGGGTTGAAATCCGAGATCAAACCCCACCATTCCGAAAACAATCTCCAAACCTTTCTCGAAGCCTCGTAGAATAAGAAACAATGATCAATCGTCTCAATTGCTTTATTGCACACCGGACAGAGGATTGAATCTAGATCGATTCCTCTATCATCCAGGACTTTTCGTACGGGTAATCGACCTCGTGATGTTCTCCACACAAATATGTTTATTTTCTTAGGCACTAAGTCCACCCATTCAGAAACATTAGAAGCGTCTTCTATTTGTTGTTTATCCTCGATTATAGACTTTAAACTTTTTACCGAGAAAATTCCTTTCGCGTCCAAATTCCACCACCAGGAGTCTTTTTTTTTCCCATTGATGGTTTGGTGAATTCAAGTGTAGAGAGTAGGGAGGACAACTCATCAAGCGTTCGGCCTCTCGGAGGGGATAACCAGTCCAAATTCCACGACCAATTCTCATCAACCCAAGTACCACTATTTTTCACGGATATATTACTATTCGATGCTAGTCTAAAAAGGCGCGGGTAAGCATCACAGAGCCTTGAGGTGCCTACCCAATGATCCTTCCAAAATAATACCGAATCACCATCGCCTAGGTTTTTTTTTAAAGAATTGCTGAAATTAATCTCATAGGAATCAATACTTTTACCCACCTGACTGATGCTACTCCAAGTGCCACTATTTCGAATTCCCCCCTCACAATAAGACCTCCGTCAGTGCCGTAAATGCTCGCTATAATTTTCACCCAAAGCGAAGACTTCTCTTTCAAGGCTCTGAACCTGACCCTATATATATTGCATATTCAAAAATCTTTATATATATATATATATATACATCTTTCTTATTTTACATAATTTACTTTATCCCTCTGCCCTCAGTTGCACATTCGATAGTCCATGTTGTCGTCCCTTTATCCTCACCCTCAATGAGATAATGAAGTTGTACTTTTGATCCTCACCCTCACCCTCACCCGACAGGCGATAGAACTGAACGATGTCTCTCTTAGTAGTTACAATCCACCTCAAATTAGACACTCCATTTCCAAAGAAAATATTTTTATATTTATGATTAGATAGTTTAGTATTTTGCCATAATTTGATCACTACATTGGTTTGTTATGTTGCTAGGCTAATCAATCTTCGAGGATAATAAACTTGTACAAGGGGTTACGATATTTGATGGTTCATGCATACAAGTTTGGTGATGTAACAACCTAGATGGATAAATTTTCAAAAGATGGTTGTAATATATCGAAGACATTGGATGTAATTTCATGCTATTTTTAAAAAATTTCTTTTTGTTTGTAGGCAATTTTTTGTTTCAATTTGTAGCGATAAAGAATGTCAATTTTATAACTTTTATAGATGCAATTAAAATTGGATTTATTAAAGTTTACAGGTATGTAATTTTACAAACAGAGGAGAATATTCCTTATTAGAGATGTGGTAGGGATGAAGATGATGCTCGGGGATCAAAAATGGGGATTTGAAATAACTTATTGCCAACCTCTTTCAGATATGAATCTATCTGATTTAGGGGATTGTGGCCTTTTGTACCTCCGGAAGCAGAGTCCTGTGTTTTTAATAAACAGTTGCTACCCCCTGGTATGTGCCGCTTTCCTAATCAAAAGATAGGAGAGCACCCCTTCTCCCGAAGTTACGGTGTCATTTGACTTAAAAGACAGCTAGCTAGTTTCATTCTATAAAGAGGATTTATACCAAAAGAATAGGCTTTCTACCCCTTCTAGTGAGCTACCTTTTTTAGAAGGGGTCTCGGCTTAGAAGAGTCTGTGGCCCATTTGATTGATATTGCAAAGTGGCCGCCCTTGCTCAATTTGGGTCAGACCTGGATGTTGCGACTCAGGCATTACTCAAAAGGGCTGTTCTCTCTTCAATTCCTAGGAGTGCTTCTCATTGTTGGAGAGCCGTCCCCGGTAGGTGGAGGAAAAAGGCGGAGAACATTCTTTAATCAAAGGACATTTGAATTTCTTTCTAATGACTCTCTTCCTACTGCCTCTCTTGCCTAAAGAGGTCAGTCCACCGCATGAAAATGATGTATGTCCGAATCGATCTCAATGGATCCCTTGTGAACCATTTCTAACAAGTTTTTTTTACACCTATCTTTATTAAAAGATAGTTTTAAATATTTAGATAATAGTAAAACACTTTCATTATTGAGTTTTTAATCTATTTTAACTTCAATAAAATTTTTAGAATGTTGCATAAAATATGTCAAAGGTTGCAATTGATTTTATTTACAATATTTCTTAAAGTTTTGGTATTATTTATTTTTTAAATTTAAATTTAAATTATTAAGATGTTTTGGTTTATAATATTTGTTGATAACCATGTTATTCAATTAATTTTTTTTAAATTTAAAATCATTGAATAAAAAAGCTAATTAAAAACCAGTGGCCCCTATTGCAGTGATCGGGCCTCCTCTATCAACCGTCTCTAGTCGGTCCCTGCCCTATCACCGTTTTATGTCTCGCCGCATCATCCAACAACCTTCTGTCCTTGTGTTTTTCTTAATTCAGAGTTTTATATTTTTTTATCTTTTCATCATTAATCCATCAAAACTTATAAATAAGTTATATTCGGACTACGTGTGTGTATATATATATATATTATATTTGTTTCGTAGTCGGAATATAACTTTTGAGTACTTCATTTATAACTTTTGATGTATATGGATGGGTTCATACGAGGACCGTACTAATTTACTAGAATGTGAGGTTAAACCTCAGCCAATCATTTTATACATGAAATTTTTTCTATGTACAAAATCATATGTGATTTTGTACTAGCATCAAAAAATACACGGGGGACTTTTTCCGTGGGCTAAGTCGCGGCTAATTATATATGATTTTGTACGTGAATCATATGCGATTTTGTACATGAAAAATTTCATGTACAAAATGATTGGCTGAGGAATGTCCTCGCATTCTCGTAAATTATTACCGTTTTTCGCATGAACCTCTCTCTCTCTCTCTATATATATATATAGAGGAAAGTTTAAATGCGAACTCAAATTTGGTTGTGAACATAAGGACAAATGAGAGCGCGACACGTGTCTGAATATAGATTATTCAGACTGAATATACAAAGAAATATTCAGACTGAATAAATACTATATTCAGTCTGAATATTTTTTTAATGGGACACGTGTCACACTCTCATTTGTCCTCACGTTCACCATCAAATTTGAGTTCTGTTTTGAACCCACCTCTCTCTCTCTCTCTATATATATATATATATATATATATATAGAGAGAGAGAGAGGGAGGGAGGTTCAAGGGAAAACACTAAAAAAAAAGAAAACTAAAGAACATCATAGGAGCCCTCCATCCTGACAGTATCCATTAATGCATACAAACGTTTTTTGTTCCTATGCACCAATGCTTCTATCATTACATATGCATTGATGCATATTCACTAATGTATGTTACAAATTAACAGTATGCATACCGTCCGGATGGAAAACTCCAAGAGTGTTTTTCAGTTTTCTCTTTTTTGACGTTTTCCCTTGAACCTGACCCCTGACGTTTTTTTTTCGCGCTCTCATTTGTCCTCACGTTTACAACCAAATTTGAGTTCTCATTTGAACTCCCCCCCTCTCGCTCTCTCTCTCTCTCTCTATATATATATATATATATTTATATATAGATGGAGGTTCAAATGAGAACTTTGTAAATTTAAAGGAACATCTTGTGGACTACATATGATGTAGGTCCCACATTAAAAAATCATATACATTGAATCATATATGATTTTTTTAATGTGTGGGACCCACATCATATGTGATTCTAAATGTGTTCCGTTGTTCCTTTAACTGAGAGGTGTTCTTGTATGATCTCTCCCCTATATATCCTATATATATAAGTTTAAATGAAAACACCCCCAATTTAAAGGAACAAAGAGACTCGTTTGGGACCACATATGACGTGGATCCCACTAATAAAAAATCATATCTGATTCAATGGACCCACCATTGAAAATCAGACATGATTTTTTATTGGTGGGACCCACATCATATGTGGTCTCAAATGAGTCTATTTGTTCCTTTAAATTTACAAAGTTCTCATTTGAACCTCCACCTATATATATATATATATATATATAGGTGGAGGTTCAAACGAGAACACCTGCATTTTACGAGAACGCGAGAACACCCTTATCACATGTAATAATACACGTGAAGGGACCCGGTGGTGTACAGACGTCCTGCGACTTAGGTCACCCCAAAGGTTGTTTGCGTCTATGATTTAGTATTACATATGATGGTCTCGATGCATTATAGTATCACATCAAAAATACATTTATCACATGTGATAATATATGTGATGGGGCTTAGTGGTGTAAGGGAAACTTGATCCGCACAATAGATTATGCCAAAAGTCGTTTGTGTCTCTGATTTAATATCACATGTGTGTCATATGTGATGGATAATGTTATCACATGTGATTGTTTATAGTAAAAGGGTGTTCTTGCATTCTCTTAAAATAGGGGTGTTCTCGTTTGAACTCTTCCCATATATATATATATATATAGGGTTAGGTTCAAATGTGAACTCATTTTTGGTTGTGAACGTGAGGACGAATCTCAGTCACACATCTTCGGTTATGGTGGACGCGATCACGGAGGATTGACGCGATTCATGGGAGGGTGGAGATTATTAAAGGAGGGGAACCAGGTCAAAGCCGCCTTTATTGACCGGATAAGTGGCTGAGATTCGTCCTCACGTTCACAACCAAAAATGAGTTCACATTTGAACTTTCCTCTCTCTCTCTCTCTCTCTCTCTCTATATATATATATATATATATATATATATATATACTAGTAAGGTGCCTGCACGGTGCGGCGGTGTATCTCAATTTAAAGTCGATAATTTAAAATATTAATCATGTTTTATTTTTTTCTATTTTTAGTTCGTACCGATGCTATTTGTATATTATGCAGTTGGGTGTAAATTTTGAATATGTGTTAGCAATAAAACCTAGTTCAAATAATTTTTACCAAATAAAACATATATAGATCCATTTTAGTTTTTTATGTAGAATTTGAGAATGAATAAGCAAATTTTGATCTTCATTTCATAATGTATCTGCAAGCATAGATTATGGTCAAATGGCACGAGCCGGAGAAAATTTAAGGACACAAACATCATCAAGATATTGCTCCTCATTGATATTGATGGCATCAGGCTGAGTAGCGTAACAACAAACCTAGAAATTTTGTCGATCAGATGTACCTTTAAGGTGGATCAAAGACTCACTGTAACACCCTGATTTCTGTTCAGGTTGAAGAAAGTGTTGAACCGGGTGGTCTATTAAAGAGAAGCTAATTTCAGTGTTTGAGTGGTGGTGCTGTGAGATAGTGATAACTGTCACAATAGCACCAATGGTACAAAGAATATGGTCGTCTTAGCTATTGTGTCATACGGTTTTGACATCTGTCACAATAACACCGGTGGTACCAAGTGATTGGTGGTCCCAACAAGTGTGCCATGCTATAGTGACAATGGCACAATGTACCAACCGAGTCTTTGGTAAAAGGTAATCCCGAGTCCTCTTTGTGTTCCACTCTTAGAATCAACGAGATAAGTATTTTGAAGTTATTTATATTGGGTATCATTTACTAGACGAGAAACGGGATCAAAACGGGTGAAAAATTGGGAAAAAACACCTCGGAATGGTCCAGGCTATGATGCCCGGCGATTATGACAGTGGCATGATAGCATGTCATAATCGCACAACTGGTACCGTGAAAAAGTCATGAAAATCAGATTTTGGGGTGACACGGCCGATCATGACATGTCATGATCGCGGGGCATGATCGCAGGGCATGATCGCGGGCGGCCCTAGTAGTTAAAAACGAGATTTTCTTCATTTGGCCATAACTTCTTCACCACAGCTCCGATTTGGACGATTCAAAGTGCTGTGGTTTCGTATTTCAGAGCTCTTTAAGACGGAAGCAATGAAGATTAAAGTTTACTTGATGATTTGTGGTTCCCATACGTTGAAAGGTACGATCACCTCTCCGAAATCTTGAATCTAGGGTTTGGTTCTATGATTTCTGATTTGGGTTTGATTTTGGTGTATGTTGGGTTTGTTTATGATGTAGATGAAGAGTTTATATGTGGAAACTTGTGGATTTGAAGTCCTCACCTAATGAAGCTCGGTATTGGGATAAAACCTAGATTTAGCCTAAATCTAGCTTGTGAGTTCATTCTTACCTTTCTAAAACTTTATACATGTCAAAATGAAGTATTTTGCCTTAATGTGATGTTTAAAATAAGTATTTCTATACTTGGAAGGTTTTGGTAAAAACTAGGTCAAAATGTGTCATTTATGGTTTTTCTTTGAAATGATGAAATGAGTACGAAGAACGGTTTTAAAACACCCTTATTGGTTTTTGATGAGAAATATGATGTATAAACCTTAATGTTGTTTTGACCTAATTTTGGAAGGAAAGTTTTGGGAAGCAAGATGTTATACTTCACAGGTTTTGTGAAGAGAAGTAATACATTGGAAACAATTGTATTAAGATGTTAGACTAGTGTAATGGATCCATAGGCACATATAGTCAGAAGTACTTGGGGAGGGCACTTGTAATAGATCCCGGTTTGGGGTTGAACTCGTGAGGATTAATGTGATGACGGGTCATTCCCGTAGAAGTTTCCCCCAAGAGAAGTAAAGCGTATCTTTCAGGTGTAAATCGCAGAAGTAAAGAAAAAGAGATGTTTTGAGAAAAGCTTTCAGTTATATGTTTATTTACCGTTTTCGAAGTTTAAGTGGCTTTTCTATATTTTGAACTCTTTGTTCTCACTAGGCTTTAAGACTAACACTTTTTCTTAAAATGACATGTATATCAGGTGATCAAGCGCATGGGGCTTGATGGGATGAGAGAAGCTAGGTGCCGGTAGTGGCATTCTTTTGAAGTGCACCTCGTGTGTATAGATGGAGTTACATAGAAGATTATTTTGAGGATTTTAGTGACACCCGAACTTAATCTGTATTTGAATTGTATAGATTACTAGGTTGTCATTTAGTACTCCTATAGAAGTTGTAAACTCACTATGACCTTCTCCCCATCTTTATGGGTGATGTCTTACGTAGTTGTTGTTATTCCGCAATTCTTTTGGTTTAAATTAACTCCCAATTTTTGGGGTGTTACACTCACAAAGTTATACAATGTGTTTTTAACTGAATTCCACTGTTTTGATAGATTTCCTAAGTTTTTTGCTTTATTTTGATGCACCCCTTGAAAAAAACCAATTGGGCGATGCACAAGATCTGTTGGCCCCTTCATAGGTCTATTGTTATTATTAAACAAGAAAGCTAACCATATGTACCTAATTATTTATAGGATCATTCGGTAACAAAAATATTAGACTACCCTGTTGATTTATTTACTATTGCAATCTCAGTGGTTATGCAACTCTCTTTCATGATTACGACAAAAGAAAGTACAAAATTTAGGTCAGATTTCGTACCAATACTATTGCATGCAATAGATTTAGATTATGCAAAATAAAGTACAATTTTACCGATGCCATCATAGGAATGAAAACAACAACAAATTAAAAACCATAGACACGAAAAATGAAATTTTAAAACCACGTAGATGAAAATCATAGTTACTCAAATACAAAACAGATTAAATTCGTATATATTTATAATATTTAATATTATGATTAAATACAAAAATACTGAATATTAGACTCATTTTGAAGGTATTTGTAAAAAAAAACACATTTTTAAATGTATTTTAGTTAATATACGATTATTTATGTTAATATGATAAACAATAACTAACAACTAACACTCATTCTTTTTTAATATAGAATAGATATGGGTATTTTTGGTATTTGCGACTATTTTGACATTATTTGATGTAAATGAAACCTATTACATAGATAATGATTTTATGTGAAGTGTTTTCATAGTCGAAAGACCAATTTGAAACATTTTCAATAATTCGATGGTCTTCATAAGCTACTAGTTGTGAGTTTGAGACTCAGTTATTGGTATTGGTGGGGCTTTTTTCGATGTGTATTATTTTTGCTTGTTTTATAGCTGTTTTCTTTTTAAAATATATTTATAAACTATTTGTTTTCATCGTTGGATTTTTCATATTAATTCCAATATTTTTATGTACAAAGTTTCAAGATAAACTTTAATTATATATGATATCATTTCAATTCACACATTAATACATATAACATATCTGGTGGGTTCATACGAGAACGCTAACTATTTATGAGAAACGTTTTTTATTTACAAAATCATATGTGATTTTGTACTAACATCAAAAAAATGACACGGATGACTTTTGCGGTGGACTAAGGGGGTGTTTGGATGGGCTTATAAAAACAACTTATTGACCTATTCCGGTGTGGCACCGGTAATAAGTCGTTTTGAGTGTTTGGGTAAAACAACTTATCCGGTGCCAAACCGGTAATAAGTCATTTTTTAAGAAGTAAAAAGTTTTAACTTATCAACTTTTCATAAGTGTTTTTCCACACCGGTAATAAGTTATAAGTCAATAAGCTCATCCAAACACCTTCTAAGTTGCGGGAAAAGTCGCGACTAATCATATATGATTTTGTATATGAATCACATGTGATTTTGTACATGAAAAAAACTTCATGTACAAAGTGATTGGTTGATGATCATCCTCGTATTTTCTTAAATTGTTACTGTTATTGCATGAACCTCTATGTATAATATATATATATATATATGCATAGAGAGAGAGAGAGAGAGATAAAGTTCAAATACGAACTCAAATTTGGTTGTGAACGTGGGGAAAAATGGAGCGCGACACGCGTCATATTCAGACTGAATAATCAAAAAAATATTCAGACCGACTATAACATTTATTCAGTCTGAATATGACATGTGTCGCACTCTTATTTGTCCTCATAAAGTATAAAGTATGAAATTAATTATAGTTATTTTTAATTATTTTATTAATTAAAAGTAAAGTAATATTTTTATTTTTCTTAACAACCAACTCTAAAGTTTTCATATTCACCCATTCTTTTGGAGAAAAAGAACAAAATGAAAATACTAAATCCAAACTTACTTGTTTAAGAAATCCACTTAACAACAAGGAAGACATATTTCGATATACTTTCCAAAAATTTATCCTTAATGTGTTTTGATGCACTCATAAAGAAATTGACATGCTATTGGTGAATTATGAAAATAACTCCATTTAATTAGAAGACAATTATTCGTATTGAAAATTCTATCATTAATGTTTTCGTTTATTCTAGTTAGCTTCAAGTCATATAGATGTGGAGTTTTTTTTCCATTCTTTCTTTAAACTTGTCTTTTGGCCTCATTTCAGTGTCTTTCCTATATAAATTTTCAATTTTTCATTAGTTACATATGTGTTCTAAATTGTAACATATTTGATTAATTATACACATTCCAATCCATCTCCAACTGGTATATGTGTAGTAAGTAATTAACGTTTTCATTACACTATTAAAATAGAAGGCTTTCACCTACGACCATTTCCCTGGAAAATTCGTC
Organism: Silybum marianum; assembly: GCA_036898165.1. NCBI lineage: Eukaryota > Viridiplantae > Streptophyta > Magnoliopsida > Asterales > Asteraceae > Silybum > Silybum marianum. The sequence continues at coordinate 3,947,220 of CM072531.1, forward strand.
ACAAAAATTGGTGGTTAATTTGTTGATGGGTAAATCAAATCAGTAACAGATTACCCAGGAAATTCCTGGGTAATTCGTTGGTATTTTCTTGAAAATATCGGATTTTACCGGAATCATTAGTATTTCCTGGGTGATCCGTGGTAATCACCCAAGGAAATTTCCCTGGGTGAATTTTTATGGGTGAAAGTCATTTGTTTTGTAGTGAAGTAAAACTATTTATCTTCAAGGTTCCAATTTATTGCACAACAATTCGAGAGAGAGAGAGAGAGAGAGAGAGAGAGAGAGAGAGAGAGAGAGAGAGAGAGAGAGAGAGAGAGAGAGAGAGAGAGAGAGAGAGAGTTATTTAAAGCATAATTGTATATTTTCATGAGACTAGATAATACAGTAATGGTATACAATTCATGTAAGCAGGATTAGGACATTTCTCGTGATGGATATCATTTTTGTTTCATTGCATTTAACAACCCAGAATAACGATATTGAAAATGTCATGGAATAGTGTTTAATTACGCCGAAGATGAAGATCAAATAGGTGATTGTTTAACATTTAAAGAGTTGGACATGTTTTGCAAGATCTCTAAACACATTCAAATTGAATACGGGTTGAGGAAACCACCAATTCAGGCAACAGTGTTTGGCAAGTGTTGATTTGGAGCTTCAAATGCAATACAATGGTATGAGATTTCTTTCCTCATTTGTTTCAAAGAAATCATTAGAGAAGAATAAGAAGGACAATAAGGATTCAACTGAAGCAATAACATTTAAATGTTCATTAGTGAAATTAAGGGAAATTCTAGTGCCGAACTCTTGTTTAATTGTTTGATTAGAAACATATGCAGTTACACAACGACTTGACATAGAAATAGACACAGGAATGAGGGCATAAGGTCGTCAATTGAATGAGAAATGGTTGTTTTAGTTTGTTAAGCCTGATCTTTGAGTTTATACTTGAATTCAAATATGTTATGATAGCTAATTGATGTTTAAAGGTACAATAGGCATGCCATAATGTCCGGTATGTTTACATTGTATATTAATGCATGAAAATGTTTTGGCTATGTGGGTTAAGTCACGTAGTAAGGCACCAATAGTTATATAAGTAGGGGACCATGAAGATGCTTAGAGATAGTACATGTATCATGAGGGTATTTTTGTGCCTCAAGTGTTTAGGTATTACCAATATATAACATATTCATTGTACTTAGTAGGTTTTGATTTGTTGAAATGACTCCTACTATGTTGGTTCAAATTTGAGATCTCACATGCTTAGATATATATATGTTACTTTTGTGCAGAGTTCAATATGTTATCTGCATACCAATGTCCAATATTACATGATCAACTATATGCATTCAAATTTCTACATTAATAAATGCAACTTGGTCAGATTACATGTTGTTATGAAAGTGTGCTCGTATGTATGATGCAATATTTTGTACAAAATCTTTTGATAACTTGTTTAACATGAGTACCATGAACCATTACGCGTAAGGTTGGCTAGCATGCGAAAGCAACAAGGGAAAAAGAAGAGACACGGTTCTATGTTTTGGATCTTAATTTGTTATAACATTATTGTCATGCTTAACCTGAATTATGTTTCATTAAAGTTGTTTAAATACGTTAAGATGGCGTTTGGTTCGCTGGAATCCAGCGGAATCCGAAGGAATTGGAATGGTCAATTCCATTGACCGAATTCCAATCCTGCATCTGGTTCATTCTTTGAGTTTTGATAAGGAATTCAAATTCCACATATGGTGGAATGTAATTTCCTTCAATTTTAGCAAGGAATTTTAATTCCTTCATTCCAACTTTGAAGGAAAAAAATAATGATTTGTTTATATTTACTCAATTTCATTTTATCCCACCATGATGATGGATGTCACCACCATTGCCAGCGCCTTCACCACCACTGTTGTCGCCACCACGTGGCGACCACTATTATTGTCATCGTCACCTCCAACACTGCCATTACCATCGTTACAACTGTCTGCTTAATGAACACAACAACAGTCATCACCACCACATCCACCACCACTACCGCCGCCACCATCAGTACCACTACCGTCGTCACCGCTGCCTCCAACCCTGCCATCACCATCGTTACCGTTATCTCCTTCACTCCCTACCACCATCGTCATGATCACCACCCCGCTGCAGCAACCATCACCACCATCGCCATTGTCGCCACCAGCACCACCACCATCGTCGGTGCCACTACCGGCGCCACCATTATTACTGTTGTCATCGTCGCCTCCAACACTGCCATTACATTGTTATCACTGTCTCCTTCACCAACACAACCGCAATTGTCACTACCAGATCCACCACCACTATCGCCACCACTGTCATCACCATCGTCGTCCCACCGCCACCGCTACCACCGCTACCACCACTGCCGCCACCGCCGCCGCCGCCATTACCGCCAACATTACCGGCGCCATCACCACTACCGCCTCCACCCACCACTAGTATTATATCCAACGAACCAAACATGCATATTCAAATTCTTTGGACATATTCCATTCCAATTTCTGCCAACCAAACGCATGGTCAAACATGATTAAATTCAATTTCAATTCCTTCAGATTCCAATTCCTTTAACATATTCCAATTCCAACATATTTTATTTTGTGAACCAAACGCCACCTAAGCATTTAGTTCTTTTATTTCAACAAGTTTAAAATTGTTAAGTTTGTACACATGTTTAAAAGTAATCCACTACAAATAGCTACTAGCCTACCAATATGTTGTAATTATGAGAATATTTATGAAGTTTCTTACACGTCACAACTCTGAAAATAGTCATTCTAACAAAATATGATTATTTCTAACTCAAGGTTGACTACGATATTTTTAAAGGAGGTCAACTTTATTTTTAAGTATATAATGGATTCCCACAAATATTTTCTCAAAAATATATTTTTTAATTTGTTTGACAATCAATAATTTATGATGGACTTATATCACTTGAACCAACTTATTATACATAAACACTCAAATGACTCTCATTAAATAACTTCTATTGTTAGCTTTCTCAATAGTTATATTTTTTTGGTACAATTTCGGTTATCTAAATCCAAAGTTCAAAATACTTTCTGTGAAATGATTATTAAGCTCTTATCAACAATAAAAAAATCAGAAACATTTAAAAGTTTATTTTAAAGATCGTTTTTTCAACCATTAAAACCAAGAGATAAAAACATAAACTTAGATAAAGGTGTAAGGCGTAGGTTCGGGTCCCGCATACTGCCCAATTGAATGTCACTGTGAGTTTGAATCTCTAACTACTAACTTGCCGGTTCAAAAAAAAAAAGATAACAACCATAAATGAGATTTGCACCAACTATATACATACATCCATACACATACACACATAAATATACATATGTATGCATACAGATTAAATGCAAAACATGTTAAGCTATAATAATATATGTTCATTTTTTTAGCAGTTCTAAATAATGTTATTTAATAACAATTAACAAACATATCCCATCTTATGTGACTGATCTTCTGACTTTCATCGACACTAAAACGAATCTTTCTTTTGAAACCATTTAAATTTTTTTTTTTGTCACATATACATATTCCTTTGACATTCATAGTGCACAAAAGATGGAATGTATTAGGTGAAAGAAAAAAAGAATGAGAAGGTACATGTAACCTAAGGTGGTCCTCTTCTTAATTGATTTAAAGGTCCACAAATCCAACTTCAAAGGATCACCACTAAGTTGGTTAAAATCTTGGGTCCACTTTTAGGACCAAAAAACATTTCAAATTGCATGTTCTAAGGCTCAAATGAACCCCCATTTATGTGCCATAAACACTTTCATACATATCTTTCTAGTTGAATAGTAACAATAATAAATTAATCTACGTCAAATATGTTAATAGTTATAATTGTTATTACAGATGAACATTTAAATCATGTCTGAAGGACGAACTGGATGACGATCGGCCCATTAAGTCATCGGTACAAACTAGGCGATGTTGGGTAAAACCGGTTGTTATTCAAACTAGATAAAACCTATACCGAGTAAATACTAGACCGAATTTTTTATTTTAGACCAAAAGCATACACCATATGAATAAGATCAGATTATTTTTGAAGCGGATCGAACCAAGACCAGACTTTCTTCAGACCGGTCTATGTGCAACTTTAACTGCCATATGAGGAATTGAATAGACCAGATGATAGAGAAGAAAAAAGAAACATCTGACTAAACTAATCATATTGATTTGTCATACTCAATCATATGGCCACTTTAAAAAAGTGTTTTAAATTTAAGGGTAAAAACTTTGATGCTTGATGAGTATCTTCAAGTCGATTTCTAGTTATTCATGTAGTGGTTGTAACTTTTTGGGTCTCTTTCTTTAGTATTGTAAGTTTATGTGGCACACAACCCATTTCAGCTCATTTTTTTAAAGTTCATTAAGAGTATGGGATATTTAAAAAAAGAAAAGAAAATTGTAACAATATCTTGATTGTAACTGATATTTTGTGTGATAAAAGATCCTGGTAATAGTAAGTTTATCTTTTTTTAATCTTATCAAGATTTTTTTTGGTTAGTTATAAGGGATTTTTTTAAAATGTATTTTAAAATAGTGTTTCAAAATGGTTCAACAAATGGACAATAATGGTATTCAACTTTTTTCTTTTTGCAAGAGAAAGGTGGGTGATGGAATGTCTACGCTCTTTTGGGATAATGTTTAGTTGGGAGGTTCCTCTATTAAAGTGCAAGTTCCAAGGGTATATGCGCTTGATCGTGACAAACCAACAACGGTCCTAGATGGATTGGTCCTAGAGGATTGGGGATATGTTTAGTGTAGACCGCCCACTGGGTGGGGGTGGGGGGGGGGTCGAGGAGTCTTAAATGTCCGATTTACGAAAGATTCTCGCTATGGTCATGATCTCTGGATCAAAGAGATGGATGGGTATGGTTCCTCGATGATTCGGGTGAGTTCTTCGTGGCTTCCGCTCGTAATTACATAAAATCCAAAATTTTGGTGATAGATCGTTCTTCTACTAGATGGAATCAACTTGTTCCTATCAAGATTCATGTATTTGCTTGGCGGTTGGCCTTGAACAAGATTCCAAATCGAGACAATCTTGATAAAAGAGGATTTGATGTGCATTCCCTCTTATGTCCGTTCTGCGATTTGGAGATTGAATTGGTGAGTCATTAGTTCTTTTCTTGTTAAATGGCCTGGAATATTTGGAAGCAAGTGGAGTCGACTTGTTTAGAGATGGTAGTTCTAACGACTTAGTAGATTATTTGGTCTTTTCAGAATGACTCTTTTTAGGCTTTCTTAGCCTAAGAAAGTAGCGTTGTGGGATAATATTGTGATTCATTTGTTTTTTGAGTTACAAATAAGAGTAGTAAGTTTAACATGAATTAAGCAGGTTGGTCACAAAACCTCCTTTTGCTAATTTTCACATGTAATTTGTCTTTCTAGATTGTTGGTAGTTTTTTTTTAATAAAATCTCCTTTGTTAAGAAAATAGTTTTTTTGTCAAAATTTCGTTCTTCCAATTATGCCCCTTTCATAAGTCTTTATGTGATTTTATACTGTCATTAAGTTTATCAACTAATTTCTTATGAAACAATTACTTGTTTTTGAGCTGACAGGTAGTTTGTCAAATAATATCACCTATTATTTTAGGGCAATTACATCAAAATAACAAATACTTTGTTCGAATTCTTATTTTCAAAACGTAACTTAAAAAGTTTCATTTTCATATCTATAACAAAATATATCAAATAACAAAGTTTAATATTCCTTAAAAAAATACTTCATTTACAAAATTATATAACTCACCTTTTTTGTTCTTAGAGTTACAATATGTCTCTTAAGAAACCTCTAACAAATTCTTCAAAATAAAGAAAATTCAAAATGAAGAAAACGTAAGTGAAATTCTCCAAATTTGAAGAACTACCCCAAAAGTGGTAACCACGACAATTAACAGAGACAATTTTCATTGTATTCCCACCAATAAGAAACTTTAATGTTAAATGTTTATAGAGAACTAATACTAAAATAGTTTAATAACATAATTAATATTGTAATATCCAAAATAGAAAATCTACTGGATATGAATATAATTTTATATAATGTAGATTTAAAGTTTTAATTCTCTATTTTGGAGAATCTGTTGTAAATGCTCTAAATCATATAGAAGACATTACATGTTTCTCAATATAGAAGTTTTTCTGCAGAATAAAAACTACAACAATGTACGTTCTATTTTGATACAGTTTACCATATTTTTTTTATGCATACAAACTACACATTGTTGTACGTACATAACCTCAATAAATATAGTCGAGCAAAAATCTTGAAAATTCTCGATTTTTTTAAACTATATGAACATATAAACCAAACCATGAGAGGTCGGAATAAGAAGAATGACTTTCCTTATTCATTGGTCTCTGATATCTGGTTTCTTTGGTGAGTGGCCTTCGAATATGCTGATGGTGGCTGTGTTTGACAACCATAAACTAGCGACTAAAAACTCCTGTTTATTAAGTTATAAACTAATTTATAAGCTAGTTTTTTGAAAAAAACTATTCCAGATACCTTTTTTTTTCTTTCTTTCTTAAGTATATAATATTTATATACAGCAAATGCAACAAATAAACTCATATACCCTTACATTTGATGAGGCTTGAACTCCTAACATCGTAGGAGACGAAAGACCTAGGTACCACTACGCCTTTCACTCTTTTTATTTTATTTTATTATGTCGATTATAAATTTACATTGTTATCTAACCTATCAGCTATTTTTTTTTATCAAATATGATTAGTTTACCCAGTTAGCTTATCCGTTAGTTTGCTGGACATTGCCATATTGTTTTTTTAACCAATCCAATATTCTCATTAATTAGAAATCATTTAAATAGTCACCCTTTTACATTCGTTTTCGTTGGTAACATTCGCTTTCGACATGATGAAGGAATTGGTTTCTTCCTTTTGTTTTTACTCGAAACCAAAATCTAGGTAGGATGTCCTTTCCGGTACAAATCCATCACCACATACGTTACCATCAATCCTATTAAGATTCTAACCGAGCAAATGTATGCCGCTTCTTGTTGTACATCTTTTAATGCATAATGTACAAGTCCTTATTGCATCATTCCTTTGTAGCCAAGAGAAAATGGTTTACCACATATCATGGTTAAAAGCAAGATCCTACAAGGTGGGATCTAATGTCGATTGAAAACCTTTTTCCAATGATGTACAACTCTCTAAAGCTTTTTTTTTTTTTGGGGATGAGTGGATGGGGGAGGAGGTGGGTTGAGAAAGGGGGGGGGTGTAAATTTGGTAATTGCTATTGGAATGGAAAAATGATCTACCTCATTATGACCCCAAATCTCTCCCATAAAGTGGGATTTAAGTGAATCTAAAGCAAAGTACAACTTTCAACTTTCTACTGCATAGTGTACAAGTTGTTGATCATTCATTTCTTTGTGTTTGTGAATTATTGATCTTTTCATCTCAGAGCAAGATCAAGATCCTAGTATTGGCAAAGGAATCCAAAGCTAAGGACTAAGGTACAAGTTTTTATGCATGATGTACCGCTCACTAAAGATTATTTTCTTTGGGTGCATCCCGGCTAATCCTATGAATCCACGAAGTTAACGGTAAGAAAAACCTCCAGTGACCCTAAGGGTGCATTTGGTATGCAGACAAACTGGAAGGGCCCAAAAGTGAATTGTGGAAGCTTTTAAGCTTTTAATTTGACATGGGTAGTTTAGTAATTCACATATCTTGTCCCATCTCCATAATTTTTTGTGCCACTTGTTTTTTTTTGAAGGGTGTCCCAGGCATAGACTAATCCCAACAAATTATAACTGCAATATATCAGCCTAGATAAACTCAGTAGCCACAATTACTGTGTACGTCTGGATTCGAACCCTGGGCAGATGGGATATTCCACCTGTTTTGGTGGGGACAAAAAACCTGCATATGGTCCCACTCAGTCCTGTCTTGTCCCAGTTTAACTGTCGCACCAAACATGGAACAGATTATTGTGAGTGCACCCTAGGCGGAAAGCCATGAGAAAATGATTTTATATCTAATTATATAACTAAAAAATCTATTAAGCCAGGTGAGATCTAGTGATTTTGGGGGTGAAATGAAATGAAATCCAAAAGAGACATGTACATCAGGAGAGTGAGTGACGTACCGTCATTTATGCATGGCGTACAATCGCCAAAGAAGGAATAATTATTTCTGAATACGGAACCTGGGGTACGTTAACAACAAGTTCACATGTTATGCAAAAAGAGAAGGTGAAAAAACAAAGTGGTCCCTTTTGCTTTCAGCAAAATGCGGTCATCCGTAGAGTTTAGGAGCTGTGCTAATAAGCAGTCGTAGGACACCTATCTTCCCTTCGATGGTGACACCATCTTCGTAATGCACATGAACCCATGTTACTCTTGTCCCTCATGATCTATATATATATATATATACAAAATAAATATAAATATAATATGTATATATAGGACATGTGAGATCAATCTCAACTACTTGCAACAAGTCAGCATCATATATATATATATATATATATACCATTCAAATGAAAACTAACCAAGTATTTAAATGTTTGTGACCCCAGCATCCTCAGTTGTACCTTCCTTGGCATAACCCTTTGTCCTTCCATTGTACGAATTCATTATCTCTGCATTAATACTCGTACCTTTTGAACTAAAATTAGAATGGGTACACAATTTCTTAACCAAACTAATCATGTTAAGTCTTTTTTTTTGGGGGGGGGGGAGGTTAAGCGGATGTTTTTCCATGAATACCCCTGACTTGCAAAACAAAAATAAATAAATAAACGAGTAAGCAAGAAAACATCAAGTGAGAACGTGTGTAAAAAAGCAACGAGTACAATTAACAGAAAATGCATTTAGGAAAAACAGGTATAAAATCTGCTGCTGCAGGGAAATACACAGTTTGCATGTAATCATATATATATATATATATATATATACAGAAAGTATAAAATGTTTAGACAGAAAAGCAGGGTAGTCAGATGATCAAGATTCACATGGAACATGAAGATATTCACATGTGAATATTGATACCCAAGAAACAGAATCTGAAATGGTAATAGAAGCATAAATATGATGTTGAGGTCATCAAGAATTAAATTCAGTCAAAGATGACATTTTTACAAAGGAAAATGCAAGTGGGAATGTCCTGGAAATATGTATATGCTGATATTATACAGAATAACAGCCTATGGGGCTGTTTGGTTGGTTTTCCATTAAGTCCTGTATGGATAAAGTTGTATATGTGGATTAATCTGTCTTTATAGATTACACAGACTTTTGTTTGGGAGGGTTTTTCATAGATGGAAGAAGCGTGTTTTTTTAACTGAGAAGGGCAGGTTTGGAAAAAAACTTGGCTTTCAGCATAAAGCTCCTCCCAAGAAGCTTATTGAATAAGCCACTTTCTATATTATTAAGCCACTACAAAACAGTCATGTATAGCTGACCAAATAAGCTGTGAATCCCATTAAGCTCATTAAGCTGCTAACAAACATTCCCTAAGAGTAGCATATTTCTTGTAAGTTTTAAGGATAGACTGTTTTATACGAACATGGTAAATTATACACAGTAAATAAAAAAATTACAAAGGCGGTAACTAACATCATGAGTAATTGGATAACACCTTTTCTTTTATAGACCACATGCATGATGGTAGACACATCAAGAAACCAAAATCTTCTTCATTACCTACAAAATCTCAAAGAAAAAAAGCATCAAAAAATCATGGAACAGAAGGCACATGGAAATTATTTGACCGTTAAAAAGTACTAAAACCGAAAAAAAAACTGTACCTTAAGAGGATACGTTCAGCCACCATCATTGTAGTCGGAAAGAAAATAAAGCAGCAATCTTTTTTCTTTTATATTGATCACTTGTGTGTATAAAAAAGAATAAAAAAAGTACAGAATATGCCATGAAAATGATATACCCTTTTTTTTTATTCACATACACTTTTTAGGGAATCCGCAATCTAGCTTTTGACATCCATTAACAAATATATATCCACAAGCAGAAAATCTCACAAATGAGCATGAATATTTAAAACAAAAAAGATGGAAAAAAGCTATCTTTTTCACATAAAGTGTTATCTGTTTTGTTCAATGGAATTACAGACACTGTTGGTTTCGCCTCTTCTAACATAATGGTAAACAAAGTACAACAATAAAGCGGGGTTTGTTGTGGTGGTGGTGGTGGGGGGGGGGGTGAGGTTCCCGGATTAGAAGGGAAAGTAATGTACATTTCATAGCTCAGTGGGTGGTTTTGATTGTTGATGTTGGCCATCGATTAAGCTTAACTGCCGCCTTACTCTTGCAATTTGAGCTTGCACCTACAAAGTCAAAAAAAATTGTAACAAGAAGAAAAGAGGGCCCGCCCGCGCCGCGGGGGGGGGGGGGGGGGGTTGTTTAGTATAAGTTTTTTTTTTGTGAAGGGTATCTCGGTCTATGCCTGGACTAATCCAGGCAAATTATGACTGCAATACATCAGCCCTGATAAACTCAGTGGCCACAATTGTTGTGTACGCCTGGATTCGAACCCTGGGCAGATGGGATATTCCACCACATCCCCCAGGGACTCAACCAGTACGCCACAACCCTTGTGGTTGGCTCAGTAAAAGTTTCGTGTGAGGATAGGGCATCAGAAGCACAATCGTGTCGAATTCCACAAGTTAAGTCTATCACGAATTAAATATAAGTTTTTTAAAAAATGACTTCATGTGTCAAATCAAGATCCACCCAATGAGTTACCTATTTTTGCGTGTTGGAATACAACTTTTTAGTGTATGATCCAACAAATTAGTCTATTTCCAAGTTAAAAATAAACGAAAACAAGAGTTTATGCAATAAATGATGAGCATCCATCACTCCGTTTGCTTAGCCAATCAATCAATTTGTTCACCTATATCGGGAGGATACCAAATTTTGCACTTAATTCCAATCCGGGAGAAAAGCAAACACAAGAAAGGAAGTTTATCTATTAATTAGTTATGCTTAATTTTGGTTGTAGTTGCACCACCTATAGCTACAAATAACTAACAACCTTTTGAACTTTAAACCTACTCATTAGCACACCTACATTACAAGAAAAGGCTCAATTACTTTCCATCTATTTGTACTCACTAAGGGTGCATTTAGTTGTGGAAAATTTTCCAGTTTTCTAGGAAAATTTTCCAAGGAAAATGAAAATTTAGAAAACAGCTTTAATTCGTTCAGTTTTCAAAAAAAATCCATGAAAACAAAAAATTTCATTTTCTAAAGTTATATGCAATTTAGAAAACTACTTTTAATACTTTTCCAATTTTTTGTTTTCTAAAAGCTTTTCCACACGTACACACACACACTTTCACACACACACACACACACTTTCACTTTCACAGACACTTTCACTTTCACACACACACACACACTTTCACCTTCAGACACATACACACACTTTCTAATTTGAAAAAAATGGAAAATGGAAACTGAAAAGTGATAGAAAATGCACAACCAAACGCGTTTTCTAAAATTTTCATAGAAAACTGATAATGAAAACTCAACTCCATTTTCTGAAAACGTTTTCCATGAAAATGGAAACAGTTTTCTACAACCAAACGCACCCTAAGTTTTTGCAAAATTTAAGGCTGATTATGCCAAACAAATTTATATGTACCCCATTTAACCAAACACCCATCCACTTCCATCATGAACAATCCGTACAATGTTACAATCAACACATTTCAAAAAGTGGGCTTGGCACTACTTTTATGTTTTATTAAACATATAAATACATAATAGAGGAAAGTGGTTCATAAAGTGAATTTTGGTATTCCCTCTCAGTCCTTTTTAATACTATTATTTTTTTTAATGTTATCCTTTACCTATTTCAGGGTAGGAGTGCAAGCCTCGAAACAACTACTAAGGTTACTCATCTCAGACTAGAAAGTCACAAGTTGCTAACGAACTAAGGGGCAGTTTGTTTATCTCTTAACAGTTCCATTAAGAGGCGGTCTCTGAATCACTAAGAGGTAAATTCTGTTTGGCAAAAAATAAGTCTGCCTCTTAATGGTTCCAAAACCCTCTGAATCATTTTGTATCCTGGACCTCCCTTAACCATTAAGAGTCCTAATTACATCCTGAACAATTAGCAAACAATTATATTTCATTTTGCACTGTATCATAAGAGCCTCTTAATCATTCTGCACCAAACCATTCAGCAACTGCCAAAGGTACATGATTTGGGACAAAGATACATGACTTCTATCCGAACCTTGGTGCACCAGGGTCATCCTATTTTTTTTTAAACTTAAAAGGGCATTTAGAATTTCCAATTATGAACATTTGTTATGATTTGGGTATTGTGACCATTAATATGAGAGACGACTTGCAGTTCGCTTTTAGTCACTAGCACATTAAGAAGACTAGATAAAGAAAACTACAAGAACTTAACAGATGCAGATAGATAACTTCAAACACAAACACATTAAGCAGCCATTCAGTCCGGTTTTTTTTCAAATTTAGAAGATGATATAGACTTGCTACGGTAAATTAACAGTTTAATTAGTGGCTTAATCAATTAAGAAAAAAGTAAAAAGAATGGCTACCAAAGTTCACTTTTCATTTAGGAAGTTTCACATAAGCACCACTTTAGGCTATCCAACGATTGTCATATTGAACATGTTTCTAACCAAACTTCAAATATAACAGGTCCATTATGTAATATATATATATATACATATATATATAGGCATAGGATCGTGTGAGAAGAGTTACGGTGAGAAGCGTAAGAAGAGATCTGAACCCTTGATCACTTTTAATCTCATACCCATCCATGAATTGCGCTTCATAAGGGAGATGATCCGGTGTAACTCGATGCACCTCATCTCGGTGCATCTCATCCTAATGTGCATCCAAGGGTGGAGATCTCTTCTTACGCTTCTCACCTTAACTTTCCTTCTCACCGGAACCGAACCCTATATATATATATATATCATAAGGTTATGATTTTAAAAAGTTTTGCTGACATGAATTCAATTATTACAAATAATTTTTGGTCTGTGTAAAAAATAATCAAAATATGATTTCTTTGTGTCACGGGTGTTGTCTTTAAACTTAAAAGATTATATGAATTGTGTTGGGTGTAGATTATAAAATGAGTATCACATTGAACTTTAACAATGTGTACTGAATCAAGAAATTATGTTCAAATTTTAATAAACTAAGACCATATAAATCAATTTAAAATACTGGAAAAAAATAGAAGGTTCGAATTTCCAAAATCGGAAATACACTTCTTTAAGATCTTCTCTTATAAATTATAAAACTTAGAGGTGTTCTCTTAAACTTAATAAAGCTCAAGGGACGCACCTCAAATTTCATCATCAAAAAGATAAAGTTACAAACTAAATTCACATTTCTCTCTCGTTTTATAACACCTCTTCACCCTTCCTTTTACTATTTCTCTTCCAATGTGGGACAGCTTTACCAACACTTTTATAGTTTTTTTTGTCTTTTTTTAAAAATATATAATTTTAGTAAAAAATGAACAACTTCGTTCAAATATCTAAAAATATACGACATTTTTCTTTTTATATTATATTTTACAAATTATATTATAAAACTATAAAAAAACGAGTATCTGTTGGGATCCACTTACATTAACTGGAAAACACATAGTCGCTTTATATCAAGGGGTGACGACCAAGCTGTTAGTAGTTAGAGAGGTTAAATAGAAGCTCGGAGATAGGGACTAGCATTTTCTTTTTGACGTATTCCGTTAGGTGTGAACCTAGGGAGAGCATCAGTCTTCCAATTGTAAGTTGTAACCATTCGATTTTGAGCGATTGAATACATGCCTTCCTCTGCAACTTATTAATTCTGATTGTTGAGTATATATATATATATATATCAACCTAATACCTATGCCAAACCTACTTTAAGTAAGTGTTGCTTTATATGATAAGATTTATCGGGTTGGGTTGGGTTGGGTTGGGTTGGGATTCATTGGGCCTGGCCCATCTCTGGCCCAATAGATACGATTTGATGAAATTTTGTATCAGTTAGATATCGGGTTGGGTTGGATCAGTTTGTCGGGTATTTTACTTGTGCACTCCAAGTGCTTTGGGCAAATCACCATTCTCTGTTGTATATACTAAAACACCACAGTATGTTTACTCAAATTGGCAAAGCTGCCTAAGTTCACAATTTCACTTGATATTCCCAACTCTGCCTGACACTTTATACACACACACACACATGTATATATATAGATATACTGTACACAAACACATAAACTACTTATGGTTCACGCTTATCCTTGCTTAGGTGATTAAGAGGATCTCCAACAGCTATGCTAAAAAATTTCTATAATAGAGTATAAAAAGTCAAAATCTCTAAAAAAAATGCTTCCAACTCCAACAACTATTCTATTTTAGCATTTCTAACTAAACTATATTAATAAAATATTCAATACATTTAATAAAATATTATTTCTCTTTCATACATTTGTCACTTCAATAGTTTTAATTGGTTGGATATAATTAAATTATTATTTCTCTCTCTTCTATATGGTTTTAGAGATTTCTCTAAATTTAGAGATTTTTTTCATCTCTCTCTTCATTTTTCTATTTTTTAGCATATGGAATAGCATAGCTGTTGGAGCAACAAATATGCCAAAATTACTCTTTTTTCTATTATAGCATAGCTGTTGGAGATGCTCTAAGCATTAAAACGTCACTTGGATGCCTAGCTCCACTTAAACGCTTTCTGTAATAACCCTAAACCATCTTTTGATAAAACATTTGGATTTTTAGATGAATGTGTAAAGTCCTTCATTCTGCAGGGACTTCGTCTTGAAAATATTGGTTAAAAGGGAGTAAACCCTTGTTTTCATTTCATTTGAACCATTTGACACGTATGAGAGGATTTTGAGAGAGAGGCACCTTGGAGAAGAAGCTAGAAGGAAATTTCTGCAAGTTTTGGGAAGGATTGAAGCTCTTATTGAGGAATCTTGAACTTGGAGATATAGCTCATTTTCTTCTTGCTTAAGGACTCCATTAATGGAGTTTTGGTTTGATTTAGGAACGTCGATTTCTAGTTTGTGTTCTTTAAGGGATGAAATGTATGGGTTTTATTAATAGAACATCCTAGATGGATTCAATCAATGAATCCTATCTAGAAAACCCTTTTCCATTGATGATTCCAAGTAGTATTCAAGGGTTACACTTATAAGTTCCATCTTTTGGGTTTTATTAATAACTCCATTGGTGGTAGCTCAATGTTGGGATTATAAATTGGATGTTTGATCTTCAAATGCTAGTTGGTAATGATTTAGAATGATTAGAGATGTTATCCTATCATTTATTTATGAAGTGGGGGCTTAGAAATCAACTTTTATATGCAAAAATGGAGTTTTGGGTGTTGATTTGTGCAGCAGGGACGAAGAGGTTCTGACAGTGGCTCTCGTGGATTACCGTGGGCTAACCCACGGCGCAACCCACGTCGGCCACTGTTTGGCTTACCTTCATCCGATTCGTTTTTCGTCTCGAGCTAGGACTTGGACCATCGTTCTAGGGGTTCATCTTAGAACCTTTAAGGAAGACTTTCGAGGGTATTACTTTAGGTTAACACCCGTTTTGTCTTGGTGAATTTAGGCGTTCGTCTTCGGTTTAGGAAATTCCACCGTTTAAGCTTGGGGCTAAGTGTGGCATCTTCAGGTGAGTTCCCTTGACTTTAAACTTTACTTTTGTCAAAGGATTTATAAACTACGTTGGTATGGCACTTCTTACTTGAAAGCATGACAAATATTTCAAATCGTAACTCATAAGTGATTTATAAACGATTGGATAATTGCATTGGTTTATGTATATCATGATATGTTTGGTTAATTGGACATGTACATTAGTAAGTAGTGTACCTTGAGATAGTGCAAATCTCTTGGGAGTTATAATCCGTATACCTTGAATCCGTTTCGGACGTATATAGGATAGGCACCGCTTGGGACCATGTATGAGTATTCGCATGTGGAATTGTGCGGAACTCTAAATTCTCATCGCATGTGGAATTGTGCGACTTATATTGGTTTTCTACAAACTATGTACATGATCCACTTGTTGGCTTGACTTCCTTTATTTTATGAACTTATTACTGAAATTGGGTTCTATAATTGTGCTATTTATTGGGGAATTCACTAGATTTTTGGTCTAACCCTCGCTTTTCTAAAACTAAAACCATTTTCAAGAAAGGGCTTGGTAGAGAGCTTGTCTAAGGGCAAAGGGAAGCTTTGAGCCCATCATAGAAAAGAATCGAATGCCATAAAGACTTTCATAGATAGATAATTCTCAGTTGTGGATGCTTATTTATCCGCTGCAAGAACGTTGGGATGTATTAAATGTCAGACTTATACTTCGATACTTGGTTGACATTTAAGTATATTTGTCTTATGAATTTTTGGATGCTACACTTTCTGCCTTTTTGGAATATTGAAATTTATCAACTATTGGGGTATGATAATACAAAAAAAGATGGGTATAACTCTCAACACGTGGACAACTACAAATATTAACTTTACAATATACCTTATCTTGATGGATTTACAAAGATATTATTGAACACGTAAGGTAAGCATTCTTTGATCAACTAAAGAGCATGTCAAGGCCTTAGAGTACGTAGCTGAAAGCACAAACCAATACCTCCAAGATGTTAAATTAATACTACTAATAGTTATTAACTCTTCTTATTAAAATTTAAATCAATTTAGCACTAAGAGTGTGACATTTGGGTTGGCTAGTCACCACATAATATACTTTGCAGAGGATTTGAAATTAGCTCATTCACTTTTGCAATTTCTTTTGTCTACTTCCATGTAACTTTTAACATAATTCCTCAAGGAAAGAAACAAACTATCTACAAATGGACAGTGAAACCTGAATTACTATTCCCTGTTGATTTTTCACATTTTTGAATGAGCCCTGACCAAGTAAGCAAATGATGAGGGAAACAAAATTGATAAGTAACCCCGATTGATGTTCCTCAATGAAGACATAACTGGAGTGAAGTTTACTATTCCTACTTGACTTCAATTTCAATATTAAGTATTTGATCATTTAGAGGTCCAACTTATTTATATTATGGTTTTTTATGATCTAGCAAGCGAATGATTCAAATGTCATGAAAAGGTCAAAAGTTCACGGTTACCTGCTGACGAGCTGCTGCAAGTTTTAGAAGCTCATCTGCTTCTGAAAAATTTGTAAACCACTGTGTAAGAGGATTATCTTTTGGATCAGTTCTCTTCCTTTTGTCAACATCTTCAGCTGGAAATACAAAAAAAAAACCCGAGGGATATTTAAAAGAATAATGTGAAAAAAAGAAATACCCATCACAGGAAGGAAAAAAACGCACCAGGTGGCAGGGAAAAGCCAGCTGGCAGCCTA
The DNA here is from genome assembly GCA_036898165.1 of Silybum marianum. NCBI lineage: Eukaryota > Viridiplantae > Streptophyta > Magnoliopsida > Asterales > Asteraceae > Silybum > Silybum marianum. The sequence goes on from CM072531.1 coordinate 3,964,687, forward strand.
GGAACAACTACAGCCGGATGATTCTGAACACGTGCGAATAAACCCTCTGATGGCTCAGCAAAAACTACTTCATCATATGATTCCACAACCACGGGTTTCTTAACTGACATGGAACCAGATTCATCCTCTGGATATAACTTCAAATGGTGATATCTGTGAATGGTTTTGGCATCCATCAAAATTCAAGATTGTTTTGTAATTACTATAGGGGACTGGTACAATTTGGGGCAGCCTATTAGATAGGGCCCTAATCAAATAAGAACTGATTGGTTTGTGGAAACTGTAAGAACTAATGTGAACCAATCATTTTAAATAATCAATGTTATTTACTAAAATAGCATAAAAGGTAAACTGATAAAATTGGGTATCACGGTGGGTAACACAATGAGTATCACAGTGGATATCACAATGCATCTTATATGTATTTGTGTATGACACGGAGGCCGAGGGTATCAAATTGGTATCACAGTGTGTATCACATAATTGTACGACGGTGGACGGAGAGAGAAGAGTTTAAAAATACCAAAAATGCCTTTCATTAAAAATTTAATCAAAATTCCCAAATTATAAGTTTCCTAATTTAGCCATTGATTTGTGGTTAAGATTGGTTCTTTCAGTTTCTACAAACTAAACAGTTCTTCCTCGAATTGCCCCCGTATTAGATATGTTCCTGTTCCACCCGTATTCTAGAAGTCGAATTCAAAACCGAAGTCCACAAATGATGCGATGATTCCTAAACTTATCTCTACATTTATGTTTATGCAAAGCTTTAAATGCTTGTACATTGCAACTTTAAGTCATTCTTGTATTGTATGTACTATATTCATACAATTAAAGATGCAACAGTCTTGGATAGAAATTGAAGTCTACACATTAACATATATAAAAAAATAACTCTAGTGAACCACAAAGAATAAAGAAGAAACGGAACTAACAAGTGAAGTGGTTTGTCATAAACATCACTGTGAAAATGAAGCGTAATAGCTATTTCAAATTCACCCCAGCCCGATTCTGATAGCTCAAATGGAGGAGATTCCACAACCCGCATTGGGTTATTGAAACTGGAATGCAATTGAAACACAACTCGTTTTACAACTACACTTAAATCCTCATTAGTTGCTCCCCTAACGTAAACTGTCCATCTGTGAGATTGGTACCTAAAACAACCAAAAGGTTACATCATAAGACTTCAAAGTTGGCAATTTTTATTATAAAACATTTAACAACAATCTTCAAAACAAAATTAATCTTTAGAACACTCACTCGCTTGCTTTTTTCCCGAGCCAGAATGCAACGTTACCATAAACAATTGGAACACTAATTTCAACATCTTTAAGCTTCTTGACCAAATTCTGCACAAAGATAACTCCGTGACTTATAATTAGAAATATTATTTTTTTCATCATTTAGAGAAAGTGAGAAACCTTTCAGCAATCGTGTGTAACCAAGGAAATGAAAACCTAGTTTCAACAATCAACAATAGCAATTTCTTGATATCTATAAGCTACTCCCCAAAATCTCCTAGAAAAGCAAACAGCTTATAACAAAAGAAAAAAAGAAAACAAGTTTCACCATGCTTGGCTTCTTGATTAAGATCCTGAGTGCATGAAAAATATGCAATTTAAAAGCTAATTTCAACAAATATAATCCTCTCATTCACATTGTGAACCCAAACCCATCAATCACATGTAATCGAAAACAAAAAATCCTCAAATATCTGAGCTACTTAATTGTCAACAATATGCAATTAAACACTCAAATATAGTTATAACTGAAATTTCTGATGAAAATCTTCACAAAAATCCATAAACTAACAAACTTGAAGTCGCAATATCAGCAACAATACATAAACAGAAACATAATCACAGCATAACTAAACTATCAAGTTAAACTCTGCCCAAAAATGCACGAAAAACACAGAATCAAAAGCTGTTTTCGGTTAACATACATTTCTAGATTATGTATGATACTATTACGGTTAACAATTTGGAGTTGGTTACATTTCTGTAACATAAGTAAAGATTTTACCTTCTTCTCATTATCATCGGAAGATCGAACCATTTTGGTGCGCTGTGATTTGGGGGTGGGTCCACTGACGTCTAGCTGCTGGTTCGATGCGTGTTTTTTAGACGAATTCTGTGGCATATCCTTCAAATAAAAACCTCGTATAAAAGGCCCTAAATCAAGAAAAGGGAAATTAGGGTTTTTTAAATCTTCCAATCGTACAATTCTAAATTGCGTATTCGGAATTGGGGATTGCGCAATAGAGGTTCCCAAAGGAGGGCTTTTTGGACCTTTTGACATAAGCATGGGCAAAGGGTGATTGTAAATATTTGTTATTTAAACATTTACCGTATCTTATTTTGAAAAGTGGTAAATGTTTGAGAAGTAAAATTGATTTTAGCTCTTCATACGGTCAAAATCGGATTTAACTTGTTAAAAATTGTAGCTTTAACTGGTTAATAATTACGGTTTTGATTAGTGGTGAGCATCCGAATCGGATACCTGCCTTTGGAACCGGAACCGTTCCGGAATTGCCGATTCCAGACCCGAAACCGATGTGATTGTTCCTAAAATACATAACCGACCAGGACTGCTTCCGGTTCCAATTCTCAATTTTTTGAATATCGTTACCCGCTGGGTACCCAGAACTGAAATCAACGAATATCCGATACTTTTAAATAAAAAGTATTTTATGTATTTATTAACAAATGGATCTTACCTTTATTTGTTGCATTTTTTAGGTTCATTACATCCAAAGGTTTAATGTGCTTTTTATCTTGCTGATTTGGGTTGTGATGTTTCTTGATAATTTGACTTAATTTTTGAACACTATTTGTTTAGATACACGTATGAGCTAAGGGGTTGTTTGGCGGTTGTTGAATGGTTGATGTATAATGATTAAGTGATCAGAATGATTGGAAGGCTCTTATGATATAATTCAAAATGAAATATAATTGTTTGGTAACTTTTCATGATAAAATTAGGGCTCTTAATAATTAAGGGATGTTCATGATTGACGGATGTCGAGTCTACCAAATAATAAGTTCCAACTATTGGCCAATTACAACCAAAATTGTAATAGCGGTAAGTCGTGTAGAATCCACACAGACTCGGTTTTAACTTATTACTGCCAAAGAGTTCAAGTACAAGAACAAACAATTAAAAACAAATACGAGGGGGGGGGGGGGGAGTGTTGAATTTGATTAATTAAACTAAACATGCAATCAAAATGCTTTAGAAAAGCAAAAAATTAAAAGCCCAACAATGGTTCGCTCTCGATTAAAATGCAAATGCTTATCGTTAATTCTAGAAACGTAAAATAGCAAAACAAATCCAATTTGGCTATGGTTGTCAACAAGCTCTGATAACCTAGATTTTTCCTTAGATAAACAATGATTAAAACAAGCTCTTTAATCAAATCTTAACCTCAAATGGGAATTTGAACAAACTCTCAAATTCCCAAACACGATTAGCATTAACGAGTTAGATAAATCACCAACGCGAAGCAATAAGCACATAAGCTTGGCTTATTAGAGCTTCGATTGCAAGAATTCAAGAAATCAAACTGAAAACCTTATTTTGAGATCAATGATTTCATTTGTCACTTTATCAAAATCCCTAGACAATTACGGATCTTAGGGTTTCAAATAACAAACATTCGTAAGAATATTAGTTAATTAATCAAGTTAATTAACGATTCAAATGAAATTGACATTCAAACACGATTCACGCAAATAAATTTGTTCTACGAGATTACAACGAAATCTCAAAGTAAATGCAACATAATCTACAGAAAAAACCATTATTGGAATGGAAAAACTTAGCCACACATGGCTAAGTTGAGATTATAACTAAAAATGGGAAAGAAATTACCAAAAATTGAAAGGAAATTGATGAAAAATGCTTCCAATCGAGTCTCTTCTCTCTCCAACGCGTTCCTAGAAGTCTCCCCCTCTAGAATGGTGGGTTTTCAACCTTAAAAATCCCTAAAAACTCATAAAAACCGGCTCCCCCACTAAATAATACGTCATTGGATTCGTATGCTTCTGAAATTTGCCATTTCAAAAGTATGTCTGAAGCCTTCCTCTTTTGAATAAGTATGCCCAGTCATCATTAGTAAAACTATGTCCGCTCCCTTCAGAAATTGAGAAAGTATGCTCCCCCTTCCAGTCATTTGAAAAATATGCTCAACAGTGAGTTGTGCGACTTTTAATGCGACTTAAGCAGCCCAACAAGCTGCATGAACCACTTTTTGGCCCAATTTATTCAATTATAAGCCACGTTTACTCTTATTCGACATTAAACATAATAAGGACTCAAACAAATATTTTTTTGGGATAAAATGACATAAAAATGAGGATTTTTGAGCCTATTAACATATATTAAAAGTTGAAAATTCATAGTTATCAAAATATTCCCACACTTAGGATTGTGACTGTCCTCGGGCAAACACTAAGATTTTAGCACGAAGTAAACTTCGCAAGTTGACTTTTAAAAGTTGAGAAGGAGACATAGCATTGCACGAAGATGTGAGTAAACCGGTATAATAATAATCAACCCACAAGACAACTAAAGATGAATACGTGCTAATTTCACAAACACCTTACAAAAGATATAAATCTATTCTAATCGTTCATTCGCACAAAAGGTGTAGTTGTTTTCACTCTTGACATCAATTCATATGCACATGCACTACCATAATCTTACAGTAAGTCTCAATTCTCTATTGCTAATGGTGAATACTAAGTGTGAATCAAAAGGTCTTAAGAAAGGGTTGTAACTTGGCTAAGGGTCAAGGTAGGAAGATTTTGGTGTGACTAAAATTGGACTTCGGGAACTAGACCAAGAATCAAAGTGCATTCTCCCACATATTGCACACCCAAGTAATAAGATTTATTTCATTTTTGAGCTCTTATTTGGCTAAGCACACATCAAGGAGACAATTGTATCTTTTTAATATTGGTCTCCAATTCTTTTCTTTTTTTCCTTGCTTTTTTTGTTTTATTCAACTTTTGTGCTTTTTTTTTCTTTTTTTTGCATTTCTTTCTATAAAAATCTCATGCTTTCTTTCTATCGAACCTTTTTACAAAATCGTGGTATACAATTTGGGAGTTCATAGAGGACCTATAATTCTTGCTTCCAAAGGGTCTACACTTAAAAATACAAAGTCTCATTCCCAAAGTCCGGTGGGTGGAGTGTCTAGCTAAGGGGGTTAACACGTGGTGTAATGACAACAAAATGGGTAATTAAGCTCAAAAGGGTGATGAAAAAGGAAAACCATGTAAAGGTTGGCTTTTAGGCTTAATGGTTAAAAGAAAACATCAAAGATGGCCTTTTTCATTTCCACACTAGCATTACCAAATATATCCATTGGTATATTCTGTGTTAAATAATGCTCAAGAATTCTTCCTTCGGTTGGCTTGTCATCGAAGGATGTTAGCCAAATCAGAAGGCTTTCTTCCCCCAAAAAATGCAGTTCCACCATCAGGGCCCAACAAGCAACATAATTATGTTTTGAGGCTGCGTTTCATTCCAGCAACAGTAGTATATGGTTCAAAACGCCTTGTTCCATCCAGCGCAAATCCCCTCAATCATCTTGAAGTGAATGAATTAGAAAGAATGAAGAAGTAAGGAAATGAGACGACTCTTTCTTGAACTACAACCCCTTTTCTTTTTGTTTAGCTTGTTCCTATCAGAAAAATTATGATTTCGGAGAGGGGATTTGCCTTGGTCCGCTTTCTCTATCTGGGGTTCATTCTGTTCGTGCACATCTGATCCGATTGGCTGCTTTGTGTTCAGTCTGTTGTTATTCCAGACTGGAAATAGAACTCAGAAAGCTTCACATTGACAAGTCCGTAGCTCTTTTGGAAGGCTAACTCTTTCTCGTCTTCAAAAAAGTATCAAAATACAGTTATATAAGCTATCACTTTTTCAACGCAATCGCGAAGAGTCAAAATGCAAGTTCTAAAGTGACATACACATGGAAGATGCAATGCAAACAAAAATAGAATAAGATTGAATATAATGTTCAATCATGGCTCAAAAAGCTCACACGTGCATTTTTTTCTATAAAATTAGCAAGACTCACAAAGGTTATCTCAAACGTGCTAATCACGACAACACAAGCAAACCACACAATCATTCATGATATGGTTTTCATGGCATTACAAGCAGAAAATTGTCAACTTATGCAATTTACTTAATAATTGCTCAAAAGCAACCAAAATTCGAAAATTTGATCCCTTAATCACGCAATATCCCCACGCTAATTCCCTCCCCACGCTTAAACCATATATTCTCCTCAATATATGCATTCAATGGCGTAGTCTAAATCATTAAAAAGTAAAGGGAACAAGAAAACTCCCCTGAATAGTAGACTAGTGCCCGATACATGATTCAAGTACCAAAGCCTATTTGAACTTGGGGGGGGGGGGGGTGGAATCCAACTTCAATGAAGGTCAACCTGGAAACAAAACTCATCAACTCAAAAGACAACCAAAACTAAATAAAATTAAACTAGAATGGAAATAAAGCAATAAAATTGGGTTGCCTCCCAATCAGTGCCTTTCTTTAATGTCTTTGGCTAGACAATTCCCTTTGAAACCCGCATTATCCTTCATGATTCGTTAGAGCAAACCTTTTTGGCACGTAAGGATTAGGGGAATCTGCAAAGTGCCCAATAGATACACCACAGGGTGTTCATTAGTAGAATCATCAACAAATACAACTTTACTACCATCAACTTCCATAGTAACGATATCTTCATCCACATCAATGGTGGTTTTAGATGTTTTCATAAATGGTCTCCCTAAGACAATTACATCATAAATAGCGGGGTCACCCACTCCTATCTCAAGCACAGAAAAGTCCACAAAACACTAATTTGTTCACTTGGATTAAAACATCCTCTACCATCCCCTTAGGGGGAACATCATTCCCATCCGACAATTGAATAAGTGAATTGGTCACTTTCAAAGAACCGACATTCAAAGATTTAAAAATGGACAATGGCATGATCTTCACGGTCGAGCCTAAATCTAATATCGCCCTTTCGATACTAAAATCACCTATTTTACATGGAATAGAAAACTCACCTGGATCCTCACATTTATATGGCAACTTGCTTTGTATGACTGTTGAGGTGTCCTCTTCGGTGAAAACATTCTCTTCCTCCTCAATAATTGCTACTTGTTCATGGTCACTTTGCACTTCTTGGACAGTTTCTTGAACCACTTGAGATATGTCTTGGACCTTTTCGGGTTCCAACTTACCCTCTTTCTTGGGTTGTCTAAATATTTCTGGAAATGGTGGTGGGAAGACAAATTCGGGCATCTCATCCTCAACTGCATTTCTCATCTTTGATCTACCAACTTTCTTCTCACTTTTCAATGTCATCATACTCACATTCAGCTTCGGGGGTGTCTCAGTTTGAAATGGTAGCTTGCCTTGAGCATCGATGTGACCAACTAAAATTGGCAATTGTCCAACGTGGGTCTCCAAGTTCTTTTGTTAAGCCACCAAGTTTTGAATATTTGCCCTTGTTTCCTGTTGAAATTGTTGAGTGTTAAGAGCAAGGTACTTAACAATGTCTTCTAGAGACATACCTGTGCTACTTGAAGTAGCTTGATTTGGATTAAATGGAGCTCTTGGTTGATAATGCTATTGGAACGACTTTTCTTGGAATTGTTGAGGTCTTTGGGCATCAAAATTGTTATTGTAGAATTGTGGTTGTTGCCCTTGAAAACCTCGTATGGCGTTCACATCTTCCGAAGTCACAATCACATCTTCTTCAAGCTTCGGACAAGTGTCTGTCCCTGAATGGCCTACCTTGTTACAGATTCCACAAGCCTTTACTCGTTCCTTCCAGATGACCAACTTTTTCACGAGGTTAGTGAGATCATATAATTTACTTTCTAAGTTTGAGACATTTACCTCGTTCACCCTTTTTGGTTCTCTATGCATGTCAGATCGAGTGCTAAAATGTTGAGAATTTTCTGCCATCGTGGAGATTAAAGCCCTTACTTGTGTTGGCGTCTTGTTGAAAACTGCTCGCTGTGTCTATCATCTTACATTCCGTCGGCAAGAGACCCTCATAGAAATACTGTAAAAGCAATTGTTCAGAAATTCCATGTTGCGGGCAACTCACGTAGAGGTGTTTGAATCTCTCCCAATACTTGTGGGGAGTTTCGACATCTCTTTGTTTGATGCCACAAATTTCCCTACGAAGAATAGCAGCTCGGGAAGCGGGAAAAAGTTTATCAAGAAAAAGTCTTGCCATCGCATTCCATGGCCGCTACCGAACCAGGGTGTAGCGAGTAGAGCTAGTCCTTAGCACGGTCCTTTAAGGAAAAAGGGAATGCCTTTAACTTTATTAGGTCCTCAGAAACCTCATGGGGTTTCATGCTTAGGCAAACTACATGGAATTCTTTCAAATGCTTATTCAGGTCCTCATTCTCTAACCTATAATAGGTGGGTAAGAGATGGACAATCCGGTCTTAAGAATAATTCAGTATTACTTGTCGGATACTTTATGCAAATAAGAACTTGGGCGACATCCTGTGTCGCGAGCTCTCGGAGAGTCCACTCCTCTTCTTCAGCTATTTTGACCTTTGGCTTTTCTTCTTCCTCTTCTTTTGGTTTTTCTTCTTTTTCTTCGCCCGAATTGCTAGATAGGTCAATATCTTCCCAGATATTTACCCCTGGTGACGAAGTTCCCTCACCTAACTTCTTTCGAAGCTTGGTTTGTTTCCTAAGTCGTTTTGCGGTCCGTTCGATTTCTAAATCAACTGACAAAGGTGAACCTGCACGAGAAGATCTTGCCATGAAAGGTTAAATGCACCGAGTCCCCGGCTGCGATGCCAAAAATTTGACGGATGTCGAGTCCACCAAATAATAAGTTCCAACTATTGGCCAATTACAACCAAAATTGTAATAGCGGTAAGTCGGGTCGAATCCACAAAGACTCGGTTTTAACTTATTATTGCCAAAGAGTTCAAGTACAAGAACGAACAATTAAAAATAAATACGAGGGGGGGGGGTTTGGATTTGATTAATTAAACTAAACATGAGATCAAAATGCCATAGAAAAGCAAAAAGTTAAAAGCCCAACAATGTTTCACTCTCAATTAAAATGCAAATACTTATCATTAATTCCAGAAACGTAAAATAGCAAAACAAATCCAATTTGGCTATGGTTATCCACAAGCTCTGATAACCTAGATTTTTCCTTAGATAAATAATGATTAACACAAGCTCTTTAATCAAATCTTTACCTGAAATGAGAATTTGATTAAACTCTCAAATTCTCAAGTGCGATTAGCATTGATGAGTTAGAAAAATCACCAACTCGAAACAATAAGCAGATAAACTCGGCTTATTAGAGCTTTGATTGCAAGAATTCAAGAAATCAAATTGAAAACCTTATTGAAATCAACGATTTCATTTCTCACTTTATCAAAATCCCTAGACAATTACGGATCTTAGGGTTTCAAATAACAAACATTCATAAGAATATTAATTAATTAATCAAGTTAATTAACGATTCAAATAAAATCGACATTCAAAAGAGATTCACGCAAATAAATTTGTTCTACGAGATTACAATGAAATCTCAAAGTAAATACAACATAATATAAAGAAAAACCATTGTTGGAATGGAAAAAAAACTTAGCCACATATGGCTAAGTTGAGATTACAACTAAAAATGGGAAAGAAATTACCAAAGGTTGAAAGGAAATTGATGAAAAATGCTTTCAGTCGATTCTTTGCTCTCTCCATTGCGTTCCTAGAAGTTTCCCTTCTAGAATGGTGGGTTTTTAACCTTGAAAACCCATAAAAACTCATAAAAACCGACTCCCCCACTAAATAATACGTCATTGGATTCGTATGCTTCTGAAATTCGCCATTTCAAAAGTATGCATGAAGCCTTCCTCTTTTGAATAAATATGCTCAGTCATCATTTGTAAAAATATGCCCGCTCCTTTCGGAATTTGAGAAAGTATGCTCCCCTCCAGTCATTTGAAAAATATGCTCAACATTGAGTTGGGCGACTTAAACCACCTAACAAGCCGCATGAACCACTTTTTGGCCCAATTCTTCAATTTTAAGCCACTTTTACTTTTTTTAAACAATAAACATAATAAGGAATCAAACAAATATTTTTTTTGGGATAAAATGACTTAACAATGAGGAGTTTTGAGCCTATCAAAATATATATATATATATATATATATATATAAATAAAGGAAGATGTGGCTTTGATTATTAATAAAAGACTAATATGAGCATTTTTCTTTTTTCTTATAATTTTGAGTTTTTTATTATAAATAAAATGTATCATTAAATGCTATCATTAATTTCCAAAAAACTCTTCACTCTTCTTCATTAAATTTTATTGAATTCTAATTTCTTATACAAATTATAAACTTTCATTATTTTTTTATTATAATTTTTTTTGTAAACTAAAAATCAATATATATATATATAAAGGAAAATGTGGATTTGAGTATTAATAAAATACCAATATGGGCATTTTTTTTATATAATTTTGAGTTTTTTTTAAATAAAATGTATCATTAAATGCCATTATTAATTTTCCAAAAAACTCTTCACTCTTCTTCATTAAATTTTATTGCATTCTAATTTCTTATACAAATTATAAACTTTCATAATTTTTGTATTATAATTTTTTTGGTAAACTAACAATATTTATAAATGAATAAAAATATTTATAAAAATTATTGTATTTTACGGTTCATGATTTTTGTATTATAACTTTTTTTGTAAACTAACAATATTTATTCTTTATAAAAATTATTGTATTTTACGGTTCATAATTTTTGTATTATAATTTTTTTTATAAACTAACAATATTTATAAATGTATAAAAATTTTTATAAAAATTATTATATTTTACGGTTCATAATTTTTGTATTCTATTTTTTTTAGTAAAATAACAATATTTATAAATAAATGATTAATTTATAAAAATTATTGTATTTTACGGTTCTTAATTTTCGTATTCTAATTTTTTTAGTAAACTAACAATAGAACAATTTTTTTTTATTTATAATATCTTTTCTTAATAAGTTAACAATGTTTATAAATCAATATATATATATATATATATATATATATATATATATATAAAGATGGATGTGGCTTTGAGGATTAATAAAAGACCAATATAGTCATTTTTCTTTTTTCTTATAATTTTGAGTTTTTTTTAAATAAAATGTATTATTAAATGCCATCATTAATTTCAAAAAACTTTTCATTTTTCTTCATTAAATTTTATTGCATTCTAATTTCTTATCAATATATATATAAAGAAAGATGTGGCTCTGAGTATTAATAAAAGACCAATATGGGCATTTTTCTTTTTTCTTATAATTTTGAGTTTTTTTAAATAAAATGTATCATTAAATGTCATCATTAATTTCCAAAAAACTTTTCACTCTTCTTCATTAAATTTTATTGCATTCTAATTTCTTATACAAATTATAAACTTTCATAATTTTTGTATTATAATTTTTTTAGTAAACTAACAATATTTATAAATAAATAAAAATATTTATAAAAATTATTGTATTTTACGGTTCATGATTTTTGTATTATAATTTTTTTTTAAAATAACAATCAATATATATATATATATATATATGTATATATATATATATATATATGTAAAGATGGATGTGGCTTTGAGGATTAATAAGAGACCAATATGAGCATTTTTCTTTTTTCTTATAATTTTGAGTTTTTTTTAAACAAAATGTATCATTAAATGCCATCATTAATTTCCAAAAAACTTTTTATTTTTCTTCATTAAATTTTATTGCATTCTAACTTCTTATACAAATTATAAACTTTCATAATTTTTGTATTATAATTTTTTTAGTAAACTAACAATATTTATAAATAAATAAAAATATTTATAAAAATTATTGTATTTTACGGTTCATGATTTTTGTATTATAATTTTTTTTAAAAATAACAATCAATATATATATATATATAAAGATGGATGTGGCTTTGAGAATTAATAAGAGACCAATATGAGCATTTTTCTTTTTTTTTATAATTTTGAGTTTTTTTTAAACAAAATGTATCATTAAATGCCATCATTAATTTCCAAAAAACTTTTTATTTTTCTTCATTAAATTTTATTGCATTCTAACTTTTTATACAAATTATAAACTTTCATAATTTTTGTTTATAATTTTTTTAGTAAACTAACAATATTTATAAATAAATAAAAATATTTATAAAAATTATTGTATTTTACGGTTCATGATTTTTGTATTATAATTTTTTTTAAAAATAACAATCAATATATATATATATATATATAAAGATGGATGTGGCTTTGAGGATTAATAAGAGACCAATATGAGCATTTTTCTTTTTTTTTTATAATTTTGAGTTTTTTTTAAACAAAATGTATCATTAAATGCCATCATTAATTTCCAAAAAACTTTTTATTTTTCTTCATTAAATTTTATTGCATTCTAACTTCTTATACAAATTATAAACTTTCATAATTTTTGTTTATAATTTTTTTAGTAAACTAACAATATTTATAAATAAATAAAAATATTTATAAAAATTATTGTATTTTACGGTTCATGATTTTTGTATTATAATTTTTTTTAAAAATAACAATCAATATATATATATATATATATATATATAAAGATGGATGTGGCTTTGAGGATTAATAATAGACCAATATGAGCATTTTTCTTTTTTCTTATAATTTTGAGTTTTTTTTAAACAAAATGTATCATTAAATGCCATCATTAATTTCCAAAAAACTTTTTATTTTTCTTCATTAAATTTTATTGCATTCTAACTTCTTATACAAATTATAAACTTTCATAATTTTTGTATTATAATTTTTTTAGTAAACTAACAATATCTATAAATAAATAAAAATATTTATAAAAATTATTGTATTTTATGGTTCATGATTTTTGTATTATAATTTTTTTTGTAAACTAACAATCAATATATATATATATATATATATAAATATGGATGTGACTTTGAGGATTAATAAGAGACCAATATGGACATTTTTCTTTTTTCTTATAATTTCGAGTTTTTTTTTAATTAAAATGTATCATTAAATGTCATCATTAATTTTCAAAAAACTTTTCATTTTTCTTCATTAAATTTTATTGAATTCTTATACAAATTATAAACTTTCATAATTTTTGTATTATAATTTTTTTAGTAAACTAACAATATTTATTAATAAATAAAAATATTTATAAAAATTATTGTATTTTACGGTTCATGATTTTTGTATTATAATTTTTTTTGTAAACTAACAATATTTATAAAAGATTAAATTTTTTTATAAAAATTATTGTATTTTACGGTTCATAATTTTTGTATTATAAATTTTTTTATAAATTAACAATATTTATAAATGAATAAAAAAATTTATAAAATTTATTATATTTCACGGTTCATAATTTTTGTATTCTAATTTTTTTTTGTAACTAACAATATTTATAAATAAATGATTAATTTATAAAAATTATTGTATTTTATGGTTCTTAATTTTTGTATTCTAATTTTTTTTAGTAAACTAACAATAGAACATATTTTTTAATTTATAATCTCTTTTCTTAATAAGCTAACATCAATAAATATATATATATATAATATGCCATCATTAATTTCCAAAAACTTTTCACTCTTTTTCATTAAATTTTATTGCATTCTAATTTTTATATAAATTATAAACTTTCATAATTTTTATATCATAATTTTTGTAGTAAACTAACAATATTTATAAATGAATAAAAATATTTATAAAAATTATTGTATTTTACCAGTTCATGATTTTTGGATTATAATTTTTTTGTAAACTAACAATATTTATAAAAGAATAATTTTTTTATAAAAATTATCGTATTTTATGGTTCATAATTTTTGTATTCTAATTTTTTTTAGTAAATTAACAATATTTATAAATAAATGATTAATTTATAAAATTATTGTATTTTACGGTTTATGATTTTTGTATTCTAATTTTTTTAGTAAACTAACAATATAACATATTTTTTATTTATATTCTCTTTTATTAATAAGCTAACAATCAATATATATATATATAAAGGACGATGTGGCTTTGAGTATTAATAAAAGACCAATATGGGCATTTTTTTTTCCTTATAATTTTGAGTTTTTTTTTTTAAATAAAATGTATCATTAAATGCCATCATTAATTTTCCAAAAAACTATTCACTCTTCTTCATTAAATTTTATTGCATTCTAATTTCTTATACAAATTATAAACTTTCATAATTTTTGTATTATAATTTTATTAATAAGCTAACAATCAATATATATATATATATAAAGTAGATGTGGCTTTGAGTATTAATAAAAGACCAATATGGGCATTTTTCTTTTTTCTTATAATTTTGAGTTTTTTTTAAATAAAATGTATCATTAAATGCCATCATTAATTTCCAAAAAACTCTTCACTCTTCTTCATTAAATTTTATTGTATTCTAATTTATTATACAAATTATAAACTTTCATAATTTTTGTATTATAATTTTTTTGGTAAAATAACAATATTTATAAATGAATAAAAATATTTATAAAAATCATTGTATTTTACGGTTCATGATTTTTGTATTATAATTTTTTTTTGTAAGCTAACATCAATATATATATATATATAAAGGAAAATGTGGCTTTGAGTATTAATAAAAGACCAATATGGGCATTTTTCTTTTTTCTTATAATTTCGAGTTTTTTTTAAATAAAATGTATCATTAAATGCCATCATTAATTTCCAAAAAAACTCTTCACTCTTCTTCATTAAATTTTATTGCACTCTAATTTTTTATACAAATTATAAACTTTCATAATTTTTGTATTATAATTTTTTTGGTAAACTAACAATATTTATAAATGAATAAAAATATTTATAAAAATTATTGTATTTTACGGTTCATGATTTTTGTATTATAATTGTTTTTGTAAACTGACAATATTTATAAAAGAATAAAATTTTTTATAAAAATTATTGTATTTTACAGTTCATAATTTTTGTATTATAGTTTTTTTTATAAACTAACAATGTTTATAAATGAATAAAAAATTTTATAAAAATTATTATATTTTACGGTTCATAATTTTTGTATTCTATTTTTTTTAGTAAACTAACAATATTTATAAATAAATGATTAATTTTTTTAAAAATTATTGTATTTTACAGTTCTTCATTTTCGTATTCTAATTTTTTTAGTAAACTAACAATAAAACATATTTTTTTATTTATATTCTCTTTTCTTAATAAGTTAACAATGTTTATAAATCAATATATATATCTTTATATATATAAAAACAACAACCTCAAGACATGAGGTGGCATAATGAGTGTTTAGTATTATCAAATCTTGAAATGTGGTAGAGTTTCATCATCCCACGTTGGTAAGGACATGCAAGTTTGGAGGTAGAAAGTGAGTATAAGAAAGGAAAAGATAAACCATAGATGATGACTTGACAATTCTCAAATCTTGAAATATGGTTGAGTTTCATCATCCCACATTGGTGAGAAGATGCAAGTTCAAACATATAAAGTGAGTATAAGGATAAAGGGATGAATGCTTTTGGGTCAACTTATATGGTTGTATCAATTTGGTCTACTTTATTTTTGCAAGTTATGTATATAAAAACAACAACCTCAAGACATGAGGTAGCATAATGAGAATTTAATATTATCAAATCTTGAAATGTGGTAGAGTTTCATAAGAATAAATGTGTGAATACTTTTGTGTCAACTCATATGATTATATTAAAAGAACAACCAAGAGAAATGAGGTGACGTATTGAGAGTTTAGTTTTATCAAATCTTGAAATGTGATAAAGTTTCGTCATCCCACATTGGTGAGGAAACGCAAGTTTGAAAGTAGGAAGTAAGTATAAGAAATGAGGGGATAAACTCTATGATGACTTGACATTTCTCAAATCTTGAAATGTGGTTAAGTTTCAATGTTTCATCATCCCACATTGGTGAGAAGATGCGAGTTCAAAAATATAAATTGAGTATTAGAATAAATTGGTGAATCCTTTGTGTCAACTCATATGGTTGGATCAATTTGGTCTACTTTATTTTTGCAAAATAAATCAATTTATATAACAAATAAGTAAAACAATGTTTTTTGTTAAATAATAGACTTGACTAATTTTAGATCACACAAAAAAATTACCATGAGAAATTTATGTGTTCGAATATAGTGGGTAGATTTGTGAAAGGAGGAACAAAATGTCGGTATCTATATTTGTATCTTTATATATATAAAAGTAAGATCCACAAAAAATAATGTGGCACCCTAAGAATTGAGAATTATGTATTTCTTGCATTGAGATTTTTGTGTATCCCACATTGATGGAGAGATGAAAGATTAACAATTGATGGTAGGTATATGAGAGCAGGTTGTGGTGTGTTTGTTTTAACTCATGGGTTTGGATTCTCTTGGTTAATCCTATAAACACATGTTGTTGGCTCAAATTGGCTATAAACCCTCCAAACTCTTGTATTGGTTCATTTTGGCCAACTCTCTATTTGTAAAAAAGTTAACATGGTTTTCTATTTATGATTTACTTTAATCCAAAAATGATTAAATAGTAAATTTTAGTTACAAATTCCATTTTCATGAAATATTGAAGAGAAAAATTTGTTTGGTGTTTTCTAATTACATGTTCTGCGTTTTCACAAAATATTGAAAATAGTCTATGGGGGTTTTTAGTTTTTTAATAATGTGTTCTTTGTTTTTCAAGTTTATTTTGCATAGTTGATCACATTCTTAATTCTAGATGATTTGTGATTATTTATTACGTAAGTTATTAGTTAAAACATACATTTGATGTCATTTAATAAATAAGGCTACAAAACAAATTAAATTTTATATATTAATTTGAAACACCTCTACCATGATACTTAATATTGTGTATGTTTGCCAAAATAATTTACATCTAAAACAGTCAAATAAAATGATACATTGCATTTTATTAGTTGTCAAATAATGAATTAGGTTTATCTTAACGTAGTTACATATTTGTTAACAGTGCCACCACGCAACGCGTGGTGGCACACACTAGTTAATATATATTAAAAGTTGAACATTCATAGTTATCAATGATACCAAAACCAAATGATTCAGAGGGTTTTGGAATCATTAAGAGGCAAAATTATTTTTTGTCAAACATGATTACATCTTACTGATTCAGAAGCTGACTTTTAATGGATTTGTTAAGAGGTAGACAAACAACTCCTAAGAAATTCAACTATCAAACTGGTGTTAAAGTTGTTGTTGCTTATGGAGGTGTATTCACTGGATATCAGGTTTATATATTTTATAAGGATTCTTAGATGTTTTATAATCATGAATGTATATATTTGAATCTAATTAAGCTGGTTGCTAATGCTCTTCATTTATGGTGATACAATTAAGATCTTTTTAAAAGGGTGTGGACATTTTAGTTGTTACTCAGGAAGCTTAACAGACGTGGTTGAAAGATGAAAACTTAAGACTTAACTTTCTAGTTTATTTATGTAATAATTACTTTTTAGTTTTTATATGATTGGTTTGGACCATTTGTTGTATTTATTACTTTAGGTTGGTAGTTTGTAGTTTATAGGGCTTAAAGTTACATTTTTATTGTATGTAGTGTGAAATTTAATTTATTTTTGAAACCGGGTACTGGAATCGGTTCCAGGAGATTCCGGTTTCGGTTCCAAAATATAAAGAAGCAATCGTAGCGGTTATGGTTCCGGTTCCATGAAATTTGGTCGGGTATCCGGTTATGCTCACCCCTAGTTTTGATTGGTTAAAATTTGCAGCTATTCAAAAAATAGAGGAAATAGTTTCGTACCTTTTACAAATAGACAACAACCTGATTCACATTTGAATGTGTTTTCCGACTATTTTGTAAAAGTTACAAAACTACCCCTCTATTTTCCGCATACCCATGTGAGGAATTATCCTATGCTTCACAGTCAAAGCCGCAAATGTTGACTAGATGAATGACTAAGATCACTTATTTACTTCTCAAATACTTACCACTTATCAAATGAACCTCTTCCTAAACATTTTTTTTAGTAAACTACAAATTTATTAATGTGTTCTATCGGTGTTAGATATATTTTATGTAAAAGTATGAAGAAAACTCTCCAGGAGACTAAGTGTTAGACTCCAGAAGACAGAAGCTCTACTTTCCAAAAGTTAGCCTTGCTTGTCCAAAAGACTATTCAGAGACAGAGCCATCTCTGGATACACATAAAGACTAACTGCACGTGAAGAATGACATGGCATAACCGTCTAACAATCTCTAACAAACTTTGTTAGAGATTCATCCTATGTGTCATTGTGTAATAAGATAACTCCTTGAATTTTGTATGTTGTTTAGTATAAATAGTATGAGTGTTTCTTGTAATATAACTTGGTTGAAAGAGAGATCTTACGATTGTTCATTGTATTGTGTTTACTGTACTTGATTATCCTTTGAGTGAAATACATTGACTATTGGTTATAAATCTGTTTGATTCTTTCAATTATTCTAGTTTGGTTGTTGATTACTTAACTGCTTCCACTACTGATCGTTATATTTAATGTAATGAACATCTTTTGAGTGTTAAAACGGGATCTGGGGTTCCAACAATCGGTAATAACATTTCTTGTCCATACAGTTAAAAAATATATAATATGGTCATTATGGTTTATAAAAACGTCTGAATTATGTCCATTCGTTTAGCGAACACTAACTTCTATTGAGTGAAGGGTATTACAGTCGTTATTTATTTTATTAAATATTTTTGTCTACTTTATAACTAATGACACCACCCCACGTCCTCCACTTCTCCAATTTGGACCTCTCGCAACTCAATAGATGTAACACCCGGATTTTAGTAAGTATATTTTGGGGTTTTAAATGCATATTTGACATTAGAACAAACCTTAATCGATACCTTGAAGCGGTTAGGCTTGGAGCTAAATAGTTAAGAAAATTAACTTTCTGACAGTTTATCTTCGCGCCCGTGAAGTTGGGCTGAAAGTTGGGAGCTGGAGGGGTGTTCTTTAAATCCGATTTTCCTTCCATAGTTTCCTTGTTTCTCATCTCTTAACTCATTTCTCTCTGAATCGAACTTGGTTCAAACATCTCCATTTCACCCAATCGATTTCTTCAAGAGTTTTTGTGACATCAAGAGCATGGGGTTATGATTAAAGCTTCAAGTCAACTTCATCTTCTCCATCAGATCTCACCTCTACCTCCTAGCCTATTTACTTAAGTTTGATTGGGAGACTGGCACGTTAAATCATTTCTCATCTCCAAGCATTCAAGAACTTCTAAAAAACAAGATTTCAAGTGCAGATCCAAGATTTCCAAGTTCATCTTCTTGACCTCATTTTCCCCATTGTTAACCTAGTTTTGGGGGGTTTTCCTCTAAAAAACGAATTCTAAGTCTATCTTGACCCTTCTAAACCTTTATTGTTATTAAAAGCTTACATTCTAGCCTCCTAAAACTTTTATTTTGAGATATCATTCATGTTTTAAGTTTTGACCATTTATTGGTATTTTGGATGATTAGAGGATTTGACTAAGGTTTGTTATGAATCTGAGTTTGAGATTACTTTTGGTACATCTCTAGGCTTTGGTTGTGACCCAGATAAAGTTTCAAGAGGTGGGTGTTGTTAGACCTAAAATCTTCACCATTTTGGAAGCTAGAGATGGAATTGGAACCTTGGTTTAACTTAACCTAGCAAAGTGATTTCAAGTTGTTTTGTGAAAATTGAAAACTATGTACATGCCAAAATGTGTTTTTTAAAGTATTAATATGCTTTAGTTAATAATATCAAATGTGTTATGTATTTGGTAAAGTTTACATATTTGGTATTTTTGAGTTAACACATACTAAAAGTGCATATATTTGATATCTTTGAGTAAATTGTTCAATAAATCATAAGTGTAGGTTATTTTGATAATTTATCTTATAAATAGAAATTATTTTGGTGTTAATACATTTTTATGTACTTGGTTTGGTAATACAAATGGTACGTGTCCATTTGGAAAATGGTTTGTCCCAACCAATGAGAGTTTTTGAGTAAATCATACTTTTAGAGCATGTGTTAGCACAAACAAGAGTAAAATGCATTTCTTTGTTTGTAATGATTGTTGGTCATTTTTATGCAACCTGTAAAAATCAACACTAAAATAAACTGTTAGGGTTTAATTTAATTGTACCAAAATACGGAAACGTTGCTTTATTGTAAACATGACAAGTGCATAATGTCATTCTCTTTGTTTCCTTATATAGTTTAATCCTTCAATATAAATAGGCACATAGGGTTCATTGTATTAGTACATGCGAAATATTGAGAGCTAAACTGCTAGAGAGAAACACGATATATTATTCAATACAAGTGAGATATCCTACTTCAGATCTTCATTAATTGTGTGTTCTTCGTGTTCATATTAATTCTTTTAGTACTTGATCATATTCTGGGATCCACAATTGGCATCAGAGCTACACGATCTGAGTTTTGATCTGATTCTAATCGAGTTCGAAAAACAAGGTAAAAATCTCGAATCTAACACTGTTCAAAAACTTATCGATTCAAGCCTTACAAGTCTGAATCGACAAGTTTTCTTATCGCATCTTTGTTTATCAACAAATTTTTTTTTCGCATCTGTTATTATCGATAAGTATTTTATATCGCATCTGCTTTTACCGATAAGAATTTTTATCGGCTCTTTATCACCCGACAAGATTCAGTTTCTCATTCAAATTTTTTTTGTTTAATTCTTTGTACTTTTGCATCACTTTTATTAGAAAACTCAGGGTCTCTGACTTCTGCAGCTTTTCTAGTTTAAGAGTTCTCAAGTACAAGTCTTAAACTTTAACAAAATTGGAATTTTTTACTTAATTTTAAACCTTAGTACTTTTGCTTCACTTTCATTAGAAAACTCAGGATCTCTGACTTTTGCAGCTTTTCTGGTTTAAGAGTTCTCAAGTACACTGCTTAAACTTTAAGTAAATCTTTTTAATTTATTTTTCATATTATTAGGGACTCGGGAACTTAGATCTTCTCTTCCTTAAAAAGACTCTGTTCTTTTTTTGTCGACGAAGGCTTCGTTCTTACTCTTCAAAATTCAAAACAAAGATAAAATGGAATTTCAGAATCTTGTTTTAACTCACGTTCGTTAGACCCGACAAGTTTTCTTATCGCCACTTTATTACCCGACATAAATACTTATCGGCTCCTAGGCACCCGATATAAAATCTTCTCGATTCTGCTCAACCCGATAAGTTTTCTTGTCGAGTTCTCGTAACCCGATATAAATTTTTATCGCGTCTTTTATTGTCGATAAGATTTTTCTTAAAATCGAGATTTTACTTTAAGTTCTCAAAACTCTTAGAATTTTTTCAAAACTCCTTGATCGAGATCACTCTGTCAAGTACTATGACTTCACGCGAAGCAATGACGATTGGTTCGGACACAAAACCCCCGATTCTACTTCCGGGCGAATAATCTCAGTGGAAGGATCGGTTTCTAGACTTCATTGAACGTAGTAATTACGCCGATGAAATCATGAGTTCCATCAAAGAAGGTCCTCCACCCATTTTTTATCAAGACTTCCCTGTCGTACCAAATGCCACTCCTCTTGTCGCTGCCAAAAAGGGAGTCAAACCCAAATCTGCCTGGACTGACAAGGAAAAGACAATCATGAAAGGTGATCAACTAGCACGCTCATACCTCCTAATGAGCCTCCCAAATGAGATCTACATGAGCATAGACAGCCACAAAAGATCTGCCAAAGAGATGTGGGAATAAATTGAAAAGTTTATGCTAGGAACAAAGATTGGGACTCAACTGAAAATCACAAACTGCATCTCTTAATACGAAGAATTCAAAGCCAAAGAGGGTGAAAGTCTTACGAATACTTACACTCGTTTTGTTCAATTGGTGAACGAGTTAAGCAAAAACGATATTCGTAAGACAAAGATCGAGAACAACGTGAAGTTTGTTAGCAATCTTCAACCTGAATGGCGTCGTTTTGCCAACCAAATCAAACACGGCAAATTTCTCGCTGAACTCGATCTTCACGAAGTATACGAAACCCTACAACAACACGAGGAGGAGGTACTTGAAGCTATGGGGACAAACAACAAAACCAATAAGACCTCCGATCCAATCGCCCTAGTAGCAAAAGAAAGCTCTCCTTTATCCCAAAGCACATCACAAGATGGCATTCTTGAATTAGAAGACGAAGAATTCGACTATGATCCGGAGATTGCCAAATTCCAACAGCACTTGGCTTTTCTCACAAAATCATTCCAACAAAAGTTCTCTCGTCGCTCAAATCCCAATCAACAAAGATATGCTTCGGGACCAAAGAATCATGAGCGCAAAGCTATGTTTGAGCCTAAACCAAGGAGAGAAGAGTCTCGTCCACCACCCAAACCGGAAGACAAATTCATGGGTGAAAAGAGCCTGTGCTACAACTGCGGAAAATCCAGCCACTATGCCCGTGAATGCAAAAAGCTAGTAGTCAATGACTCAAACTACTTCACTTACAAATTAATGTTGGCTAAACAAAAGGAGGCCGACAAAGTACTCATGGCGGAAGATGAACATTGGCTCAATCATGGTAATGATGATGATGATGATATGGAAAACGAGGTACAAGCACACTTCAGTTTGATGGCTTACTCTAATGATTCCACTTCTAATGCTTCCGACAACACACCCGAAGTAAGCAATTCCGACTATGACAATTTTGTTTCCCAAATGCATGATTTGATGATACAACTGAAAGAACTAAAATCTAAGTTGCAAACCGAGAAACTCTTGGTTTCCAACTTAGAAGCACGTCTAGAAAATAATCACAATCAACTGCTAATTGTCCAATCTGAACTTGCCACCTCTCAAAGTATTGCACAAAATCATCAAAAGGAGAAAACCATTTTTCAAAACAAAAATTTAAAATTAAAACAACAAATCTCAGATCTCACAAATCAACTTGACAAATCTAAACGTGAGACCGAATACTTTTCATCAAAGTTTGAGTTTGTCACCATACAAACACAAGTTCTTTTAGAAAAAACTCAAGGTTTTGGAACTCAAACTATACAAGATTGGTCAAACCGAGCAAACAATTCACTTAAACGCTCTAAAAGATTTTTGAGTTCAAAGGTTGGATTAGGATTTGATAACCCAAAATGCTTAGAAAAGGCCATCTACAATACTCCGACTATCTATAAATTTGAATATCTAAACCTTGGTCCGGAATGCAAAATTCAATTTATGAAGTCAGATTCCGACATCGAAGAAAGGGAAGATTTGAATAGGAAAAACTAGAATTTTCATCAAATTCCTTTCTGCTATCCTAAAATAGTAGAAAAGGAATCTTCAAAAGAATCTCTTCCAAACGACTATTTTCCATCTTATACTGGCGAAGAACTTCAATCTCAAACTTCTAAATTTAAACCATATAATCCTACTTTGTTCTTAGAAAAGAAAATTGTTCAACTTGAAAAGGTATTGGAATCTGAATGTTCTTCATCGGACAAGGAAAAAGAGGCGTTAATTTCAAAAATCCAAAAACTTGAAAACGAGGCTTTACAATTCACTAAAAACCACGAAACTGATACAATTTCCAATATTTCTTCGTGTAAAGCTTTCGTTGGCACTTATTTAGATGATTGTGAGGAGTTGTTTAAATTAGATCCAAATTATTGCCCTCCTAAACAACAACGTTCCCTTTCTCTCGACCAAATTGATACTAAATTAGATGACCTTGAGCAAATGGAGTTTCTGGATGAAAATTCTAATCCTTCCCAACTTAAAACCAACGAATGTTTAAATGAAATGAATGCTGCCTTTGATTTCAATCCTACACTTCTAAGTCATACGGATTTTTTGGACAAAGGAAAGAAACCCGTCGAAATAGTTTTGATTCCGGATGTTCAGAATGAATGTTCCACTAGTCAAACTAAACACAATCATTCTAACCATAGGGATCAAACTCATTTTTCCCCAAAAAGTACTAACCATGGTCCTCTTGATGTTTCAGCTGTTCATACTTTAAAGACCAAACAAGTTTGGGTTGAAAAAGACAAACGCTCTCCAAAGTCGTCATCCCGCAATAAAGACAAATTTTCTTTTTCGAATTCTACAAATGTCAAAAGAACCAATCGTCATTTTCTTTTTCCATATACTATTCATTCGTTTCGACATTTAATTAAATTTTCAAGTAATCAAATTTGTTGCTCAAATTGCGATGTGAATGACTTTATGCATTTAAATTCTTTTGATTATGGTTGTGATTATTATTCGGACATGTATTATTCTTACAATTTTTATAATAATCATTTTTCAACTCCACCTGTTTATAAATGAGTTCCTAAAGATACCATGACTAACGCCCCTAAGTCCCACTTCAAATGGGTACCCAAAGGTGCCAAGTCAACTAACCCCGAAGGACCCATTTACAAATGGGTACCTAAATCTGCCTGATTTTGTGCAGATTGGTCATGTGTGGTACTTAAATTCTAGATGCTCCAAACACACGACCGGAAAAAAGGAGTTTCTTGCCAATTACACGGAGAAAAAGGGAGGATTCGTACGTTTTGGCAACAATCATGTAGCACCTATCAAGGGACATGGAGACATCATTCAAAACAACATCACTATTTCAGATGTTTCCTATGTTCAAGGCCTGAGCCACAATTTGCTAAGCATTGGCATACAAGTCAAATTGGAACTCACCGCTCAAACCATCCGCACTGATAATGGAACCGTGTTCAAAAATCGCTCTCTTGACGGCTATCTCGAATCAGTTGGAATTACACACACTTTTTCTGCGGCGCGCACTCCACAACAGAATGGTGTGATCGAACGTCGAAATCGTACGTTAGCTGAAGCTGCTCGTACCATGCTTGCATATTCCAAACTACCGCACTACCTTTGGGCCGAAGCAATCAATACCGCTTGCTACACTCAAAATCGTTCGATCATCAACAAGCGATTCAACAAGACACCCTATTATTTGGTCTACTATCGGATTCCATCCATCGATCACCTTCTTACCTTCGGCGGTCGCTGCTTCATTCTGAATGAAAAGGAAGATCGCGGAAAACTCAAGCCAAAAGCCGATGAAGCCTACTTTCTTGGCTACTCTCCAAACGAATAAGCATATCGGGTCTACATGAAACAAGCACGTTGTATCACGGAAAGTGTCAATGTTCAGTTTGATACTAAAGCCGAAATGGCTTCATCAGATCTGGATGATTTATTCGAACACTTTTACTCGGATTATTTCGGCTCTTATACCGAAATTCCCAAACAAATCACCCCGCCTACCTTGGAGGTTGCCGAGACTACCAATCTTTCTGGACCGCCAGTTACATCGGAAATCGTCTCAACTGCTGCAACTCCAAGCTCATCTCCAACTGCTACCCCCGCTCAACCTCATGCTCAACCTAGTTCTGACCCGCTCCCTACGGAACTGGCATCCTTTCCCCCACCTTCAGTTTCATCTCCTAAGGATGTCACCAGTTCCATAAGATCTTCTAACGTGGCTCCAGCCTTGGAATCACTTCAAGATCTTCCTCTTGGTACATATGAAGACGATACCCCGGACCCCAACGCGTTTCAACCGCTTCCCCACACTACCAAATAGGTCCGTTCTCATCCAGCCGATCAGATTATTGAAGATCCCACCAAACCAGTCACAACACGATCCGCCTCGGCCAACGATTGCCTGTTCTCTACTTTTCTAAGCAAGATCGAACCCACATCCATTCAAGAAGCAATGAAAGATCCTGATTGGATTGTGTCCATGCAAGACGAACTCAATCAATTTGAAAGCCTGAAAGTTTGGCGTCTCGTTCCCCGTCCACAAAACAAAACCATCATCGGTACCAAATGGATATTAAAAAACCAACAAGATAAAGATGGGATTGTCATACGCAACAAAGCCCGACTTGTCACAAAAGGATACCGCCAGCAAGAAGGTATTGATTATGACGAGACATTTGCACCCGTGGCCCACGAGACATTGCGAAGTTCAATACGAGCATGATGGGAATGATGAATTTTTTCCTCGGCCTTCAAGTCAAACAATTTTCAACGGGAATATTCATCAACCAATCGAAATACATCTCGGATATGTTACATAAATATAACATGACGACATGTACACCGATTGGCACTCCCATGTCTCCGGGTTCGAAACTACACGCTGATCCCTTGGGAAAAGCAGTGGATTCTAAAACCTATCGGGGAATGGTTGGTTCTTTAATGTATTTAACGGCTAGTCGACCGGACATAATGTTTGCCACATGCTTATGCGCTAGATATCAGGCATCTCCTAAAGAATCTCACCTTAGTGCTATAAAATGAATTTTTCGGTATTTAAAAGGTACTAATGATCTTGGCCTATGGTATCCCAAGGATACGAGCTTCGAGTTAACTGCCTTTTCATATGCTGATCACGCCGGATGCATGCTTGATCGAAAAAGCACGGCGGGACACATTCAGTTCCTAGGAGATAAATTGGTGAGTTGGTCCTCGAAGAAGCAAACTTGCGTCTCCACTTCTACCGCGGAAGCCGAATACATTTCTGCCGCAAGTTGCTGTTCTCAAGTCTTATGGATGCGCACGCAACTCAAGGACTATGGTTTCTGGTTTGATAAGATTCCCATTTATTGTGACTCCAAAAGCGCAATCGTCATTTCGAGCAATCCTGTTCAACACACCAAGACGAAACACATCGATGTCCGGTATCATTTTATTAAAGACCATGTCGAAAGAGGTACGATTGAACTATACTTTGTTAATACAGAACTTCAGCTTGCCGACTTGTTCACAAAGGCATTGGATGAAAAACGCTTCCAGTTCCTAGTGTCCAAGTTCGGCATGCTAAATCTCAAAACCTGATTTCCAATCAACATTATAAAAAATACACAAAAAGCCCATTCAAGCTTTATGAAAATTTCCCTTCTTAAAGTGAATTTTTCATCATTCTTGAATTCTCATTTTGTGAATTTATGTTACAATTCAATTTTCTGTATTTTCAAATTTATTTTTGTCTCGTACACTTTCTCGTCATGTCTGTGTCTTTTTCCTTTTTGTCTCGATGTTGTTCTCCAACCTATCTTCATTCAAGGGGGAGCAGACATGTAAGTTTTTCTTCTTTAATTTTCTTACCGTAAGCACGAATCAAGGGGGAACACTTAGAAATTTTTCTGTCAAATTTTTTCAAAAACAAGCTCTCTTATCGGCTCTTCATCACCGACAAGATTTCTTGTCACGTGACTCAGACCCGACAAGTTCTCGAACCGACTTCTTTTATGATGTCGGCTGCCTGTTAAATTTTTCCACGTGTCATCCTCTGATGACCCCACTATTTAAAACTCGGGCCCCCACCTGCACTAGTCACGATTTCAAAAGTGTTCTTCCCTCTTTTCTCTCTTAAAACCTTTCAACATCCATTATTGCACGATGCATTTTCCAAATTCTTCGAATTTCTCGATTCCAAAGACATCACCAGGTTCACCCTTACTTCTAGATCAACTTTAAATCTTGGTATTTTTAAATTTATCCACTGCATGCGTGTCGATTTCTTGCTTAACTGTTCGGATTCCAAAACCCTTGGAATTCCGATTTTGTTTGATTTCTAGTTGTTTTAGGGTTTTTGGACCTTAGGCTTAGTGTTAATAATGTTAGGCGACACCCATCGATCCTCGATCTAGGTTTAAATCTGGCTAAACATCACCATTTAGATCTGGTCAAATATTGGACTTATCGGACCTAACAAACACTTAGAATATTCTTCAAGTTGTTCTTTCAAACTTGTCGACTTCTTAAGGCCCGACTTCTTTTCTTGTCGGCTGATAAAGGATTGACAAGTTCATCCTCGAGTATTCAAAGAATTCTTCTCGCCTAGATTGACCCGACAAGATTTCTTGTCGATTCACAAAGGATCGACAAGTCCATCTTAAATTCTCCCAAGTGTTTTTATCGCTTCTTCACTACTCAATAAGGTTTCTTGTCGATCCATCTTGGGTCGACTTGCTTGCTTAAATTGCAAAAATTTTATTAAGTACTTATCTCGAGCTTACTTCAATCGACAACTTTTTGTCGGATTACACAGGTTGGATCTTTGCAAAGTTAACAAGTTTTTCTTGTCGAGCCAATAGCACTCGACATAAATTCTTGTCGATACATAGGTACCCGACATAAATCCGTTGTGCTTCTTAAGAAAAATCCAAGTGTTTATATCGATCCCTTTCAACTCGACATCCTTGTATGTCGACCCATAAAGGATCGACATCCTCACTTAGTTTTTTCTTGACATTTACATGTCTTTATCTCGCACCATATGGACTCGACATTAATTCTATCGACCCATTTTTTGCTCGACAATTTTTTTTGACACCCGACATCTATACTTGGAACTATTTTTTTTAATACTAACTTTTCGTCCATGCTTTACTAACATTGTGCTTTCAGTTTCAATGGCGGCTCACCAAGATCCAAACATGTCTGATGACGAGAACCCGATGCCTTCTGAGCGTTCCACTGCACCCAGCATCAACGCGGCCAATCGAGATGACATCTTACTTCCCTCGGGTGCATCACGGAAACTCAAACCGAACAATCATCGTCTCAACTTCGACATGCGCCTAGATCACCCCATCGTCATGGAGATCATACGAAACCATCCTCTTCGATTTGCTTTCACACTCGAACACCGGGTCCTTGTATTCTACTTGCAACAATTTTGGTACACCTTGGAATATCACCCGGTGGAAGACGACCATCACTTTACCGCACAAATAGATGAGTTCGTTACCAAACTCACACCAACTAGACTCCGGCGCATTCTCCATCTTCCGACTGCTAAATCCGTCCCCGGCCTTGACACCTTTGAAGATCCACCAAGCGAGAACGAAATATGCCGTGACTTCCGAGCTCTTGGCTACAACGACAACGAGGAACTTACTTCCCTTGGCAAGTTCAAATGGATGTTTCTGCCCCACCTTTATTTCACTATCTTTTCACTGATCAACCGATGTCTCACAGGCAAGCACACCGGCATGGATCGGGCCAGCTCATCCGTACTGCGCATCTTCCACGGGTTCATCTACAGTCTTCATTATGACTATGCATCACTCATTTGGAACGACCTCGTTGCCTTTGCCGCCGATAAAGAGAACAAGCGAGCGCGTGAATTTATTCCGTTCCGACGTTTTTTTCAAATTGCCATCTATCGGAAAATGAATGCACGTAAAATTCCGAGATGACATGGCTCTCCACTTGGACCATCGTTCGTTCAAAAGTACTTAAAGCTCAACAAAAGTCGGTTTCCTTTCACAATGCCTCTACCCAAAGCCTTACTATCCCTTGCTGATCAAGATGCACCTAGTATGATAACTTATAGGGAGAGTATCGGCTTAATGGCTCCCCAACAACCGGGACAGCCTGCCCAACAGCCAATCCATGTGGAACATCAAAGAGAGGGCGAGGGTATTAGATTAGATGAGCAGGTTCAGAATCAAGGGGATCCTGAACAGGATGTTGAGAGAACAGAGGATGTAAGGGGTAATGAAGTGGGAGGTGCATCGGATCAGCAGATCCCTATTCCATCTACCGTTGCCCAAACCATTCCAACTATCACTCCATCCACCCGCCGGTTAAAGATGCACGTTAGCCGAAGTAGAGTGTATCAACCGTCGTCCGAATCTGATACCGAAGATACTCTTTCTGATGACCTTGTTCGAAGAAAACGTCAACGCATTGATGCTGCGGAAGATGTTGCCCTTCACCGGATTGGCCGACAGCCTTTAGTTCTTGACACCTCATCGGAGACTACAACTGCTGCTTTTGACTTTGAGGAATTCTCTGAGCCTCCACCCGACCCTACACTTGACCAATTATTTGGAGATATAAGGAGAACGAAGGGAGATTTAGTTGAAAATATTGATGTGCGAGTGTGTGTAGGAGAGGTAAATATTTTGGAGAGTGAGACACCTGTCACCTCTATCCGGGTTACCGAGTCCATTGTTGTTACTCATTCCTTGAGTTCCGACATTGGACAAGCCGTTGTTAGCCCAACAACGCAATTGCACACCCCTCCTAGCCACTCCGTAAGCTCACAACAGCCTACGGTTTCAGATATACTTGTGAGTTTAGCTCCTTATCTAGCTGCTCTCTCTTCGGGAGACATAGCTATTGAACCAAGAAGTAGTAGCTCACCTGCTTCAACTTCATTTGAGTGCACATCAAGTCTAGAGCCTCTTAGGGACACGTGTCTCTACACACTGAGAGCCTTCGTGGCCTAGTCGGAACTTCCATAATGATGTCCATTTCGGACATTTCACGAGGATTGGAAGGAAATCCTACCAGTGCCACATCACTGCCACCACTGAACGTAGGTCATTCAGTTTACTCAACTGTGATGTCAACGGGTAATCTACGTGATCCCGGTGTTTCCCTTTCAGGTACCCCCACTTCTCAGTTCACAATCTCTCCCGAAGCTCAAGCTCGTATTGCTGCTCAATTCAAACGAGCTCAAGCGTCTTTGGATGCTCATGATGCTAGAATGACAGCTGAAAGACACGCCTTTGTTCAGGAAGTCCTTGCAGCCTCATGCTCCCGACAGCCAGATCCGGCACAAGCCAGCTCTTCTCGACCAAGCAGCAGTCGTACTCCACCTCCATAACCTCAGCATCTTGATCCATGTCCGGATCCTCGGAATCGACCACCATCACCACATAGATATGAGTACAACAATGATGAACTCATGTCCATGTTATATGCTAACTTGTATGCTGAAGCTACAGCTCACGGCTTACCGAAAGATAAACTGATGGGTCTTCTTCGTCGCAACCTTGAAATTCCGAATGTCACTCGCTATAAGTTCGACCTGTTCAAAGCTGATATTGAGTCACAACTTCTTGACATGGCAACCAAACAAAAGCAAGCAACTGATGAGATTCTTGGTGCCATCACTGCTCTTCGCACTGAAATTCAAGAGTCTTGTCGTCCTGCCGCGTCTGTTCCACCTCGTCGACCTGATCAGGACGCTCCGTCCTCTGGTCCAAATCGCCCTGAGGGGGAGACACGCCGCCGAATTACAAGAACTCAAGCTCGATCTCGACCATCTTCTACTACGACTTCTGGTCCATCTTCGTCTACATTTCCACCGTCAAGTCAACAACACTCTGCTCCACCTCCCACACAACAACAAGCAAATCCGCCAACGGTTGAAAAGCTCGCGATAGAATTTGAAATTGGGAGTGGATCGCAAGCTGCTGAACCAGCAAATGAAGAAGAAGTAAATGTTCAGCACTTGAGAGATTCAGTCCGAAACTGGTTTCGTGATCCATATGAACCCGTGCTGAAAGAAGAACATTATGTTAATTTAATGCACGCAAAAATAAAATTCCTACCAACAAATATTGATCAAACACCGCTGCTACCGCATCAAATTCGTTGGGAAAGAATTCTTTCAAACAGCAAATGGGTAAATTCACAAGTCAGAACTCCGTACTTAAAAGAAACCATGCAAAAGATCTTTGTGGAAAAGAAGAAACCAGAGGATCTGTCTCGAATACATCTGATCATGGAAATGGATCCGCTTCAAGTAATAAAATATGTGAGCATACTGAAAACTAAAGCGAAGGATCCTAAAGAAGTTGTTTTTAGACACAGAATAGTCGCAATCATGGAGATCGGATGTGACAAAGCTTTTCAAGTGGAATTTCCAACTTTCCAAGTAAGAAGATATGATGGAAAAGTCTACTGTTTTTCTAAAGTTGACTTTGCCAGACTGGATGTGACGGATATGGAAACTCTGTATACTGAGCTTAAAGACAAAACCAGAAAATCAGAGGATGAACAAAGAGCTTTAAGAGCAATTGCGAGACATATTCAAAAGGAGCTTCGATACAGCTATCTTCATGATTTCCAAAGGGCTGTAAAAAGTAAACAGAAGAAAGTGTATCTGCCAAAGCCTAATCAAGATTTTCCTGGCCTAAAGAATTTAAAAGTGACTCAAGTGATGACCCGACCAGCTCATGGAGTTGTATACATGAAGCCTAACAGAGAAATGAGGTTCTTAAGATTTGGTGAAGTTGCTTCTTATTCTGACGGAACTTTATGGGCTATTCGGAACAGACTTTTTGCAGAAGCAAGTGCTGATCAAAGAAGAAG
Source organism: Silybum marianum (assembly GCA_036898165.1). Classification (NCBI taxonomy): domain Eukaryota; kingdom Viridiplantae; phylum Streptophyta; class Magnoliopsida; order Asterales; family Asteraceae; genus Silybum; species Silybum marianum. The sequence continues at coordinate 3,996,942 of CM072531.1, forward strand.
TAAGAAGCAACAACTTAAGGCAAATGAAAGAGAAAATCTACTGAATGCAGTCGAGCTGATTGACAAGCGCATCATGTACCGACAGACCCTTAGAAGATTTGAAGGAATGTTTGAGCTGAATAAAAGATGAAGATTCATTTTGACACAAAGGGGGAGATTGTTAGGATTTAATTTAATTGTGTCAAAATAAGGAAACTTTGCTTTATTATAAACATGGCAAGTGCATAATGCCATTCTCTTTGTTTCCTTATATAGTTTAATCCTTCAATATAAATAGGCGCATAAGGTTCATTGTATTATTACATGCGAAATATTGAGAGCTAAACTGCTAGAGAGAAACACGATATATTATTCAATACAAGTGAGATATCCGACTTCGGATCTTCATTAATTGTGTGTTTTTCGTGTTCGTATTAATTCTTTTAGTACTTGATCATATTCTGGGATCCACATAAACCTTAGTGAAAATATACACCTTAGTTTACTATCATATTGTAACAATTAATAATGGTACAAATACCAAATATCGTTCCCACAGAGATGGTTTTAAAGTTCTTAGAACTAAAAAGCCCGATCCTTAATGCAATTGATTTTAGATGGCGAAATCGAGATTTTGTTTTTATCTAAAACGGGGTTGGTTTGATTGTTACATGAGAAAAATCGATTACAAAAAGGAGCATGGGGTGTAAGGGTTTGTCAAGACGGAAATAAGTAATTCGATAAAAAGATATTATAAGGGGATAATCGTTGTCTCAGAAAATTAACATTTTTCGTTACCTTATTTAAGGTTAACCCATTTTTATACGAAGAATTAATTGTCAATTAATTAAAGATACTTTATAATGAAATATTAACGATCCAATCATCATCATCTAAGTACCCAAGCATGTCTATTTATACCAACAAAGTGCCTCGGGCCCCAAGATTAACAAAAATGGGAGCCCAAGATAAACAAAATAAAAACCCAAAGTTGGAAGTCCAAGTGCAAAATATTGTCTTAAAATTCGGCCCAACGACAAAAATGCATCACAAGCCAATTGTCATTGTTTTGCCAACCATTCTGCGGAAAAGAAAGGAACGACATAACTTCGAAGAATTTTATCATATTTAGAGTTTAAAAACCTATATCGAACCACTTCCTAAACGAATAGCTAAAACTAGTAAAAAGTAAAAACAAGAAGAAAAATACTCAACGGGATAAAGAAAAACAATAAAAGATAATTTTTTTTGATGGAAATAAGGTTAATAAATTAACCTTATCAATGACGTTTATTTATTAGTCATTTGAAATAGTGACTCTTTTGGCTCAGTTTGATTTAAATTCGGGTTATGATTCTAGCGACACTTTGGTGCGAAGAGTGCTAGTTAAAGGCTTCGAGGAGGACTTAGTTTTGGAAGTCATCTTTGGTACCGTTGGAGTTAACATTTGTATTTGAGTTTTAGTAACACCCGTCTCTTAATGTAGATTGTGTTTTTAGTTGGATCTTGTTTATTGGGTGTATTAATATCGAGAAATTTTTATTAGACGTTTTTTTCTTTTAAATTTGAGGGTGTTACAATAGAACAACCACCTAACCACGTTTATCTACTCCGACTATATTTTTTCTTCACCTCAGTTAACATTCAACATCTCAAGTGAATTGAACCATACCGCACTACATTAAACATCAACAAATTGTATTTCTAAATAAATCATCATGAGGTATTTTGTATTTCAATATCTGAAAATTGATGTATTGGATTAATTATTAATTTACAAATAAAAGTTTTTTGTATTATTATATATAGTAGTTAATACATTTTTGGGTCCTTATTCTATTAAATTCTTTCTCTTATTATATATTAAAACATTTTAAGTTTCTTTGTGTACTAATTTTATTCGACTATTACTATTTGTTAAAAAAACTGGCCCAAATATTCTTTGGCTGCTGGCGGGCGCCCTCCTCACCCTCCGTATGGACGAGCTTGGGTATGGTCGCATTTTTTTGTTCGTAACGATAAATGTGTTGGAGTTTTGAATGCCACAAAGGTCCCAAAAATAAAATGAAGTCATTAAGTTTTTTTTAACGATAATCAAGTATGTGATGCCAACTAACAACTAATGCGGAAAACAATATAGGATCGAAAGCACAACGAACAATTAACCAAAGAATTTGAAAATACCAAAAACGCATAAGATTTTTGTGGTTCCACCATGGATATGGCGATATACATCCACAAGGAAGAGGATGAACTTTAATTGATTAAGAACACTCAAACACCAAAGAGAAATTACAAACTGTTTGTGTTTAACCTTTCTCCATATCTTCTCAACTCAAGTTAGATTTTCTAAGCTCTCAATTTCTTTCTTTATACATGATTGAACTCAAAGGGGGTATTTATATTAATTCATAGATGGAATCCCAATACTACAAACTAAGAAAATCGTAATATCTTCTAGTGCGGTCGGGCTTGATTATAACGTGTGCTCGTGCCTGAAGACCCAAAAGTTTATGTTCACAAAATACACCACACCCGCCCATACTTTATCATTAATTGCGGTCGTGCCATAACATACAAAACTTTTAATTTTGCAAAGTAACATTACATAACGATAATTGTGCCAGAAACTCTAGAACTCTTGTTTTGTATATCCTTTATTTTGTACCACAATTTTAAACGCTCCACCTTTAATATAAAACAACTATATGATTATGAAGACAAGGTTTAAATGAGTCTTGTGACAAGTTTAGCTTTACTAGCAACAAGCTTCGGCTTGGCCGTTACCTATTCTCAATAAAGCATGAGCTTTATATGTCAGGACCTTACCTCATTGTTTCCCTTAGTTTCATGTGATCCTCTTCCTGGAGTGCCTCTTCAGTTGGATTATGTTCGAGCAATGCTCAAACTTGTTTACCGGCAATGATTTGGTAAACATGTTGGTGACATTGTCATATGGGTGGATCTTTTTCAAAGCTACCTTCATTTCTTCATGTAGAGCCACCAAGAATGGCTCTCTCACTTGGGTATGATTGGTACTCAAGACCAAGTTTCTAGCCTAGTGAATGGTTCTTTGACTATCACACTGAAACTCCATACTTTCTTGCTTCAATCCCTAATCTTATAAGAGACGCTTCAAGTATATATAAGAATTTTTTAGCCACCTTTACCACTACGGTTGAAGCAACTTTCGTGGTGGACAATGCTATTATCATTTGTAGTCGTGATCTCCAGTTACTTGCTAGTTGCTACTCCACCTAGAACTAGAGATGGCTAAAATTTGGTCTTGAGCCGGGCCGGGCCCAAATCAGTCTCGGGCTGGGTCGGGTCTAAATCGTTCCTAGTCTCAAATACTATTCTCGTAACTGGTCTTGGTCTCGATCAAAAAGGGTGGCCCGATTAACTTTCCTGGTAACCGGTCCCGGTCCTGGGCCGGTTCGAAGTATTTTTTTTTAAATTTGATTTCTTTACATAATTCTTTTCCGAGTATTTTTTAAATAATACAAAAATAGTATTCTAATACACTTAAAAATATGTAAATGGGTTAATTAAATACATTTAAAAATACGTTTTTATTATATTTTAGTAATTTCTTTTCAATCAAATACACTTAGAAAGTTTAAAACACATTTAAAATACATAAATGTAAAAATGTTATCCTAGAAAAGAGTTCTTTCATTTTAAAGTTAAGAAAAGCCTCAAAGTCATCATGGTCATCAATGTTGGGTTCATCATCATCTTCACATTTTGAGTAAGTGTCATCAATATCGGTAGTTGGTGGCGTTGTCAGGTTCATGACATATTCTTTTCTTCCACATTTTCAAGCTCCATCTATGGTGATGTTGTGTGTCGAATTCCTTCAATTCTATCCAAATAATCCTTCAATCATACACAATATATTTCACAGACTCCAGGCTTAGTCTCACTAAGAGTAAAAACGAACTCCAAAGCTATGGTACTAGCTTGGATTGTTAGTATATCATGGGCCATACATGCCAAAACTGGAAATTGAAGTTTTTTTTGTTGAAAAGTAAAGTGCTTGTTGGATAATAAATACCGGATAAAAGTGTTGTTGCGCTTTTAAAATCGCCCAAAATATCTTATAGTCCTTAAAGTACGACCCAGTCTAATATACCGATAGTATTATGAGCATAATGAATATTATAAAATTCTTGCAAATGATTTTTTTTGTTTTATCAAAATTTCAATCATAATACAAGTCGAATTCCATTTAACGCGAATATCAAAGTTGGCTCCCAAAGCTTTAAAACCAACATCGTCGCAATATCTCCTATACACAGAGTGCATTTTTATTACCTTTTTTTTGTGAAAATTCGTTGTAACATAAGCCTAAAATTATTTACTACAGTTTTACAATTATTTAAATCGCCTTGAATGGCTAAATTGATTATGTGTCCACAACAACTTGTATGAAATAATTGACCGTCTAAAATAGGGGTCAAACCTAACTTTAATTTCTCCACACATCAAGTATTATTACTAGTGTTATAAAATGAAATACTAATGATTTTAGAATATAAATTACATGATGTAAGACTTCTTTTAAAAATTTGAAATAAACGATCACCCAAATGTGGCGCGGTTCGAACTTGGAAGGTGATTATACGTTTTACTAATTGCCACGATTGATGCTCAATCCAACGATACATTATGCATATATAAGAATGTGGCAAATCGTATGACACGCTCCATACGTCACACATTAATGAAATGGAATTATGCAAAAGAGAAAACATATGTCGCATTTCATTTTTTACACGTTTTCCACAATTTAATTGCATCACGTCTAAGAGTTTGACAACTTACTGACTTGTAGCGTGGTTATAGAGTTATTTTTGGATGAGGTTGGTATTGTGAATTTTGTCAAAATATTCGAACGACAACCCAACTTGAATGATACACTATGTTGTCATTTGTCCGTTCAAATTGGCATCGAACGTCTAAATTCCACCTTGATTATCATGTATAGGCCGACTTGAATCACCTATCACCGACCTCAAGCTCGAACATGTATTTTCTGTGTGACGCCTTAAGGTTGAATTTTCTTCGGCCATAAGGGATCTTGAAACATTTTTCATTGTGCCTTCTGTTTCCTATTTGGCAAGTAAGACTATGTTGTAAGAATTCCAAATCTTAGATTTTCTTCCGCGGTCGGTGATAACTTTGACAATGCTTTCGTTGGATGCAGATTCACCGACCATAGTGAGTAAGTAATGACACAAAGAAAGATAGAAAGAGATGAGAAGTAGAAGTTGTTAAAAATCGAAACCAAATATGAGCCTTAATCACGAGTTATAAAGAGAATTGTGAACGTTTTTTTTTTGCGTCTGACGTTGGTATATTCCCCCACATATAGTGTATAAATGCTCAAAAATACAAAACATGGTCAAAAATCAGAAAATAGTCATCGCGTAAAGGACTTGAAAGCATTCAAACTTTTTGGAAAAATGAGGCCGGACCGGGCCAGTTTTATTATGCCAAAAATAACAATCGGGTCGTAACCATCGGGCGTTAACCGGTCTTTACTGGTCCCAGTTCTCTAGCGATCCTAGGCCGGGCCCATTTCTTCGCATCTCTACCTATAACGAATACTAGTCGGATGTTGACTTCCAATTGACTCAATCTCCAACATAGTCCGAGTCATAAAATCCTCCGAGTTTGCAACCTTGATCTTTTTTCTCCAAACTGGAGTCCATGACCGGGCATTCCATTCAAATATCTCAGGATCCTCTTTACACTTCCCTATGTGGCTTACCCGGATTTGACATGAATCGACTCACCATACCTAGTGACTGTTCAAGATCGGTTCATACGCACACCATTACATATATTAGGCTTCCAATCTTGCTTGCATATTGAAGCGTGCAAGATCGGCTTTGATTTCCTTACCTTTGTCATCATCTGGACAATCTTCTTTTGAGAGTTTGAGGTGCATAGCCACTGATGTGCTAATTGGTTTTGCACATGCCATGTTGAAGCATTGAAGTATCTTTTAAGTGTACTCACTTTAAGTGAGATTCAATGTCTTTGAGCTTCTATCCCGAGTGATTTCCATGCCAAGGATCTTACTTGTTTGTCCAAATTCCTTCATCTCAATTTTGGACTTCAATTTATGTTTCAAGTTGTTAATTATTGAAACATATTTGCAAGTTATTAGCATGTCATCAACATAAAGTAGTAAGTAGATCCAAACACCATCATTACAACGAAAATAGACACATAGATCTTTCACACTTGAATTGAAACCAATAGTTAACATAAACAAATCAAACCTTTTATACCATTATCGTCGTGATTATTTCAATCCATATAATAACTTCTTTAATTTGCACACTCACTCGTTCTTACCTTCTTTCACAAAGTCCTCCGGTTGTTTTAAGTAAATGGTTTTTTTCTAGATCACCATGTAGGAAGACCATCAACAAGTCGTTCTAGGAAGTCTTGTGAAAAAGATTGTAACACATAGATTTTCGGTGCGTATAATTTCAGGTTTTATATTCATAATTGTCATTAGAATAACCTTAGAATGAATCTTGTGTTGGGTTCTAGTTAGGAAGAAAAATAAATAAAAATCAGTAAACTTCATGCCCGCAAACTTTCTTCACGCTCGCGGAGGTTGACAAAAAATTGAGTTGGGTGAGAATGCTATAAAATCGGGATTTTTGGCTCTTAAACTCATTTCTTGCTACCCCAACTCTCTTCCATTTTTTTTTCACCTTATAGTAGCATTTTGGACTTTGATTGGAAGATCTTTGATGCATTTACGAGCCCTGATAGCTAAAGTCCAAGTGTTGTGGTTAAAGGCACAAAACCATCTTCATCTTCTCCAACCATCTCCTCACCATTTTTGATGCATTTTAAGGTTTTCCTAAAAACCAATTTGTAAGTTAATCACAATATCTCTAAACCTTTATTTATGTCAAAACCTTTCATTTTAGTCTCCTAGAACTTCCCTCTTGATGTACTTTACATGTTTATAGGTTTTGATCAATGTTGGATATTCCTGGGGTTTTTTCTTCCTTAGTAGCTTTGACAACATTCGTGTGTGAGCCCTCATCTCATGCTTCTTTTTTTTATTTATTTAGAATCCTAGACTATAAGCAAAACAACCAATTGATGCCGTTATAGAAGAATTTCCACCTATGGATGAGAATAATTCCTTTATTTACCTAGTGGGTCTAACTTTATGTCTAAGGAGGTCCTCAGTACGACTTCGTTTGGCATGTGTTCCAAATTCAATGCTCCCCGGTTCTATGATTTAAGGTTAGGAGTTTCATTCCCATAGTTAAGAGAGTCAAGACGATCTTCCTTTTAGTTAATTTTGATAAATAATATGATTGGATGATAGTTATTAGTTCAAATTAGGATTATTTAAAAGATTGACCTCATATATTAATATTTTTACATATTTAATAACTTCTCTATCTAATAAAAAAAGGAATTGAGTCATTTCACATTATCACGGAAAAACGAGAATGCCGTGTCGTCCACGTCTATTGGACCTGGTGATGAGCCTAATTTTTTATTTAAAATTTTAAACCAATATTGTTTTCCCAAGTGTATGAAAACCTCGATGACATAATCGTTTATAGTCACTCACTGGAGGTATTCCCCTTGGTCTAATTCCACGCCTTATGACGAAAGGCAAGAGATGCGGGCAAGTCAGTCGCTAGAACTCCCAGATGCTAATAACTTACCACGTGCTTCTTGGCGAGGATGAGGCTGGGGTGCTAAAGATCGCGCTCATGGAAGTGTAAGACACCACTCCGGTACCCCTATGCTTCTGCTTTCTTCGTCTATGCCTATGCCTCCAGGGATGGATCCGAAAATGTATCAGGGCTCAAGTGATTCACCGAAGCGACGGTCCGTTTCCCGGCTTCGCTTGCGCGATTTGCACTTCTGATTGGTTGCTATTTGGTCAATCCGGGATGATGAGATAGGGCGAGAGTGGACTCAGCAGCAGTGCGGAATTTTCTTTCTCGTCTGCTGGATCTGATCTATAGTTAGGGGGCAATACATACCAATCGAGATTCTTCGGACCATATTTCCTAGTATCATCCCGATGTTGTAATTGCCATTGTAGCACGTGTGTGGCCCAGCCCATACAAAATGTGGTATTTTAATTACCATTCGTCTCTCTTACGTAAGACCCCGAATGAAAAAAACGTACCTTCCGTTGACTCCTGTGTCTTACACACAAGGTTGACATAAGGAAATTGTCAGCGCATAGCGAATGAAAAAAGCGTTCATCCTGGATTCTTGGAAGTGTTGCTGACTTAACATTTAGGTTTCGGCATAAACCCGCATATGCTATAGCCATTTCAATAATCAAGGGATGGGCAGATAAAACAGAACCTGTCAGTTACGCCTTTAGGGACCTGGACTTAGACGTAAAAGATGATGTTACGGGAATTTCCGAAAATGAACTGAAGAGGTAGCCTGAGATTGGGTAAAATAGGCACAAGCATAAGAAGCGGTATATTCCGAGACGGCATCCCTTTCGGGGAAGCGGAAGCTGAATCAGTTGCAGGCTATAATGTAGAATATGCGCGGGAGCAGTTCTCCTAATCGACTACTTATCATAATGAACATTCCAAAACTAAAAAAAAGCCCTTTCTCGGATTTTAAGCGATGACTTAAGCCTCTTTCTTAGCTTAGGGCCTTTAAAGTGAAAGAGCGTGACTCTTTAAAATAAAACCATTTGATTCAATTCATGAATTAGCCCACTATGAGTCTACTCTACTGCATTTAAAAATATATAGACCAAACCTGAGAGGCAGTTTCACCTTGACAAAACAAATGAAGTAAAGAATCTTAGTAGGTATGATGGGTGAACCGAACCGAGCCCCTTACCAGCACATTCCACAGCTCAATAGCTACTCCTTTGGTCGATCCTTTCCCTTAAACCAGCCTATTTTTATTCTTTTTTTACACGAGATCCATAGATAGGAACATAGTAAAGAAAGGCAGAGACCATAAACTGAGGCAAGCTAGCCCCGCCTACCTCCCATCTATATCTATAGGCGGCAATGGTAAGAGCTGGTAAGCATGTGCTCATCCGGAAAGTAAGTTACACCTAATAAACATTTGGTAAACGATCCCTAAGTTTTTCTTGATCTTTGCATTAAAAAATCTTAAAACTTTATCACAACCATAACCCATTATCTAGGAACAAACTTGATATATTTCTTTCTTTTAAGCATAATTTTTTCCAGTTTTTATTAGTTTTGTCGGTGGTTTAGGTAGATCGAACTGCCGAATCGGAAAAGACCTCAGTTGGAGACGGGGCGGCTTTCTCTGCTACTAAATGTTGGACTTCGAAGAATGGTTTATAAAACTGTGTTTTAGGTACACAAAAGTTATTTTGGGACTTGAATCTTTATGATTTAAGAATATGTGACTTTGTTCATCTTTGGGATGGTTTGATAAATCTTGTAAATTTTGGTTTTTGGGACATTTTGGTAAATAAATCTTACGAGTAGGCCCTTTCGTTGATTTATTGTATAAATTGACATTATTTGATAAAAATACACTCTTAGTGTATTTGGTTTTATAAACCACTTGGAAAATGCATATTTTATGTTATGTGGCATTTTGGAAATGTAAGATATCAAGATTTCGTTTGGAGAATATAAATTAATGATGAATTCTTGAGTTAATCATATTTTTGCATAAACGAGAGTTAAATATTTTATTGCTTATGTTAACTTTTATTTGAATGGTCAAATAAATGTGGAGTCATTAGGTTGATTTTGGCTCATTTGAGTTTTGGGGACCTTTGTCCAGTCTACTTTGCTCCAAGTTGAGTTTTGGATATGATATGTTTTGTTGCATTTAATTCTGAGAATTACATGATCAAACTCATTGGTCATTCATTTGGTGTCATGGTCATGTAATTTTAAACTGTAATGTACTAGATCCATAGGTATATATGTTAGTCGTGTATGTCAAGCGAGAAGTTTTGATGTTCTCGTCTTGAGGCCATATGGTTTAGTCAAGTGAGAAGTTTTGGTATCAGATTATGCCCTTTTGGTCGTGACAAGATAAAAGTGTTGAGGTTTTCTTCTTGATATTATTGGTTTGGGATAAAGGGGGAGTTTTGATGTTGTCGATTTAGAAGCTTTGATTTTAGGCAAGTGAGGAGTTTTGATGTTCTCATCTTGTAACTTGGGACCGACTAATAAGGAGTTTTGATGTTCTTATCTTATCCCCAATAACAGTAACCATCAAGGCTTGTATGTTGGAGGTGATTTACTCGTCAACATCTCAATGTGGCTTACTTAGGGGGTGTGTTTAGTTGCGGAAAACTGTTTTCATTTTTATAGAAAATGTTTTCAGAAAACGGAGTTGAGTTTTCATTCTCGGTTTTCTATGAAAATTTTAGAAAACGCTTTTAGTTGAAATAGTGGAGTTTTCATTTTCCATTTTTAGAAAATTATAAAACGCGTTTGGTTGTGCATTTTCTGTCACTCTTCATTTTCCGTTTTCTATTTTTTTAAATTAGAAAGTGTGTGTGTGTGTGAAAGTGTATGTGTGTGCATGTGTGTAAAAAGTGTGTGTGTGTGTAAAAAGTAAGTGTGTGTGTATGTGTGAAAGTGTGTATGCGTGTGTGTTAGTGAAAGTGTGCATGTGTGTGGAATTAAGTGCACGCGCATGTGTGTGAAAGTGTGTGTGTGAGTGTGTGCTCTCACTCAGTTGGGCAAGTGGAGCTCTTGATCCTGAAAGTAGTTCATCGGCTGATCTTGTAACATCAGTCAAAAGGTGAGATCTCATCCATAGAGTTGGATTTCTTTTGCATGACTTGTGTCACCCATGAAACCATCATTGTAATATCCATTTCTTACTGAAGGGGCATATGGGTGATGATGGCGGTTTTTTTGACTTATTGTTTGCTGCAAGCTCCTTATACGTATGTTTCTTGATCTAGTTTCTCATGCCATAGTTGGTTCATATAATTGTGTTTCAACCAACTTTATATCTAGATATTTAGGAGATTCATGGGATCTGTGATTTTATGAATTACATCTCCATTTAGGGCACAAGATCATTTAAATGGGACCCACATGAAAACAAATAAGCTTTTTCTACTAACTCTGCACTATTTAGAAAAGAATCGGAGGGTTGGTGATTTGGAAGCACGATTGGTCTCTATAGAGGCGTAGGATATGAAGATCCATCTATAAGACACATGAAAATTGAATATAACAAGGAAATATCCGAACGATCATCTTCTTCTAATCTTGATTCTACTACTGGTTCAATGGACAGTTTACTGAGTAATGTGGATGACAACGAAGAAAGGGAGGCTACTAATTCACCTTTCAGTTGGATGCATACGAGGTAATTGAAGGTTTCACTTAAAATCTCTTTTTTAATTGTTTTATAGGATGATTGTTCTGCATTTTCTTTAAATCAGAATCCCATCCTTTTCAATTAGTAATTTCCAATATAGATGTCTAAAACTTCCCGGATACAATCTAATTAGATTTGATACATTTATTGTTATTAATAGCATTACGCAGTATATTACTCCCTCCGCCCTAAAGTGTCTATGTTTCTATTTTAGTTTGTCCCAAAATAAGTGTCCACTATTAAAAGTAACCATTCTACCCTTAATCATTAATTGGAGAAATTCATTACTCCTCCAATCATTAAGGGAAAATTTGTCATTTAGTTTATTAAAAAGTGAAATAATTACATATTTTTTAAAGTGTTCACTTTTTTCATGGTGGACATTTATTTTGGGACGAGGGAACTGTCAAATTTGTCAATGTAATTTGCACTGCTACTTACACTGTTTTTTACACACAACAAATTAAACTGTCCAGTTTTCCGGGTGCTCTCAAAATTTTAGTTGTTTGGGGCAAGAGGGAGCAACACGAAAACACTATATAGAGCAACTTAAATTGGATTTAGGATCATATTATGGCTACAATGAGTTCCTAATTTCTTCATTGGTTGAGGTAACCTATGATAATCTGTATATTTATTTCCCAGTTGGACATCTCTTTGTGGCTTGATACTTGTCCAAGGTCTTAATTGTTTCTGATATTATAATTTATGCAGATTTATGCAGATGTTTCCACCTGTTGAACTTATGGAACTAATTGAAGATTTTGAAAAGCCTCGTTCAATTACCCTTCGTACCGACACATTAAAGCTTTTGATGCTCTTATAATTTTAGGGCCCGAATCTACTAGACTAGTTGCTCAGAAGTCGAAAGGAATGCCTCGAATCTCTGTTTTTCTTCTTAGGCTTGTTGGCACTGCCGCAAATGAGGTTATGGTGAGGCTTTCTCTTGATCTGTACAAAGCATTTGGATGGATGCATGAATTGAGATTGAACTTTAGGATTTGTTCTAAAAGATTCTTGTATTCTATATGAAAAATATATTAAATTTTATTGTTTTGAGAATTTTTATAAAGTTCTTGTTTAATGTTATTATTTCGTTATAATGTATACAATTATATATATATATATATAGCTTAAATATGGATGAAAGTGATATATATAGTATAACCCTTTAGAGAAGGAATTGATATTTTAAAACCGTAACTAAAGATGTATTTGAGAGAAGGTTTACTTTCAGATAAGATTGTAGAAGTGTAACTAAAGGGTACCTTTAGGGAAGGTTTTGAGTTTATGTATCTAAAAGTATCTTTTAGAGAAGGTTTGGAAGTGTAACTAAAGGGAGCCTTTAGAGAAGGTTTTGAAGAAGCGTTACTAAAAATCAATATATTTAGAGAAGCTTTTTTGTAAACCTTCTCTAAAGGTATCTTTTAGTAACTTTCCTAAACCGTCACGGATAGTTGAAAAGCGTCACTAAAGAGTACTTTTAGAGAAGCTTTTGAGAAAAAATTGAATAACCTTTAGAGAAGCTTTTAAAGTGTATCTAAAACCCAAAAAAATCGTCTCTAAAAGTAAACAAACGCACACCCTTTCAAAACCCTCCCTGGTTTTAGCTACCGTTATTTAGGGAAGGTTTCTGACAAAAGTGAAAAGCTTCTCTAAAACCTTTAGAGAAGCTTTTCAAACTTTTAAATACAAAAGAAAAGCTTCTCTAAAGCTCATTTTTCTTGTAGTGAAGTGCACGCGCATGTGTGTGAAAGTGTGTGTGTGAGTGTGTGTGTGGAAGTGCGTGTGTATGAAAAAGTTTTTAGAAAACAAAAATTTGGAAAATTTGGAAAATTATTAAAACTAGTTTTCTAATTTACATAGGATTTTAGAAAATGAATTTTTTTGTTTTTTTGAAAACTGAACGAACTAAATGGGTTTCTAAATTTTCATTTTCCTTGGAAAACTTTTCTAGAAAACTGGAAAATTTTCCACAACTAAACGCACCCTTAGTGTTCTGTCACTTGATAGGAAAAAGTCTCCCCGTCACCGAAAGATGTTATTTCTAGTTAATGCGTTATTCATGTTTTCCTTATTCATGTTTTCCTTGTTGTTTTGGGTATGGAGTTTATCCATATTTCATGGTCTTGGTACCTTAGAACTTATTTATATCTTGTTGTTTTGGATATTGGACCTTACCCATGTTTTTTTGGATGTTTTGGATATTGGACCTTACCCATGTTTTTTTGGATGTTTTGGATAACAGAGTTTTATCCATATTTTCTGTATTTGGATATTAAATCTTATTCATGTTTTAGATGACTAAAAGTAAGATGACAGATCGTATCAATTAATTACGTTACTTTTCAACAATAAGATCATAGATGGTATAAATTAATTACGACTTAAATCTGTATTAGGATAGAAAATAGGATTAGGCATAGAGATAACTTGTATGGCCAGAATTTTGAAGAAAGTAAGGGGTCAAGAATAGTACCAACACCAGGATCCCATGTACTTCAAATGTATTGCCATAAATCACATGGTGTTGTCTAATAAAAATTTATGGCCAAAGGTTTTATTCAAAAACTAATACTTGTATATGTTATTATCTAATTAAAGTTATACTACGAATCTGCAACTTACGTTAAAACATATCTTTATAGGAATTATAAACCTACAACTAGAAGAAAAAACACAAACCTACAAACAAAGTTAAATTATACGTGGTTGTCTACAACAAGAAATCAAAGTTAAAAAATTGCCCTACAAAAAGATGGACATATATCACACCTTCTCAGAAGTGTCCTATGAAATTGCTGCTAATGAGACACTTTAGAATGGTCAAAGAACCGGTTAATACGCCCAAAAACGTCCTATAAACATTACTACCATGCCTTTAGATATGACGCTTTATTTTTTGGTCATATAAATTAAGTTTTATGATTCTATTAGGACGCTCAGAAATTTGCTCTATAAAACCAATTTTGTTGTAGTAACGGTCATCACCAGAGCATTACAAAAATGTGTCTTCCCTACACGGGATTGTGAGCCTAGGCGACAAGCAGACCAAATAAGGCGACAAGCCAGATCAATGAATATGTGTTCACTACACGGGATTTCAGAAGGTAAAATAATCTGAAAGCGTTTTTTTCTTAGTCAAAGATGCTGCCGATGGTTTAGACTTTAGAGATGGAATTATTTTGGTGCTTTGCCTATATATAATGATTTGCTGAAGCTTCAAATGTACGATCCGTGATAAAAGGGAAATTAAATGGCAGATGGAGACACCGATGAGATATAATTGCAAGGCCATAACGTTACTTTTCAACAATAAGATCATAGATGGTATAAATTAATTACGACTTAAATCTGTATTAGGATAGAAAATAGGATTAGCCATAGAGATAACTTGTATGGCCAGAATTTTGAAGAAAGTAAGGGGTCAAGAATAGTACCAACACCAGGATCCCATGTACTTTAAATGAAATATTGCCACAAATCACATGGTGTTGTCTAATTAAAATTTATGGCCAAAGGTTTTATTCAAAAACTAAATAGACAATATGGCTAACTACTTATTAACCACAAAACTGTAGAAGTTGTCTTACTACTGCAGTCATTTTTCTTCTTAAATTCGTCCTGGGATACACATTAAGTTTCTTGAGTAAAACTAAGGAAATGGTAAATTATGAACTTAACTCACAGATAGAATACTGAAAACAAGAATAGGAACATAGAAGACATTTTGGATATTAATGAATGAGGTGAAAATTGTATGGAGCCTACAGAAAGATAGAAGCTTGGGAAACTGTTTGTAATAGTTCTCGTAGCACGTTTACTTCGATGGTAGCCATGGATTTAAGAACAAAAATCTATCATGAGTTGTGAGTCTTTTGTCGACACATAGTGTTCATGGCCAATCTCGTAAAGCCAGTTGTTAAATTCATCTGTTATCACTGCAACTTAGGGATGTTCGAGTGGCAATGTATGAGATGTTTTTATCTGTCTAAGGATTCATCATTGGGAGAAAAAATCTCAGCACAAAATTAGTAGTCTGTGATGAGTTTGTCATTTATGTCTTAGCTCATAACACAAACCATATAAATAATTCCTAAATCGAATTTCATAAAACTGGGAGAAATGTCTCCACGCGTCTTAGTTACAAACTCCAAAAGGTCCTAGTGGTTATTACAAAATCGTGGTAGAAATTTAAACTGCCATGTGGAAGTCATAATACCCCCAAACGAGCAGCAAGATCAGTGAATATTTCTTCACTGCATGGAATTGTGAGGCCGCCCATGGGATGGTTGTACCCAAACTCTTCCTCTGCCTGACATAATAATTCTTGAAATGCAGGTTGGCTTAACAATGACACTGCAACCACAAATCTCTTCTTCTCTTGCTCCCCAACGTAAACGGCAAAATAACCTTTTGGGATGGCCATGTATTTATTACAGCTTCCATTTGACAACGATCGTCGGAGAATCTGTTTTGCTTGAATGATCCGAGGCATAAGAATGGCCATTTTTCCAAGGAGGGTACGTAGAGTCTGGTGCGTTCTAAAGGCCGATGAAGTAAGAAAATGCTCAAACTAATTATTGGTGAGATATCTTGTGATGGATTTCAGAGTGAGTTGTGGTTGTATTATGCATATGGAATGGTTTATATAACCAACTGATATAAAGAGAGGTAGATGAGAGATGGTGATGTGTGGTTGTAGAGAAAAAGCAACATCACATGGTTTTGTCTTCCAACCTGTTACATCTTCTACACAACACAATGGCCCCTGATGCATGAAGCTTATCCATCAAATTAGTTGTTGAATGATATCCCAATAATGTTACGATGTTTAATTTAACATAAATGGCCCCTGATGCATGAAGCTTATCCATCAAATTATTGTTTTCATATATATTTTCAGGTAGATTTTGGAGTTTATTAATTTTAACAGTGAAACGTTTAAATTGTAAATAGTTCGACTTAGACTATCGCTTGTATAATGCGTAGTATTGTTTATTTTAACAGATCTATTATTGTTTACATATATATCGCTTGTGTAACACTGAAGTACGTTTGTAAGGTTAAATGCAAACGAGATAAAAATGAAGGAAAATAAAAAATCCTTTGATCAATGTTCTAGCAAGTACCATTAATGGATAAAAATGCAACACATTCAGTGTTGGAAACGTTTTAGATCAAGTCCCCTGGAAAATAAATATAAATCTGACTACCTTTTAGGTCACTAGAAGCCAGTAATGGTTAGGGACCACATATTTGGTCACTAGAAGCCAGTAATGGTTAGTGACCTCTTTGTGCGGGTCACTAAATTTGGTCACTAATATGAAAAATTTGAGACGACTTTCAATGTTTTAATGATGATATTTAAACACCAGTTTAATCGTCACAAATACATTGACCACTCTAGTTTTCTCAAGTTTTGTCACTAGTTTGTGATCATTTTTGTATTTTGTCTATAACGCAAAATAGTGAAGGACCTTTTGTGATGAAAGGTGACGACCCAAATTTTGGTCACTGGGTCTTAGTGACCAATTTTTATGTTGATACTGACCAGAAAATTTTGGTAAGTAACGAGGATTTTTCTTGTAGTGAATACTAGCTACATTATGTTCTAATTTATAGGTTCTATGTTCTAACGGAGCGTACCACAAGGAATAATTGTTAAAACTTCTGAAACAATTGCCAATATTCATCACCAGTTATCCCAAAACATGCGCAGGGCACTAGCCATACTAAGTACGGGTTTCCAGCACACAAATGCAACAAATTACCGTTCAGAAGATTAACCCCTTGGAGATCATTGAGGAAGACCCAATTACTTCTCCTATACAACCGTGCTAAGCTCCTCGTAGGATTCTCCAATACTTGTTTCAATGATTAGTTGTCACTTGATGCATGGAAAATGTATTTGACGATTTGGTGTCAGATATTAATTAGTGGTTTAGCAATTCGTAGCAAAGGACGATCCTTAACCGCATGCCGATTATTTAATCTGGTGATGCTGGTGTCCCATACGCCTGCTGCAATTTCATATATATTTTCCCATCTAAGCATATATTCTGACTTCTGAGTGAAAAATGTATCTCTTCAGATGAACGGTAACTGATATTAATATGTTCTCAGGTCGTTCATGACATTTTGGAGGCCTGTGCACAATGTTCTATAGGACCTAAGAACAACTGTTACAAATTAATGGTGACAGCAACAAAAGAAAACCAAATAAAGAAACTGGTTTTTTTTCTTCATTTTGAAGTATAATTTAGAGAATGAAATCAACATAAATATGAGATTTTAATTGATCCATAAGGTTTTAACTAGAGAACTCCTTTCAATAATAAAGAAAACAAATAAAGACAAATGTGACTGTTGGGTTTAATTCTGATCTGGTCAAATTGGTGGCCACATATTTAGGGATGCACCACGTGTGCATGATGAAGTTTGTGGAGTAATCTGTTAATTGGAGTCCGAGTCTTGAGGCAAAATAAAAGTTTTTTAGCTCTTTCTTTAGTATAAATAGCTTAGCTTCTTTTTATTCAGTTGTAAGTTCTTGTTCAAC
The DNA here is from genome assembly GCA_036898165.1 of Silybum marianum. Taxonomy (NCBI): domain Eukaryota; kingdom Viridiplantae; phylum Streptophyta; class Magnoliopsida; order Asterales; family Asteraceae; genus Silybum; species Silybum marianum. Next base: position 4,014,853 of record CM072531.1, read on the forward strand.
TTTTTCTTATCAGAAATAAAGTTTAAAGCATTTGCCCCAGTTGTTTTTCTTCTTTTCGTTGTATTGGGTGTGCAGATCAAGACACCAGTTCTCTTCAATTGGTATCAGAGCGAGGTTGTTCATGCCCAAGTATCCCAGGTTTGAAACCATGTCGATCTCCACCCAATTTTCTCCGAAAGATACCGGCGGTGTGCCGTTTCAGTGTCCGATGCTGACATCGTCCAATTACACAACGTGGGCGATCAAGATGGAGGCAATTATGGATGCCCAGGGGTCTGGGAAGCAATCGAACCAGCAACCGGAACGGTTGTGGATGAAAAAAAGAACAAGACAACACGTGCGTTCATCTTTCAGGCAGTTCCGGAGGACGTCCTGCTACAGATTGCAAAGAAGAAGAAAGCCCAGGATGTTTGGGACTCCTTGAAGATACAATATCTCGGTGCTGAACGGGTACAGAAGGCACGTCTGCAAACCTTGAAAAGTGAGTTTGAGGTTCTCCGCATGAAAGACGGAGAGACGATCGACGAGTTCGCCGGAAAATTGAGTGGCATGGTTACCAAGTATAGTAGCCTGGGTGCTACACTGGAAGATTCAACACTTGTCAGGAAACTCCTCGACTCGGCTCCAGACAAATTTTTCTAGTTGGTCGCATCCATTGAGCAGTATTCGGACCTCGACACGATGCCCTTTGAGGAAGCAATCGGAAGGCTAAAGGCGTATGAGGAACGAATTCGCACACGATATGCCAACAGTGACGATAACGGGCAACTTTTGCTCACTCAATCAGAATGGCAGGCAAAGAAAAAGAGCAGTCCAGTCACTCATCGATGAGTGGAAGGGGGCGAGGCACACCCGGTTCAGATGGTCGTGGACGGGGAAGAGGTCGTGGTCGAGGAAATGGAGGACGAAGAGGTGGTCGAGGTAATTTCTTTTCGCCCCACAGGGATGCAACTACTGGTGTTATGGGCAATAGGGATAAAAGTCACATAAAATGCTTCAATTGTGATACGTATGGACATTATGCTTCTGAATGTCCCAGTCCGAAGCACAAGGAGAATGAAGTAAACCTCACCCAAGCCCAAGAAGACGAGCCAGCCTTGTTGATGATTGTTTGTGTGCAGCGGAAACACGAGGTGGTTCTATTGAACGAAGAGAAAGTATTACCAAAGCGATATGTTAACGACCCAAAGGAAGAAGGAATCTGGTATCTGGACAATTGTGCCAGTAATCATATGACAGGAAAACGTTCCTATTTTGCAGAGCTTAATGAGAGCATCTTAGGACGAGTCCGTTTTGGTGATGGTTCTACAGTGGAGATTAAAGGAAAAGGATCGGTCTTACTCAAATGCAAAAAAGGAGAGCAGAGGTTAATCTCAGAGGTGTACTACATCCCCGACTTGTGCAGTAGCATTTTAAGTCTAGGACAAGTAACTGAAACGGTTGCAAGGTGTTAATGTTTGGAGAGTTTCTATGGCTCCATGACAGGAACGAAAGACTCCTTGTGAAGGTAGCGCGATCAAGCAATCGTTTGTACAAAGCCCGTTACTACATCCCCGACTTGTGCAGTAGCATTTTAAGTCTGGGACAAGTAACTGAAACGGTTGCAAGGTGTTAATGTTTGGAGAGTTTCTATGGCTCTATGACAGGAACGAAAGACTCCTTGTGAAGGTAGCGCGATCAAGCAATCGTTTGCACAAAGCCCGTTTCCACGCGACTATACCAGTGTGTCTTGCTGTCAGCTTGGATGAGGCAGCCTGGTTATGGCATTCCCGGTTGGGGCATCTAAACTTACCAGCAATGAAACGGATGGTCGCTAAGGAGATGGTGCGCGGAGTTCCAAACATCACTCATCCTACACAGTTGTGTGAAGCATGTCTCGTTGGAAAGCAATGCAGGATACCGTTTCCGGTTCAAACGCAATATCGTGCTAAAAAACCACTTGAGCTCGTCCATGCAGATTTATGCGATCCAATTACACCATGTACACCATGTACATCAGCCGGGAGTGGAACGACAAGTGACCGCACCGTACACCCCTCAACAAAACGGGGTGGTGGAACGTCGTAACCGATCTGTACTCGGGACTACAAGAACTATCCTAAAAGCAATGTCTGTCTCTCAAAGCATGTGGGAGGAAGCTGTCCGACATGCAGTGTACCTATTGAATCGAGTTCCAACTAGAGCAGTGAAAAACCAAACCCCATATGAAGTATGGAAAGGAAGGAAACCCAACTCAGAACATCTTAAAGTCTTCGGTTGCACCGCACATGTGAAGGTACCCTCTGTTCGTTTGACTAAACTTGATGACAGAAGCAGGCCGATGGTATACTTAGGTGTCGAATCAGGAAGCAAAGCACATCGACTCTATGATCCACAAACAGGGAAGATATTGTAAGTCGTGATGTGACATTCAAAGAAAGTAAGAAGTGGGATTGGAGTGAACATCCCACCGAAGAAAACTATAACAGTCCGGAGTGGACATAATTTATTGTTGGTGAACATTCAAAATACGCCAAGCCTACAAGCCAGATCAACGAACATGTCTTCACTACACGGGATTGTGAGCCCACCCGTTGGATGGTCATAACCAAACTCTTCCTCTGCTTGATGTAGTAAGCCTTGAAATGATGGTTGGCTTAGCAATGATACAGGGATCACAAATCTCTTCTTTTCTTGCTCCTCTCCGACATAAACAGCAAATTACCCTTTTTGTACATCCATAGTTGTTGGTGTACGGGTTCCATTTGACAAAGATCGTTGGAAAACTTGTTTTGTTTGCATGATCCGAGGCATACGAATCGCCATTTTATAAATGTTCAAAAAGAAGGTAAAAGAAACTGAAAGTGTTTTTTCTCAGTGAAGGATGCTGTGGAAGGTTTGGAGATGGAGTTATTTCGGTGCTTTTCCTATTGTATCCTTTATATACTGATTTATTGAAGCTTCAAATGTACGGACTGGCTAAGATAAAAAGGAAATTAATTAGCAAGACCATGTGGTTATGTCTTCCAACTTCCATGATAGGACAACATTAATTACTTGCCAACCATAAGATCACCGAATATATTTTTTTAAAATATGCACTTGGAGTCTAGGATACAGGACAGGTTAGACATTGACTTGTATGGCTAGAATTCTAAACAAAGTAAGAGACGAAGAATGATACCAAGACCATGGTCCCATGAACCTTAAATCTAATGTGGTTATGCTTTCTACCAAACAGAAAACTCATTAAAATCTGTGGGGTTGTCTTAAAACATATGCGACCCGATGATGTGTTATGCATAATCACATGGTTTTGTCTTGATGTCTTTGGCAAAACAAAAGGTTTGATTGGAAGGCAAAACCATGTGATGTTGCTTTTTCTCTACAACCACAGGTCACCACCTCTCTTCTATCTCTCCTTGTATCAGTTGGGTATATAAACCATTCCATATGCATAATACAACCACAATTCCTTCTGAAATCCATCACAACATATCTCACCAGTAATTAGTTTGAGCATTTTCTTCCTTCATTGCCTGTAGAACTTGTTGGTGATTTTAGTGTCACCGGTCCATTTATGTGATTGGAAATAACATGATGTCTATATGGGTTTTATACTGTGATCTAATTCAAGTTAGGTGGTGCGGAGTGCACGCTTGTTATAAGGCGAGTATGAACCCGGTAACGACTGAATACAACAAGGTTCAACTGGAACCCAGTCAAGCTCGACTGGTTCCATTCGAACTCTGTGAATTGGTGTTGGCATCTTCTGGAATACTCGACTAGGCCAGTCGAGCGCCAGTCGAGCCGGTCGGGCTATAATTGGATTTGGAGTATAAGTGGGAAATGGGTCCCTGAAACTTCTAAGGGGTCCCTGAAGGGTCTCTGAAAGGTCCCTGAAGGGAGAGGTCCCTGAAACTTCTGAGGGGTCCCTGAAAGTCTGAAAGGTCTCTGAAGGGTCCCTGAAGGGAGAGGTCCCTGAAACTTCTGAGAGGTCCCTGAAACTTCTGAGGGGTCCCTGAAAATCTGAAGGGTCCCTGAAGGGTCCCTGAACTTCTGAAGGGTCCCTGAAGGGAGAGGTCCCTGAAACTTATGAAGTATCCCTGAAACGGTTACTGTGCATTAAATGTGCAGGTTTTGAGCAGTTACTAGATTTGTGTAACTGACCACTACTCCTAAATTTCAGCCATGATTATTATTTCAGTTACGTTATTTTGAGTATAAATAAGAATTTATATTCATGAGTTTAAAAGAACGAAAACACGGTTTTTAGACACGGTTTTTGAACAATACTCCCATATACTCTCCAGAAAATTGCTTACGTTTTTGTGCCTAAGAACGCAAGTGTTTTGAGTCTTATCTTAGGTTGAATTTCGTGAAACCCAGGCATAGGGTCGAAATATCAATTCGGAAAGTGTCTCACATGATTCTCAATTTAATCCGGTGATCGATTACCCTTGTTTGCCTACACGGTTCCAACGATCGTTTTGATAGTTGGGACAACCCCCAACAATCGAATTGATAGTTTGTGATGTCGATCATGGCTGAATCTGTGAAAGAGATGACTTTGAAGTTCGGAAAGTTGGAGAAGTTTGAAGGGGCTAACTTTAGACGTTGGCAGAAAAAGATGCATTTTCTGTTAACGACTCTGAAAGTGGTGTACGTGCTGAGTACTCCCATTCCAGAAATCATGGAGAACGAGACGTTGGAGCAGACTCGGAGGAGAGGTAAGTGGGAGAATGATGACTATATCTGCAGAGGTCATATTTTAAACGGTATGTGTGATTCCCTCTTTGATATCTACCAAAGTGCTGAAAGTGCGAAGGAATTATGGGATTCCCTTGAGTCAAAATATATCGCTGAAGATGCTTCTAGTAAGAAGTTCTTGGTGAGCGATTTTAATAATTATAAAATGGTTGACTCAAGGCCCGTAATGGAACAGTATCATGAGATACTTCGCATTTTGGGTCAATTCACTCTACACAAAATGAATATGGACGAGTCCATTGCTGTGTCGAGTGTGATTGACAAACTTCCTCCCTCTTGGAAGGATTTCAAGCACAATTTGAAACATCAAAAGGAGGAACTGTCGTTGGTTCAACTTGGGAGTCACTTGCGCATCGAAGAATCTCTTCGGGTGCAAGAAAATGACAAATCTAAGTCCAATGTTGAATCCGGACAGCCCTCTGTTAATATGATTGAAGAGAAGAAACCAAACTCCAATAATCAAGGAAAAGGCAAGAAACGAAAGTTTGATGGACCCAATAAATCTTTCAAGAAGAAGAAGGATTTGGTTTGTTGGAGATGCAACAAGGTGGGCCATACCAAACGTGATTGCCGGGTTAAGTTGAATAACAACGGTGCTGGAACAAGTGGAGCCGGGTCTAAAGACCAAGCTCAAGTGAAAGGAGGTCAGTTTTTGACTAACTTTGATAATAAATCTGAAAAGATTTATTATGTTTCACGTATTCCGGAGTCTTTCTATGTACAGGATGATTATTGTGCATGGTGGGTAGACTCGGGAGCGACATGCCATGTTTGTAAAGATCAACGCTGGTTCGAGAAATTGACACCGGTTGAAGATGGATCTTTACTAAATATGGGGAACGAGTCGACCGCACCGATTTGTGGATTTGGAGTAGTTAATTTAGAGTTTACTTCTAGAAATCATGTTAGGTTGTCTGATGTTTTATTTGTTCCTAAAATTCGAAAGAATTTAGTTAGTGGTGGTAGATTAAATTGTTTAGGGTATAGACAAGTTTATGATTCGAATAGGTATATTCTATCCCGATATGGTAAATTTGTTGGTTTTGGATATTTTTATAATAAAATGTTTCGTTTGAATATTATATCCAAGTTTTTCAATTCTGAAAATTCTGCATTTATATTGTCATCTTCTTCGTCTAAAATTCACGACTCAATGGTTTGGCATGCTAGACTGGGTCACGTGAAGTCAGATCTAGTATGGATCGTACATGGACGGTAGTTGGAGGCTATTGGGTGGTGGTCCCGCTTATGGGGTCAAATCAATACGCTCTAAGAATTTTAGAAGAATGCATGAAATGTCAAAGGATGGTCTTATTCCAGCCTTTGATATTCATACAGAAACATGTAAAACATGTATGCTTACGAAAGTCACAAAACAGTCCTTTCCGACCGTCGAAAGAAAGTCGGCTGTTTTGGAATTTATACATAGTGATTTATGTGACTTTCATTTTACTCCTTCGTTGGGTAATAAGAAGTATGTTGTCACATTTATTGATGACAACACTCGGTTTTGTTATGTGTACTTGTTACATGCCAAAGATGAAGCTTTGGAAAAATTCAAAATATACAAAACCGAGGTTGAACTACAATTGGGTGGTTCAGTTAAACGTCTCCGAACTGATCGGGGAGGGGAATATATGGACCCTGAATACTTCCAATCAGTTGGTATAGTCCATGAGACTACGGCTCCGTACACACCTCAACAAAATGGGGTTTCCGAACGGAAAAATCGAGTTTTAAAAGAAATGGTAAACTCGATGCTCTCATACTCGGGATTGAGTGAGGGATTTTGGGGAGAGGTTATGTTGACAGCCTATTATGTTTTGAATAGAGTTCCAAACAAACGGAACAAAACAACCCCATATGAACTTTGGTTCAAGAAAACTCCGAATTTGAGTTATTTTCGAATTTGGGGTTGTCGGGCGGTTGTGAAGCTACCCGAACCCAAAAGAAAGACTTTGGGTGAACGTGGAATTGATTGCATATTCATTGGATATGCAGCAAATTCCAATACATATAGGTTCTACGTAATAGAATCTAGTGATTCGGTATCGAAAAATACCGTTATTGAGTCGCGGGATGCGATTTTCGATGAGATGCGTTTTTCATCTATCCAAAGGCCTAAGGATCTGATTCCCAGAACTAATAAGTGCAAAATCCAGAAAGTCTGGATGGTGTTTCAACCCCAGAAACGCAGCAGATCCGGAGAAGCAAAAGAGGCCGAATCGCCAAAAAAATTCGGCGATGATTTTCAACTTTATTTGGTTGAAGGTTCGAGAGATGAACTTGGGCTTCAATACTCTTATTGTTATAGTATTGAAGATGACCCAAATACCTTCCAAGAAGCGATGGAATCTCGAGATATGTCATTTTGGAAAGAAGCAATTGATGACGAAATGTCATCGATTCTTGAGAATAACACTTGGGTGTTATCTGATTTGCCTCTAGGTTCTAAACCACTTGGATGCAAATGGATCTTCAAAAAGAAGATGAAAGTTTATGGGACAATTGATAAATTCAAAGCCCGGTTAGTCATTCAAGGGTTCCGACAAAAACCCGGTATTGACTATTTCGATACGTATGCTCCGGTAGCTCGTATTTCAACTATTAGGTTGTTGGTTGCCTTGGCTGCAATTCACAACCTGGTTATCCATCAAATGGATGTTAAAACAGCCTTCTTGAATGGTGATCTTCATGAAGAAGTTTACATGAAACAACCGGAAGGGTTTGTTATGCCCGGAAACGAGCATAAGGTGTGTAAACTTGTGAAATCATTGTATGGGCTGAAACAAGCACCCAAACAGTGGCATCAAAAGTTTGATGAGGTTATTTTATCATGTGGGTTTTCTCTAAACCAAAGTGATAAATGTGTTTATAGCAGATTTGATGCTAAAGGTGCGGGTGTTATCATCTGTTTGTATGTGGATGACATGCTGATTTTTGGAACTGATCAAAATCAGGTAGATGAAACTAAAAAGTTGTTATCATCTAATTTTTCCATGAAAGATATGGGGGAGGCTGATGTAATTCTTGGTATTAGAATTAAGCGGGTTAACAAAGGGATTGTTATGACACAGTCACACTATGTTGAGAAAATTCTCAAAAAGTTCAATTATAGTGATTGTTCTCCCGTGAGCACTCCTATGGATCCTAGTGTGAAATTAATGCCAAATACGGGCACTTCTATTTCACAACTAGAATACTCTAAGGCTATTGGTAGCTTGATGTATGCCATGACAAGTACAAGGCCGGATATAGCTTATGCCGTGGGACGGTTGAGTCGGTATACTAGTAATCCGAACACTCAACATTGGCAAGCGGTTCAAAGAGTATTTAAATATCTCAAGGGTACCATGGATTATGGTTTGAGTTATTTGGGATATCCTTCGATGTTAGAAGGATACTCAGATGCAAGTTGGATATCCAATATGGAGGATCACTCTTCGACGAGTGGTTGGGTATTTTTTCTTGGAGGTGGTGCGATTTCTTGGGCATCAAAGAAGCAAAGTTGTATTACAAACTCAACAATGGAATCTGAGTTTGTGGCTTTAGCCGCTGCTGGTAAAGAGGCAGAATGGTTAAAGAATCTTGTTTATGAGATTCCATTGTGGTCGAAGCCGATTGCACCTATTTCTATCCATTGTGATAGTGCAGCCACTTTGGCTAAGGCTTATAGCCAAGTGTATAACGGCAAGTCTAGACACTTGGGTGTTAGACATAGTATGATTAGAGAGTTAATCATGAATGGTGTAATCTCTGTTGAGTTTGTTAGATCACAACAAAATTTGGCGGATCACCTGACCAAGAGTTTGGCAAGAGACTTAGTGCACAAGTCTGCCATTGGGATGGGATTAAAGTCCTTATAAATCTATAATGGTGAGACACCCAATTCCCCTCTAATATGACATTAGGGGCTGAATTCAATGAGGAAAGCTCACACTTATAAGATTGGAACACATGATAAATCATCCCAGGTATGTGTTCGGTACTACAGTAAGTAGGTTGAAGTTTATCTTCTTAATAATTCTTTTGAAAAAGTGTATTTGTAGGTGCACGAAGTAAAGGAATTACCTACGTGATCGTGAAGTGTAGCCGCATTTCAGAAGGTTGGGGACTTGGCCTTTATACGATCATGAGAGGATTAGGACACTCGGCTTTATAATTGTGTCACATTTATTTTCTTGACGAGTAGGTGAAACTTGTATGTATTTTATCTTTAGGTATTCAAATGAGTTGATGGGTTCAATCCTTGGGACACCTTGATTCTCGAATATTTAAAATGTGTAAAATACTAAGATGGAAATTCAATCGTTTCGACATTTTCATTTATGTGCAAGTTTGGTATTGTTTATTATTAAGATGTTATTTCATAGGTCACACTAAAATGGGGGAGGATTGTTGGTGATTTTAGTGTCACCGGTCCATTTATGTGATTCGAAATAACATGATGTCTATATGAGTTTTATACTGTGATCTAATTCAAGTTGGGTGGTGCGGAGTGCACGCTTGTTATTAAGGCGAGTATGAACCCGGTAACGACTGAATACAACAAGGTTCAACTGGAACCCAGTCAAGCTCGACTGGTTCCATTCGAACTCTGTAAATTGGTGTTGGCATCTTCTGGAATACTCGACTGGGCCAGTCGAGCGCCAGTCGAGCCGGTCGGGCTGTAATTGGATTTGGAGTATAAGTGGGAAATGGGTCCCTGAAACTTCTAAGGGGTCCCTGAAGGGTCTCTGAAAGGTCCCTGAAGGGAGAGGTCCCTGAAACTTCTGAGGGGTCCCTGAAAGTCTGAAAGGTCTCTGAAGGGTCCCTGAAGGGAGAGGTCCCTGAAACTTCTGAGAGGTCCCTGAAACTTCTGAGGGGTCCCTGAAAATCTGAAGGGTCCCTGAAGGGTCCCTGAACTTCTGAAGGGTCCCTGAAGGGAGAGGTCCCTGAAACTTATGAAGTATCCCTGAAACGGTTACTGTGCATTAAATGTGCAGGTTTTGAGCAGTTACTAGATTTGTGTAACTGACCACTACTCCTAAATTTCAGCCATGATTATTATTTCAGTTACGTTATTTTGAGTATAAATAAGAATTTATATTCATGAGTTTAAAAGAACGAAAACACGGTTTTTAGACACGGTTTTTGAACAATACTCCCATATACTCTCCAGAAAATTGCTTACGTTTTTGTGCCTAAGAACGCAAGTGTTTTGAGTCTTATCTTAGGTTGAATTTCGTGAAACCCAGGCATAGGGTCGAAATATCAATTCGGAAAGTGTCTCACATGATTCTCAATTTAATCCGGTGATCGATTACCCTTGTTTGCCTACACGGTTCCAACGATCGTTTTGATAGTTGGGACCACCCCCAACAAAACTCAGCAGACTCCGCCCTCCTTAGAAAAATGGCCATTCTTATGCCTCGGATCATTCAAGCAAAACAGATTCTCCGACGATCGTTGTCAAATGGAAGCAGCAATACATACATGTCCATCCCAAAAGGTTATTTTGCCGTTTATGTCGGGGATCAAGAGAAGAAGAGATTTGTGGTTCCAGTATCATTGTTAAGCCAGCCTGCATTTCAAGAATTATTATGTCAGGCAGAGGAAGAGTTTGGGTACAACCATCCCATGGGCGGCCTCACAATTCCATGCAGTAAAGAAATGTTCACCCATATTGCTGCTCGTTTGGGGGCATTATGACTTCCACATGGCAGTTTAAACTTCTTCCATGATTTTGTAAAGAACTAACCACTAGGACCTTTTGGATCTTGTAATTAAAACGCGTGTGGAGACATTTCTCCTAGTTTTATGAAATTCGGTTTAGGAATTTTTTAATCCATTTGTGTTTTGAGCTAAGATATAAATGACAAACTGACTTCAGACTCTACTAATTTTGTACTGAGATTTGTTCTCCCAATGATGAAAATTCCCTTAGACAGATAAAAGCATCTCATACATTACCACCCGAACATCCCTAAGTTGAAGTGATAAAAGGGAAACTAAATGACAGATGGACACACCGATGAGACTAAATTGCAAAAATATCATGCGGTTGTGTCTTCCAACTTGCATGAAGGAACAACATTTCTTGTAACCATAAGGATATATATTTTATGTATTTCTTAAATTTGCACTAGGATACGTGTAAGTTTTAGAAAATGGTTGCACACTCCTTTTGGTGGTGTACCAATATATTATATACTAGTTATATACCGGCTGCAATGGTCCTAGGTGATAAAAATTACCATTTTTAATATACGTTCTTAAATACACTGTGTTTTTCTAATCCGTTAGGCATGAATCAATATGGATTAAAAGGTATTCCAGGAAAGATCTTGAGTAATAAATCATGTAAATATAGTACCTTTCTACAACTCTAATAAATGCTATATAAACAAACATACTTTTAAAGATCAACATATATATGAGAGATCTAATTAACCATTTAGCATGAAAACCATTGTAGTAGTTTCTTCGGGGCAACTCCAGTAGCATGACACTAGCTTGGTTGATTTATTCTCTACAAATATTTTTGCTTCTGTAATTGACCAATTCAAGCTCTTCCCTTGCCGGGTGCGGAAGAGCTACTTTATTTGTTCTTCATGTTCTCTATATATAAATGTAGCCTTCTTCTCTAGACCTCTCATGATTGCATATCCAAGTCGAAAGCATCAATAAATAAACAAACTACTGTGAGGGTTTGATTTCTGCAACCCTTATTGACGCAGCGAGGGTTTGCGGAAGGATCGACAAGCGTCTAAACCCTTTGGGGTTGAGAATTACAATGCGTAAAACTCAAAAAACTAAGAGAAAATCTCTTAAAATCTCAAAGAGAAGAAAGAGAAGAATTTGTACTGAATAATAATAATAATAATGTATATAACAATGAAAACAATGAATCCTATTTATAGCTAAACTAATGAAAATAACTATGGAAACTAAAAATAAGGAAACTTATGATAAGGAAACTAATAATAATAATCTTACTATAATTACAAAACAAATAAATAATAATAATTAAAACTAAACAATTATCCTAAACTAATTAAGAAATAAAATAATTAAACAAGCAAATAAATGCAATCTTTTCGCGACTCGTTAGGACGCGTCCGCAACCCGGCACGCGACCTAAGTTGCGCAAGAAACTATTTTTCAGTTTCCGATGTAGGTTTACGAGCTTCTTTCGAGCCCGTTTTCTTCTTTTCCAAAGATCGAAGAAAAGTCTCGTTAACCCTCGAAACCTCTCTGTAACACTTATAATCATTAACTACAAATTAGTACACATATAGTGTGAAATGGGCATGCATGTTCATGTTGATGTTGACACTAAACAAAAATCATGGCTACGAGGAATCAGAGCACTTGAGAATTGCACCGTCGATCTTGTAGCTTCGATCAACGAACTCTAGGGCTTCAATGATGTTATGCTAGCTTAAAGATGTTGGTTTATGTGAATATAGTTTTATAAATAAACAAGAGAGAAACATAGCTAAATAGTTTACTTGTACCGCTCATTCTTTGAAACCCGATAATATTTTTACGAATGTCAGCATTGATCAATAACTTGAGAGAATCTGTGTCAACGTGGGTGATTACTGTCGGTTGAAAGTTGTCTTGCCTTCCACATCTTCAGTTATTCTGGAAAATGAAATGCATCATTTTTACTCAAAATAGGAAAAAATGAGCAAACTGTACCCACATCTTCCACTACAGTTTCAATTAACCATAAAGAACATCACCCAATTTACAGAAAGAAAAGACATTGGTTTTAAGGATTTTTTTTACCTTGTACATGTAGGACTGTGTACCACCACATTCAACAAATGAATACTAATGTAATCCTTGTTGGAACTCACAAAGAAAAAGGAGAAGAACAGAGATAATTGAGAGCAAAAAACTTACTTTATTGAATAACTTTGTAGGCTTTATATATAGCCAGCTACAACTGAAAAGGCTAGAAAAAAGCAGAAAACTCACACACGTTATTTGACCCCTACAATAAAGGAAAAACTACTTTGAAAAAATCAAAAGGAAAAACTCTAGCTACTGGAATTAAGCAGCAACAGCAGCAACATATCCTCCCCTGAACTGGACAAAAACAGCTTCCAGTTCACTCCAAAGTCATCTTGCATACACCCATCTTCTCCCTCATTTTGATAAAGACATCAAGCTTCAAGGGTTTGGTCATCACATCTGCAACTTGGTCTTGAGTTCTACAGTACTTCAGCTCAATCGCACCATCAGCAGATAACTCACGAAGAACTCACGAAGAAAGTGATATCTAACCTGGATGTGCTTGCTTCTCCCATGGTAAACCGGATTCTTAGATAATTTGATTGTAGAAGAATTATCGCATTGTATCACAGTGCACTTACTGTTCCCCCAATCAAGACTATTCAAAATCCTCTGCAACCAAACACCCTGGCATGCACAAGCAGCAGCGGCAATATACTCGGCTTCAGTCGTGGAAAGACTAACAACCGGCTGTTTTTTAGTAGACCACGAGACAGCACCAGAACTTAGCATAAATACGTACCCGGATGTGCTTCTTCTATCATCAGAGTCACCTGCATAATCACTATCTGAAAAAGCCCAGATATCTCCTGTTCCTTCACCCTTCTTGTAATACACCCCATAGTCGGTAGTGCCCTTCACATATCTGAGAACCCTTTTGACAGCTTGCATATGCAACTCAGTAGGCTTTTCCATATATCTGCTTGCTAGACTTACAACATACATCAGATCAGGTCTCGTCACAGTTAGGTACATTAAGCTCCCAATGGCTTGCTTATATTGTGTGGTGTCCACTCTTCTCCCTTCTTCATCCTTTCCCATCTTGAAGCCAGGAACTGTGGGATTTTTAACTCCATTACATTCTTCCATGCCAAACCTCTGCAATACCTCGTGAGCATATTTCTTTTGACCAATAAAGATACCGGCTTCATTTTGAATTACCTCGACCCCTAAGAAATACTTCATTTTACCTAAGTCAGTCATATCAAATGCATGTTTCATGGAGTTTTTAAATTCTTCACACATAGTTGAATCACTACCGGTGAAGATCAAGTCATCTACGTATATGCTTACTATCAGAATTTTCCCGCCTGCTCCTTTCTTGGTGAAGAGTGTGTGCTCACTTGGACACTTCAGAAAACCTTCAGCAATAAAATAGGACTCGATTTTGTTATACCAAGCCCGTGGGGCTTTTTTAAGGCCATACAAGGCCTTTTTCAACTTCAACACTTTATGTTCCTCTCCCACCTTTACATATCCCTGTGGCTGCTCAATGAATACCTTCTCATTCAATGTACCATGTAAAAAAGCACTTTTTACATCTAATTGAAATACATACCAATTGTTTTGAGCTGCCAAAGCTAGGATCAAACGAATTGTATCCCATCTTGCTGCCGGTGCAAACACTTCTTTGTAATCTAAGCCATACTTTTGAGAGTAGCCCTTTGCCACCAATCTCGCCTTGTACTTTTCTACTTCTCCTTTTTCGTTCAGCTTAGTCTTGTATATCCATTTTACCCCAATGGTTCTGGCTCCACTTGGAAGAGTGGTCAGGCTCCATGTCTCATTCTTTTCTATGGATTGTATCTCATTATCCATAGCTTCTCTCCATTTTGTACTGCCTATGGCCTCTTCAAAGGTGCTTGGGTCACCTGATTCAGTAAAGAGTGCCATATTTTCTTCTACAAACAAACTTTCTCCCGAAACATAATCATTCATCCATTGTGGAGGTCTTCTAATCCTCCCCTGATGTGGACTTTGATTGCTTTCTTCCTGTGGATCACTTGATGTGCCCACATTATCTCCATCTCCGGGTTCTTGATCACCTTCTGCCTCATAAGTCTCTTCATCTTCACTTTCAGACTCATCTTCTTCAAGCTCTTCTTCATCATTTCCAGAGTCTAGTACTTCGCTGCCTCTGTTTTTATCTCCCCACTTCCAACACTCATTTTCTTCAAACTTTACATCTCTGCTGATGATCACTTTCTCGGTTACCGGATTATAAAGTCTGTATGCCTTGGTGCTTTCACAGACCCCCAAAAACACACATTTGATGCTTTTATCGTCAAGCTTCGTTCTCTTTTGATCAGGTACATGCACATTAGCAATGCATCCAAACACTCTGAAATGTGTTACAGATGGCTTGAGACCACTCCAAACTTCTTCGGGCGTTTGATTTTTCACGGCAGCGGTTGGACTTCGATTCATCACATGGGCTGTCCAGTTCAGAGCATCAGCCCAAAACTCTCTTGGAATGCTTTTATCTGACAGCATGCTTCGAACAAAATTCATGATACTCCTATTCCTTCTTTCTGCCACTCCGTTTTGCTGTGGAGTGTAGGCAGCATTGAGTTGCCTTGCTATGCCGTTTGAACTGCAAAACTCATTGAATTCTTCTGAACAGAACTCCCCTCCTCTATCTGTTCTTAAACAACATATTACTTCACCTGTTTCATTCTCAACCAAACTTTTAAATTTCTTGAACATAGTTAAAGCTTCAGACTTCTCAATCAAAAACTTCACCCATATCTTTCTACTAAAATCATCTATAAAAGTTATGATGTACCTTTTTTTGCCATTTGATTCCGGACTTATGGGTCCACACAGATCTGCATGAACAAGTTGAAGTCTTCGAACCGCTCTCCATTGACTTGTCTTTGGAATGGGATCTCTGTGTTGTTTCCCAACCAAACAAGATCTGCACAACTTTAAGGGAGTTTTCAACAGTGGTAGCCCATCCACCATGTTTTTGTGATGTATGGTTCTCAAGCTTTTATAACTTAGATGTGCATATCGACGGTGCCACAAATCAGATTGTTCTTCTGTTACAGCTTTGAGACACTTGACATCAGTAGGATTCGAACAAAGTGATTGATTAGGGAGCATCTCAGCCCAAAATACAAACACCCTGTTGGGTGTCATTCTCGTCTGCATTATCAGACCTCTTGATGGATGGTACACTCTGCACATGTCATCTTGCAACAACACCGCTAACCCTCTTTCTTGTAGTCGTCCAAAGACTCGACAAGAACCGATCGTTGTAAGTTCAGGAACATAATAAACGTGCATTATGGTTAGAGTGATTCCTCCAATACAAAGCCGGACGCTGCCTTCTCCTATTACATTCAATCTGGTGTTATTGCTAAGCTTAACGGTCGACTTATAATTCTCATTAAGATTAGAGAACCACAACTTATTTCCAGTCATATGATTGGAACAACCTGAATCCATGAACCATCCATTTTCTTTCTTAGCTTCATACATCTCCACACGTGCCATAAGTAGTAGTTCCTCACCGTTATCGTGTTCAACATAGTTAACACCATTCTCTCCGCCCGGGCATTCGTATTGGAAATGCTCCAACTTGTGACACTTGTAACATTCAACCGTTGCTTTGTTAAATGTTCCTTTGCCTCGTCCACCACCTCTGCCTCTAAAGCTGCCTCTTGATGAGCCCCTTCCTCTTCCTCTAAAATTTCTCTCGGTCACTTTTAGCATCTGCTCTTCTCCGTTACTGCTTCTCTTCATTTTTTGCTCATGACACAACAATGAGCTATGGAGTGCATCAATCGAAAGAGAGTCGACATCTTTGGATTCCTCAATGGCGCACACCACGTAAGTATAC
Source organism: Silybum marianum (assembly GCA_036898165.1). NCBI lineage: Eukaryota > Viridiplantae > Streptophyta > Magnoliopsida > Asterales > Asteraceae > Silybum > Silybum marianum. The sequence continues at coordinate 4,031,231 of CM072531.1, forward strand.
TTTTCTGACAAGGTTCGTAAAATCTTTTGCACCACTTTTGAGTCTGGTGGCATGTCTTCTCCTAGGTTTCTCAAATCATTTGCAACCACCATTACTCTAGAGAAGTATTCACTCACATTTTCTCCAGACCTCATCTCCAGAACCTCAAAGTCTCGGCGAAGCCTGTTCATCTGAGAATTCTTCACTCTCTCATTCCCTTGATACTTGGCCTTCATCGAGTCCCACAAATCCTTTGCGGTGTCCTTCTTGAGAATGGTCTTGAGAATAGACTTCTCAATTGATGCAAACAAGTAGTTCTTCACCTTTAAGTCCTTCAACTTCAGTGCTCCAAGTTCTGCTCTCTGTGCCCCATTCAGAACTGTCCCTCTTGTTGGTTCCTGATAGCCTTCAGAAATCAGACTCCACCACTCCTTCGATCGGAGCAGATTCTCCATCAGCATGGCCCAATACTCATAATCACCATCAAACTTGGGAATCGTAAGCATATTGTCTTTGTCACTGGCCATTTCTTCTTCCTCACACTTACTGATTTTCTTGGTTTCTCTCGTGTTTGAATCCTTACCCACTATGATCAGGCCCTGTGATAAGGCTCTGATACCACTTGTTGGAACTCACAAAGAAAAAGGAGAAGAACAGAGATAATTGAGAGCAAAAAACTTACTTTATTGAATAACTTTGTAGGCTTTATATATAGCCAGCTACAACTGAAAAGGCTAGAAAAAAGCAGAAAAATCACACACGTTATTTGACCCCTACAATAAAGGAAAAACTACTTTGAAAAAATCAAAAGGAAAAACTCTAGCTACTGGAATTAACAGCAACAGCAGCAACAATCCTAACCTCTGTACGTTTGTTGACGTAATCTCTTATAGTTTATTAATTTCTTCCTTTTTCATTAAGTGAAACCACATGAGAGAGCTAATAAGAAGGAAGAACATCTAATAAGAAGGCTTTAACAGTTATCAATATATGTGATACATGACTATAGTATGACTTGATATAACAAATCATGCATAAATCTGGTCATTTTTTCATATGGCTGCAAGGAATAAAGATAGCTCCAAATAAGCTAGAATAGTGTATGGCAGCGAGCAATAAAACAAACTCCATTATCAAGTGCATTGTAATATTTATTCAAGCTCTTCTTAGACAACTTAATTGTTTGTAAAAGTAAGCATTATTAGCGGGAAGAAAAAGTACGCCTCATACAAAGTTAATTGGAATTAGCATCACCTTAAGCTCGAGTAGCTAATCTAGAGAAGGTGCAACCCCAAGAAAACTTGATCATGACAACAACAATAACATGATCAAAAGTAGTACGATTAATTAGTAGCATAATCAAGCTTCAAAAGAAAATTAAAAAAAACATCACAAGGGGTGTTTAATCAAATTGAATCTGCAAAAACAATATAAATTAGTGGGAAAAATGGTTTATTACGGTAAGCATCGATTTCAAACAATGAAAGCACACTCATAATCAAAAGTAAACAAGTACTCCCTCTATTATGCAAAGCAAAGATAGATAAATTTGAACATGGTTTTAGAATCCTTAATGAGTTACTTATGTTGATTCTATTACATTCAAAAATAAAAAAGAAGAATTTGTACCTGTTGCAATCACTAGTACCAAAATGTTCTTTTGTGGAGGTTTTGAAAAAATAGGTTGGTAACGGTTTGATAAAAAACCGTTGCAAGAAGTCACAAAAAAATTTAAAGAATTGTTTTAGTAACAAATTTTATAAACAAACGTTACTATTACGAAAAACCTCGAAACTTAAAGCAACGGTTAGATAAAACGTTAATAAAATGTCCCCTAAAGTAACGGTTTAGGACCATTTTGAAAAACCGTTGCTTTATGTTGTGACGGTTTTTAAAAACCATTGTCATGTAAGACCCTTTAGTAACGGTTTTTGTTTAAACCGCTGCTTTATCCTGTAACGGTTTTATAACACCGAAACTAAAATGTATATAGCAATGTTTATTTGAAAACCGTTTCCAAAAATCACCAAATTCTGTGCCAACGGTCTTGCAAAATTTGTGTCACCGAAACCAATTTCCGTCACCATATGTCATATGTTATGGTGATGGTTTTGAGTAACCTTACCATATGTCATTCTATGGTAACGGTTTTGAAAAATAAATGTCACCATATGTTTTTATTTATAGTGACTGTTTAAGAATTACATGTCACAATGGTGACGATTTTGTATAATAAATGTCATCAAATATCATGCTATTGTGACGGTTCGAATAATAAGCGTCCACGTAAGTTATGCTACGATGACGATTTCTTATCATAAATGTGACCATATGTGTAACACCCCATCCCGCGTGGTTAAAGACGGAAGATGCCACAATAGATTTACAAACTTAACACAAGACTTATCATCATAGATTATCTCTAGTTCTTCCATCGCCGTATCTCTCATCCCAAATCCTTGCTAAAATGTACCTGCCGAGGAAAAAGAAAACTCGGCTGAGCTTAACGCTCAGTGAACGGATAATAGTAATTCAATAACTAATGTGAGATAACAAGTTCAAAAAGGAATTCATATCGCTAATTGATGATCCAAAATAAAGTTAAGCAATAAATGACGCGAATGTATATCAAGAGTCCGAAGACCAAACCGTATCACGAGGATACGTTGTTCCCAAAGGATGACCAGTCCATTCGGGCGTCAGTGAGGAAAGGGGTGTGAGCACAACACAAGCAATCCTCTCCGTGGATTTAACCACGGCCATAATCATTATCCGATAACGGTTCCTAGGATCGATCCATACGCCCTCTAATTGACCGGTACCAAGTCAAGTCAATATACCATTGAGGACGCCATGATTGTTTTAGCCACCATGGAAGCATCTCAATACCGGTGCCCCCAATATTGAGTCTATAATACCAATTCACAATAAATGCGATTTAATAAATCAAATGATCAAGTGAGCAATATTTAAATAAAAATGTACATCGTATTTTGGAAGGAAACAAAGTTCCATAATATTACCAAACATAAAAGGGATTTTGGAATCAACGTATTCGGATTAGGATGCCTTATACAAATGGCTATCCCCGTGTCAAGTAAAGTATGATATCCGTACCTTGATCAATTTCGACAATTACCGCACAATCAAATGGAATTCAAGATCAAACTTGACTCGCCCGCATGCCTAACGAATACAAACGGGTTATTATTTACAAGGCGTATAAACCAAAACATAACTATTCTAATAGATTTACTTATATCTTAATGACTTTAAACAACTTACACTTCCATATGGACAGCCTTATACAAATTCAGAACTCAAACACAACATTTAGCCTTATACGGTTCCATTTCAACAGCCTATATCCCTCTACTTTTTGCCTATTTTCACCCTATTTAAAAGTCAATCTAGGTTTTAAGAGCTATTGTTTCATCAATTTATCGTAACAGAAAATCAACTCGGATAAATCAATCTAATGAAACTTGTAGAATGAATTATTATGAGTCTAATGGTTTTGGAATCAACTCATTTGGATGCTCCATCTATGAGATACGGCTTAACCAAACCAGCATCTATTAAGCCGTTTGAACACAAACAGCCCAAACAGCCCTGTAAATCCACTGTTTTAAGTCACCTAAAGTCACAATTGGGTTCTCGACTCTTCATAACAGTTTTATTCTATGGTAAGACCTTTACATCTGCAAAGTATGAGCTTATTTGGACGTGAGGTTTGAGAGTTACGCATCGTCAAAGTAGTGGACATGAGGCAGTCCAAATTACCAATTTCCATCTTTTTCCACAAATCATTTTTATGATCCAATCTTCATATTTTGCAATACTTAAAGGCTTCAAAACATATCTAACATACTAAAACTACAAAGGAGCTTAATAGTTAAGACCTTAAGCTTAATCACACAACTTTTTACTCTTTTAAGCATTTAACCGAGCACTTGGTGTGCGGTTAAACATATACATCAATTATAACTATAATGAAACCACTATTTGACCATTTTGATTCATAATCCAATCCCAACACTTCAATTACAAGTAAAATTGTAACCCAAAACAGATTTTAAACCTATGTAACAAGATATTAGCATAATCATGAAATTGAACTTAAAAGGACTAGCTTTGCATACATACCTTTCAATTTCTATGACTTAATCTTCTAATTCCAAGTATTTTGATGCTTTCCTTCCATTGAATTGAGTTTACTCGGTGGAGAGATGACAGCACCGAGTGAAGAACATAATACGTGTTATGTTTAGAGAAATTTCAACAATTTAGGAGTATATATATTTTTCCAATTTACAGTTTGACCCCTAAAGTCTAAATTCTCAACTTTTTACCCTAGTAGGTGTAAACTTAACAATATAGGTTAAGTCAAGTTTCAATTTTGTGCACATATGACCCCTTGTATGATATTACCTCACAATCTAGTCCGAGGTACAAGTTGCTAATGCATTCGATTTCCCATATAAATCCATCTACTAAGATTAGTCGGTAACAAAATCTAGGGTATTATAATCTGTAACGTTATAGTGATGATTTTAAATAATAAATAGCAGGGTACGTCAGGCTACGATGATGATTTTGAACAATAAATGTCATCGTACGTCATGTTATGATGACGGTTAAGAAATATAAACGTCATGCTATGTTGACGATTTTGAAAAATAAACGTCACCTCATGTCATGTAACAGTGACTGTTTCAAAAAACATTATGTCACCGTATGTCATGCTACGGTGACTATTTAAAAAAATAAATGTCACCGTACGTCATGTTATGGTGACGGTTTTGAAACATAAATGTTATCATACATTATGCTACGGTGACGTTTTCAAATAAAGAAGTGACCCTATGTCATGTCGTAGCGACATTTTCAAATAATAAACGTTGACGCATGTCATGTTCAGGTGATGATTTTAAATAATGAACGAAACTGTATGCCAGCCTATGGTGACGGTTTTGACAAAAATGAACATCACTGTTTGTCATGAAGCAGTAACAGTTTTGACAAATTTAATTATAGTATGTCATGCTATGATGATATTTTGAATAATAAACGTCAATGTATATCATACTAAAACGATGATTTCTGAATAATAAACATCACTAAATGTCAAACTATGGTGACAGTTTAAAAAATAAATGTCATCGTATGTCATGATGTGGTGGCAGTTTAAAAAAATAAATATCACATGTATGTAATGTTACAGTGACAATTTTGAATGATAAATGTTACGGTATGTCATTTTATAGTGCCGGTTTTAATAAAGTTACGTCACCGAATGCCATGATATGGTAATTATTTTCAAAAATTTACGTCACTGTATATTAATATGTACTAATGGTAGACACACACTATCCAAAAAACCAGGTTGGTCCAAGCCTCGGATTGTCAAGTCATTTTGGATACGTTTGTTTCTAAAGAAACCAATCTTCCAATTTTCTGTTTTTTGGTACATAACTTTAATATTTAAAACACATTTTTGGTTAGCAAAAAATCAAAAGAAAAAGAACTCGGACTAGAACCAACTGTTGTCTAGTCTAGTCTGGTCCGGCCCGACTTGCGAAAAAACCCAGCTTCTTTTTGCCCAGTCCGAATAAATCTCTCCCTTAGGCCGGTCTGGCTAGATATTCTGATATGAACATGGACAATTGTTGCTGAATAAAAAAGCTCGATCCAAGACTGTTTTGGGTCGTTTTGCCTATCTTCTATAAAACTATAATATTTCTTTATGTAATTGAAAAAAATAATAGTCTAATAATTATTTGCTAAATGTATTTAAACAACTAATTTATTTTATAATCCAAGAAATGATACAAATTTACGGAAAAGAAACATAATAATTTATGCATGTTTAAGGACTAAATAACAAATTTAGAGCTTTTAAGTTTTATTGCTACTAAGTTTCCTTTAACGTAAAAAATGACAATTGTTTTGAACTATAAAACAGATAAAGGTTTTTGATATTTTGTATCACAAACAACAATGCATGACATACAAAGTTCCAAGTATTTTTTGAAAATTTTGGCAGCATAACTGCTATATATTAAACATTTCCAATAATTGAAACAAAAAAAATACAACCATGATACATAGTGAATCAAATAAAAACAAATGAAACAAATATATAAACATAACAAACATGCTAGATAAAGTTAATTTCTAAAAAGTTGTTCAAATCTTTACATCTTCCTAACGGAGTTGAAGATGTGGTCAAGTTTTGTAAGATCGTCTTCCATGCGCTAATAGTTGATTCTTTCAACGCCTGCTGAAAAATTGGAAGGAAAATTAATAATGTAAAAATTAATGCAAACTAACTTGAAAACAAAATAAATTAAACTCAATAAAGCAATATAATTACAACATTGATGATATACATACTACATGTATGTGTGTGTATACATATAATAAGAACCTTATTGAGATGAAATGAGCAACAAATCCACATATACAGATTCTAGGACTTGTCTTGACTTCTACCCGAATACTAAATCCAATTGAATACTTTGTGTCTCAAACATCAAAGTCTTTTTATGTCCCAAACTACTTTATGTGCCATATAATCATGATTGTAAGGCTACACTTGAACTCAAACTCACCTAATCAAAGTCAATATACTAGAGCAAAAGACAAATGAAGTACCATGACATCGCAATGTCATAGGACTGTCGCCGATGCAACCATGGTCACTCGCATAGCCTTTTTTGTTGTTGTCCTGCTGGGTGCAACCCATATGCACCATGTGCAGCTCCTTATGGATGATGTTTTGCCGCTGGTACAGCCCCAAGACATAGGACAACCCCTTGTGATTGTGGTTTGTTGTTGTCTAACACTACCGACGCTTATCACACATACTACTCACTTGTTTTTGTTATCTCAAATTTACACATACACACAAACTTATAACACTTTCTTCTATGCTACTGACATCTACACATACAAGTGCAACACAACCCATTTTTTGCATCTTTATAAAAGATGAACCACAATTTAACTTCGACTTAAATGCATAGGTTTAGAAGAAGTAAACAAAGAAAGTAGAAAAAAACTAATTTCAATCCACGTATAGGGAATCTAAACCTTGTTTTGACTTTGACCTGAATATTTATGAGAATTTTGTTAAACTTATTTTGAGCAAGAGTAGTTTGAAAGCACATTGTATGCACATATTAGACAATTGACTGGTCAAATGTCTAAAGGCTATGGCACAAAGTTTAGGTGTAATCTAGTTTGAACAAGTAACAAGCAACTACTTGACTGATCTCGCTTGTTTTTCCGTTTTTCCGTTACCACTTGGTTATTGAGTATATCCTACTGTATGTATTGTTTATATGCATATTAAATCATTTTGATTATATGTTATTGCTTTAAAAGTATGTTAATTTCTTTTTTTGAACATGTTGTTGCTACTATAGAAGCTTATAAAATATCACTAAATATTGTAAACGTTAAGTCAACAAACAACCATGCCCGAACAATTTGAGACATAACATGACTTACTAATTAATGGGTGAGAGTAGGCTGGAGCGAGTAACAGCAAGGGCATAACACGTGTATCCTTTGTTGTCGTGACTCTTTATAATCCATAACTGTGAAAGAAGAATTATCGAGTATGAGTAAATAAGACCAAAACTATGCAAGTAAAGATTCATTAAGACAAAAACATGTAATATGGCAATATGGTAATGAATACAAGAAAAAAGAAATAAATACACAAAGTTATACATATTGTTTAATAAATCAATTCAAAAAAAGAGAAAAAAATTACTAACCATGGTTAGTTTACCTTTAAGCACTTAGCACCTTACAGATCAGGTAGAGTGGGTCAATTTACTTTGCGTACAGTTATACCTCGACAGTCTGTCCGAAAGTAATCATCTCGAGATTCCTTACCCAAATCGAGTGGATCTACGCACTTGCAATATATTATCGTTCTGAGGAAGTATTACTATACTGAATTCCTCACCGACATCAACATAGGTGTGTCTGTAATTTTTGGGAGATGTTATATAAACAATATATTTTTTCTTATCAAGTTGGTCTTTCACATAAAATATATGCCTAGCTTGCGATGCTAAAATGAAAGGATCATCCTTATATCCTAACCTATCAAATTCAACCAAGGTGTAGCCAAGACCATTGCAATGCAGCGGAAAGGAGCATCCAAATGGACATAAAGAATAATGCACAGTAAAAAGTCTTAAGCATACAACAACATTCATTTTTTATGCATTGAAGTCCATATTTCAAATGAACATAAAGAATAACGCACAATACAAATTGTCTTCAACATACAACAACATTCAATTTTTTTCCCATCAATACAAATATCAATACATCATAAAAACTTATGTATTATACAAAATATGAGAGGTTCTTGTAAAGAAATTATTTTCAGGCTTTTGGAATTGGAAATGATTTGGTGGTAACATAAAAATGCATTGTCCATAATATAACAGTTAACTTTTAATTTAGCAATTTCACACCATAAAAATGCATTGTCCATGCTGTGGAAAGTTGTTGGCGCAACTTTGGCAAAGACACAAAAGCTTGCCTATGTAACGTAAATGAAAAAGACTTATGCAACTTTAGCTGAAAATGAAAAAGGAAGAAGTTATAAAACCTAAATCAAAACTTTGAATCAACTCTGCAGTTTCTCTCTCCACACCTCTGTTTCAATCTACCTCGGTTAATTTTTTCCTGAATTTAATTAATTTGTCATTCATGTCCAAGATCGTAAATACTGCTAAATAAATACAACGGGTTTGAAATAATTCTGGGTTTCAATTTCATACAAATGGGACAAGCAACTCTATCTCACAAGCTTAATGTCTGTATATGGTCAGTGATAAGTGCTTTACAAAAACGTCTTTAATTGCTGCACCGGATTTTAATTAATGGACTAGCTAATCGAGGCAAAGGATGATGGCTAACCGCAAGGCGGATTATTTACTTTTTTTCGGGGCGTGGTGTGGGGGAGGGGGGATGGGGGATGGGGGAGGTGGGTTGCGAATGCTTGACCCCCACCTGGTGGCAGAAAATTTCCTATTTCTATTTTTTTTGGAAAAAAGGGGACGAAACCCCTTGGAAATTTTTTATTAAAAAAACTAAAAACTGTGCAAGCTACGAGGGGCATACCCCAAGTGAATAAAATTTCCGCCCTAGAAAATACTTTGGGAAAAATACTAGTAAAGGCCTACAACTACCTTTAATTCGATTTTGAAGTAACACTCAAACCAGCAACTATCAATAATTACAAGAGAATTTTGCTCAAATAGCCATTCTAGGAACTCAATTTGCTCAAATAACCATTTTTCAATTTCAGTACGCCATATTTCAGTACGGCATGGCGTACTCCCACTTTTTTCGAATTTTTTGCAAATAAGTCCTTCACTACGCCATCTACCAGGTACACCAAGTTTCAAAAAGTGACAAAATTAGCCCCTGGACTTGAAAGGATGGCGAGAAAGAATCAAAAAAGGCAACTATGTCCCCTGGACTTCAGTACGCCATGGCGTACTGAAGGATGGCGTACCAGGTCTTAAATATGGTAGGTTAGGAGAAACTTAATTTTAAAAAACAGACAAAATTAGCCCCTACGCCATGGCGTAGTACCAAATGGCGTACCTGGTCAAAGATGCCATGGAACATTCGAGATGGTCATGGGTGTGCCAGAATTTTTAATATAAATTGAAGGTGTGTGTGGTTTAGTGGTCCACACCTTCAAACATAAAATACAAAGCACAAAGTATGTGTTCTTGAGAAAATGACAATCAAGTCAAAAGCCGAGATTTTCTTCAAACGCACGTGCTCTCGAGAATCCCTACAATCCACGTCAAAAGCGCACGTCTCCACGTCAAGACATGGACATTGCAATCCCACAAGAAAATGTAAGTTATTTCGTTTTAAATACTATATATTTTGTTGTTTTTGTTAAATGTTAGTTGACTATATATTAAAATAAGTTATATATTTTGTTTTTCTTGAACTTTTCTTGAGCTTAGAAAAATACTTAAACTTGAATACGTTCGCATGTAAATAAGCATGAGATATATTAATATTATGTGTTTCATAATAAGCATTATGTGTTGTAGTAGCCTTATGTAAACATTATGATTTGATAAACATTATCATTTATTTCTGTTATAATTTCATTGTTTTAGAAAACAAAAAACTAGATTTTTTTATTAAATCATATCAATTACATTATTATTTATAAAAAAAGGCAAATTAAATTAAATTTGCAAATTAAAAAAGGCGAGATTTTGTTATTAAATTAAATTACATTAAAGAAGAAGAAGAAAAGAATTTATTATTATTATCCTCAGAATGGGGAAAGAAAAGAAAAGAGATAATGAATCTAACAACTAACAGTGAGGTGTGTGAAGGTGAGATTTTGTTGTTTTGTTGGTTTGTAATGTAAATTAGTTAGTTGTATGTAGGTGGTGGTGGTGGTGGTAAGAAGTAAGAAAAATGTAATTTTTGATTCTTTGGTATTATTGTAGCAATTGTTGGTTTTTTTTTCTTTCTAAAGACGAGTATCTGGTTTCATATGTTTATTCTCCTCTCGGTCACTCGGTAATAGGTTTGGTTTTTTATTTATTTATTTATTTATGCAGAATGCAAAGTTATTTATATTGTTGAAACTTGAAATGGTAGCAAAAATGTTGAACAAAATAATTGTGTTTGTAATGTTATGTTGCATGTATATATAGGCGTTTCTGGTGTTTTACTTTCAATGGCTCCCTTAATTATGTGACAAAAAGTGCAGCAATCTTTTTGATAAAGACAAAAGAATCAACTGTCCATAAACCTATGTTTCTGTGTGCTATTACCACCTTTCCTTTTATTTTATTTTCTATGTCTCATTGAAAATATGTTATATTCTTCAATCAAAATCATTAACTTTTTGTCTATTAAGTGGAAACTATACATGTAGTGATCATTTTGTGAGATTGTAATTATTTACTTTTAACTTTGAAGTTTTTTTTTTATTATATTTACATATATCATTAAACTTTTGTGATTAATCGGGCAAGCAACAAGCGGTTATTGTGTTTTTCTTCAGTATAGTTTGTGTATGTTTGTAGTAACATATTTGTGATGTTAATAACTTTTGTACTCACTCTTAACTAGGATCGAGATTATGGTTTTTGAAATTATAATTTTGTTTACTTGTGACTATGATAAGATGACCAGCAAATTAAATTAGTAATTATGGCGTAGTGGATGGTGTAGTCCACTGTATAACACACTTTAGGTCCCTATAACTTAAGTACATGACACTTTAGGTCCCTAGGCTTTCGTAGATGATACTTTAGGTCCCTAGACTTTAGTAGATGACACTTTAGGTCCCTATAACTTAAGTACATGACACTTTAGGTCCCTAGACTTTCGTAGATGAAACCTTAGGTCCCTAGACTTTCGTAGATGACACTTTAGGTCCCTAGACTTTAGTAGATGACACTTTAGGTCCCTATAACTTAAGTACATGACACTTTATGTCCCTATAACTTAAGTACATGACACTTTAGGTCCCTAGACTTTAGTAGACGACACTTTCGGTCCCTATAACTTAAGTACATGACACTTTAGGTCCCTAGACTTTCGTAGATGACACTTTAGGTCCCTAGACTTTAGTAGATGACATTTTAGGTCCCTATAACTGAAGTACATGACACTTTAGGTCCTCATGGTTTAGCTCATGAACTTTACAAACTCAACTCACGATAAGGAATAAAATGACCTTGATTACGGATATCTGGGCTGCTGTTTTGGTTTCTCCAGCGAGAGAAGAGCTGTTTAGGACTACTCCTTTCGGTCCTTGGTTGGACCTCAACGTGCAGACCCATGACAGCCTTTTGACAGCATTGTTCCTAGAAAGACAAATTTCTCCTATTGAAGGACATGAGAAGAGTTATGGTTTGATATTTCTGGCCACATCCTTCGTTTCAGCCGAGAGGACTACTGCCTTATCACAGTCCTACGTTTTGGACTCCTGCCGAACATCCCTCCCCTCCGAAAGCACAGCTTCCTAAGGAGGGTCTTTCCTGATGCATGCGGAGAGACTGTTGATCACGAGCCTCGTCTGCGGCTTTCCTCGGTTTTTAGCATGATTAAGCTAAAGATGTTAAACTTAAACAACGAGGATGTTGCCCGATTATGCTTACTAGGGATGGTGGAACTTGTGTTCGTTGAACGTCATGTTTCCCGGTTAGTTAATCCCGAGCTATTTAATATCGTAGAGCGTCTTACAATATTTAATCGCTATCCATGGGGAAGCTACACATGGGAACCGACCTACAAGCAACTGAACCGTGCTTGGGCTCGACGCGACCAACACAATAAGATGTCGATTACGGGTTTTGCATACGCCTTAAAGGTTAGATAAATAAGAAAAATTTATTAATTATTAATTTGAAATTGGTTTCCTTTATGATAATGTACATACCTTTATGTGTTGTTGTATTTTCCAGTCTCTCGACAATAGTTTACATGCTCAGACGCGTTACTGAGGGGGGTTCGTTGGAACAGGAACCATACTTTGAATAACCTTGTGTGCCTTGAGTTCCTTGATTGTCAAGGGGTATGTTTTTGTGTGTATTTCAAAGTCTATTTATAATAAATTAAGACTATGGTTTACTTAACGTGTTATGTTTTCAATTTACCAGGAAAGGTGGCGCCCACACTACCTTCTTGTAGCTTATCCTATGGAGCAGAAAACGGATTGGTATAGGGATAGCCATGCCTACTTCGATAGCGATGAGGGCCTTCGAGGATCGAAGAGGCCCCGACGAACGCAAGGCTCTCCCTCTCCATCTAGCTCCGACAATGGATCCGGCTCCTCGGACCACTCGTATATGGAGGTGGACCCCCCCTCCCCCCCAATACCCCAGTTTACTCCGTATGGCTCGTCCATGCTTTTCGGACTTTGGGGACTATAGCCACCATGTCGATAGTCCCTCTCGTGGATATTATGAGCCGTCTACTGACCCATATGGTTCCGAATGGGACAGGTTGGATCGGCAGAGGTTAAATGAGGTATACTACGATTTCTATTACTTCAAGGAGCGAGTCGATAGAGATTTGTATACCCACTTTGACGAGCAAAACCTAACAAATGTGGATTATAGAGCAAGGATTGAGGATTTGGAGAAACAGGTTCAAAGGATGAATGAAAGTTATTCTTTTAACCTCTTGGATTAAAGTTGTTTTAATGTGTTTACTAAACAATGTTTGCATACTTTTTTTAGATGGGGGGCCAACCGTCCGGATCTACGTTGTCCGGATCAACGATGTTCTCGTCTCCAGTATCCTGTTATCCGCAGCAGGTAAGTTATGAAACCTAGTTATATAGTAATCGTTTAACTCTTTCTTTACCCCATTTATTTGTATTTAACAACGTTCTTTCTAAGGGCACAAGCAGTGACCATTTGGGGTACTCCCAGTATCCACCCTAGGCGGCAATCATGAGTATGCCCTCGTCTTCATACATGACACCGAGCCCCTCCAATTTCCCTGTAAGTTAAATAAGTAGTATTAAAACCTATTTATATCGGGATTTGTAATATTTTACTTGGTAATGATCGGTATTAATTTAATAGCTACATCAGTTGCTACGGAGGTAGGATTTTATGTACCCCAGTCGTCGAGCTTGGGTGAACATGACCTGCCGTACTCCACCACCCATATCCCCCTACATGCCAAATGTAAGTAAAAAAATTTGGTTTAAATCATTAATTTTGAAATTAAATGAAAACGCTCCATCTTAATTTGGAGCTTACTCTGGATGATTTCGAGGCATCGTTCGACCCGTTCACCTCTGTTGAACCAATGAGCTCAAATATGGGGTCTTAAGGTATATCGGCCGCCGTCCAGCATCACAGCTGAGACAACACCGGTGGTCAAGGACAAACGAGAGAGGGCACCAAGTCAATATCTGACCACTCCATTTACTAAACCACCTGATACGACGCCAGCTCCAAAGCGCCCTAAGGTTCAACAAAAGGGAAAGGGCAAGGCAACTACTTCAAAGGGTGTTACAACGGCAGCCATGATCCTCAAAAGATACAAAGAAGATCGTTTGCCCGAGATGAGGCTTCCGTTTTTGAAGGCCCCAATTGACTGGACGTGCTGGGGCATGCTGCTGGGCGAGGAGGGCTCTGGTGATTTCACCGGCGATGTGAGTATACAAATTTGAGTTCATTGTTTTTCTAAAAATATACGCTATTCATTCTCTAACTTCTCGTGTATTATTTACTAGCATGTGAATGCATGGGTAAGCTATATCATGCTTAGCCGTCATCCAAACGCAGAATGGACGGTGATGAACGCCGATTTTGGAAAGTTCATGAGTGATGCCCGTGGTCCTACGTATGTGAACAAAATTTTTCAGGGGATAGCCGAAGGTTCGATATCGTGGGTCAACCTAAAGCGGGTGTGTAAATTAGTTTACATCAATTTTACACAACTTGTATTCAAACCTATCCATTATTAACTATATGTTTGACGTTTTGTTCCAGGTCTACTGCCCGATTGTCATTGGACACGAACATTGGGTCCTAGGGGTCCTGAACCTTAAGGATTTCAGTATGGTTGTCTACGATAGCTTTAATAGCCCTGGTTATCGGAGATCGTTTGGAGGCATGATGGAGAAAGGGAAAGGTGCTCTGCCTTTTTTGATGGGCCAACTTCATGAGCTTCAACTTAAATACGCCACCCGCAAATTCAGCCATACCTACGCTAAGAATGTACCACAACAGGCTTCTAACCGTGGAGATTGTGGAGTATTTATGTGCATGTTCCTATCCCAGGTGATTAATACCGAGACCATAAGTTTCAAAGGGAATAAGGTGACAGCTGCTCAGAAATGGCGATGGCACATGGCGGAGACCTTATATGTTTATACAGATTATGCTAGTAAGGCCGATTATGGATGACCCATTGTTATTTGTTTTGTATCACAACTAATAATTTGTTTTGTAATATAATTTGTCTTGTTTCTCCAAGTCCTTTATTTTTGTATGTTATGGTTATAATTTGTTAGTTTTAATTTATTTCCATTTTTTGTCAACCATTTTAATAGAAAACGACGTTTATGTATCTAAAATAACAAATAAATCTTGAAAAAATACCCGTGATAATGCAGTACATAGAGTAGGTAAACTTTTTCAGACGACTCTTGAAAAAATACCCGTGATATTTGAAGCTTTTTTCAGGCTTTCGCTGAGAATTAAAAAAATGCAGTACATAAAGTTGTTTTTATTTGATTTGTGGTATGTATGTATGATTTATTTTTATTTTTTGCAGACTTTGTGATAGAGTACGTAAACTTTTTCAGACGAATCTTGAAAAAATACCTGTGACAATTGAAGGTTTTTTGAAAGAGGCCTAGTGAATAATTACAAGCTCCTTGTCCTAGTCCTACTTTGTTAGTTGATTTGAAAGAGGAGTACATGACAAAAAAACACTATGTTCCTTGTCCTAGTCCTACTTTGTCTTTATAAAGGACCAAAATTGTCAATGAACCAAAGTTAGGGGTTGTAACTGCAAATTAATTTGTCTTTAAAAAGCAGGTGGTGCTTTTCTCCAACACATCGCTCTCTTCTCAGTTCCCACACACTCCTCCATTGCTTCCATCAAATCACAAGTGAGTTTAACTTCTCTCCTAATCCAACCGGTATGGAAAAAGTTAAGGTATATCTTCGTTCCGGTGGTAAATGGGAGTTTGTAAAAGATGAGTGGGAATTCATTCCCTACGGTCCACCAAGTCAATTTCAGGTACTATTGCCCAAAAACATTACACATTTTAAGTTGGCCGGTTATTGTGAAAAAAAAATTAATTTCGTTACTGATGGCGGTGAAATGAAGATAGTGCACAAGACAAACGGCGAAATTTATCAGATATCTGACGATGAATGTGCTCGTTGGTATATGAATTACGCATCGGGGTGCGAGAGACCTACACTCTATGTGCATGTTGATTATCCAGTGTACAGTGGAGGTGATGTCGGTGGTAGTTCCAACGTTGAAGAGACACAAGAAGAAGAAGAAGAAGAAGAAGAAGAAGAAGAAGAAGAAGAAGAAGAAGAAGAAGAAGAAGTGGGTGATGAAGAAGATGAAGAAGAAAAAATTCTTTTTGTTGGCTTTGCTGATGATGAAGGTTTTGTTTTTGATATGACTGATACGGATGAAGACGAAGCAGCTGTAGAAAGAGGGACTCCTGCCAATAATTCATTTGGCGGGATATATGATTTATTTGATATGCCTTCTCCTCTTGAAACCTCAGAGTCGTATGTCATACCCAAGGACCCCGTACCTTATAATCGTAGTTACAGAATAGCAATAAACCAGACGTTCGACACGAAAGACGAGATGATTGTAGAGTTGGGAAGAAAGTTTCTTGAAAAGGGCTTCCAGTATCAAACGCTGAGATCTTCAAAAACCAGGTACGGGGTTAAATGTCGTGTAAATGACTGTTCTTGGCGTATGACGGCATACCCCGTAGGAGGGCCAAACAAGATGTTCCAAATACGAAAGTTAGTGGACGTACACACTTGTTTCGAGACCCACTTAAACCCCCGCCACCGTCAAGCGAACACAAAGATCTTGGGTAGTATACTAAAACATAAATTTCTAGATGCTAGCAGGACATGTCGACCAAAAGACATTATTAGTGATCTACAAGAGATGTATGGTGTTAAGATTGGGTACCACCAAGGTTGGCGTGCTAGATGGAGTGCCATACGAATGGTTAGGGGCACCCCTGAGGACTCGTTCAGCCGACTCCCTATGTTCTTATATAACATGGAGCACCAAAATCCAGGTAGCTTCACCAGAATAAAGACAGATTCAGAAGGACGATTTGAAAAGTGTATTGCTGCCCTTCGCTCCGCGGTACGGGTAACTCTGTCACTTCTTTACATATTATAAACTAAATAATTTTCATATAGTAACCACATTATGATTTGCAGATCGTGTCTTTCACGACAAAGTTGCGGCGTGTCCTTATAATAGACGCTGCACATCTAAAGGGACGATTCTTGGGTACAATGTTTCTGGCCGTTGCCATGGATGGAAATAACAACATTGTGCCAATTGCTTTCGGAGGAGGGTGATCTGAGACAACGAACGAGTGGACCTGGTTTCTGGCAAACATGAGGGAATGTATTGGAGATCTTCCTGATTTGGTGTTTATGTCCGATCGGGTTGCAGCAATAAGGGCCAGTATTACAGCCGTGTTCCCAACGGCCTATCATGCTCTATGTTTTCGGCATCTCAAGATGAACGTCAAAACGAGGGACGCAAACATAAAACAGTATAAAAATAAATTCTGGAAGGCATGCAAAGCCTCTACGGAATATGAGTTCACCCGAAGAATGAATACTCTACGACTCCATGTAGCTGCAGGAGCTCAATTAATGGATGAGCTTGGCCCAGAGAAGTGGTCAAGGGCATATTTTCCTGGCGTTCGGTTCAATATTATGACCTCCAATAGTGCACAATCGGTGAATGCGTTGCCTCGTTTTGCCCGCAGATTACCGATCGTCATGCTTATGGATTACTTCAGACATTTTCAATAACGGTGGTAGTTTCTATGCCGACAAAAAGGAGGTTCCTAAGATGACAATGTTTTAAATATATAAATATAAATATTTTTCTTTTGATAATCCTAACAGAATTCATACATTTTTGTAGAACAAATGCTTCACAATCTAACACCATCGGCGCGAGCCAAGATCCAAAGGAGGATGGGTAAGTTTGCAAGATGGAACGTACATGGCATTGTAAATGGTTGGTATGAGGTTCGAGATGCTCATAGGGATGCAAAGGTCGATATGCGTACAAATGAATGTACATGTAAAAAATGGAAAGTATTTAGGTTACCTTGCCGTCATGTCATCATCGTTGCGGAACATCTCGGATATACAGATTGTAGCCATTTGGCTTCAGCCTTCTTTTATGCCTCCGTATACCGGGAGACATATGAAGGCGTAATTCTTCCTGTTGGACCTACTTCAACATGGTTGTCTCCAGATACCCCTCTACCACCAGTCTATCCACCCCTAATAACAAGTAACCCAGTGGGCAGACCCCGTAACAACGATCGAAGGCCATCTTGGGTTGAAAGTCGGATACAGAGAAAGTGTAGTAGGTGTGGCCAAACCGGTCATAATTGTACAAACTGCCCAACTCCTGCCCCATCAAGCGAGCCTACAAGAAGGTCTTCAGGTAGCCAAAGAAGGCAGTCTCAGTCATCAACGTTGTTGGAACCACATGGAACTTTGGACTATAATAGTATTGACCTTAATGTTGATTTTTAGCTACCAAAGTTTGCTCCTGATTTTTAGTTGATTGTTTCAAGTGTTTGTTAACTATTATAATGTTTTCAATAAAGTTAACAATATTGTTTGCTAAACCATAAATTGATATAGTATGGATAATGCAAACATCTTAAACAATGGAAAATGTTACAGTGCAAACATCTTAAACAAACATTCAACATGGAGACATTTAGTAAGGATAGATATCTTGGCATTGGATGATCCACTAAGCCTTTTCGTTGATCTTGTCCTTTTGAACGTCGTATTCTTCTCTGATTTCCCTTACCAACATCTCCTCCGTACTGATTGTTTGCTCTAGGACTGCAAGCTTTGCTTTACTTTCGTTAATCACCGCCTCTTTTTGAAGTTGTATTTCCCTGTTCTTATTCCATTTTTCCCCAAGCGCTATGATCTCCCGGTTCGCCTCGATAACCGCTGCCTTCAATTTCCCCGGCATTACTTGTGATGTCGGAGGGTTTGGGTCAGGGTTTAAAACCCTGCAAAAAAACATTTGTGGTTCATTGTATGGAGATGTCTCCGTGTAGCTATACAATGCGTCTTCCCCAATCGGCACGCTCTTCTTTGGTTATTGGTTGGTCGGCCAAAGTTCTCCCATGTACGCCTATACATTCCATCATTCAATGGTCGTAAGGGTTGTTTCGGTGCAGATCGAGAACTTCCAGCCTTGGAAGCTGATTTCTTTTTGCCAGATCGGTTGTTTCCGGACATGGTTTCTTGAAGGTTAGCTAAATTTAAGAAGTGTTATAAAATGAATGAAATGGTAGATAGCAAGTTTGTGTGTTCTCAAGGACCATTTATTTATAGTGGTGAACTTTTAAAAAAAATACCCGCTAGCACCTGAACTTTAAAAAACTGTCACATTTAGTCTCGGACTTTAGGGCCTCTTGAAGAAGAAATTCTAAATTGACGAAAATGGTCCCCGGAATTCAGGTACGCCATGGCGTACTTGCCTTTGGCGTACCTGATGGAAGCTCATCCACAAATCTCAATTCTCACGATATTCGTCTGAAAAAGTAGTCAAGATTCGCCTGAAAAGTATTGACAGATGTTTGTCTTGATATCGTGACCAATACGTCTGACTATATCGTGACGAATATCGTGACTATAAATACGTGGTATGTTGAAGTGGTAACTTGCAATCTCTAACTTACTACATTTACCCAATGTCTGGAAACCGCCGCTCCGGCAAGCGATCAGTTCATGAGTCTGGAACTTCTTCAGGCTTAGGCAATAAAAAACAGCCGAATGATGGAAGGTTCAGGCTTAGATGAAAAGCGCCTGAAACGGACGAGGAGTGGAGAAAGATTGGCAAAACTAGGGCCCATCATGCAATAACAGATGATGAAGACTTAGAATACGATGTCGCATGGCAAAACTATAGGAGTTCACATAACGGCGATACGCCGCTAACCTATGACGAGAGCCTTTTGTTCAACCGAGACTCAAACCCTCCGGAAACTCAAGTCATGCCTTCAAAGCTCAGGGCATCGTGTAAAGAGGCAGACGAAGAAATTGAAAGCTTAGCAGAGTTATGGAAAGATAACCGGAAGATTCAACTAGAAAAACAGGCGCTAGTCGATGAAAAAAAACGCGAACTAAGAGTCCTACAACATGAAATACGTCAAGGTGAGGCAGAGATTAATGAAAAAAAAACCTACACATATCTAGAGGCGGAAATCAACAAGAAGGCTGACTGGATCATCTCCTGTCAGCATATTTATCCGCACTAGATTTTCAGTTTCAATTGTTTGTAGTATTTAAATGTGTATTTCAATTATTGTTGGTAGTATTAAATGTGTGTTTCAATTATTGTTTGTAGTATTTAAATGTGTGTTTCAATTATTGTTTGTAGTATTTAAAAGTGTGTTTGTAGTATTTAAATGTGTCAAAGTAAATTAACCTATTAAATTACTTTTTCGGTTTTCAATCCTTAATAAAACACAGAAACGTGGATTTGTTTATTTTCTTAATAGTTCTATTAAAAGATAATTTTTAAAAAATTGTCAATATATGAATTTTATTGGGTAATATTTTTTGTAGTATAATAATTCTAAAACAATCTTAATGAAAAAAATATCTTAATTTTATTTTATATATGAAAAAATATTTGATTTTTATTGGGTAATTTTTTTATTTTATATAAAAAAATATCTTAATTATTTTAACTATTTAAGTATTTTATTAAATCATCAAATTGTTTTAATTTATTGGAGGATGCCGTGGCGTACTGATAGTTCAGGGACCAATAATGCCATTTTTTGTTTCTTTTTTTGGGAGCATCTCAATTCCAAGGACCAAAGCTGACATTGTGCCATCCTTCACTACGCCATCCTTCAGTACACCATGACGTACTGAAGTCCAGGGGCCATAGTTGCCTTTTTTGATTCTTTCTTGCCATCTGTTCAAGTCCAGGTGCCAATTTTGTCACTTTTTGAAACTTTAGGGACCAGGTACGCCATGGCGTACTTGGTAGATGGCGTAGTGAAGGACTTATTTGCAAAAAATACAAAAAAGTGGGAGTATGCCATGGCGTACTGAAATTGAAAAATGGCTATTTGGGGAAATTGAGTTCCTAGAATGGCTATTTGAGCAAAATTATCTAATAACAACCCTCAATCTTTGATTATTATTGCAGTTGTAAAGGCCAATGCACAATCCAGACCCAAAAGATAAAATCACATCTTTGCCATCGGATTCAAATAAAGATCCGATAACAGCCAAAAATCAGAACCAAGGACAACCAGAAATCAATGAGAATGATTATGGCGCTTCCATAAGGTCCCAACAAATAGCACCAAAAACCGAATAGAGGAAAAAGGGAATAAAAAGACCAACCACAAAAACCAATTCTTGGGGACACATTAGCATGAACCAACAAAGAGAAGAACAGGATCATGAAGACAATTGGCAAATTGGAGGACCCTTGTTCAAATACATTCCATCTAGAACCGATCTACCCACTCTCATAAGTTCAGGAGCCTCATGATCAGAAAGCACATCCTCCATTTCAAAAGGAGGCCCATTGCATAGTAGCTGATAATAGTAAATTTGTTCCTCAGACCATTCATTTTTAACTTCATCAGGAGGGTGGCCTTTGTTAGAAACCCACCTATCAACAACATTTTTCCTATTGCTTGTTCCCACTTCACAATTGTTTTTTATTCCACCTAGAATTAATCCATCACTTTTCCTTTCTACATCCGCAGCAGGTTCTTTTTTCTTATCCATGACAGATTACACATTAACTTTTTGCTTACCTTTATCCATAGGCATATCACCACCGGTCTTGGATTTTTGCTTTTCCCCATTCAAAGAATCATTGGTTTTTCTTTTTGCCCTCCATTCTTGACCATTGTTACCACTATTATTGGTCATAAATAAAGCCTTGCCTTCTTTGGTTGCCTCTACTCATAAATTGATTATTCATTCTTCTAGTTACTTGTTGAAACCCATCACTTCTATTTTTATCATTCATCACTTGATTCTCCATTTCCAACTTTTCTTTTGCCTTTAACGCAATCAATTCTTCTTCCGTCTTTGGTCTAACCTCACTATTCTTGACAAGGTGCCCAAAAACCTTACAATGGCTACAAGACGGCGGCTTCCATTGGTAAGTCACGGGTATGGTAGTGGTTGGAAAACCACCCCATTTAACATTAACCCCTGTAGGAAGCTCTATACTAGCATCCACTTCAACCAATACTCTAGCATACGAAACCCTACCCGACTTGTTTAAACACCTTTCTTGGGTAACTGTATCCATCATAATTGGCATTCCAATCCCACTTGCCAAATAGCTTATGCCCTCTCCGTTCCACAACTCAAAAGGAATCCCATGTAGACTAATCCAAAGAGGTACTTTTTTAGGTTCGAGTTTAGAGTGAAAATAACCTGGAGACCATTCCTTAACAAATAAAGGAACTCCATTTAAGAGCCACATGCCACTTTCAAGGACTTTTCTCATTCCCTCCTCACTTTTGAACTTGAAAAGCCACATACCCTTCCCTCCTAAAGATAAATCATCAAGATCAACAATTTTCCACATTCTTCTAAGGTTGTAGACCACCTTTCTCTATATGGTAGGTTAGTACCTACAAAGTAGCCGTATACATGGGATTATGAGCCGAGGCGACAAGCGAGATCAAAATACGCCAAGCCTACACGCCAGATCAATGAACATGTCTTCACTACACGGGATTGTGAGCCCACCCGTTGGATGGTCATAACCAAACTCTTCCTCTGCTTGATGTAGTAAGTCTTGAAATGATGGTTGTCTTAGCAATGATACAGGGATCACAAATCTCTTCTTTTCTAGCTCCTCTCCCACATAAACAACAAAATACCCCTTTGGTACATCCGTAGTTGTTGGTGTACGGGTTCCATTGGACAAAGATCGTTGGAGAACTTGTTTTGCTTGCATGATCCTAGGCATACGAATAGCCATTTTACTAATATTGAAAAAGAAGGTAAAAGAATCTGAAAGTGTTTTTTATTAGAGAAATGAAAGATGCTGCCAAGGATTTTATAGATGGAGGAATTTTGGTGCTCTGCATATTGTATGCTATATATATTAATTTATTTTAAGCTTCAAATGTACGACCAATGAAAATAGAGAAATTAAATGGCAGCTGAAGACACTGATGAGACAGAATTGCAAATATCATGTGGTTGTGTCTTCCAACTTGCAAGAAAGAATAACATGATAAATCATGTTATTATATGCAAATATATAAAGTTTATATATTTACAAGAGTGATGCCTTGCATAATCTACAAGTTTATGCAAATATATATATGAAAAATCAGTGGCTATGTTTTTGCTGCATGGAAAAGATCAATAGATATGACAAATTTCAATGAATTTCGGCAAGTGGAACTCCTGCAATTATCTCATCATATGCAGACTGCTAGCAACATATCTTTCAGTGATACGGAGTTTTGTTTAATATAGTATAAAGCTTCTAGTTCACATGCAAATAGCTGAGAAACGGGAGCTCCTTTGGCATCCAGAATCAGAATGTAAATATTTCTCAGCTGCTCCTTCATGTTATGCCTTAGAAATCCGTTTGTAATTGTTCTCGTGGCACCTTTACTTCGGTGGCAGACATGAATATAGGAACAAAAATCTATCGTTAGTTGTGAGTCTTTTGTTTACACATAGTGTTCATGGTCCAATCTCGTAAAGCCAATTCTTTAGTTCATTGCATATGTTATCGCTGCAAATGCTGCAGCTTTGTTGGATTTTAAATATCAAAACACTTTATTATTTTATATGTATTTTAATTAATTGGTGTATGAAAATAAGAGGGTCAAAGGACACCTCATAGGACACCTCATCGGACACCTCATCAAAACCATATGGGAGGTTAGATGGTAGTTATGTGTGAACCGTTGTAATGTTTCAAGCGGCATCGATTCATGTACTATATAAGCATGAAGTCGGATGCCATATTGTGTAGCGTGTGGATGTTTTATATATAAAAGTTTCCTTTCATTAAGTGTGTGATTTGTCTGTGTAAACTATGGGTTCCAATAGTACTAAGGTTTCCAATCAAGGATTCCAAAGTAGTTCAGTTTCTCAATCGAAACTCACAGAGAATTCGAAGAACAACTCGAATTCTCAACAGTGGTATCAGAGCCAAAGGAAGGATCGAAGAAGGAGAAGGACTTTGCAAACTGGTTAGAGGCTTCGTAGAGGCTTCGTGACGTTCACATCAGGAAATCTCAAGGCACTCGTGGAAACACGAATTCAAACATTTTTCATGGTTATAGCAACGACAAACGGATCAGAAAACCTACATGTTATCGTTGCACGAAGAAAGGACATTTCGCTTGGGAATGTCCGAAAAAGGAAAACCTGTCGATGCAAAGGCAACCGACACAAACTCCGGACGAACCTATTTCTGATTGGATGATCGTTCCATTGCAGCCTTATCGACAAACGCACACCGAAAGGATTGTTATAAACGGTGATTACATGGTCAAAGGAACCAACACGGGATCGTGGAATACCGTTTGGTACGTTAATTCGAAAATTTCTAAACATATGTCCCATACTAAAGAAATATTCGTTAAGATCAAGAAATGTTTCTTCATCAAAGATGAAGAACATCATCTTGACCTACTCCACACACACGGTGTTGGGGAAATCAAATTAGCGACAAACGAGAGGACATATGTTGTTCCCTACGTTTCGTATGTACCCGAAATTAACATAAATTTTTTAAGTATGAAACAACTCATACTTCAAGGGTTTGAGATTGAAGTGAATGATTTAAAGTGTAAAATCACCCACATGTGTGAAGATCGGAACCCAGAGGAGAATGATCGACAAGAGTCGACAAAACCAGACTTAAAGGATGTGTTGATAGGAACCTGGTGAAAAAATCAGTAGCCGAACAAGACGAGACCGGGGAAGTGGTCGAAGAGAAATTCGAAATTAATGGAAGTTTGGTGCCCATACACATAAAGACTCTTGATGATTTTACAACATTCATGGTGCTAACCGATTGTGACCGGATTGCTTACAAGAATAAGCAATTGTTTGAAAGAAAATTCGAAGAAGCAATCGCTTGGTTTCATAAAATCAAGACAGGAGAAGAAGTCACACTCCCTCCGAAGATATCAGGTATGAAAGTTTGTTTATTTGACTTGTACAAACTGCTTGTTGGATCGGGAGGACACGAGATCATAAAAATCGAAGGAAGATCGAATGATATCGCGATGAGTTTTGGTTTCCAGAATGCTACGGTGAATTTTCTAGCAAGATGTTTGACGATTACTTGTTGCATCCACAAGAGTATTATGTCTTTGCACAGAAACGGTTTGGGAAGGTGCCAAACATCGAGAATCAAAAGTTTGGTAGTGAGACCAACAGGATTCAGAAACAATCGAGGTGTACGATTGATCATGGCATTGGAACCTCAGATGGAGTAACCAGAGGCGACAGTCAGGAAGACCAATGCTATTCTGGAAACCGTACAAACAATCGAGTTGTGGAAGAAAATCAGGATGAAGACCCTAGCATCATCGAAGGTTAATATTCAGAAGGACTTGAAGGCTCTAGCGATGGTTCAAGTGGAAAATATCGCAGACTCGACAAATTGGCTGAAATATGTTTTGACATGTAGGGGGAAATGTTGGATTTTAAATATCAAAACACTTTATTCTTTTATATGTATTTTAATTAATTAGTGTATGAAAATAAGATGGTCAAAGGACACCTCATAGGACACCTCATCAAAACCATATGGGAGGTTACATGGTAGTTATCTGTGAACCGTTGTAATGTTTCAAGAGGCTTCGATTCAGGTACTATATAAGCATGAAGTCGGCTGCCATATTGTTTAGTGTGTGGATGTTTTTAATATAAAAGTTTCCTTTCTTTAAGTGTGTGATTTGTTTGTGTAAACTATGGGTTCCAATAGTACTAAGGTTTCAATCAAGGATTCCAAAGTAGTACAGTTTCTCAATCGAAACTCACAGAGAATTCGAAGAACAAGTCGAATTCGCAACAAGCTTATGGAAAGTTCGTGTGGCAATAAGAGAGATGCTTTTATCGGTCTAAGGGAATTAATTCATAATTGTAAGATGCTTTTATCGGTCTAAGCCTCTAAGGGCATTAATACATCATTGGGAGAATAGATCTCAGCACAAAATTAGTAGACGGTAAAATCACTTTGTTATTTATGTATTGGCCCATAACACAAGAATAAATTCATAATTCCTAAATCAAATTTCATAAAACTGGGAGAAATGTCTCCACACGTCTTACAAACTCCAAAAGGTCCTAGTGGTTAGTTATTTACAAAACCGGTGGTAGAAATTTAAAACTGCCATCAAATTGACCCCAAACGAAAAGCAAGATCAGTGAATATGTCTTCGCTGCATGGAATTGTGAGTCCGCCCATGGGATGGTTGTACCCATACTCTTCCTCTGCCTGACATAATAATTTTTGAAATGAAGGTTGGATTAACAATGATACTGGAACCACGAATCTCTTCTTCTCTTGCTCCCCAACATAAACGGCCAAATAACCTTTTGGGATGGACATGTATGTATTGTTGCATCCATTTGACAACGATCGTCGGAGAATCTGTTTTGCTTGAATGATCCGAGGCATAAGAATGGCCATTTTTCCAAGGAGGGCGGAGTCTGCTGAGTTCTAAAGCGATGAAGGAAGAAAATGCTCAAACTAATTATTGGTGAGATATGTTGTGATGGATTTCATAGGGAGTTGTGGTTGTATTATGCATATGGAATGGTTTATATAACCAATGATGAGAGATGGTGATGTGTGGTTGTAGAGAAAAAGCAACATCACACGGTTTTGTCTTCCAACCTGTTACATCTTCTACCCAACACCAGGGCCCTGATGCATGAAGCTTATCCATCAAATTAATGGTTGAATGATATCGCAATAATGTTACGATGTTTACTTTAACTCTACTAAGTACCATCAATGTGTACACAGACTATGTTAAAACATATCATTAGAGAAATTATAAACCTACAACTAGAAGAAAAATTACAAATCTACAACTAAAGTTAAATTGTGGCCGTCTACAACAAGAGATCAAAGTTAAACAAGTGTCCTATAAAAAGACGGGTTTATAGGACATTTTCTTAGAAGTGTCCTATAAAATTGCTATTGCGACTCTTTAGAATTGTCAAAAAGAAACTTGTTAAGACGCCCAAAAGCGTCATGTAAACTTATTACAACGCCTTTATATTTAATTTTTGGTCTTATAAATCAAGTCTTATAATTCTATTAGGACCCTCTCGTGCCGCCTTTATAAACGCATTTTTGTTTTAGTGTCAGACCAGAGCATTACAAAAATGTATCTTCCCGGCCTACACGGAATTGTGAGCCTAGGCGACAAGCCAGATCAACGAATATGTCTTCACTACACGGGATTTCAGAAGGTAAAATAATCTGAAAGTGTTTTTTCTTAGTGAAAGATGCTGCCGAGGGTTTAGAGATGGAATTATTTTTGTGCTTTGCCTATTGTATATCTTGATTTGTTGAAGCTTCAAATGTACTATCCGTGATAAAAGGGAAACTAATTAATGGCAGATGGAGACACCGATGAGACATAATTGCAAGACCATGTGGTTGTGTCCTCCAACTTGCATGATAGAACTACGTTACTTGTCAACAATAAGATCACAGATGGTATCAATTAATTACCGCTTAAATCTGTAACAGGATAGAAAATAGGATTAGGCATAGAGAGAACTTGTATGGCCAGAATGTAGGGGTCAAGAATAGTACCAACACCAGGGTCCCATGTACTTTAAATGAAATATTGCTATAAATCACATGGTGTTGTCTAATTGGAACTTATGGCCGAAGGTTTTATTTAAATAAAAATCAAAGACAGTTGTCTTACCACTTACCACTGCAGTTATTTTTCTTCTTAAATTCTTCCTGGGATACACACGAAGTTTCCTGAGTAAAACTAAGGAAATGGAAAAGATTTATGAACTTAATTCACAGATAGAATATTGAAAACAGGCATAGGCATAGGAACATATAAGACATTTTTGGGTAATTAATGAAAAATTTATGGAAATATGATAAATGAGTGAATATGTTCTTGCTGCATGAAAAAGATCATTGATCTCATCATATGCAGACTGCTACCAACATGTTTTTCAGTGCTAAGAAGTTCAGTAGATAGATACAGGAGCTCCTTTGGCTTCCCGAATCAGAATAGAAATATTTGTTAGATTAATCTCGATTAGTATGTAAATAGAGTATATATATGTATTATATAGGTAGTTATTTTAGTGAAAAGGTATGACTATTTACGAAGGGGTGCGATGGTTTACAAATCAACACCACCGTTCGAACAGTCACAATCGTTCAAAGGCACCTTTTCATAGTTTATAAATAGGAATCCTATGTAAGAATTTCAAAGTGTGATTTCTCATAAATAATACATAAACTTTGGTTGATTATCTTTGTTATTTTTACTTTCGGTCCAACAATTGGTATCAGAGCTTTGGATTTAAATCAAACCAAAGTTTCTCATCATCTACCATATACAAAGTAGGATCCGAGAAAGTCACCGGAAACCGCCGATTCGAATAAGAAGGAACCACTGTCAAGGTTTCATACGGGGTTCGGTTAGAATCAGAGGGAGATACTCAGGGCGGCCGAAAATCCAAAAGGAATTCTACCACCATCTGGCACCATACCGGAAAAAGGGGTGTACCTTAACTGGAACCGGAGAAGATAACCGGAGAAACCCAATCGGTCACAACGACCGACGATTGAAGACACGAGAGCAGCAGTAAGCATCGCGACCGCCGATTGAAAAGAATCAGAGGGATACTCTGATTTGAACAAGCAAAGAAGCAGCACACAAAGAGAAGCGACGTACGTTTTCTTTCCCAAATCCCACAAAACCTAATTTTAATTTAGGTTAGATATATAAAAAGGAAAAAGCCTTTTATATATTTTTAAACAAAAGATAAAAAAAAAGAAAGACATTTTTAAATTAATAAAGAGATTTTATTAATAATGAAATAATAAAAAAAAACGTTTTTTAAAGAAAAAAAATATAAAAGGGGGATTTTTATATATATATATATATATTATTTTTAGGAAAATTATAAAAGTGATTTTTATAAATAATCTAAATTTTTGCTATAAAAGTTTGTTAAATGACGGGAAAGAAAATAAGGAACAGGGAGACAGTTCCAAATTTTGCAAGGAAATGAGTCTTACGACCCATTTTTCATGCCCGATATTGAATTCAACAAACTACACAACATGGGCAATTCGGATGCGAATTATATTGGAAGCGAATAGTCTCTGGGAGGCAATTGAACTGCAATCATCAACAAAAACCGATGAGAAGAGAGATAAAACCGCTATTGCCTATCTCTATCGGTCACTACCAGAGGATCAACTGCTTCTCATCTCAAAATACAAAACTGCAAAGGCGGATGCTTTGAAGACAAGACACGTTGGTGTAAACAGTGTCCAACAAGCAAGACTACAAACACTCAAGACGGAATTTGAGATGTTACAGATGAAAGAAACAGAATCAATCGATTCATTCACTACGAGGTTAACGGGTATTATAAATAAAGCAGCAAGCTTGGGACTAACATATGAAGATTCCACTCTCGTGAGGAATTTACTAAACGCTGTACCCGATCGGTTTCTTCAAATTGTTGCGTCCATTGAACAATACTCGGACCTAGACACCATGTCTCTAGACGAAGCAATCGGGAGACTGAAGACTTTTGAAGAAAGACTCAAGTACAAAAGAGAAATAGTTGTGGACACTCAAGAAGGATTGATGTTCACACGGCACAAAAATCGTGGCCAATCTTACAGAGGACGTGGTCGTGGTAGATTTAACCAATCACGAGGCCGAGGCCAAAACAGGAACAATTATCAATATGAAAGGGAAGAACAAGCATCTTGTGAAGAAGATACACAAGACAAATCTCAAATCATGTGCTACCGATGTCACAAACTTGGTCACTATGCCTATGAATGTCCAAACAAACGCAAGAATCAAGCTACAGAGCAATACAATCTTATCGAAGAAGACTTGGAGCCAACATTGCTTATGACGACTATACAAGAACGAACAGTGAGTGGAGTCATGTGAGACGACTATACAAGAACAAACAGTGAGTGGAGTCATGTGAGACGACTATACAAGAAAGAACAATGAGTGGTGGAGTCATGTGAGACGACTATACAAGAAAGAACAGTGAGTGGAGTTATGTGAGACGACTATACAAGAACAAAGACCAAGTGGAGTCATGTGAGAAGACTGCACAAGAATAAAGACATAGTGGAGTTGTGTGATACTACTACACAAGGATTGAAGAACACAATGATAAAAGAATGTTGCGAGAACTCAAGAATATGATAAAGACGACGCTACTTATATGAAGAAATGAAGACACAAGCTACATAAAAAAACTGCTTGGTGCAAACAGTCTTTTCAGCATTATCGAGATTAAGGGGGTGAATGTTAGATTAATCTCTATTAGTATGTAAATAGAGTATATATATGTATTATATAGGTAGTTATTTTAGTGAAAAGGTATGACTATTTACGAAGGAGTGCGATGGTTCGCAAATCAACACCACCGTTCGAACAGTCACAATGGTTCAAAGGCACCTTTTCATAGTTTATAAATAGGAATCCTATGTAACAATTTTAATGTGTGATTTCTCAGAAATAATACATAAACTTCAAAGTTGATTATCTTTGTTATTTTTACTTTCGATCCAACAATATTTCTCTAATGACACAATGAACTCAGGTTCTTGTGTGGTACGTAACATTAATTTCTACAGCTAATTAAAGCTCAAACGGTTTGTAATAGTCACGTTTACTCCGATGGTAGACATGAATAAATGAGTCTTTTGTCGACACACAGTGTTCATGGTAGATCTCGTAAAGCCAATTTTGTTAAATTCATTGTATCTGTTGTTATCACTGCAACTTAGGGATCTTCGAGTGGGAATGTATGACATCCTTTTATCTGTCTAAGAGCATTAATTCATCATTGGGAGAACAAATCTTAGCACAAAATTAGTAGACTGTGAAATGGAGAAAATAATTTATGTCTAAGATCATTTTCATAAAACTGGGAGAATGTCTCCACACGTCTTAATTACAAACTCCAAAAGGTCCTAGTGGTTAGTTCTTTACAAATTAAACAATGGTAGAAATTTAAACTGCCATGTGGAAGTCATAATGCCCCGAAACGAGCGGCAAGATCGGTGAATATTTCTTTGCTGCATGGAATGGTGAGGCCGCCCATGGGATGGTTGTACCCAAACTCTTCCTCTGCCTGACATAATAATTCTTGAAATGCAGGTTGACTCTAACAATGCTATTGGAACCTCAAATCTCTTCTTCTCTTGCTCTCCAACATAAACGGCAAAATAACCTTTAGGGATGACCATGTATGTATTGCTGCTTCCATTTGACAACGATCGTCGGAGGATCTGTTTTGCTTGAATGATACGAGGCATAAGAATGGCCATTTTTCTCAGGAGGGGTAGAGTCTGCTGCGTTATAAAGGCCGACGAAGGAAGAAACTTCTCAAACTCTAAATATGGGTGAGATATGTTGTGATGGATTTCAGAGTGAGTTGTGGTTGTATTATGCAAATTGGATGGTTTATATAACCAATTGATATAAGAAGAGGTAGATGAGAGATGGTGACGTGCAAGACTGAAAACACTTAAGCTAGCAAAGGAACATAGAAGACATTTTGGTTAATGACATGAGGTGAAAATATTATGGAGCGAACTTGTGGAAGCATGACTAGATCAGATTAGATAGAAAGACGCTTGAGAAACGAATTGAAACGAGTAACGTCTTGCATAATTTACAAGTTTATGCAAATATGAAAAATCAGTGAATACGTTTTTCTGCATGGAAAAGATCAATAGGAACATGGAACATTTTGGTTAATGAACTGAGGTGAAAATGTTATGGAGCCTACTTGTGGGAGCTTGACTAGACCGCATTAGAAAGAAAGATGCTTGAGAAAAGAATTGAAACAAGAGTGAGGCCTTGCATAATCATAATCTACAAGTTTATGAAAATACATATGAAAAATCAGTGGCTATGTTTTTGCTGGATGGAAAAGATCAATAGATATGGAAAATTTCAATGAATTTCGACAAGTGGAACTCCTTTAATTATCTCATCATATGCAGAGTGCTAGCAACATATCTTTCAGTGATACGGAGTTTTGTTTAACATAGTATAAAGCTTCTAGTTCACATGCAAATAGCTGAGAAACGGGAGCTCCTTTGGCATCCAGAATCAGAATGTAAATATTTCTCAGCTGCTCCTTCATGTTATGCCCTAGAAATCCGTTTGTAATTGTTCTCGTGGCACCTTTACTTCGATGGCAGACATGAAATATAGGAACAAAAATCTATCGTTAGTTGTGTCTTTTGTTGACACAGTGTTCATGGTCCAATCTCGTAAAGCCAATTCTTTAGTTCATTGCATCTGTTATCGCTGCAGCTTATGGAAAGTTCGTGTGGCAATATGTGAGATGCTTTTATCGGTCTAAGCCTCTAAGGGCGTTAATTCATCATTGGGAGAATAGATCTCAGCACAAAATTAGTAGACCGTAAAATCAGTTTGTTATTTATGTATTGGCTCATAACACAAGAATAAATTCATAATTCCTAAATCAAATTTCATAAAACTGGGAGTAATGTCTCCACACGTCTTACAAACTCCAAAAGGTCCTAGTGGTTAGTTATTTACAAAACCGTGGTAGAAATTTAAAACTGCCATCAAATTGACCCCAAACGAGAAGCAAGATCAGTGAATATTTCTTCGCTGCATGGAATTGTGAGTCCGCCCATGGGATGGTTGTACCCATACTCTTCCTTCCTCTGCCTGACATAATAATTCTTGAAAAGAAGGTTGGCTTAACAATGATACTGGAACCACGAATCTCTTCTTCTCTTGCTCCCCAACATAAACGGCCAAATAACCTTTTGGGATGGACATGTAAGTATTGTTGCTTCCATTTGACAACGATCGTCGGAGAATCTGTTTTGCTTGAATGATCCGAGGCATAAGAATGGCCATTTTTCCAAGGAGGGCGGAGTCTGCTGAGTTCTAAAGAGATGAAGGAAGAAAATGCTCAAACTGATTATTGGTGAGATATGTTGTGATGGATTTCAGAGGGAGTTGTGGTTGTATTATGCATATGGAATGGTTTATATAACCAATTGATATAAGAAGAGGTAGATGAGAGATGATGATGTGTGGTTGTAGAGAAAAAGCTACATCACATGGTTTTGTCTTCCAACCTGTTACATCTTCTACCCAACACCATGGCCCTGATGCATGAAGCTTATCCATCAAATTAATGGTTGAATGATATCGCAATAATGTTACGATGTTTACTTTAACTCTACTAAGTACCATCAATGTGTACAGACTATGTTAAAACATATCATTAGAGAAATTATAAACCTACAACTAGAAGAAAAATTACAAATCTACAAACAAAGTTAAATTGTGGTCGTCTACAACAAGAGATCAAAGTTAAACAAGTGTCCTATAAAAAGACGAGTTTATAGGACATTTTCTTAGAAGTGTCCTATAAAATTGCTAATGCGACTCTTTAGAATTGTCAAAAAGAAACTTGTTAAGACGCCCAAAAGCGTCATGTAAACTTACTACAACGCCTTTATATTTAATTTTTGGTCTTATAAATCAAGTCTTATAATTCTATTAGGACCCTCTCGTGCCGCCTTTATAAACGCAATTTTGTTTTAGTGTCAGACCAGAGCATTACAAAAATGTATCTTCCCGGCCTACACGGAATTGTGAGCCTAGGCGACAAGCCAGATCAACAAATATGTCTTCACTACACGGGATTTCAGAAGGTAAAATAATATTTAAGTGTTTTTTCTTAGTGAAAGATGCTGCCGAGGGTTTAGAGATGGAATTATTTTTGTGCTTTGCCTATTGTATATTATGATTTGTTGAAGCTTCAAATGTACTATCCGTGATAAAAGGGAAACTAAATGGCAGATGGAGACACCGATGAGATATAATTGCAAGACCATGTGGTTGTGTCCTCCAACTTGCATGATAGAACTACGTTACTTGTCAACAATAAGATGACAGATGGTATCCATTAATTACCGCTTAAATCTGTAACAGGATAGAAAATAGGTTAGGCATAGAGAGAACTTGTATGTCCAGAATTTTGAAGAATGTAGGGGTCAAGAATAGTACCAACACCAGGGTCCCATGTACTTTAAATGAAATATTGCTATAAATCACATGGTGTTGTCTAATTGAAACTTATGGCCGAAGGTCTTATTCAAATTAAAATCAAAGACAGTTTTCTTACCACTTCAGTTACTTTTCTTCTTAAATTCTTCCTGGGATACACACGAAGTTTCCTGAGTAAAACTAAGGAAATGGAAAAGATTTATGAACTTAACTCACAAATAGAATATTGAAAACAGTAATAGGAATATATAAGACATTTTTGGGTAATTAATGAAAATATGATAAATGAGTGAATATGTTCTAGCTGCACGGAAAAGATCATTGATCTCATCATATGCAGACTGCTACCAACATGTTTTTCAGTGCTAAGAAGTTCAGTAGATACAGGAGCTCCTTTGGCTTCCCGAATCAGCATAGAAATATTTCTCTAATGACAATGACACAATGAACTCAGGTTCTTGTTTCTCTAATGACACATGAACTCAGGTTCTTGTGTGGTACGTAACATTAATTTCTACAGCTAATTAAAGCTCAAACGGTTTGTAATAGTCACGTTTACTCCGATGGTAGACATGAATAAATGAGTCTTTTGTCGACACACAAGGTTCATGGCAGATCTCGTAAAGCCAATTGTATCTGTTGTTATCACTGCAACTTAGGGATGTTCAAGTGGGAATGTATGAGATCCTTTTATCTGTCTAAGAGCATTAATTCATCATTGGGAGAACAAATCTTAGCACAAAATTAGTAGACTGTGAAATGGAGAAAATAATTTATGTCTAAGATCATTTTCATAAAACTGGGAGAATGTCTCCACACGTCTTAATTACAAACTCCAAAAGGTCCTAGTGGTTAGTTCTTTACAAATTAAACAATGGTAGAAATTTAAACTGCCATGTGGAAGTCATAATGCCCCGAAACGAGAAGCAAGATCAGTGAATATTTCTTCGCTGCATGGAATGGTGAGGCCGCCCATGGGATGGTTGTACCCAAACTCTTCCTCTGCCTGACATAATAATCCTTGAAATGCAGGTTGACCTAACAATGCTATTGGAACCACAAATCTCTTCTTCTCTTGCTCTCCAACATAAACGGCAAAATAACCTTTAGGGATGACCATGTATGTATTGCTGCTTCCATTTGACAACGATCGTCGGAGGATCTGTTTTGCTTGAATGATACGAGGCATAAGAATGGCCATTTTTCCAAGGAGGGGTAGAGTCTGCTGCGTTATAAAGGCGGACGAAGGAAGAAACTTCTCAAACTCTAAATATGGGTGAGATATGTTGTGATGGATTTCAGAGTGAGTTGTGGTTGTATTATGCATATTGGATGGTTTATATAACCAATTGATATAAGAAGAGGTAGATGAGAGATGGTGACTTGCAGTGGTGACTTGTATGGAGAGAATGATGAACCAAGTAAGAGGTCAAGAATTAAACCAAAACCGTGGTCCCATGTACTTTGAATGTAATGTGGCTATGCTTCCTAACAAACAGAAATTCAGGCTAAACTCTTTGGGGTTGTCTTATAACAAATGAGGCCCAATGATGTGTCATGTATATACATACAATTAATTTGAGTGATAAGTAAGCCACTATGAATGCAAGATCACATGGTTTTGTCTTGATGATTTTGGTCAAATTAATTAAAGTTTTGATTGGTAGAGGGATATATGGCTAACTAGTTACAACTGGTAGATATCATTCAACTATTTGATGGATATAAGCCTCATGCACGGGGGACCATGGTGTTGGGTAGAAGCCATAACTATATTTTTTATTTATTTGAAGATAATTCATTTTACTTTATTCTTCTTAATTACAGGTTGGAAGACATAACCATGTGATATTGCTTTTTCTCTACACCACATATCACCATCCCTCATCTACCTCTCCTTGTATCAGTTGGTTATATAAACCATTCGATATGCATAACCACAACCACAACAACATACTTCACAAAGGATTAGTTTGAGCTTTTGCTACCATCAACAGCTTTTAGAACAAACTAGACTGTGCCCTCTTTAGAAAAATGGCCATTCTTATGCCTCGGATCATTCAAGCAAAACAAATTCTCCGACGATCGTTGTCAAATGGAAGCAGCAATACATACATGGCCATCCCTAAAGGTTATTTTGCCGTTTATGTTGGGGAGCAAGAGAAGAAGAGATTTGTAGTTCCAGTATCATTGTTAAGCCAACCTGCATTTCAAGAATTATTATATCAGGCAGAGGAAGAATTTGGGTACAACCATCCAATGGGTGGCCTCACTATCCCGTGCAATGAAGACATCTTCACAGATCTTGCTTCTCGTTTTGGGGCATTATAACTTGTACATGGCAGTTTTAAATTTCTACCATGGTTTTGTAAAGAACTAACCGTAGGACCTTTTAGAGTTTGTAAGACGCGTGGAGACAATTGTCCCAGTTTTATGAAATTTAACTTTGGAATTACTTATTCTGATTGTGTTATGAGCTAAGACATATATGAAACAACACGATCCAATTCTTATATCTGAATGAACTAAAAAGCACATAAACTAGATGTCTGCCGTGAGTTCATCCCAGCCCAAATTTGCCTCCCTGCTTTGCATCATGATCATAAGCATCTGGTATATTTTGTGTGTAATAAATCAAAATTTATAATCAAATATAGTGACCCTCGTCATAAATGTTTTTGAAATAATATTTTTGCAACAAAGGAAAAGTTCAAAAAAACCCAACAAACTATCCGATTTTGAATGTTGAAGTCCCTAAACTATATTTTTGAATGAAAAAAACCATTAAACTTTCTCATATTGAATGATTAAGTCCCTGAACTATTATTTTGCATGAAAAAACTATTAAGCATTCTTATTTTGATTAATTAATTCCCTGGTATTTTTTCAAAGAAATTAAACCATCGAATTTTTAAAAATTAGTTACTTACATCTTTTTAAACTAAATAAACTGCCTTTAACCCGCTTATATTTTGATTCTCTCTCTTATGATGGATAAAAAAATAGATCGAAAAGAGGGAGATCGATGGCAGTCGCCAACAACATGTTAGGAGAAATGGTGAACGGACAACATTGGGGTAATATGGGGGATGACGAGGAGGAACGTTGTTTGCTATAGGGGTTTTAATTGCGTAGAGTTTTTGGAACCGTAATGTAACACCTTTAGGCAGATCCTATATCGGCCGTGGACATGACTGATGCTGGGTTCATAAGTAAACCTTGGCCTTCGTAAACACAACGCGTTTTGGGGCCACATGCAAGCAAACCAGGTTTTTGGAACTCTGTGGTTAAGCGTGTTTGGGTGGGAGTAGTACCAGGATGGGTGACCCTCTGGGAAGTCCTCGCCAGGTCGCCAGAAACAAAATCTGTGTGGCTTAGGCCAAAACGGACAATATTGTGTCGTGGTAAGGCGGGGTGTTACACGTAAAATCGATTAAAATCTATTTTTACTTTAACTTTTTTAGTGACTTATATGTAGCTTATTTAAAAAAATAATATGTAGGTAACTAATTTTAAAAAAAT
Organism: Silybum marianum; assembly: GCA_036898165.1. Lineage (NCBI taxonomy): Eukaryota > Viridiplantae > Streptophyta > Magnoliopsida > Asterales > Asteraceae > Silybum > Silybum marianum. The sequence continues at coordinate 4,068,858 of CM072531.1, forward strand.
CGATGGTTAATTTATTCAAAAATAAGTTTGAAGACTTAATCATTCAAAAAAGGAGAAAGTTTAATGGTTATTTCATTCAAATCAATAGTTCATAAGAAAAGTTAATAGTTTTTTCAATAAAAAAAATAGTTTATATAAAGACTTGTATGGCCATAATTCTAAAGAATGTAAGAGGTCAAGAGTGATACGACATCCATGGTCCCATGTACTTTAAATGTAATGTGGTTATGCTTCCTAACAAACAGAAAAAAATCAATTAAAATCTCTGGGTTGTCTTGAGACTTATGCGACCCAATGATGTGTCATGTATATAGAATTAATTAAGTGGAATGATGAGCAAGCCACTATGTATATCCATAATCACATGTTTATGTCTTGATGTTTTTGGTCGAATAAAAGGTTTTACTGGTAGAGGGACATATTGCTAATGCATTTTTCTACCTCAATGCGTACACAGGTGTTAATAGTAAAACGAATGATACCTGGTAGAGATTTGCGAACTCAACTCACACAAGACTGAAAACACTTAAGCTAGCAAAGGAACATAGAAGACATTTTGGTTAATGAATTGAAGTGAGGTAAAAATATTATGGAGCCAACTTGTGGAAGCATGACTAGATCAGATTAGATAGAAAGACGCTTGAGAAGAGAATTGAAACGAGTAACGTCTTGCACAATTTACAAGTTTATGCAAATACGAAAAGTCAGTGAATACGTTTTTTTGCATGGAAAAGATCAATAGGAACATGGAACATTTTGGTTAATGAACTGAGGTGAAAATGTTATGGAGCCTACTTGTGGGAGCTTGACTAGACCGCATTAGAAAGAAAGACGCTTGAGAAAAGAATTGAAACAAGAGTGAGGCCTTGCATAATCATAATCTACAAGTTTATGAATATATGAAAAATCAGTGGCTATGTTTTTGCTGCAAGGAAAAGATCAATAGATATGGAAAATTTCAATGAATTTCGACACGTGGAACTCCTTCAATTATCTCATCATATGCAGAGTGCTAGCAAAATATCTTTCAGTGATACGGAGTTTCGTTTAACATAGTATAAAGCTTCTAGTTCACATGCAAATAGCTGAGAAACGGGAGCTCTTTTGGCATCCAGAATCAGAATGTAAATATTTCTCAGCTGGTCCTTCATGTTATGCCTTAGAAATCCGTTTGTAATTGTTCTCGTGGCACCTTTACTTCGATGGCAGACGTAAATATAGGAACAAAAATCTATCGTTAGTTGTGAGTCTTTTGTTTACACATAGTGTTCATGGTCCAATCTCGTAAAGCCAATTCTTTAGTTCATTGCATCTGTTATCGCTGCAGCTTATGGAAAGTTCGTGTGGCAATAAGTGAGATGCTTTTATCGGTCTAAGCCTCTAAGGGCATTAATTCATCATTGGGAGAATAGATTGCCGCACAAAATTAGTAGACAAAAAATCAGTTTGTTATTTATGTATTGGCTCATAACACAAGAATAAATTCATAATTCCTAAATCAAATTTCATAAAACTGGGAGAAATGTCTCCACACGTCTTACACACTCCAAAAGGTCCTAGTGATTAGTTATTTACAAAACCGTGGTAGAAATTTAAAACTGCCTTCAAATTGACCCCAAACGAGAAGCAAGATCAGTGAATATGTCTTCGCTGCATGGAATTGTGAGTCCGCCCATGGGATGGTTGTACCCATACTCTTCCTCTGCCTGACATAATAATTCCTGAAATGAAGGTTGGCTTAACAATGATACTGGAACCACGAATCTCTTCTTCTCTTGCACCCCAACATAAACGGCAAAATAACCTTTTGGGATGGACATGTATGTATTGTTGCTTCCATTTGACAACGATCGTCGGAGAATCTGTTTTGCTTGAATGATCTGAGGCATAAGAATGGCCATTTTTCCAAGTAGGGCGGAGTCTGCTGAGTTCTAAGGCGATGAAGGAAGAAAATGCATATGGAATGGTTTATATAACCAATCGATATAAGGAGAGTAGATGAGAGATGGTGATGTGTGGTTGTAGAGAAAAAGCAACATCACATGGTTTTGTCTTCCAACCTGTTACATCTTCTACCCAACACCATGGCCCTGATGCAAGAAGCTTATCCATCAAATTAGTTGTTGAATGATATCACAATAATGTTCGATGTTTATTTTTAACAACTCCATTGTTATGTAATTTCAAGTAGGTTTTGGACTTTAATTTAACAGTAAAAGGTTTGAATTGTAAACTTTCGACTTAGACACTCAGGTTGTGTGATACGTAGGTATCATATATATTGAAATTACGTTTGTTGGTTTAAATGCAAACAAGAAAAGGACATAAGAAAATAAGAAGCCTTTGATCGATGTTCTACTAAGTACCATATAAAGGATAAAAATGCAACACATTAGGTGTTGGATATGTTTGGGATCAAGTCCTGTTTAGAAGAAATATAATCTGACATGCAACACTACATTATGTTCTCATTTATAGCTTTTATATGCTTTTTTGGCTAAAAAGAAGGGTACCACGGGAAAAACTTGTTCAAATTATGGATAGAACTGCCAATATTCAACACTGGTTATCCCAAAACATGCTAAGGGAACTAGCCACAACAAAGTTGGTATCCAACACATACAAATACAACAAACCAGGGCATGAAATACTGTCCACGTGTGGAGATCATTGAAAAGGACCAAAATACTTAATTACCGCCACCGACTCCGAGCACCATTCACACCTCGGACGTTTTAAATGTCAAGTACCTTCTCCCATACAACGGTGCTAAGTCATTGGAGAATGATTCGACTCTAGAGAGGATTATGTAGTACAAGAAGAATGTGAGTTTATTGCTCTTTTAGAACACTCGTAGGCTTGACAAGACATATATTCGTCGTTTTAGTGATGACAGAATAAAAACGGTCGTAAACTAAAACCAACGAGAGACATACAGTGAAAGCTATCCAACTCACATATAATGCATCTCTCAAACAGGAATTGCTTGAAGTTTTAAAAGGACATTTAATTAAGAAGTAATGAAAGAAGGTCGGTTTTAATATGATGTTTAATTCTTCATTATACTTTTGGAAGTCTCGTCTTAGAAAAGTCGGTTAAATATTTAGTATTTTGGCAGACATTTAAAATACTAAGTTTTATCCCAGAAATTGATAAATAAATAAAAGTTGTTTGGTTGTTGGCAAAAAAGTGATAAACCATATTAATGTATAAGTTTTATCCCAGAAATTGATAAATAAATAAAAGTTGTTTGGTTGTTGGCAAAAATGTGATAAACCATATTAATGTATTATAAATCAACAGAACTTGTTTGAGAACAATTGTACCAATGATTAGTTGTCACTTGATGCATGGAAAATGCATAACGCTTTGGTGTCAGATTTAATTAGTGGATTAGCAAGTCGAGACAAATGATGATGGCTAACCGCAAGCGGCGGAGGTCGGTTGCGGATGCTTGACTCTGGGCTGGCCGCATCAAATTTCATATTTCTTATTCTATCTAGGGATAGATTCTAAGCGAAAAATTAACTTTTCTCTACCGATGAGCAGTGGTGGTAACTCATATTGGTTTAATCTTCATATAAAAACGTTACAATGAATGTACAGGTCTGTAATACTTATGAAATTTTGAGGCACCTCATTGGATTACTGTACCCATAAGCCCGCATCCTTTCTTGTTCTCTAACATAAAGTAGAAGAATACCCTTTTGGTGTATCCATAGTTATTGAGTTTTGGGTGGGTTCCATGTGACATATATATTGAGATAATTTGTTTTACACATACCATGTTTAAATATCACTGTCTCTCTGAGATAGTCATTTGTAAAATCGAGCTATATAGAAAAGGGAGGTTATGAGCTTCCTCTTTGCATGGCCAACTAATGATGGCGCTCTAATATAGTTCCTTTGTTGACTTATGAGGTTTCCTAGCTAGTATCCTGATTTTTTTTGGACCGCAAGAAAGCAATTTATTAAACAAACTAGCGAGGAGCTAGAGGAATACAAGAAGAAACCGCATCCAATGGATTACTAAGCCAACTCGCCCAACTAAGGAACTTGCCTACTTTGGATCTACATCTAATCCACTCCAAAGCTAAGAATTGGATGTCGTTACAAATCTCCTTTTCTTTTTTCATACTTCCTTGAAACGTTTTGTTGTTCCGTTGATTCCAAATGGTCCAAAAATACGCCACCGTGACCACCTTACTCACCTCTTTATGAAGATTGTTCCCCGAGTTAGAGCCGATTGCCGTCCAGATTCCGGAGATAGAGGATTCACTTAATGGCCACCAATCCACCCATCGAGATAGGAAGGCAGCAACTATCTTCGTCGACAAGCATTGCAAAAGGACATGATCTAGATTTTCCGCCTTCGCGTTACACATTGTACACTCTTCCGATTGAAGGCTAACACCCCGTTTTATGAGGTTGTCCTTCGTAGCTAGGCGATTGCAAAGAGTCCTCCACAAGTGAATATTTGCTTTACTAGGGACCCATTTTATCCATTCCGTTTCCGATTCTGCTGACGGGAGCGAGATACTATCGATTATCTTTCGAAAGGAGTTGACCGTGAAGTTATTGTTAGCATCCAGCCGCCAAATCCATCCTCTACCATCTTCCTTTTGTCGCAGCAAGTTATCGAGCTTAATCCCCATATCACGAAGATCTTTATCGATTCCTTGAATCCTTCTCCAAGCCCCCCTGTGACCTCTAGAATTTATGTTCGAAGAGTGGGTTGCATTGCAACTATTCACTACGGGTTTCCATTTTGCGCCCGATTCCGTTCGATCTCTCCACCACCACTCGCCTACCATGGCTAATTTTTCAAAATAGCTAGTATCCTGATTAACTTGCAAATATTTGAATATATATACAATTATGCTAATTTTGATTATCAAATAAGACAAGCAGAATCTCTATGTATATTGTTTTTTGTTTTCGTTACATCATATCACATGTAAGTCTATTTGTACGCATCGGGTAAACTACTACCGGTTCCTTCAGAGTTAATCTATTGAAATACAGGTCTTCGATAAGTAATCTCGTTCGTCGTTGAGGTTTATTCTCTGGTGAAGTTAGATAACCGGAAACATGTTGAGATTATTAGCTTCAACAAAATGAAAAAAATATCTCATATATATATATATATATGAACGAACTGAAGTCAATATCTTGTGTGATAACTTGTAAAATGTTTATTCCTTCTCAAAGTGCATTAAAGGTGCTCGTATTGGTTCTTGGGGCGTGATTATGACAACTCTTTCGATCATAACAAATAATTCTCATAAAATTTTAGACCGTTGACGAAATTCATGGCTAGTGCTCTATGGCATGTTTCTTTCTTCTAGATTCGTGTATCTATTATTATTTGTAGCTTACCCAAGGAAAGTGTTCTATGGGATAGTCCACTTCAAGGCGAGATAAGTCTTCCTAGTCAAATTCGTAGACAGTGAATTTAATTAATTTGTCATTCATGTCAAAGCTCGTAAATATAGCTAAATAAATACAACGGGTTTGAAATAATTCTGAGTCTCAATTTCATACAACCGGGACAAGCAACTCTATCTCACAAGTTGTATGTATATGGTCAGTGATCAATTCTTTACAAAAATGTGTCTCTAGTTACTACATGGGATTGTGAGCCGAGGCGACAAGCGAGATGAACATACGCCAAGCCTACACGCCAGATCAACGAACATGTCTTCACTACACGGGATTGTGAGCCCACCCGTTTGATGGTCATAACCAAACTCTTCCTCTGCTTTACGTAGTAAGTCTTGAAATGATGGTTGTCTTAGCAATGATACAGGGATCACAAATCTCTTCTTTTCTAGCTCCTCTCCGACATAAACAGCGAAATACCCCTTTGGTACATCCGCTGTTTTTGGTGTACGCGTTCCATTAGACAAAGATCGTCGGAGAACTTGTTTTGCTTGCATGATCCTAGGCATACGAATAGCCATTTTACTAATATTGAAAAAGAAGGTAAAATAATCTGAAAGTGTTTTTTTCTTAGAGAAATGAAAGATGCTGCCAAGGATTTATAGATGGAGTAATTTTGGTGCTCTGCATATTGTATGCTATATATACTGATTTATTTTAAGCTTCAAATGTACGACCAATGATAATAGGTAAATTAAATGGCAGATGAAGACACCGATGAGACAGAATTGCAAATATCATGTGGTTGTGTCTTCCAACTTGCATGAAAGAATAACATTTCTTTTAGACCATAAGATCACCGAGGATAATTTAATTATTTCTTAAATTTGGACTAGGATACGGCAAGGGTTAGACATAGAGGATGACTTGTATATATGGCCATAATTCTAAAGAATGTAAGAGGTCAAGAGTGATACCAAATCCATGGTCCCATGTACATCAAATGTAATGTGGTTATGCTTCCTAACAAACAGAAAAAATCAATTAAAATCTCTGGGGTTGTCTTGAGACTTATGCGACCCAATGATGTGTCATGTATATAGAATTAATTAAGTGGAATGATGAGCAAGCCACTATGTATATCCATAATCACATGTTTATGTCTTGAAGATTTTTACCAAATAAAAGGTTTGATTGGTAGAGGGACATATTGCTAATGCAATTTTCCTCTTCAATACGTACTGAGATACACAGGTGTTAATAGTAAAACGAATGATACCTGGTAGAGATTTGCGAACTCAACTCACACAAGACTGAAAACACTTAAGCTAGCTAAGGAACATAGAAGACATTTTGGTTAATGAAGTGAGGTGAAAATATTATGGACCCAACTTGTGGAAGCATGACTAGATCAGATTAGATAGAAAGGTGATTGAGGAAAGAATTGAAACGAGTAACGTCTTGCATAATTTACAAGTTTATGCAAATATGAAAAATCAGTGAATACGTTTTTCTGCATGGAAAAGATCAATAGGAACATGGAACATTTTGGTTAATGAACTGAGGTGAAAATGTTATGGAGCCTACTTGTGGGAGCTTGACTAGACCGCATTAGAAAGAAAGACGCTTGAGAAAAGAATTGAAACAAGAGTGAAGCCTTGCATAATCATAATCTACAAGTTTATGAAAATACATATGAAAAATCAGTGGCTATGTTTTTGCTGGATGGAAAAGATCAATAGATATGGAAAATTTCAATGAATTTCGACAAGTGGAACTCCTTCAATTATCTCATCATATGCAGAGTGCTAGCAACATATCATTCAGTGATACGGAGTTTTGTTTAACATAGTATAAAGCTTCTAGTTCACATGCAAATAGCTGAGAAACGGGAGCTCCTTTGGCATCCAGAATCAGAATGTAAATATTTCTCAGCTCCTCCTTCATGTTATGCCTTAGAAATCTGTTTGTAATTGTTCTCGTGGCACCTTTACTTTCGATGTTTGGTTGATAAATAAATAAAAGTTGTTTGGTTGTTGGCAAAAATGTGATAAACCATATTAATGTATTATAAATCAACAGAACTTGTTTCAGAACAATTGTACCAATGATTAGTTGTCACTTGATGCAAGGAAAATGCATAACGCTTTGGTGTCAGATTTTAATTAGTGGATTAGCAAGTCGAGGCAAATGATGATGGCTAACCGCAAGCGGCGAAGGTCGGTTGCGGATGCTTGACTCTGGGCTGGCCGCATCAAATTTCATATTTCTTATTCTATCTAGGGATAGATAATAAGCGAAAAATTAACTTTTCTCTGCCGATGAGCAGTGGTGGTAACTGATATTGGTTTATTCTTCATATAAAAACGTTACAATGAATGTACAGGTCTGTAATACTTATGGAATTTTGAGGCACCTCATTGGATTACTGTACCCATAAACCCGCATCCTTTCTTGTTCTCTAACATAAAGTAGAAGAATACCCTTTTGGTGTATCCATAGTTATTGAGTTGTGGGTGGGTTCCATGAGACATAGATATTGAGATAATTTGTTCTACACATACCATGTTTAAATTAATATCACTGTCTCTCTGAGATAGTCGTTTGTAAAATCGAGCTATATAGAAAAGGGAGGTCATGAGCTTCCTCTTTGCATGGCCAGCTATTGATGGCGCTCTAATATAGTTCCTTTGTTGACTTATGAGGTTTCCTAGCTAGTATCCTGAATTTTTTTGGACCGCAACAAAGAAATTTATTAAACAAACTAGCGAGTAGCTAGAGGAATACAAGAAGAAACCGCATCCAAGGAATTACTAAGCCAACTCGCCCAACTAAGGAACTTGCCTACTTTGGATCTACATCTAATCCACTCAAAAGCTAAGAATTGGATGTCGTTACAAATCTCCTTTTTTTCATACTTCCTTGAAACGTTTTGGTGTTCCGTTGATTCCAAATGGTCCAAAAATATGCCATCGTGACCACCTTACTCATCTCTTTATGAACATTGTTCCCTAAGTTAGAGCCGATCGCCGTCAAGATTGTTCCCAGAAGCCGATCGCCGTCTAGATTGCGGAGATAGAGGATTCACTTAATGGCCACCAATCCACCCATCGAGATAGGAAGGCAGCAACTATCTTCGTCGACGAGCATTGCGCAAGGACATGATCTAGATTTTCCGCCTTCGCGTTACACATTGTACACTCTTCCGATTGAAGGCTAACACCCCGTTTTATGAGGTCGTCCTTCGTAGCTAGGCGATTGCAAAGAGTCCTCCGCAAGTGAATATTTGCTCAGCTGGGGACCCATTTTATCCATTCCGTTTCCGATTCCGCTGGCGGGAGCGATATACTATCGATTTTCTTTCGAAGGGAGCCGATCGTGAAGTTATTGTTACCATCCAGCCGCCAAATCCATCCACTACCATCTTCTTTTTGTTGCGGCGAGTTATCGAGCTTAATCCCCATATCATGAAGATCTTTATCGATTCCTTGAATCCTTCTCCAACCCCCCCCCCTGTGACCTCTAGAATTTATGTTCCATCCGCTACCATCTTCCTTTTCAGCAAGTTATCGAGCTTAATCCCCATATCACGAAGACCTTTATCGATTCCTTGAATCCTTCTCCAAACCCCCCTGCGATCTCTAGAATTTATGTTCGAAGAGTGGGTTGCATTGCAACTATTACTACGGGTTTCCATTTTGCGCCCGATTCCGTTCGATCTCTCCATCACCACTTGCCTACCATGGCTAATTTTTCAAAATAGCTAGTATCGTGATTAACATGCAAATATTTGAATATATATACAATTATGCTAATTTTTATTATCAAATAAGACAAGCAGAACCTCTATGTATATTGTTTTCGTTACATCATATCACATGTAAGTCTATTTGTACGCATCGGGTAAACTACTACTAGTTCCTTCTGAGTTAATCTAATGAAATACAGGTCTTAGATAAGTAATCTCGTTCGTCGTTGAGTTTTATTCTCTGTTGAAGTTAGATAACCCGAAACATGTTGGGATTATTAGCTTCAACAAAATGAAAAAAAAAATATCTCATAAATATATATATATATATGAACAAACTGAAGTCAATATCTTGTGTGATAACTTGTAAAATGTTTATTCCTTCTCAAAGCGCATTAAAGGTGCTCGTATTGGTTCTTGGGACGTGATTATGACAACTCTTTCGATCATAACAAATAATTCTCATAAAATTTTAGACCGTTGACGAAATTCATGGCTAGTGCTCTATGGCATGTTTCTTTCTTCTAGATTCGTGTATCTATTATTATTTGTAGCTTACCCAAGGAAAGTGATCTATGGGATAGTCCACTTCAAGGCGAGATAAGTCTTCCTAGTCAAATTCGTAGACAGTGAATTTAATTAATTTGTCATTCATGTCTAAGCTCGTAAATATAGGTAAATAAATACAACCGATTTGAAATAATTCCGAGTCTCAATTTCATACAACCGGGACAAGCAACTCTATCTCACAAGTTGTACGTATATGGTCAGTGATCAATGCTTTACAAAAATGTGTCTCTAGTTACTACATGGGATTGTGAGCCGAGGGAACAAGCGAGATCAAAATACGCCAAGCCTACACGCCAGATCAACGAACATGTCTTCACTACACGGGATTGTGAGCCCACCCGTTGGATGGTCATAACTAAACTCTTCCTCTGCTTGACGTAGTAAGTCTTGAAATGATGGTTGTCTTAGCAATGATACAGGGATCACAAATCTTTTCTTTTCTAGCTCCTCTCCGACATAAACAGCGAAATACCCCTTTGGTACATCCGTAGTTGTTGGTGTACGGGTTCCATTAGACAAAGATCGTCGGAGAACTTGTTTTGCTTGCATGATCCTAGGCATACGAATAGCCATTTTACTAATATTGAAAAAGAAGGTAAAAGAATCTGAAAGTGTTTTTTTCTTAGAGAAATGAAAGATGCTGCCAAGGATTTATAGATGTAGTAATTATGGTGCTCTGCGTATTGTATGCTATATATACTGATTTATTTTAAGCTTCAAATGTACGACCAATGATAATAGGGAAATTAAATGGCAGATGAAGACACGGATGAGACAGAATTGCAAATATCATGTGGTTGTGTCTTCCAACTTGCATGAAAGAATAACATTTCTTATAGACCATAAGATCACCGAGGATAATTTAATTATTTCTTAAATTTGGACTAGGATACGGCAAGGGTTAGACATAGAGGATGACTTGTATGGCCATAATTCTAAAGAATGTAAGAGGTCAAGAGTGATACCAAATCCATGGTCCCATGTACTTTAAATGTAATGTGGTTATGCTTCCTAACAAACAGAAAAAGTCAATTAAAATCTGTGGGGTTGTCTTGAAACTTATGCGACCCAATGATGTGTCATGTATATAGAATTAATTAAGTGGAATGATGAGCAAGCCACTATGTATATCCATAATCACATGTTTATGTCTTGAAGATTTTGACCAAATAAAAGGTATGATTGGTAGAGGGACATATTGCTAATGCAATTTTCTTCTTCAATGCGTACTGAGATACCCAGTTGTTAAGAATAAAAGGAACGGTACCTGGTAGAGATTTGCGAACTCAACTCACACAAGACTGAAAACACTTAAGCTAGCAAAGGAACATAGAAGACATTCAACTATTTGATGGATATAAGCCTCATGCACGGGGGACCATGGTGTTGGGTAGAAGCCATAACTATATTTTTTATTTATTTGAAGATAATTCATTTTACTTTATTCTTCTTAATTACTGGTTGGAAGACATAACCATGTGATATTGCTTTTTCTCTACACCACATATCACCATCCCTCATCTACCTCTCCTTGTATCAGTTGGTTATATAAACCATTCCATATGCATAACCACAACCACAACAACATACTTCACCAAGGATTAGTTTGAGCTTTTGCTACCATCAACAGCTTTTAGAACAAACTAGACTGTGCCCTCTTTAGAAATATGGCCGTTCTTATGCCTCGGATCATTCAAGCAAAACAAATTCTCCCACAATCGTTGTCAAATGGAAGCAGCAATACATACATGGCCATCCCTAAAGGTTATTTTGCCGTTTATGTTGGGGAGCAAGAGAAGAAGAGATTTGTAGTTCCAGTATCATTGTTAAGCCAACCTGCATTTCAAGAATTATTATATCAGGCAGAGGAAGAATTTGGGTACAACCATCCAATGGGTGGCCTCACTATCCCGTGCAATGAAGACATCTTCACAGATCTTGCTTCTCGTTTTGGGGCATTATAACTTGTACATGACAGTTTTAAATTTCTACCATGGTTTTGTAAAGAACTAACCATAGGACCTTTTAGAGTTTGTAAGACGCGTGGAGACAATTGTCCCAGTTTTATGAAATTTAACTTTGGAATTACTTAATCTGATTGTGTTATGAGCTAAGACATATATGAAACAACACGATCCAATTCTTATATCTGAATGAACTAAAAAGCACATAAACTAGATGTCTGCCGTGAGTTCATCCCAGCCCAAATTTGCCTCCCTGCTTTGCATCATGATCATACGCATCTGGTATATTTTGTGTGTAATAAATCAAAATTTATAATCAAATATAGTGACCCTCGTCATAAATGTTTTTGAAATAATATTTTTGCAACAAAGGAAAAGTTCAAAAAAACCCAACAAACTATCCGATTTTGAATTGTTAAGTCCCTAAACTATATTTTTGAATGAAAAAAAACCATTAAATTTGCTCATATTGAATGATTAAGTCCCTGAACTATTTCTTTGCATGAAAAAACTATTAAGCATTCTTATTTTGATTGATTAATTCCCTGGTATTTTTTTAAAGAAATTAAACCAACGAATTTTTTAAGAAATTAAACAATAGAATATTGAAAACAGGCATAGGAACATATAAGACATTTTTGGGTAATTAATGAATTTTTTTTGAAAATATGATAAATGAGTGAATATGTTCTTGCTGCACGGAAAAGATCATTGATCTCATCATATGCAGACTGCTACCAACATGTTTTTCAGTGCTGAGAAGTTCAGTAGATACAGGAGCTCCTTTGGCTTCCCGAATCAGAATAGAAATATTTCTCTAATGACACAATGAACTCAGGTTCTTGTGTGGTACCTAACATTAATTTCTACAGCTAATTAAAGCTCAAACGGTTTGTAATAGTCACGTTTACTCTGATGGTAGACATGAATAAATGAATAAATATTTATCATGGGTTGTGAGTCTTTTGTCGACACATAGTGTTCATGGCAGATCTCGTAAAGCCAATTGTTAAATTCATTGTATCTGTTGTCATCACTGCAACTTAGGAATGTTCGAGTGGGAATGTATGAGATCCTTTTATCTGTCTAAGAGCATTAACTCATCATTGGGAGAACAAATCTTAGCACAAAATTAGTAGACTGTGAAATCAGTTTGTCATTTATGTCTTAGCTCATAACACAAATGGAGAAAATAATTCCTAAATCGAATTTCATAAAACTGGGAGAATGTCTCCACACGTCTTAATTACAAACTCCAAAAGGTCCTAGCGGTTAGTTCTTTACAAATTAAACAATGGTAGAAATTTAAACTGCCATGTGGAAGTCATAATGCCCCGAAACGAGCAGCAAGATCAGTGAATATTTCTTCGCTGCATGGAATTGTGAGGCCGCCCATGGGATGGTTGTACCCAAACTCTTCTTCCTCTGCCTGACATAATAATTCTTGAAATGCAGGTTGACCTAACAATGATACTGGAACCACAAATCTCTTCTTCTCGAGCTCTCCAACATAAACCGCAAAATAACCTTTAGGGATGGCAATGTATGTATTGCTGCTTCCATTTGACACCGATCGTCGGAGGATCTATTTTGCTTGAATGATCCGAGGCATAAGAATGGCCATTTTTCCAAGGAGGGTAGAGTCTGCTGCGTTATAAAGGCCGATGAAGGAAGAAAATGCTCAAACTCTAATTGTTGGTGAGATATGTTCTGATGGATTTCAGAGTGAGTTGTGGTTGTATTACACATATTTATATAACCAATTGATATAAGCAGAGGTAGATGAGAGATTGTGACGTGCAGTGGTTGTAGGAAAAAAGCAACATCACATGGTTTTGTCTTCCAACCTGTTACATCTTCTACCCAACACCATGGCCCCTGATGCATGCAAGAAGCTTATCCATCAAATTAGTTGTTGATATTAGGAAAGAATTGAATTAATTAATTCTGTATATTCTTCCATGTATAGCTTAGCTTTAATTAAGCACATTTCCTTTTTATTTATCCTTGTAATTAGCTTATAATCCTATTTATATTGGTTCAATAGAATGCTCCAAAAGCACTGCGATTCTCATCCTTGTTTACATGGTATTAGCCATACTCCCATATCCCAGCAAATTCTGAAAATATTTCTTTCTTCTTTTTTCTTGTATGGCAGGTAATGCATCTTCATCCGACTCTTTTCCACTCTCCACCTTAATCCACATGCTTACTGACAAACTCTCCTCATGCAACTACTTACTTTGGATGAATCAAGTCACTTCTGTTCTTTCCTGCCAAGATTTGCTTGGGTATGTAGACGGGACCTTCATTTCTCCAACGCCCACCATAACCACTAATGGTACCTCCGCTCCTAACCCTGCTTACACCGATTGGTGCAAACAAGATCAACGCTTACAGACGAAACTATCGGTTGCAAAACGGCTCGTATGGTGTGGGAAGCCCTCGAAGCCGCATTCTGTCCAAACTCCACTGGCCATGCCATGAACGTAAAAGAAGAACTTCGTTCTCTAAAACGTGGTTCGTCTTCTGTCGCTGAATATGGGCGACAATTTAAGGCTCTCTCTGACCGACTCTCTATCCTTGATCAATCAGTTGATGAAGTTGAAAAGTCTCATTGGTTTCTTCGTGGTCTCGGCCACGAGTTCACGACATTCTCTGCTGCACAAATGACGTTGGATCCTCTTCCACCGTATAAGATTTTGCTCCCCCGAGCGGTGAATTTCCAATAATTTGAAACCTCCATGGTCGCCGCTTCCTCACCTCAAGTGGCGTTTACTGTCCATAAATTCCGTCCCCAACATGCGTCTCATCGTTGATCCACGCATCATCAACTTCATGGTCGTGGATCATCTGGAAATGGAGGCGGAAGAAGCCATAATAGTACTGGAAATACCAACAGATCCCACTCTTATGGACGTGGTCGTGGCAGCAACCACCGCTCTCCACGTTGCCAAATTTGTGGTGCTCTTGACCACTTTGCCAATCAGTGTTATGACCGTTACAATCGACCACCATCTCAACCATCGGTGCACCTTGCGGAGGCTTTCAATGCTACGTGTACCATCACTGATCCACGTAAATCAGATTGGTATCTCGATACGGGTGCGAGTGCTCATATGACTCCTTCAAATCTGGATGCCACGTCCCCGTATTCCGGTGCTGAACAAGTGATAGTTGGAAATGGTACTGCTCTTAACATTTCTCATGTTGGTCGTTGTTCTTTATCTCCCTCTATTAAACTACTTAATGTGTTGGTTTTTCCAGAATTAACAAAGAATCTGTTGTCTATTAGCCAACTCACAAGTGATTTTCCAGTTGATGTTATTTTCTCTCATCACTCTTTTGTGATTCAAAACGGGACACCAGGGAGATTTTGGCAAAGGGTCGTCGTGATCAAGATATTTATGTGTTGGAAAGGAGCAAACCTGGATTTATTTACGCATTTTACTCTAGAAAATTGAAAGGATCTTTTAATTTATGGCACTCGCGTTTGGGACATGTTTCATTTGATACTATTAAATTGTTGAATAATTTGGGACACTTATCAGTTACATCTTTATTACCTACTCCTGGTTTTTGTTCTCCGTGCCAAATGACTAAAGTAAAAGATTTTTGTTTGATACCAATAATAAACGTGCCACTAATGTTCTTGATTTGGTGCATTGTGACCTTTGGGGGCCTGCTCCTACTCCATCCATAGGCTATAAATATTACGTAGTTTTTATCGACGACTATTCTCGATTCACATGGATGTTTCCTTTGCAAGCAAAATCAGAATTTGTTAATGTTTTCCTACAGTTTCAAAAGTTTGTGGAAAACCAATTCACTTCCAAAATCAAAGTTTTTCAAAGTGACGGTGGCGGTGAATTCACTAATGTTCGTCTTCAACAACATTTCCAAAAGTGTGGTATTCATCATTCTATGTCTTGTCCGTACACTCCGGCTCAAAATGGTCGTGCGGAACGAAAGCATAGACATATCACGGAAACAGGTCTCGCAATGCTCTTTCACGCCAATGTTCCATCCACGTTCTAGTTAGATGCTTTTTGTACGGCTGTGTACACCATCAACCGCCTTCCCACCCGCGTTCTCGACAACAAATCGCCGTATGAAATGTTATTTGGTCGCGTTCCGAACTATGCAAATTTTCATCCCTTTGGTTGTCAAGTTTTCCCGTATCTCCGAGATTATACGAAAAATAAATTAGCACCTCGAAGTACCCCATGCATTTTTTTTGGGATATAGCACGCATCATAAAGGATTTCGTTGTCTTGAGCCAATGTCACGAAAAATATATATTACTCGACATGCTCAATTTAACGAACTTGAATTTCCTTTTTCTTCACAAACTACAGGTTCATCTAATGTTGCATTGGATTTCTCGGCCTATCTGGATGAAGCACCAATCTTCCCTGTTCCATCTCAATCTTCTTCACATGGGTCAAACGATATCCCAGACTCGTCCACTTCTTCAGGCCACTGCAGTCTTTGCTCAGATCAATTCGGTCAAACATCTCCGTCATACGTTGCACCTATTATGGAACAAGCCAATAGTATATCAACTCCTATAGATTCTATCATGTGGGAAACACAAAATCCCGTCACACCTTCACAATCTCGAGACCAACCAAGCCCTCCAAGCCCAGTCCGAGCACCACCGATCCAACATCCAATGGTGACTCGGGCAAAAGCCGGCATTTTTAAACCCAAACACACTACAGATTTTGCCTTTGTATCTTCCTCGCCACTTCACTCGGCCCTCTTTACATCCAAAGAACCCAAAGGCTTCAAATCGGCTGCCAAAAGTCCAGAATGGCTTGCCGCCATGAATGATGAAATTGCAGCTCTTCATGCTAATCACACGTGGGTATTGCTTCCACGTCCTTCCAATGCTAATACTGTTGGGTCCAAATGGATTTTTCGGACCAAGTTTCTTGTCGATGGCTCCATTGAGCGACTCAAAGCCCGTTTGGTTGCTCAAGGCTTCACTCAACTTCCTGGCCTCGATTACACACTTACTTTTAGTCCAGTTGTCAAGGCCACTACGGTTCGAACGGTTCTTTCTTTTGCGGTAATGAATAACTGGGATCTCCACCAACTCGATGTCAAAAACGCTTTTCTAAACGGTTATTTATCTGAACCGTCTTCATGGAACAACCTCCTGGTTATGTTGATCCCAGGTTCCCCAATCATGTATTCGTCTCAAGAAAGCATTATATGGCTTAAAACAAGCCCCCCGTGCTTGGTTTCAACGGTTTAGCTCATTCGTGACACACGTTGGTTTTTCGTGTAGTAGGGCCAACCCATCTCTTTTTATCTTTCATCGTGGAAATCACATTCTCTATCTATTGGTTTACGTGGATGACATTATCCTCACCGGTAATAGTCCTACTTTGATAAAGCGTCTCATATCTCGCATTAATAAGGATTTTGCCACGAAAGATTTGGGAAAGTTAAACTGCTTTTCTCGGTTTGGAAGCCAACTACACGGACCAAGGACTTTTCCTCAGCCAATCAAAATATGCACATGAGATCCTTACACGAGCTAAATTAATTGACGCCAAACCAGTGTCCACTCCCTTAGCAACACATGTTCAGCTAGTAAGTGATCGGATACCTTTTTCCGACCCTACCCTCTATCAATCTTTGGTAGGGGCTCTTCAATACCTAACCATCACACGGCCTGACCTTGCATATGCGGTCAACTCCGTCAGTCAATTTCTTCAAGCTCCAACAGCTGATCACTTTCTCGTCGTCAAACGCATCCTCCGCTACGTCAAGGGAACTATTGCATTCGGACTCTCTATTACTCGTGGTCCTTCACGTACTTTATTGGGTTATTCTGATGCCGACTGGGCTCGATGTGTGGAGACACGTCGCTCGAATTATGGTTACTCTATTTTCTTGGGTAACAATCTTGTCTCCTGGAGTGCCAAGAAACAACCGACCGTGGCTCGATCAAGTTGTGAATCGGAGTATCGCGCCTTAGCCAATGCAGCCGCAGAAATCATTTGGATAACTTATTTACTTCGTGATATCCGCGCGCTACCTTCTACCTGTCCTACACTTCTATGTGACAACAAGAGCACCATCTTTTTAAGTCAAAATCCAGTGGCGCACAAACGGAGTAAACACATTGATATTGACTATCATTTTGTGCGTGAACTCGTATCCTCTTCTCGTCTGTGCACTAAGTTTGTTCCCACACATCTCCAGCTTGCGGACATATTCACCAAAAGTCTTCCTCCTCCGTTGTTTGAGTTTTTCCGATCCAAGCTCCGCATTGGTCCTAGCCGTACGCTATGCTTAGGGTGGGGGGGGGGGATTAGGAAAGAATTGAATTAATTAATTCTGTATATTCTTCCATGTATAGCTTAGCTTTAATTAAGCACATTTCCCTTTTATTTATCCTTGTAATTAGCTTGTAATCCTATTTATATTGGTTCAATAGAATGCTCCAAAAGCACTGCGATTCTCATCCTTGTTTACAGTTGAATGATATCACAATAATGTTATGATGTTTATTTTTAACAACTCTATTGTTATGTAATTTCAAGTAGGTTTTGGACTTTAATTTAACAGTAAAATGTTTGAATTGTAAACGTTCAACTTAGACACTCAGGTTGTGTGATACGTAGGTATCATATATATTGAAATTACGTTTGTTGGTTTAAATGCAAACAAGAAAAAGACATAAGATGTTCTACTAAGTACCATATAAAGGATAAAAGTGCAACACATTAGGTGTTGGATATGTTTGGGATCAAGTCCCGTTAGAAGAAATATAATTTGACATGCAACACTACATTATGTTCTCATTTATAGCTTTTATATGCTTTTTTGGCTAAAAGGTAGGGTACCACGGGAAAAACTTGTTAAAATTATAGATAAAACTGCCAATATTCAACACCGGTTATCCCAAAACATGCTAAGGGCACTAGCCACAACAAAGTTGGTATCCGACACACAAATACAACAAACCAGGGCATGAAATACCGTCCACGTGTGGAGATCATTGAAATGGACCCAAATACTTAATTACCGCCACCGACTCCGAGCACCATTCACACCTCTGACGTTTTAAATGTCAAGTACCTTCTCCCATACAACGGTGCTAAGTCATTGGAGAATGATTCGACTCTAGAGAGGACGATGTAGTACAAGAAGAATGTGAGTTTATTGCTCTTTTAGAACACACGTAGGCTTGACAAGACATATATTCGTCGTTTTAGTGATGACAGAATAAAAACGGTCGTAAACTAAAACCAACGAGAGACATACAGTGAAAGCTATCCAACTCACATATAATGCATCTCTCAAACAGGAATTGCTTGAAGTTTTAAAAGACATTTCATTAAGAAGTAATGAAAAGAAGATCGTTTTTAATATGATGTTTAATTCTTCATTATACTTTTGGACCTCTCGTCTTAGAAAAGTCAGTTAAATATTTAGTATTTTGGCAGACATATAAAATACTAAGTTTTATCCCAGAAATTGATAAATAAATAAAAGTTGTTTCGTTGTTGGCAAAAATGTGATAAACCATATTAATGTATTATTAAATCAGTAGAACTTGTTTTGGAACAATTGTTCCAATGATTAGTTGTCACTTGATGCATGGAAAATGCATTACGCTTTGGTGTCAGATTTTAATTAGTGGATTAGCAAATCGAGGCAAATGATGATGGCTAACCGCAAGCGGCGGAGGTCGGTTGCGGATGCTTGACTCTGGGCTGGCCGCATCAAATTTCATATTTCTTATTCTATCTAGGGATAGATTCAATTCTAAGCGAAAAGTTAACTTTTCTCTGCCGATGAGCAGTGGTGGTAAATGATATTGGTTTATTCTTCATATAAAAACGTTACAATGAATGTACAGGTCTGTAATACTTATGGAATTTTGAGACACCTCATTGGATTACTGTACCCATAAGCCCGCATCCTTTCTTGTTCTCTAACATAAAGTAGAAGAATACCCTTTTGGTGTATCCTTAGTTATTGAGTTGTGGGTGGGTTCCATGTGACATAGATATTCAGATAATTTGTTCAACACATACCATGTTTAAATATCACTGTCTCTCTGAGATAGTCATTTGTAAAATCGAGCTATATAGAAAAGGGAGGTCATGAGCTTCCTCTTTGCATTGCCGACTATTGATGGCGCTCTAATATAGTTCCTTTGTTGACTGATGAGGTTTCCTAGCTAGTATCATGATTTTTTTTGGACCGCAAGAAAGCAATTTATTAAACAAACTAGCGAGGAGCTAAAGGAATACAAGAAGAAACCGCATCCAAGGGATTACTAAGCCAATTCGCCCAACTAACAAACTTGCCTACTTTGGATCTACATCTAATCCACTCAAAAGCTAAGAATTGGATGTCGTTACAAATCTCGTTTTCTTTTTTCATACTTCCTTGAAACGTTTTGTTGTTCAGTTGATTCCAAATGGTCCAAAAATACGCCA
Organism: Silybum marianum; assembly: GCA_036898165.1. NCBI lineage: Eukaryota > Viridiplantae > Streptophyta > Magnoliopsida > Asterales > Asteraceae > Silybum > Silybum marianum. The sequence continues at coordinate 4,088,990 of CM072531.1, forward strand.
CTGTGACCACCTTACTCACCTCTTTATTAAGATTGTTCCCCGAAGCCGATCGCCGTCTAGATTGCGGAGATAGAGGATTCACTTAATGGCCACCAATCCACCCATCGAGATAGGAAGGCAGCAACTATCTTCGTCGACGAGCATTGCGCAAGGACATGATCTTGATTTTCCGCCTTCGTGTCACACAGTGTACATTCTTCCGATTGAAGGCTAACACCCCGTTTTATGAGGTTGTCCTTCGTAGCTAGGCGATTGCATAGAGTCCTCCACAAGTGAATATTTGCTTTGCTGGGGACCCATTTTATCCATTCCGATTCCGCTGATGGGAGCGAGATACTATGGATTATCTTTCGAAGGGAGCTGACCGTGAAGTTATTGTTAGCATCCAGCCGCCAAATCCATCCGCTACCATCTTCCTTTTGTTGCAGCAAGTTATCGAGCTTAATCCCCATATCACGAAGATCTTTATCGATTCCTTGAATCCTCCTCCAAACCCCCCCCCCTGTGACCTCTAGAACTTATGTTCCATCCGCTACCATCTTCCTTTTGTTGCAGCAAGTTATCGAGCTTAATCCCCATATCACGAAGATCTTTATCGATTCCTTGAATCCTTCTCCAAACCCCCCCCCCCTGTGACCTCTAGAATTTTATGTTCGAAGAGTGGGTTGGATTGCAACTATTCACTACAAGTTTCCATTTTGCGCCCTATTCCATTCGATCTCTCCACCACCACTTGCCTAACATGGCTAATTTTTCAAAATAGCTAGTATCCTGATTAACTAGCAAATATTTGAATATATATACAATTATGCTGATTTTTCGTTACATCATATCACATGTAAGTCTATTTGTACGCATCGGGTAAACTACTCCTGGTTCCTTCAGAGTTAATCTAATGAAATACAAGTCTTAGATAAGTAATCTCGTTCGTCGTTGAGGTTTATTCTCTGTTGAAGTTAGATAACCCGAAACATGTTGAGATTATTAGCTTCAACAAAATGAAAAAAATATCTCATATATAAATATGAACGAACTGAAGTCAATATCTTGTGTGATAACTTCTAAAATGTTTATTCCTTCTCAAAGCGCATTAAAGGTGCTCGTATTGGTTCTTGGGACGTGATTATGACAACTCTTTCGATCATAACAAATAATTCTCATAAAATTTTAGACCGTTGACGAAATTCATGGCTAGTGCTCTATGGCATGTTTCTTTCTTCTAGATTCGTGTATCTATTATTATTTGTAGCTTACCCAAGGAAAATGATCTATGGGATAGTCCACTTCAAGGCGAGATAAGTCTTCCTAGTCAAATTCGTAGACAGTGAATTTAATTAATTTGTCATTCATGTCTAAGCTCGTAAATATAGCTAAATAAATACAACCGATTTGAAATAATTCCGAGTCTCAATTTCATACAACCGGGACAAGCAACTCTATCTCACAAGTTGTACGTATATGGTCAGTGATCAATGCTTTACAAAAATGTGTCTCTAGTTACTACATGGGATTGTGAGCCGAGGCGACAACCGAGATCAAAATACGCCAAGCCTACACGCCAGATCAACGAACATGTCTTCACTACACGGGATTGTGAGCCCACCCGTTGGATGGTCATAACCAACTCTTCCTCTGCTTGACGTAGTAAGTCTTAAAATGATGGTTGTCTTAGCAATGATACAGAGATCACAAATCTCTTCTTTTCTAGCTCCTCTCCGACATAAACAGCGATCGTCGGAGAACTTGTTTTGCTTGCATGATCCTAGGCATACGAATAGCCATTTTACTAATATTGAAAAAGAAGGTAAAAGAATCTGAAAGTGTTTTTTTCTTAGAGAAATGAAAGATGCTGCCAAGGATCTGTAGATGGAGTAATTTTGGTGCTCTGCGTATTGTATGCTATATATACTGATTTATTTTAAGCTTCAAATGTACGACCAATGATAATAGGGAAATTAAATGGCAGATGAAGACACCGATGAGACAGAATTGCAAATATCATGTGGTTGTGTCTTCCAACTTGCATGAAAGAATAACATTTCTTTTAGACCATAAGATCACCGAGAATAATTTAATTATTTCTTAAATTTGGACTAGGATACGGCAAGGGTTAGACATAGAGGATGACTTGTATATATGGCCATAATTCTAAAGAATGTAAGAGGTCAAGAGTGATACCAAATCCATGGTCCCATGTACTTTAAATGTAATGTGGTTATGCTTCCTAACAAACAGAAAAAATCAATTAAAGTCTCTGGGGTTATCTTGAGACTTATGCGACCCAATGATGTGTCATGTATATAGAATTAATTAAGTGGAATGATGAGCAAGCCACTATGTATATCCATAATCACATGTTTATGTCTTGAAGATTTTGACAAAATAAAAGGTTTGACTGGTAGAGGGACATATTGCTAATGCAATTTTCTTCTTCAATGCTTACTAAGATACACAGGTGTTAAGAATAAAAGGAACGGTACCTGGTAGAGATTTGCGAACTCAACTCACACGACTGAAAACACTTAAGCTAGCAAAGGAACATAGAAGGCATTTTGGTTAATGAAGTGAGGTGAAAATATTATGGAGCCAACTTGTGGAAGCATGACTAGATCAGATTAGATAGAAAGACGCTTGAGAAGAGAATTGAAACGAGTAACGTCTTGCATAATTTACATGTTTATGCAAATATGAAAAATCAGTGAATACGTTTTTCTGCATGGAAAAGATCAATAGGAACATGGAACATTTTGGTTAATGAACTGAGGTGAAAATGTTATGGAGCCTACTTGTGGGAGCTTGACTAGACCGCATTAGAAAGAAAGACGCTTGAGAAAATAATTGAAACAAGAGTGAGACCTTGCATAATCATAATCTACAAGTTTATGAAAATATATATGAAAAATCAGTGGCTATGTTTTTGCTGCATGGAAAAGATCAATAAATATGGAAAATTTCAATGAATTTCGGCAAGTGGAACTCCTTCAATTATCTGCAGAGTGCTAGCAACATATCTTTCAGTGATACGGAGTTTTGTTTAACATAGTATAAATCTTCTAGTTCACATGCAAATAGCTGAGAAACGGGAGCTCCTTTGGCATCCAGAAACAGAATGTAAATACTTCTCAGCTGCTCCTTCATGTTATGCCTTGGAAATCCGTTTGTAATTGTTCTCGTGGCACCTTTACTTCGATGGCAGACATGAAATATAGGAACAAAAATCTATTGTTAGTTGTGAGTCTTTTGTTGACACAGTGTTCATGGTCCAATCTCGTAAAGCCAATTCTTTAGTTCATTGCATCTGTTATCGCTGCTGCAGCTTATGGAAAGTTCGTGTGGCAATATGTGAGATGCTTTTATCGGTCTAAGCCTCTAAGGGCATTAATTCATCATTGGGAGAATAGATCTCAGCACAAAATTAGTAGACCGTAAAATTAGTTTGTTATTTATGTATTGGCTCATAACACAAACGGAATAAATTCATAATTCCTAAATCAAATTTCATAAAACTGGGAGAAATGTCTCCACACGTCTTACAAACTCCAAAAGGTCCTAGTGGTTAGTTATTTACAAAACCGTGGTAGAAGTTTAAAACTGCCATAAAATTGACCCCAAACGAGAAGCAAGATCAGTGAATATGTCTTCGCTGCATGGAATTGTGAGTCCGCCCATGGGATGGTTGTACCCATACTCTTCCTCTGCCTGACATAATAATTCTTGAAATGAAGGTTGGCTTAACAATGATACTGGAACCACAAATCTCTTCTTCTCTAGCTCTCCAACATAAACGGCAAAATAACCTTTAGGGACGGCCATGTATGTATTGCTGCTTCCATTTGAAAACGATCGTCGGAGGATCTGTTTTGCTTGAATGATCCGAGGCATAAGAATGGCCATTTTTCCAAGGAGGGCTGAGTCTGCTGAGTTCTAAGGCGATGAAGGAAGAAAATGCTCAAACTAATTATTGGTGAGATATGTTGTGATGGATTTCAGAGGGAGTTGTGGTTGTATTATGCATATGGAATGGTTTATATAACCAATCGATATAAGGAGAGTTGATGAGAGATGGTGATGTGTGGTTGTAGAGAAAAAGCAACATCCACATGGTTTTGTCTTCCAACCTCTTTCATCTTCTACCCAACACCTCTTATCCATCAAATTAATGGTTGAAATGATATCGCAATAATGTTACGATGTTTACATTAACTAATCTATTGTTTGCATACATATTTTCAGGTATATATTGGAGTTCATTAATTTTCAGGTAGATTTTTGGAGATCATTAATTTAACGGTCAAACATTTGAATTGTAGTCGTTCGACTTAAAACTATTGCTTGTGTGATGCGTAGTATCATATATACTGTTTGTAAGGTTAAATGCAAACAAGAAATAGAATGAAAGGAAAAAAAATCCTAAGATCGATGTTCTACCAAGTACCATCAATGTCTACAGATTCGTTAAAACGTATCATTACAGAAGTTATAAACCTACAACTGGAAGAAAAATTACAAATCTACAAACAAACTTAAATTGTGGTCGTCTACAACAAGAAATCAAAGTTAAACAAGTGTCCTATAAAAAGACGGGTTTATAGGACATTTTCTTAGAAGTGTCCTATAAAATTGCTAATGCGACTCTTTAGAATTGTCAAAAAAACTTGTTAAGACGCCCACCTGTAAATTGACTACAACGCCTTTATATTTAAATTTTGGTCTAATAAATCAAGTCTTATAATTCATTTAGGACCCTCCTCTTGTGGCGCCCTATAAACCGAATTTTGTTTTAGTGTCAGATCAGAGCATTACAAAAATCTATCTTCCCTACACGGAATTGTGAGCCTAGGCGACAAGCCAGATCAACGAATATGTCTTCACTACACGGGATTTCAGAAGGTAAAATAATATGAACGTGTTTTTTCTTAGTGAAAGATGCTGCCGAGGGTTTAGAGATGGAATTAATTGGGTGCTTTGCCTGTTGTATATCTTGATTTATTAAAGCTTTAAATGTACGATCCTTGATAAAAGGGAAACTAAATGGCAGATGGAGAGACACTGATGAGACATAATTGCAAGACCATGTGGTTGTGTCCTCCAACTTGCATGATGGAACAACGTTACTTGTCAACAATAAGATCACAGATGGTATCAATTAATTACCGCTTAATATCAATGAATCACCGCTTAAATCTATAACAGGATAGAAAATAGGATTAGGCATAGAGAGAACTTGTATGGCCAGAATTTTGAAGAATGTAGGGGCCAAGAATAGTACCAAGACCAGGGTCTTATGTACTTTAAATGAAATATTGCTATAAATCACATGGTGTTGTCTAATTGAAACTTATGGCAGAATGTACTTTAAATGAAATATTGCTATAAATCACATGGTGTTGTCTAATTGAAACTTATGGCCGAAGGTTTTATTCAAAATCAAAGACAGTTTGTCTTACTACTGCAGTTATTTTTCTTCTTAAATTCATAAAGACAGTTTGTCTTACTACTGCAGTTATTTTTCTTCTTAAATTCATCCTGGGAGACACACGTAAGTTTCTGGAATAAACTAAAGAAATGGTAAAGATTTATGAACTTAACTCACAGATAGAATATTGAGAACAAGCATAGGAACATATAAGACATTTTTGGGTAATTAATGAAAAATTTATGAAAATATGATAAATGAGTGAATATGTTCTTGCTGCACGGAAAAGATCATTGATCTCATCATATGCAGACTGCTACCAGCATGTTTTTCTCAGTGATAAGAAGTTCAGTAGTTACAAGAGCTCCTTTGGCTTCCCGAATCAGAATAGAAATATTTCTCTAACGATACAAGGTTCTTATGTGTGGTACGTAACATTAATTTCTGCAACTAATTAAAGCTCAAACCATTTGTAATAGTTCTAGAAACACGCTCCGATGGTAGACAAGAATATAAGAACAAAAATCTATCATGAGTTGTGAGAATATAAGAACAAAAATCTATCATGAGTTGTGAGCCTTTTGTCGACACATAGTGTTCATGGCACATCTCGTAAAGCCAATTGTTAAAGTCATTGTGTCTATTGTTATCACTGCAACTTATGGATGTTCGAGTGGGAATGTATGAGATCCTTTTATCTATCTAAGAGCATTAATTCATCATTGGGAGAACAAATCTTAGCACAAAATTAGTAGACTGTGAAATCAGTTTGTCATTTATGGCTTAGCTCATAACACAAATGGAGAAAATAATTCCTAAATCGAATTTCATAAAACTGGGAGAATGTCTCCACACGTCCAAAACGTCCTAGTGGTTAGTTCTTTACAAATTAAACAATGGTCGAAATTTAAACTGCCATGTGGAAGTCATAATGCCCCGAAACGAGCAGCAAGATCAGTGAATATTTCTTCGCTGCATGGAATGGTGAGGCCGCCCATGGGATGGTTGTACCCAAACTCTTCCTCTGCCTGACATAATAATTCTTGAAATGCAGGTTGACCTAACAATGCTATTGGAACCACAAATCTCTTCTTCTCTTGCTCTCCAACATAAACGGCAAAATAACCTTTAGGGATGACCATGTATGTATTGCTGCTTCCATTTGACAACGATCGTCGGAGGATCTGTTTTGCTTGAATGATACGAGGCATAAGAATGGCCATTTTTCTAAGGAGGGGTAGAGTCTGCTGTGTTATAAAGGCCGACGAAGGAAGAAACTTCTTAAACTCTAAATATGGGTGAGATATGTTGTGATGGATTTCAGAGTTAGTTGTGGTTGTATTATGCATATTGAATGGTTTATATAACCAATTGATATAAGAAGAGGTAGATGAGAGATGGTGACTTGCAGTGGTGACTTGTATGGAGAGAATGATGAACCAAGTAAGAGGTCAAGAATTAAACCAAAACCGTGGTCCCATGTACTTTGAATGTAATGTGGCTATGCTTCCTAACAAACAGAAATTCAGGCTAAACTCTTTGGGGTTGTCTTATAACAAATGAGGCCCAATGATGTGTCATGTATATACATACAATTAATTTGAGTGATAAGTAAGCCACTATGAATGCAAGATCACATGGTTTTGTCTTGATGATTTTGGTCAAATTAATTAAAGTTTTGATTGGTAGAGGGATATATGGCTAACTAGTTACAGCTGGTAGATATCATTCAACTATTTGATGGATATAAGCCTCATGCACGGGGGACCATGGTGTTGGGTAGAAGCCATAACTATATTTTTTATTTATTTGAAGATAATTCATTTTACTTTATTCTTCTTAATTACAGGTTGGAAGACATAACCATGTGATATTGCTTTTTCTCTACACCACATATCACCATCCCTCATCTACCTCTCCTTGTATCAGTTGGTTATATAAACCATTCGATATGCATAACCACAACCACAACAACATACTTCACCAAGGATTAGTTTGAGCTTTTGCTACCATCAACAGTTTTTAGAACAAACTAGACTGTGCCCTCTTTAGAAAAATGGCCATTCTTATGCCTCGGATCATTCAAGCAAAACAAATTCTCCGACGATCGTTGTCAAATGGAAGCAGCAATACATACATGGCCATCCCTAAAGGTTATTTTGCCGTTTATGTTGGGGAGCAAGAGAAGAAGAGATTTGTAGTTCCAGTATCATTGTTAAGCCAACCTGCATTTCAAGAATTATTATATCAGGCACAGGAAGAATTTGGGTACAACCATCCAATGGGTGGCCTCACTATCCCGTGCAAGGAAGACATCTTCACAGATCTTGCTTCTCGTTTTGGGGCATTATAACTTGTACATGGCAGTTTTAAATTTCTACCATGGTTTTGTAAAGAACTAACCGTAGGACCTTTTAGAGTTTGTAAGACGCGTGGAGACAATTGTCCCAGTTTTATGAAATTTAACTTTGGAATTACTTATTCTGATTGTGTTATGAGCTAAGACATATATGAAACAACACGATCCAATTCTTATATCTGAATGAACTAAAAAGCACATAAACTAGATGTCTGCCGTGAGTTCATCCCAGCCCAAATTTGCCTCCCTGCTTTGCATCATGATCATAAGCATCTGGTATATTTTTTGTGTAATAAATCAAAATTTATAATCAAATATAGTGACCCTCGTCATAAATGTTTTTGAAATAATATTTTTGCAACAAAGGAAAAGTTCAAAAAAACTCAACAAACTATCCGATTTTGAATGGTTAAGTCCCTAAACTATATTTTTGAATGAAAAAAACCATTAAACTTTCTCATATTGAATGATTAAGTCTCTGAACTATTATTTTGCATGAAAAAACTATTAAGCATTCTTATTTTGATTAATTAATTCCCTGGTATTTTTTCAAATAAATTAAACCATCGAATTTTTAAAAATTAGTTACTTACATCTTTTTAAACTAAATAAACTGCCTTTAACCCGCTTATATTTTGATTCTCCCTCTTATGATGGATAAAAAAATAGATCGAAAAGAGGGAGATCGATGGCAGTCGCCAACAACATGTTAGGAGAAATGGTGAACGGACAACGTTGGGGGTAATATGGGGGATGACGAGGAGGAACGTTGTTTGCTATAGGGGTTTTAATTGCGTAGAGTTTTTGGAACCGTAATGTAACACCTTAGGCAGATCCTATATTGGTCGTGGACAGGATTGATGCTGGGTTCATAGGTAAACCTTGGCGTTCGTAAACACAACGCGTTTTGGGGCCACATGCAAACCAGGTTTTTGGAACTCTGTGGTTAAGCGTGCTTGGGTGGGAGTAGTAGCAGGATGGGTGACCCTCTGGGAAGTCCTCGTCAGGTCGCCAGAAACAAATCTGTGCGGCTTAGGCCAAAACGGACAATATTGTGTCGCGGGGTGTTACACGTAAAATCGATTAAAATCTATTTTTACTTTAACTTTTTTAGTGACTTATATGTAGCTTATTTAAAAAAATAATATGTAGGTAACTAATTTTAAAAAAACCGATGGTTAATTTATTCAAAAATAAGTTTGAAGACTTAATCATTCAAAAAAGGAGAAAGTTTAATGGTTTTTTCATTCAAATCAATAGTTCAGCGACTTAATCATTCAAAATAACAAAAGTTAATAGTTTTTTCAATCAAAAAAATATTTTATACAAAGACTTGTATGGCCATAATTCTAAAGAATGTAAGAGGTCAAGAGTGATACGACATCCATGGTCCCATGTACTTTAAATGTAATGTGGTTATGCTTACTAACAAACAGAAAAAAATCAATTAAAATGTCTGGGTTGTCTTGAGACTTATGCGACCCAATGATGTGTCATGTATATAGAATTAATTAAGTGGAATGATGAGCAAGCCACTATGTATATCCATAATCACATGTTTATGTCTTGATGTTTTTGGTCAAATAAAAGGTTTTACTGGCAGAGGGACATATTGCTAATGCATTTTTCTACCTCAATGCGTACACAGGTGTTAATAGTAAAACGAATGATACCTGGTAGAGATTTGCGAACTCAACTCACACAAGACTGAAAACACTTAAGCTAGCAAAGGAACATAGAAGACATTTTGGTTAATGAATTGAAGTGAGGTAAAAATATTATGGAGCCAACTTGTGGAAGCATGACTACATCAGATTAGATAGAAAGACGCTTGAGATAAGAATTGAAACGAGTAACGTCTTGCACAATTTACAAGTTTGTGCAAATATGAAAAGTCAGTGAATACGTTTTTTTGCATGGAAAAGATCAATAGGAACATGGAACATTTTGGTTAATGAACTGAGGTGAAAATGTTATGGAGCCTACTTGTGGGAGCTTGACTAGACCGCATTAGAAACTAAAAAACTATGGTTGAAGCCTAAATGTGTTGTCAAGAAACCTAAAATGAATTAAAAAATATAACATGGTTGAATGTGGCCACACCAAAACAAACAAGTAAACGAATTCAAAAAATAGAAAAATCACTAATAACCATGAACAAATGAATAACTACATTGACAAAGAATTCCATCATCATTAAGAAAAACTTGAGGAATCGTTAACATCTATCAGTTACACTTGAAATTAACAACCAAATGGAATACAAATGTTGTATCTAATTAAAAAATTGAAGCAAAAAAGCTTGACGAAAACCTTTAGAAAATAGATACCTCCTTCCAAGAACCAAAATCCAAGAACACTTTATTGTTGCTTGAATGCTCTTGATTTGGTGTTGGATGCTCTCAATCAATGCTATATCACGAACACAAAAGCTCTTTCCCTAATTTTCTATTGATGTCATGCCACATGATTTCTTTATGTCCCATTCTCTCTTCTTCTGCCAAATTGCGAGCTAAAAATACACCATAAACAACCAACAAAACATAAGCTAACATATCAATCTATACAATTAATGTTTCGAAATTTCAGGTCCAAACATGCACTAATTGTAATTACTTAATTTTAATTCAAATCCAAAAACTAAAATTGACAAAAATCCACACATAAATATGAGAATGATGCAGATTACGTAAGAACAAAGAAATATTATAAAATGAAATAAAACCTGAGCAGTCCGTAAATCACACAATATGTTTGTGTCTTCAGATTCAGACATTATGTGTATCATCTATGTAAGTAAACATACATATAGATCAAAAAACCCACAAATGACACTAGATTAGTCCATTGTATTTTCTACTTAAAAACCATTAAAAGAACTGTTGAAGGCGAAATCAAATTTTTTCTCCACATATAAATACCAAATCACTTATAGGTTGACTAAACAGGTTTCTATAGAGAACATAACTCTCGATGTTCTCCATAAACAACTTAGCAGATATTCAGAAAAGTTCATAAACAATGAAACGATAACACATAAGTCGAAATGGTACTTTTACCTTGAATTTCGTTCAACCCCGTTTATCTATTGTAAACTTTGTAGCCTGAGGATCGTTGGGATAACCTGATTCAAAAACAAATAAGCTTTCGTTCGTCAATACAGGGCCAAGATAACATTGAGTGGGGGTTTCAATAAACCTTTTGAAGTTTTACAGAGTATTTACAAGCACACCCAGATCAAGAAGAGAAGAAAAACCAAATAATATAAGTGGGTTTGCACAAAAAATTCAAAAAAACAAACAGAATAAATCAGCCATACCTTAGATATGGAGATCAGAGTGCTTGAGAAAATCGAGAGATTCGAGAGCTTGAAGGATTCAGAGAGCTTCCAGAGATCAAGAGGAATAATGAAATGGCTTTTTGAGAAATCTTAGGAGTAAAAGGTGAGAGGGATGGTATTTGAGGTATAAGTTTAGATTTTGAATTTCGTGAAAAGGAGATGGCGGCATCTCCCAAAATTCTTCCCTCTTAAACAAAATTTTAGCAAAAAATATTTATATATAATTAAAACCAATTATTTTATCAATTAAAAAACTATATTATATACACGTAATATGTATATTAAGTGATATATATATATATAATATACGTGCACTATATATTTCTAAATAAATGAAATTTGAAACAATAAAAGTTTACATACTTTTAAATAATAGATATTTATTTTATTTTTTTTAAATAGAACATATTTTATTAAAATAATAACTTTTAAAATTTAATTTTATTAGAATTTTAAATTATAGGTCGTTTATAAAATGTTCATCGGATAAGCGTTTACTACATGTCACTTGCCTTATCGAGTGAGGGTGATATGGGCCGATAATCTTACCATAAGAGGCATAATAAAGACATGGAATCTTACACACTAAGTGAGAAAATAATCTTACCTCACAAGGACTTATCGAGTAAAAAACATTTAATAACAGTCCATTTTAATGACAGAGAATCTTGATAAGGTGTTTGTGTGTGGGGTGTATGTGTATGTATGTAATTGTGAATGTTTGTATATGTATATTTATGTATGTAGGCACATGTGTATATATGTAGTGGAAATATGTATGTTCCCGTGTGGTCAGCTTCAATTACTCCTAACAAACTGTAATGCGTCTTTGTAGGTCGTACTTGACTCACAGTTGTTACAGATTTATATCGGGCCTTCATGGGATTTAATGATTCTTACTCTAATATAGTGGACCTTGATTACTCATATTTAACTAAGTAACTCCTAATGGAACTCATTGGGAATTTCATTTGCTTTAGTGGCTCTTGATGAACTATACTAGGCATTTTATGAGCAAAAGTGGCTCTTAATGAACTTGATTGGGATTTGATGGGCTTCAATGACTCAAACTGAACTGTAATCGTATTATATATGTACTAAATAACCTCGTTGTAACTTGGTAGGCTAATCTGGATTAATTGTTTTGGCCTTGATGGGTCATATTGGACTTAATGGCTGTTAATGAACTGAATTTTGACTTCATGGGTGTCAATGCTCTTAACGAAAGATATTCCTTGATGGCTTACATTGGCTCTTAATGAACTATATCAACTCTTTTAATGATCATATTGGACTAAGTGACTATTCATGAGATGTAGTGGTCTTCACGGGCTTAAGTGGCTCTTAATAAGTTAACAGACCTTGATGGGCTACAGTAGTATGTCATGATGAGTCGTACGGTGGCATATCGAATTATGTTGAGTTATAATGGTGTTGTTTGTGGTTATGTTGGTCGTACTAGGTGGCAATGTGTCATATTTGTCTCCATTGGACAACGTGTAGTAATGTCTCGTGGTTGTAATCCGTCGTATTAAACAATAACAACTCATATTGGGTTGGGTTATTTGTAATTTTGGTTCAATATATATCATTGAATCAGCTTCATTGGAAAAAAAAGTTCTTTAACAACTATCATAATTTTAAATATATTTTTGTCGAAGAGTTTGGGAATCCCGCCAGTAAAATACAAATACAAAATATCAATATATTTTAAAATTCAATTGCCAACGGATTTGGGAAGTTTGTCGACAAAAATGTAAGTCAATTTTTATTAATAATATAAAAACACTTTCACCGACGAGTTTAGAATGTGCGACGGCAAAAGTTTAAGTGAATTTTTTTATTATTTATAATATAATATTTTTGCCGGCGAGTTGGTGAAACTCGTTGGTAAAAATGTCATTAAAAATTTTCAAGATACTTTTTCCGGGGGTTTAAGAAATACGTCGGTAAAAATAACTTTTACCGGCGGCTCAAACGAAAACCTCCGCTAAAAGTTTATTTTTGCTGGCAACAATTCCCGTTGGCAAAAAGTTTCGTGTAGACCGCCGGTAAAAGTTACTTTTGCTGGGGGTTTAAGAAATCGGTCGATAAAAATAACTTTAACCGGCGGCTCAGATGAAAGCCTCCAGTAAAAGTTTATTTTTGCCGGCGAGATTTTTCGTTGGCAAAAAGTTCAACTTTTACTCGCGACTTTCATCTAGGTCGTCGGTAAAAGTTACTTTTACCAACGGACTTTCCAAACCCGCCGGTAAAAGTGCAATTTCTTGTAGTGATAGAAGACATTTTGGTTAATGAATTGAAGTGAGGTAAAAATATTATGGAGCCAACTTGTGGAAGCATGACTACATCAGATTAGATAGAAAGACGCTTGAGAAAAGAATTGAAACGAGTAACGTCTTGCACAATTTACAAGTTTGTGCAAATATGAAAAGTCAGTGAATACGTTTTTTTGCATGGAAAAGATCAATAGGAACATGGAACATTTTGGTTAATGAACTGAGGTGAAAATGTTATGGAGCCTACTTGTGGGAGCTTGACTAGACCGCATTAGAAAGAAAGACGCTTGAGAAAAGAATTGAAACAAGAGTGAGGCCTTGCTTAATTATAATCTACAAGTTTATGAATATATGAAAAATCAGTGGCTATGTTTTTGCTGCAAGGAAAAGATCAATAGATATGGAAAATTTCAATGAATTTCGACACGTGGAACTCCTTCAATTATCTCATCATATGCGCAGAGTGCTAGCAAAATATCTTTCAGTGATACGGAGTTTTGTTTAACATAGTATAAAGCTTCTAGTTCACATGTAAATAGCTGAGAAACGGGAGCTCCTTTGGCATCCAGAATCGAGAATGTAAATATTTCTCACCGCTCCTTCATGTTATGCCTTAGAAATCCGTTTGTAATTGTTCTCGTGGCACCTTTACTTCGATGGCGGACATGAATATAGGAACAAAAATCTATCGTTAGTTGTGAGTCTTTTGTTGACACATAGTGTTCATGGTCCAATCTCGTAAAGCCAATTCTTTAGTTCATTGCATCCGTTATCGCCGCAGCCTTATGGAAAGTTCGTGTGGCAATAAGTGAGATGCTTTTATCGGTCTAAGCCTCTAAGGGCATTAATTCATCATTGGGAGAATAGATCGCCGCACAAAATTAGTAGACAAAAAATCAGTTTGTTATTTATGTATTGGCTCATAACACAAGAATAAATTCATAATTCCTAAATCAAATTTCATAAACCGGGAGAAATGTCTCCACACGTCTTACACACTCCAAAAGGTCCTAGTGGTTAGTTATTTACAAAACCGTGGTAGAAATTTAAAATCGCCTTCAAATTGACCCCAAACGAGAAGCAAGATCGGTGAATATGTCTTCGCCGCATGGAATTGTGAGTCCGCCTCTCACTGGTCCTTCATGTTATGCCTTAGAAATCCGTTTGTAATTGTTCTCGTGGCACCTTTACTTCGATGGCAGGACATGAATATAGGAACAAAAATCTATCGTTAGTTGTGAGTCTTTTGTTGACACATAGTGTTCATGGTCCAATCTCGTAAAGCCAATTCTTTAGTTCATTGCATCCGTTATCGCCGTGACTTATGGAAAGTTTGTGTGGCAATAAGTGAGATGCTTTTATCGGTCTAAGCCTCTAAGGGCATTAATTCATCATTGGGAGAATAGATCGCCGCACAAAATTAGTAGACAAAAAATCGGTTTGTTATTTATGTATTGGCTCATAACACAAGAATAAATTCATAATTCCTAAATCAAATTTCATAAAATCGGGAGAAATGTCTCCACACGTCTTACACACTCCAAAAGGTCCTAGTGGTTAGTTATTTACAAAACCGTGGTAGAAATTTAAAATCGCCTTCAAATTGACCCCAAACGAGAAGCAAGATCGGTGAATATGTCTTCGCCGCATGGAATTGTGAGTTCGCCTCTCGGTGGTCCTTCATGTTATGCCTTAGAAATCCGTTTGTAATTGTTCTCGTGGCACCTTTACTTCGATGGCGGACATGAATATAGGAACAAAAATCTATCGTTAGTTGTGAGTCTTTTGTTGACACATAGTGTTCATGGTCCAATCTCGTAAAGCCAATTCTTTAGTTCATTGCATCCGTTATCGCCGTGACTTATGGAAAGTTCGTGTGGCAATAAGTGAGATGCTTTTATCGGTCTAAGCCTCTAAGGGCACCTTTACTTCGATGTTTGGTTGATAAATAAATAAAAGTTGTTTGGTTGTTGGCAAAAATGTGATAAACCATATTAATGTATTATAAATCAACGAACTTGTTTGAACAATTGTACCAATGATTAGTTGTCATTTGATGCATGGAAAATGCATAACGCTTTGGTGTCGATTTTAATTAGTGGATTAGAAAGTTGAGGCAAATGATGATGGCTAACCGCAAGCGGCGAAGGTCGGTTGCGGATGCTTGACTGGGCTGGCCGCATCAAATTTAATATTTCTTATTCTATCTAGGGATAGATAATAAGCGAAAAATCAACTTTTCTCTCGCCGACGAGCGGTGGTGGTAACCGATATTGGTTTATTCTTCATATAAAAACGTTACAATGAATGTACGGGTTTGTAATACTTATGGAATTTTGAGGCACCTCATTGGATTACTGTACCCATAAGCCCGCATCCTTTCTTGTTCTCTAACATAAAGTAGAAGAATACCCTTTTGGTGTATCCATAGTTATTGAGTTGTGGGTGGGTTCCATGTGACATAGATATTGAGATAGTTTGTTCTACACATACCATGTTTAAATATCACCGTCTCTCCGAGATAGTCATTTTTAAAATCGAGCTATATAGAAAAGGGAGGTCATGAGCTTCCTCTTTGCATGACCACTATTGATGGCGCTCTAATATAGTTCCTTTGATGACTTATGAGGTTTCCTAGCTAGTATCCCGAATTTTTTTGGACCGCAAGAAAGCAATTTATTAAACAAACTAGAGAGGAGCTAGAGGAATACAAGAAGAAACCGCATCCACGGGATTACTATGCCAACTCGCCCAATTAAGGAACTTGCCTACTTTAGATCTACATCTAATCCACTCAAAAGCTAAGAATTGGATGTCGTTACAAATCTCCTTTTTTTCATACTTCCTTGAAACGTTTTGGTGTTCCGTTGATTCCAAATGGTCCAAAAATATGCCACCGTGACCACCTTACTCACCTCTTTATGAACATTGTTCCCTAAGTTAGAGCCGATCGCCGTCAAGATTGTTCCCAGAAGCCGATCGCCGTCTAGATTGCGGAGATAGAGGATTCACTTAATGGCCACCAATCCACCCATCGAGATAGGAAGGCAGCAACTATCTTCGTCGACGAGCATTGCGCAAGGACATGATCTAGATTTTCCGCCTTCGCGTTACACATTGTACACTCTTCCGATTGAAGGCTAACACCCCGTTTTATGAGGTCGTCCTTCGTAGCTAGGCGATTGCAAAGAGTCCTCCGCAAGTGAATATTTGCTCAGCTGGGGACCCATTTTATCCATTCCGTTTCCGATTCCGCTGGCGGGAGCGATATACTATCGATTTTCTTTCGAAGGGAGCTGATCGTGAAGTTATTGTTACCATCCAGCCGCCAAATCCATCCACTACCATCTTCTTTTTGTTGCAGCGAGTTATCGAGCTTAATCCCCATATCATGAAGATCTTTATCGATTCCTTGAATCCTTCTCCAACCCCCCCCCCCCCTGTGACCTCTAGAATTTATGTTCCATCCGCTACCATCTTCCTTTTCAGCAAGTTATCGAGCTTAATCCCCATATCACGAAGACCTTTATCGATTCCTTGAATCCTTCTCCAAACCCCCCTGCGATCTCTAGAATTTATGTTCGAAGAGTGGGTTGCATTGCAACTATTACTACGGGTTTCCATTTTGCGCCCGATTCCGTTCGATCTCTCCATCACCACTTGCCTACCATGGCTAATTTTTCAAAATAGCTAGTATCGTGATTAACATGCAAATATTTGAATATATATACAATTATGCTAATTTTTATTATCAAATAAGACAAGCAGAACCTCTATGTATATTGTTTTCGTTACATCATATCACATGTAAGTCTATTTGTACGCATCGGGTAAACTACTACTAGTTCCTTCTGAGTTAATCTAATGAAATACAGGTCTTAGATAAGTAATCTCGTTCGTCGTTGAGTTTTATTCTCTGTTGAAGTTAGATAACCCGAAACATGTTGGGATTATTAGCTTCAACAAAATGAAAAAAAAAATATCTCATAAATATATATATATATATATATGAACGAACTGAAGTCAATATCTTGTGTGATAACTTGTAAAATGTTTATTCCTTCTCAAAGCGCATTAAAGGTGCTCGTATTGGTTCCTGGGACGTGATTATGACAACTCTTTCGATCATAACAAATAATTCTCATAAAATTTTAGACCGTTGACGAAATTCATGGCTAGTGCTCTATGGCATGTTTCTTTCTTCTAGATTCGTGTATCTATTATTATTTGTAGCTTACCCAAGGAAAGTGATCTATGGGATAGTCCACTTCTAGGCGAGATAAGTCTTCCTAGTCAAATTCGTAGACAGTGAATTTAATTAATTTGTCATTCATGTCTAAGCTCGTAAATATAGCTAAATAAATACAACCGATTTGAAATAATTCCGAGTCTCAATTTCATACAACCGGGACAAGCAACTCTATCTCACAAGTTGTACGTATATGGTCAGTGATCAATGCTTTACAAAAATGTGTCTCTAGTTACTACATGGGATTGTGAGCCGAGGCAACAAGCGAGATCAAAATACGCCAAGCCTACACGCCAGATCAACGAACATGTCTTCACTACACGGGATTGTGAGCCCACCCGTTGGATGGTCATAACTAAACTCTTCTTCTGCTTGACGTCGTAAGTCTTGAAATGATGGTTGTCTTAGCAATGATACAGGGATCACAAATCTTTTCTTTTCTAGCTCCTCTCCGACAAAAACAGCGAAATACCCCTTTGGTACATCCGTAGTTGTTGGTGTACGGGTTCCATTAGACAAAGATCGTCAGAGAACTTGTTTTGCTTGCATGATCCTAGGCATACGAATAGCCATTTTACTAATATTGAAAAGGAAGGTAAAAGAATCTGAAAGTGTTTTTTTCTTAGAGAAATGAAAGATGCTGCCAAGGATTTATAGACGGAGTAATTATGGTGCTTTGCGTATTGTATGCTATATATACTGATTTATTTTAAGCTTCAAATGTACGACCAATGATAATAGGGAAATTAAATGGCAGATGAAGACACCGATGAGACAGAATTGCAAATATCATGTGGTTGTGTCTTCCAACTTGCATGAAAGAATAACATTTCTTATAGACCATAAGATCACCGAGGATAATTTAATTATTTCTTAAATTTGGACTAGGATACGGCAAGGGTTAGACATAGAGGATGACTTGTATGGCCATAATTCTAAAGAATGTAAGAGGTCAAGAGTGATACCAAATCCATGGTCCCATGTACTTTAAATGTAATGTGGTTATGCTTCCTAACAAACAGAAAACGTCAATTAAAATCTGTGGGATTGTCTTGAAACTTATGCGACCCAATGATGTGTCATGTATATAGAGTTAATTAAGTGGAATGATGAGCAAGCCACTATGTATATCCATAATCACATGTTTATGTCTTGAAGATTTTGACCAAATAAAAGGTATGATTGGTAGAGGGACATATTGCTAATGCAATTTTCTTCTTCAATGCGTACTGAGATACCCAGTTGTTAAGAATAAAAGGAACGGTACCTGGTAGAGATTTGCGAACTCAACTCACACAAGACTGAAAACACTTAAGCTAGCTAGAAGACATTTTGGTTAATGAAGTGAGGTGAAAATATTATGGAGCCAACTTGTGGAAGCATGACTAGGTCAGATTAGATAGAAAGACGCTTGAGAAAAGAATTGAAACGAGTAACGTCTTGCATAATTTACAAGTTTATGCAAATATGAAAAATCAGTGAATACGTTTTTCTGCATGGAAAAGATCAATAGGAACATGGAACATTTTGCTTAATGAACTGAGGTGAAAATGTGATGGAGCCTACTTGTAGGAGCTTGACTAGACTGCATTAGAAAGAAAGACGCTTGAGAAAAGAATTGAAACAAGAATGAGGCTGTAACACCCAAATTTTGTAGCAGAAACGGGTTCTCCAAACAACAAAAATAAAACGCTAAAAAGTCTCAATTTAGTTCAAAAACTTGGTTTCAACATAAATTTAACCATCGGAAAGTCAAATCTCAAGCAAACAATAATTCCTAAAATAATAATCTAGAGCAAATCTAAAATAATTTATTTAAAAAGATGAAAGTCCTAAAATGTTGGTGGTCCTTCTTTTGCAAAGCGCCCAAAATCCCAAGCTAGATACATGCCGGAAGAAAAACACAGGGTGAGCCAAACGGCCAGTACGGATTATGATTACAAAATAAACAACGTATAATGAAATAAAAGGACCAATGTCAAATAAGATGGGAGCAAAGTTTCAACTTTTCTCCAATACATATTACCATCAAATTCCGGATTAATCAAAAAATTTAGGCTGAAACAACGAAGAATTAGTTTATAATTACGGAGTTTCCTACACGGAGCAAAATCATAAAACAGGATATCCCAAACAAATCATAATACACTGGGTTCGCGACTCCAAGTGTATCCAAAATCATTGGCATGTATGGCACTACAATGCACACCGATAACAAAGCTCCCAAAAGTCCTACGGTCGACCCATACGCCTCCCGAATAAAACCACCCATCACACCATGGCCAGCTCTCAACAGAGCACATAAAAATCGGAAGGAGAAGTCGTGGACTAATCACACCGCCACGGCTAGTGTCACGCCATTGGCTCCACAATGACATGCCTGTAGTACCCCTACAGGTGGTTAACTCGGTTTTCCTATTCTCCAAACTATCTATCAAAAAGGGTTCTAAGTATGCATGGATGAATATACAACCAACCTCAACTCCAAGTATATTCACCATGCACCAAGATCTTATAATTCGGAAGGTCAACAACGCTTTTCTCAAAGAATAGGCCAACACCAAAAAAAAACAAACTAAATATCTCTAATTTCTAAGTTTGATCAACAACGAATGTAACTACGAATATATTCCGAGAATCGAAATTGCAGTTATCGACCAACAAAGAAATTGAGAGGAATGGTTCACAATAAATGTCATAATATAATAAATATAACTGAATAGAGTATCGCTGAAAGAAGTACGGAGATCCGTACCTGACACGATTTCCGATAATGGTAAAAGCCGCTAAATATACGGAATCCACCAACGCCTAATATCCCAATAAACGTAATTAATATAACTAAACCGATACAATCATAAAATTCTATTACTAAGACATAGCTTAAACCAACCTATCATTAGCCCACCACAATAAATACATAATGCTACAAAACGCTACACTACCCTTCTAGTAACTTTTAAAATATAAAATTTATTTATAAAGAAGCTTTGAAACCAAAATATAACGATTATTTAAAGTACATAAATATTTAAATAAAAGATAGATATCTGTTTTAAAATGCAATAACATTTTTAAATCAAGGTTGAGACTATTAAATCTTCACAATACAATTATACTGGACCGTTTTGTAAAGTATTTTAGGAGACAGGGACCAGAGCTGTCTAAACAGTTGATGGGATTAAAACAATTTTACCAACAGGGGTGTATCCGTAATTATTGAAAAGAGGGGTACTAAAGCTGTTAGAAAACATATATTGTTGTTGCAATTATAAAAGTCTTTTATAAATAGGGGTCTAAAATGTAAATAAATAAGAATTGTGAGTACCCACTTGATGTTGTCTTCTTCACGTGGATCCATATTCTATATATATATATATATATTACAAACCAGGTTCCAAGTATTTGAAGAATCATTGGGTTATTTGAAAAAGAATTAAAATAAAGAAAAATAAAAAGGGAAATCATATGTCAATATTTCAACCAACGATTTCATCAAAAAAGTCTAAATAAAATAGTCATATTTAAGCAACTCCAAAAATTAGATTAATAACACCATTAATGGTGTCCTTCTAAACCTTTCAAAGTCACAGACACAGATACAGAAAAAGAGAGACCTTCAAAACTCGAAATCCACCATACACTAATATAATAAAAAGTTGTAATTGAAACTTAATTCAAATCTTGACCCAAAATCTTGAACCTCAAAAATTATACTTGACCCAGATTGCAGCAGAATAAACTCAGATAATAATAAAGACTAACTAAATATGCTATCCTTCGCGTGTGTGTGTGTATATATATATATATATCTGTATATATAAATATCTATAAGGTAACCCTAAGCCTAAGGATAAGCATGAGGTGGAATCCTAGTTCCAAAGAAAGAGGAAACCTATGGTTATCACTTATCAGGAGACTCAAATAATTTATATTTTCAATTATCTAATTTGCTTAAATTTCAAGATTGCACACTTAACAAAATGAGCCCCTAAACTTCTAAGATGCTCTAAACCAACCTCTAATAATGGACTTATTTTTGTCACAAAATAACGAATGTTACAGAGCCCTTGCATAATCATAATCTACAAGTTTATGAAAATATATATATGAAAAATCAGTGGCTTTGTGTTTTGCTGCATGGAAAAGATCAATAGATATAGAAAATTTCAATGAATTTCGACAAGTGGAACTCCTTCAATTATCTCATCATATGCAGAGTGCTAGCAACATATCTTTCAGTGATATGGAGTTTTGTTTAACATAGTATAAATCTTCTAGTTCACATGCAAATTGCTGAGAAACGGGAGCTCCTTTGGCATCCAGAATCAGAATGTAAATATTTCTCAGCTGCTCCTTCATGTTATGCCTTAGAAATCCGTTTGTAATTGTTCTTGTGGCACCTTTACTTCGATGGCAGACATGAATATAGGAACAAAAATCTATCGTTAGTTGTGAGTCTTTTGTTGACACATAGCATTGATGGTCCAATCTCGTAAAGCCAATTCTTTAATGCATTGCATCTGTTATCGCTGCAGCTTATGGAAAGCTCGTGTGGCAATAAGTGAGATGCTTTTATCGGTCTAAGGGCATAAATTCATCATTGGGAGAATAGATCTCAGCACAAAATTAGTAGACTGTAAAATCAGTTTGTTATTTATGTATTGGCTTATAACACAAACGAAATAAATTCATAATTCCTAAATCAAATTTCATAAAACTGGGAGAAATGTCTCCACACGTCTTACAAACTACAAAAGGTCCTAGTGGTTAGTTATTTACAAAACCGTGGTAGAAATTTAAAACTGCCATCAAATTGACCCCAAACGAGAAGCAACATCAGTGAATATGTCTTTGCTGAATGGAATTGTGAGTCCGCCCATGGGATGGTTGTACCCATACTCTTCCTCTGCCTGACATAATAATTCCTGAAATGAAGGTTGGCTTAACAATGATACTGGAACCACGAATCTCTTCTTCTCTTGCTCCCCAACATAAACGGCAAAATAACCTTTTGGGATGGACATGTATGTATTGTTGCTTCCATTTGACAACGATCGTCGGAGAATCTGTTTTGCTTGAATGATCCGAGGCATAAGAATGGCCATTTTTCCAAGGAGGGCGGAGTCTGCTGAGTTCTAAAGCGATGAAGGAAGAAAATGCTCAAACTAATTATTGGTGAGATATGTTGTGATGGATTTCAGAGGGAGTTGTGGTTGTATTATGCATATGGAATGGTTTATATAACCAATCGATATAAGGAGAGTAGATGAGAGATGGTGATGTGTGGTTGTAGAGAAAAAGCAACATCACATGGTTTTGTCTTCCAATCTGTTACATCTTCTATCCAACACCATTGCCCTGATGCATGAAGCTTATCCATCAAATTAATGGTTGAATGATATCGCAATAATGTTACGATGTTTACATTAACTCTACTAAGTACCATCAATGTGTACAGAAATTATAAACCTACAACTAGAAGAAAAATTACAAATCTACAAACCAAGTTAAATTGTGGTCGTTTACAACAAGAGATCAAAGTTAAACGAGTGTCTTATAAAAAGACGGGTTTATAAGACATTTTCTTAGAAGTATCATATAAAATTTCTAATGCGACTCTTTAGAATTGTCAAAAAAAAACTTGTTAAGACGTCCAAAAGCGTCATGTCGCTTTCAAGAATCCAAATCATGGCTCCAATTAATGGTAAACTTACTATAACGCCTTTATATTTAATTTTTGGTCTTATAAATCAAGTCTTATAATTCTATTAGGACCCGGTCGTGCCCCATTTATAAACGCAATTTTGTTTTAGTGTCAGACCAGAGCATTACAAAAATGTATCTTCCCTACACGGAATCATGAGCCTAGGCGACAAGCCAGATCAACGAATATGTCTTCACTACACGGATTTTCCGAATTATTTTGGTGCTTTGCCTACTGTATATCTTGATGCCGCCGAGGGTTTAGAGATGGAATTATTTTGGTGCTTTGCCTACTGTATATCTTGATTTGTTGAAGCTTCAAATGTACTATCCGTGTAAAAAGGGAAACTAAATGGCAGATGGAGACACCGATGAGACATAGTTGCAAGACCATGTGGTTGTGTCCTCCAACTTGCATGATAGAACTACGTTACTTGCCAACAATAAGATCACAGATGGTATCAATTAATTACCGCTTAAATCTGCAACAGGATAGAAAATAGGATTGGGCATAGAGAGAACTTGTATGGCCAGAATTTTGAAGAATGTAGGGGTCTACCAACACTAGGGTCCTATGTACTTTAAATGAAATATTGCTATAAATCAAACACAGTTGCCCACTGCAGTTATTATTCTTCTTAAATTCTTCCATGGATACACACAAAGCTTCCTGAGTAAAACTAAGGGAATGGAAAAGATTTATGAACTTAACTCACATATAGAATATTGAAAACAGGCATAGGAACATTTAAGACATTTTTGGGTAATTAATGAAAAATTTATGAAAATATGATAAATGAGTGAATATGTTCTTGCTGCATGGAAATGATCATCAGGGCTGTGCCTTCGGGTGTTCCGATCTGTTCTACCGCACAGGGCCTATATAAATAATGTAATGCAAGGGATACAACAAAAGTCTGTTTAGCGGAGTGGCAAGGGGCCCTCCTGTTGTTATATGTATCCTAATGCCCCAAGTTTGATTTTCGGTACATACAATCCTCCTTTTCGTTTTTAAATAATTTTTAGGTTGGATTAAAAGCAATCATCCTTTTCATTATCAAATAATATTTTTTAAATATTTTCTAAGGATGGATTAAATATACAAAATTTTAAGGATTTCTTTATTTTTGGATTTATTTTTTAAAAATGACTTTAATATATGAATATTTTTCATTATATGTTTCTAACTTTTAATAAATTAATAATTAAATTACTATAATTATTTTTAGAAAGTTACTTATATTATTTATTTTCTAAATTCAAATTCAAATTCAAATTTAAGATCATTAATTTTTATTTTTATTTTTAATTTTGTCTTCCTATTCATTTTAATGATCAACCTTGTAGAGTTCCAAGGATAAGAATTAAGAGTATTTCAACAACTATATTATAGTTTATGCTAAAGCCTAAAATAGAGAAAAATGATAAAGTAAAATTCTTTAAAACTTAACTTTTAGTAAAGATATATATTATTTTAATTATTTCTACCATTGAGATTGAATATATTATGAATTTTATAATTATTTTTAAAGTACATTAGGATGATAAATCTTTAAAACATTATAATAATATAATTAATGCTAAAATCACTAAAATAAATTAGCTGTTAGAGTTGAAATTAATTTTCTTAGAAAATTTTAATTTAGACTCTGTTTTAGATTTTTTTTTAATATAATAGCTATTAAAGATGCTCTCAATTTTGGTTGTTCATTTTGTTATTAATGATTTGTTTTATATTTTTCTTTGAATGTTTAAGAGAATTTAGATTTTTCTAATACATGTTGCTTTTTTTCTCTATGTTTTTAGAACATTTTTAATATAGTGTTTTTTATTGACAATAGATTAATATAATGTTCTTGTTAATATATGTTTTTTAGTTAACTATGATGATTGATCAATTCTATATAAAAAGGGTTGTTATTAACATCTTATTTATTACCCTTATAGACTCCTTATACATTAGAAGGGGTTACAAAATTTAAAAAAAACTAACATCAAAAATAAAAATTCATTCAAAGTAAAAGATGAGTTATTGATTATTTTATTATAAACCAAACATCAAAATGTAGTAAAAATAATGAAAAAAATAATATATACTTAAAAAGATTAAAATAACATTATATTTTTTTTGCACCGGGCCTCAAAAATATTAGGAACGGCCCTGACGATCATTGATATCATCATATGCAGACTGCTATCAACATGTTTTTCAGTGATAAGATGTTCAGTAGATACAGGAGCTCCTTTGGCTTCCCGAATCAGAATAGAAATATTTCTCTAACGTACAACGTTCTTATGTGTGGTACGTAACATTAATTTTCACAGCTAATCAAAGCTCAAACCGTTTGTAATAGTTCTAGTAGCACGTTTACTCCGATGGTAGACATGAATATAAGAATAAAAATCTATCATGAGTTGCGAGTCTTTTGTCGACACATAGTGTTCATGGCAGATCGCCAATTGTTAAATTCATTGTATCTGTTGTTATCACTGCAACTTAGGAATGTTCGAGTGGGAATGTATGAGATCCTTTTATCTGTCTAAGAGCATTAATTCATCATTGGGAGAACAAATCTTAGCACAAAATTAGTAGACTGTGAAATCAGTTTGTCATTTATGTGTTAGCTCATAACACAAATATTCTCGAGTCGAATTTCATAAAACTGGGAGAATGTCTCCACACGTCTTAATTACAAACTCCAAAACGTCCTAGTGGTTAGTTCTTTACAAATTAAACAATGGTAGAAATTTAAACTGCCATGTGGAAGTCATAATGCCCCGAAACGAGCAGCAAGATCAGTGAATATTTCTTCGCTGCATGGAATGGTGAGGCCGCCCATGGGATGGTTGTTCCCAACTCTTCCTCTGCCTGATATAATAATTCTTGAAATGCAGGTTGACCTAACAATGCTATTGGAACCACAAATCTCTTCTTCTCTTGCTCTCCAACATAAACCGCAAAATAACCTTTAGGGATGGCCATGTATGTATTGCTGCTTCCATTTGACAACGATCGTCGGAGGATCTGTTTTTCTTGAATGATACGAGGCATAAGAATGGCCATTTTTCTAAGGAGGGGTAGAGTCTGCTGCGTTCTAAAGGCCGACGAAGGAAGAAACTTCTCAAACTCTAAATATGGGTGAGATATGTTGTGATGGATTTCAGAGTGAGTTGTGGTTGTATTATGCATATTGAATGGTTTATATAACCAATTGATATAAGAAGAGGTAGATGAGAGATGGTGACTTGCAGTGGTGACTTGTATGGAGAGAATGATGAACCAAGTAAGAGGTCAAGAATTAAACCAAAACCGTGGTCCCATGTACTTTGAATGTAATGTGGCTATGCTTCCTAACAAACAGAAATTCAGGCTAAACTCTTTGGGGTTGTCTTATAACAAATGAGGCCCAATGATGTGTCATTTATATACATACAATTAATTTGAGTGATAAGTAAGCCACTATGAATGCAAGATCACATGGTTTTGTCTTGATGATTTTGGTCAAATTAATTAAAGTTTTGATTGGTAGAGGGATATATGGCTAACTAGTTACAACTGGTAGATATCATTCAACTATTTGATGGATATAAGCCTCATGCACGGGGGACCATGGTGTTGGGTAGAAGCCATAACTATATTTTTTATTTATTTGAAGATAACTCATTTTACTTTATTCTTCTTAATTACAGGTTGGAAGACATAACCATGTGATATTGCTTTTTCTCTACACCACATATCACCATCCCTCATCTACCTCTCCTTGTATCAGTTGGTTATATAAACCATTCGATATGCATAACCACAACCACAACAACATACTTCACCAAGGATTAGTTTGAGCTTTTGCTACCATCAACAGCTTTTAGAACAAACTAGACTGTGCCCTCTTTAGAAAAATGGCCATTCTTATGCCTCGGATCATTCAAGCAAAACAAATTCTCCGACGATCGTTGTCAAATGGAAGCAGCAATACATACATGGCCATCCCTAAAGGTTATTTTGCCGTTTATGTTGGGGAGCAAGAGAAGAAGAGATTTGTAGTTCCAGTATCATTGTTAAGCCAACCTGCATTTCAAGAATTATTATATCAGGCAGAGGAAGAATTTGGGTACAACCATCCAATGGGTGGCCTCACTATCCCGTGCAATGAAGACATCTTCACAGATCTTGCTTCTCGTTTTGGGGCATTATAACTTGTACATGACAGTTTTAAATTTCTACCATGGTTTTGTAAAGAACTAACCATAGGACCTTTTAGAGTTTGTAAGACGCGTGGAGACAATTGTCCCAGTTTTATGAAATTTAACTTTGGAATTACTTAATCTGATTGTGTTATGAGCTAAGACATATATGAAACAACACGATCCAATTCTTATATCTGAATGAACTAAAAAGCACATAAACTAGATGTCTGCCGTGAGTTCATCCCAGCCCAAATTTGCCTCCCTGCTTTGCATCATGATCATAAGCATCTGGTATATTTTGTGTGTAATAAATCAAAATTTATAATCAAATATAGTGACCCTCGTCATAAATGTTTTTGAAATAATATTTTTGCAACAAAGGAAAAGTTCAAAAAAACCCAACAAACTATCCGATTTTGAATGGTTAAGTCCCTAAACTATATTTTAGAATGAAAAAAAACCATTAAACTTTGTCATATTGAATGATTAAGTTCTTGAACTATTTCTTTGCATGAAAAAACTAATAAGCATTCTTATTTTGATTGATTAATTCCCTGGTATTTTTTTAAAGAAATTAAACCATCGAATTTTTAAAAATTAGTTATTTACATCTTTTTTTTTTGAACGGCAAGTTAGTAGTTAGTGATTCGGACCCATAGTGACATCCATATATAGGCAGTATGCGGGACCCGAACCTTCACCTTAGGGGATAAACCCCCACTCCTCCATCATTTTTAGGAAAACCACCACTCCCAAGGCTCGAACCCGAGGAGATCGATGGCAGTCGCCAACAACATGTTAGGAGAAATAGAGAACGGACAACGTTGGGGTAATATGGGGGATGACGAGGGGGAACGTTGTTTGCTATAGGGGTTTTAATTGCGTAGAGTTTTTCGGAACCGTAAAATCGATTTAAATCTATTTTTACTTTAACTTTTTTAGTGCCTTATATGTAGCTTATTTAAAAAAATAATATGTATGGTAACTAATTTTAAAAAAACGGATGGTTAATTTATTCAAAAATAAGTTTGAAGACTTGATCATTCAAAAAAAATGAATGAGAAAGTTTAATGGTTTTTTCATTCGAATAAATAGTTCAGCGACTTAATCATTCAAAATGAGAAAACTTAATAGTTTTTTCAATAAAAAAATAGGTTAAAGAAACACTTGCATGGCCATAATTCTAATGAGTGTAAGAGGTCAAGAGTGATACCAAATCCATGGTCCCACGTACTTTAAATGTAATGTGGTTATGCTTCCAAACCAACAGGAAAAATCAATTAAAATCTCTGGGGTTGTCCTGAGACTTATGCGACCCAATGATGTGTCATGTATATAGAATTAATTAAGTGGAATGATGAGCAAGCCACTATGTATATCCATAATCACATGTTTATGTCTTGATGTTTTTGGTCAAATAAAAGGTTTTACTGGTAGAGGGACATATTGCTAATGCAATTTTCTTACTCAATGCGTACACAGGTGTTAATAGTAAAACGAATGATACCTGGTAGAGATTTCCGAACTCAACTCACACAAGACTGAAAACACTTAAGCTAGCAAAGGAACATAGAAGACATTTTGGTTAATGAATTGAAGTGAGGTGAAAATATTATGGAGCCAACTTGTGGAAGCATGACTAGATCAGATTAGATAGAAAGACGCTTGAGAAAAGAATTGAAACGAGTAACGTCTTGCACAATTTACAAGTTTATGCAAATATGAAAAATCAATGAATACGTTTTTTTGCATGGAAAAGATCAATAGGAACATGGAACATTTTGGTTAATGAACCGAGGTGAGAATATTATGGAGCCTACTTGTGGGAGCTTGACTAGACCGCATTAGAAAGAAAGACGCTTGAGAAAAGAATTGAAACAAGAGTTAGGCCTTTCATAATCATAATCTACATGTTTATGAAAATATATATGAAAAATCAGTGGCTATGTTTTTGCTGCAAGGAAAAGATCAAAAGATATGGAAAATTTCAATGAATTTCGACAAGTGGAACTCCTTCAATTGTCTCATCATAAGCGCGAGTGCTAGCAACATATCTTTCGGTGATACGTTTTGTTTAACATAGTATAAAGCTTCTAGTTCGCATGCAAATAGCCGAGAAACGGGAGCTCCTTTGGCATCCAGAATCGAGAATGTAATATTTCTCAGTTGCTCCTTCATGTTATGCCTTAGAAATCCGTTTGTAATTGTTCTCGTGGCACCTTTACTTCGATGGCAGACATGAATATAGGAACAAAAATCTATCGTTAGTTGTGAGTCTTTTGTTGACACATAGTGTTCATGGTCCAATCTCGTAAAGCCAATTCTTTAGTTCATTGCATCCGTTATCGCTGCAGCTTATGGAAAGTTCGTGTGGCAACAAGTGAGATGCTTTTATCGGTCTAAGCCTCTAAGGGCATTAATTCATCATTGGGAGAATAGATCGCAGCACAAAATTAGTAGACCGTAAAATCGGTTTGTTATTTATGTATTGGCTCATAACACAAACGGAATAAATTCATAATTCCTAAATCAAATTTCATAAAACTGGGAGAAATGTCTCCACACGTCTTACAAACTCCAAAAGGTCCTAGAGGTTAGTTATTTACAAAACCGTGGTAGAAATTTAAAACTGCCATCAAATTGACCCCAAACGAGAAGCAAGATCAGTGAATATGTCTTCGCTGCATGGAATTGTGAGTCCGCCCATGGGATGGTTGTACCCATACTCTTCCTCTGCCTGACATAATAATTCTTGAAATGAAGGTTGGCTTAACAATGATACTGGAACCACGAATCTCTTCTTCTCTTGCTCCCCAACATAAACGGCAAAATAACCTTTTGGGATGGACATGTATGTATTGTTGCTTCCATTTGACAACGATCGTCGGAGAATCTGTTTTGCTTGAATGATCTGAGGCATAAGAATGGCCATTTTTCCAAGGAGGGCTGACTCTGCTGAGTTCTAAGGCGATGAAGGAAGAGAATGCTCAAACTAATTATTGGTGAGATATGTTGTGATGGATTTCAGAGGGAGTTGTGGTTGTATTATGCATATGGAATGGTTTATATAACCAATCGATATAAGGAGAGTAGATGAGAGATGGTGATGTGTGGTTGTAGAGAAAAAGCAACATCACATGGTTTTGTCTTCCAACCTGTTACATCTTCTACCCAACACCAGGGCCCTGATGCATGAAGCTTATCCATCAAATTAATGGTTGAATGATATCGCAATAATGTTACGATGTTTACTTTAACTCTACTAAGTACCATCAATGTGTATAGACTACGTTAAAACATATCATTAGAGAAATTATAAACCTACAACTAGAAGAAAAATTACAAATCTACAAAGAAAGTTAAATTGTGGTCGTCTACAACAAGAGATCAAAGTTAAACAAGTGTCCTATAAAGACGGGTTTATAGGACATTTTCTTAGAAGTGTCCTATAAAATTGCTAATGCGACTCTTTAGAATTGTCAAAAAGAAACTTGTTAAGACGCCCAAAAGCGTCATGTAAACTTACTACAACGCCTTTATATTTAATTTTTGGTGTTATAAATCAAGTCTTATAATTCTATTAGGACCCTCTCGTGCCGCCTTTATAAATGCAATTTTGTTTTAGTGTCGACCGCAGCATTACAAAAATGTATCTTCCCGGCCTACACGGAATTGTGAGCCTAGGCGACAAGCCGGATCAACGAATATGTCTATACTACACGGGATTTCGAGAATGTAAAATAATGCGAGAGTGTTTTTTCTTAGTGAAAGATGCCGCCGAGGGTTTAGAGATGGAATTATTTTTGTGCTTTGCCTATTGTATATCTTGATTTGTTGAAGCTTCAAATGTACTATCCGTGATAAAAGGGAAACTAAATGGCAGATGGAGACACCGGTGGGACATAATTGCAAGACCATGTGGTTGCGTCCTCCAACTTGCATGATAGAACTACGTTACTTGTCAACAATAAGATCATCACAGATGGTATCAATTAATTACCGCTTAAATCTGTAACAGGATAGAAAATAGGATTAGGCATAGAGAGAACTTGTATGGCCAGAATTTTGAAGAATGTAGGGGTCAAGAATAGTACCAACACCAGGGTCCCATGTACTTTAAATGAAATATTGCTATAAATCACATGGTGTTGTCTAATTGAAACTTATGGCCGAAGGTTTTATTCAAATTAAAATCAAAGACAGTTGTCTTACCACTGCAGTTACTTTTCTTCTTAAATTCTTCCTGGGATACATTCCTGGGATACACACGAAGTTTCCGAGTAAAACTAAGGAAATGGAAAAGATTTATGAACTTAACTCGCAGATAGAATATTGAAAACAGGCATAGGAACATATAAGACATTTTTGGGTAATTAATGAAAAATTTATGAAAATATGATAAATGAGTGAATATGTTCTTGCCGCACGGAAAAGATCATTGATCTCATCATATGCATCGCTACCAACATATTTTTCGGTGCTAAGAAGTTCGGTAGATACAGGAGCTCCTTTGGCTTCCCGAATCGAATAGAAATATTTCTCTAATGAGACAATGAACTCGAGGTTCTTGTGTGGTACCTAACATTAATTTCTACAGCTAATTAAAGCTCAAACGGTTTGTAATAGTCACGTTTACTCCGATGGTAGACATGAATAAATGAATAAAAATCTATCATGGGTTGTGAGTCTTTTGTCGACACATAGTGTTCATGGCGGATCTCGTAAAGCCAATTGTTAAATTCATTGTATCTGTTGTTATCACCGCAACTTAGGAATGTTCGAGTGGGAATGTATGAGATCCTTTTATCTGTCTAAGAGCTATAATTCATCATTGGGAGAACAAATCTTAGCACAAAATTAGTAGACTGTGAAATCAGTTTGTCATTTATGTCTTAGCTCATAACACAAATGGAGAAAATAATTCCTAAATCGAATTTCATAAAACTGGGAGAATGTCTCCACACGTCTTAATTACAAACTCCAAAACGTCCTAGTGGTTAGTTCTTTACAAATTAAACACTAGTAGAAATTTAAACTGCCATGTGGAAGTCATAATGCCCCGAAACGAGCAGCAAGATCGGTGAATATTTCTTCGCTGCATGGAATGGTGAGGCCACCCATGGGATGGTTGTACCCAAACTCTTCCTCTGCCTGACATAATAATTCTTGAAATGCAGGTTGACCTAACAATGCTATTGGAACCACAAATCTCTTCTTCTCTTGCTCTCCAACATAAACGGCAAAATAACCTTTAGGGATGACCATGTATGTATTGCTGCTTCCATTTGACAACGATCGTCGGAGGATCTGTTTTGCTTGAATGATACGAGGCATAAGAATGGCCATTTTTCCAAGGAGGGGTAGAGTCTGCTGCGTTCTAAAGGCCGACGAAGGAAGAAACTTCTCAAACTCTTAATATGGGTGAGATATGTTGTGATGGATTTCAGAGTGAGTTGTGGTTGTATTATGCATATTGAATGGTTTATATAACCAATTGATATAAGAAGAGGTAGATGAGAGATGGTGACTTGCAGTGGTGACTTGTATGGAGAGAATGATGAACCAAGTAAGAGGTCAAGAATTAAACCAAAACCGTGGTCCCATGTACTTTGAATGTATTGTGGCTATGCTTCCTAACAAACAGAAATTCAGGCTAAACTCTTTGGGGTTGTCTTATAACAAATGAGGCCCAATGATGTGTCATGTATATACATACAATTAATTTGAGTGATAAGTAAGCCACTATGAATGCAAGATCACATGGTTTTGTCTTGATGATTTTGGTCAAATTAATTAAAGTTTTGATTGGTAGAGGGATGTATGGCTAACTAGTTACAAGTGGTAGATATCATTCAACTATTTGATGGATATAAGCCTCATGCACGGGGGACCATGGTGTTGGGTGGAAGCCATAACTATATTTTTTATTTATTTGAAGATAATTCGTTTTACTTTATTCTTCTTAATTACAGGTTGGAAGACATAACCATGTGATATTGCTTTTTCTCTACACCAGATATCACCATCCCTCATCTACCTCTCCTTGTATCAGTTGGTTATATAAACCATTCCATATGCATAACCACAACCACAACAACATACTTCACCAAGGATTAGTTTAAGCTTTTGCTACCATCAACAGCTTTTAGAACAAACTAGACTGTGCCCTCTTTAGAAAAATGGCCATTCTTATGCCTCGGATCATTCAAGCAAAACAAATTCTCCGACGATCGTTGTCAAATGGAAGCAGCAATACATACATGGCCATCCCTAAAGGTTATTTTGCCGTTTATGTTGGGGAGCAAGAGAAGAAGAGATTTGTAGTTCCAGTATCATTGTTAAGCCAACCTGCATTTCAAGAATTATTATATCAGGCAGAGGAAGAATTTGGGTACAACCATCCAATGGGTGGCCTCACTATCCCGTGCAATGAAGACATCTTCACAGATCTTGCTTCTCGTTTTGGGGCATTATAACTTGTACATGGCAGTTTTAAATTTCTACCATGGTTTTGTAAAGAACTAACCGTAGGACCTTTTAGAGTTTGTAAGACGCGTGGAGACAATTGTCCCAGTTTTATGAAATTTAACTTTGGAATTACTTAATCTGATTGTGTTATGAGCTAAGACATATATGAAACAACACGATCCAATTCTTATATCTGAATGAACTAAAAAGCACATAAACTAGATGTCTGCCGTGAGTTCATCCCAGCCCAAATTTGCCTCCCTGCTTTGCATCATGATCATAAGCATCTGGCATATTTTGTGTGTAATAAATCAAAATTTATAATCAAATATAGTGACCCTCGTCATAAATGTTTTTGAAATAATATTTTTGCAACAAAGGAAAAGTTCAAAAAAACCCAACAAACTATCCGATTTTGAATGGTTAAGTCCCTAAACTATATTTTAGAATGAAAAAAAAACCATTAAACTTTGTCATATTGAATGATTAAGTTCTTGAACTATTTCTTTGCATGAAAAAACTAATAAGCATTCTTATTTTGATTGATTAATTCCCTGGTATTTTTTTAAAGAAATTAAACCATCGAATTTTTAAAAATTAGTTACTTACATCTTTTTTTTTTTGAACGGCAAGTTAGTAGTTAGTGATTCGGACCCATAGTGACATCCATATATAGGCAGTATGCGGGACCCGAACCTTCACCTTAGGGGATAAACCCCCACTCCTCCATCATTTTTAGGAAAACCACCACTCCCAAGGCTCGAACCCGAGGAGATCGATGGCAGTCGCCAACAACATGTTAGGAGAAATAGAGAACGGACAACGTTGGGGTAATATGGGGGATGACGAGGGGGAACGTTGTTTGCTATAGGGGTTTTAATTGCGTAGAGTTTTTTGGAACCGTAAAATCGATTTAAATCTATTTTTACTTTAACTTTTTTAGTGCCTTATATGTAGCTTATTAAAAAAAATAATATGTAGGTAACTAATTTTAAAAAAAGGGATGGTTAATTTATTCAAAAATAAGTTTGAAGACTTGATCATTCAAAAAAAATGAATGAGAAAGTTTAATGGTTTTTTCATTCGAATAAATAGTTCAGCGACTTAATCATTCAAAATGAGAAAACTTAATAGTTTTTTCAATCAAAAAAATAGGTTAAAGAAACACTTGCATGGCCATAATTCTAATGAGTGTAAGAGGTCAAGAGTGATACCAAATCCATGGTCCCACGTACTTTAAATGTAATGTGGTTATGCTTCCAAACCAACAGGAAAAATCAATTAAAATCTCTGGGGTTGTCCTGAGACTTATGCGACCCAATGATGTGTCATGTATATAGAATTAATTAAGTGGAATGATGAGCAAGCCACTATGTATATCCATAATCACATGTTTATGTCTTGATGTTTTTGGTCAAATAAAAGGTTTTACTGGTAGAGGGACATATTGCTAATGCAATTTTCTTACTCAATGCGTACACAGGTGTTAATAGTAAAACGAATGATACCTGGTAGAGATTTCCGAACTCAACTCACACAAGACTGAAAACACTTAAGCTAGCAAAGGAACATAGAAGACATTTTGGTTAATGAATTGAAGTGAGGTGAAAATATTATGGAGCCAACTTGTGGAAGCATGACTAGATCAGATTAGATAGAAAGACGCTTGAGAAAAGAATTGAAACGAGTAACGTCTTGCACAATTTACAAGTTTATGCAAATATGAAAAATCAATGAATACGTTTTTTTGCATGGAAAAGATCAATAGGAACATGGAACATTTTGGTTAATGAACTGAGGTGAGAATATTATGGAGCCTACTTGTGGGAGCTTGACTAGACCGCATTAGAAAGAAAGACGCTTGAGAAAAGAATTGAAACAAGAGTTAGGCCTTTCATAATCATAATCTACATGTTTATGAAAATATATATGAAAAATCAGTGGCTATGTTTTTGCTGCAAGGAAAAGATCAAAAGATATGGAAAATTTCAATGAATTTCGACAAGTGGAACTCCTTCAATTGTCTCATCATAAGCGCGAGTGCTAGCAACATATCTTTCGGTGATACGTTTTGTTTAACATAGTATAAAGCTTCTAGTTCGCATGCAAATAGGCGAGAAACGGGAGCTCCTTTGGCATCCAGAATCGAATGTAATATTTCTCGGTTGCTCCTTCATGTTATGCCTTAGAAATCCGTTTGTAATTGTTCTCGTGGCACCTTTACTTCGATGGCAGACATGAATATAGGAACAAAAATCTATCGTTAGTTGTGAGTCTTTTGTTGACACATAGTGTTCATGGTCCAATCTCGTAAAGCCAATTCTTTAGTTCATTGCATCTGTTATCGCTGCAGCTTATGGAAAGTTCGTGTGGCAACAAGTGAGATGCTTTTATCGGTCTAAGCCTCTAAGGGCATTAATTCATCATTGGGAGAATAGATCGCGGCACAAAATTAGTAGACCGTAAAATCAGTTTGTTATTTATGTATTGGCTCATAACACAAACGGAATAAATTCATAATTCCTAAATCAAATTTCATAAAACTGGGAGAAATGTCTCCACACGTCTTACAAACTCCAAAAGGTCCTAGAGGTTAGTTATTTACAAAACCGTGGTAGAAATTTAAAACGCCATCAAATTGACCCCAAACGAGAAGCAAGATCGGTGAATATGTCTTCGCTGCATGGAATTGTGAGTCCGCCCATGGGATGGTTGTACCCATACTCTTCCTCTGCCTGACATAATAATTCTTGAAATGAAGGTTGGCTTAACAATGATACTGGAACCACGAATCTCTTCTTCTCTTGCTCCCCAACATAAACGGCAAAATAACCTTTTGGGATGGACATTTATGTATTGTTGCTTCCATTTGACAACGATCGTCGGAGAATCTGTTTTGCTTGAATGATCTGAGGCATAAGAATGGCCATTTTTCCAAGGAGGGCTGACTCTGCTGAGTTCTAAGGCGATGAAGGAAGAGAATGCTCAAACTAATTATTGGTGAGATATGTTGTGATGGATTTCAGAGGGAGTTGTGGTTGTATTATGCATATGGAATGGTTTATATAACCAATCGATATAAGGAGAGTAGATGAGAGATGGTGATGTGTGGTTGTAGAGAAAAAGCAACATCACATGGTTTTGTCTTCCAACCTGTTACATCTTCTACCCAACACCATGGCCCTGATGCATGAAGCTTATCCATCAAATTAATGGTTGAATGATATCGCAATAATGTTACGATGTTTACTTTAACTCTACTAAGTACCATCAATGTGTATAGACTACGTTAAAACATATCATTAGAGAAATTATAAACCTACAACTAGAAGAAAAATTACAAATCTACAAAGAAAGTTAAATTGTGGTCGTCTACAACAAGAGATCAAAGTTAAACAAGTGTCCTATAAAAAGACGGGTTTATAGGACATTTTCTTAGAAGTGTCCTATAAAATTGCTAATGCGACTCTTTAGAATTGTCAAAAAGAAACTTGTTAAGACGCCCAAAAGCGTCATGTAAACTTACTACAACGCCTTTATATTTAATTTTTGGTGTTATAAATCAAGTCTTATAATTCTATTAGGACCCTCTCGTGCCGCCTTTATAAATGCAATTTTGTTTTAGTGTCAGACCAGAGCATTACAAAAATGTATCTTCCCGGCCTACACGGAATTGTGAGCCTAGGCGACAAGCCAGATCAACGAATATGTCTATACTACACGGGATTTCAGAATGTAAAATAATCTGAGAGTGTTTTTCTTAGTGAAAGATGCCTGCCGAGGGTTTAGAGATGGAATTATTTTTGTGCTTTGCCTATTGTATATCTTGATTTGTTGAAGCTTCAAATGTACTATCCGTGATAAAAGGGAAACTAAATGGCAGATGGAGACACCGGTGGGACATAATTGCAAGACCATGTGGTTGCGTCCTCCAACTTGCATGATAGAACTACGTTACTTGTCAACAATAAGATCATCACAGATGGTATCAATTAATTACCGCTTAAATCTGTAACAGGATAGAAAATAGGATTAGGCATAGAGAGAACTTGTATGGCCAGAATTTTGAAGAATGTAGGGGTCAAGAATAGTACCAACACCAGGGTCCCATGTACTTTAAATGAAATATTGCTATAAATCACATGGTGTTGTCTAATTGAAACTTATGGCCGAAGGTTTTATTCAAATTAAAATCAAAGACAGTTGTCTTACCACTGCAGTTACTTTTCTTCTTAAATTCTTCCTGGGATACATTCCTGGGATACACACGAAGTTTCCTGAGTAAAACTAAGGAAATGGAAAAGATTTATGAACTTAACTCGCAGATAGAATATTGAAAACAGGCATAGGAACATATAAGACATTTTTGGGTAATTAATGAAAAATTTATGAAAATATGATAAATGAGTGAATATGTTCTTGCTGCACGGAAAAGATCATTGATCTCATCATATGCAGACTGCTACCAACATATTTTTCAGTGCTAAGAAGTTCAGTAGATACAGGAGCTCCTTTGGCTTCCCGAATCAGAATAGAAATATTTCTCTAATGAGACAATGAACTCAGGTTCTTGTGTGGTACCTAACATTAATTTCTACAGCTAATTAAAGCTCAAACGGTTTGTAATAGTCACGTTTACTCCGATGGTAGACATGAATAAATGAATAAAAATCTATCATGGGTTGTGAGTCTTTTGTCGACACATAGTGTTCATGGCAGATCTCGTAAAGCCAATTGTTAAATTCATTGTATCTGTTGTTATCACTGCAACTTAGGAATGTTCGAGTGGGAATGTATGAGATCCTTTTATCTGTCTAAGAGCTATAATTCATCATTGGGAGAACAAATCTTAGCACAAAATTAGTAGACTGTGAAATCAGTTTGTCATTTATGTCTTAGCTCATAACACAAATGGAGAAAATAATTCCTAAATCGAATTTCATAAAACTGGGAGAATGTCTCCACACGTCTTAATTACAAACTCCAAAACGTCCTAGTGGTTAGTTCTTTACAAATTAAACACTAGTAGAAATTTAAACTGCCATGTGGAAGTCATAATGCCCCGAAACGAGCAGCAAGATCAGTGAATATTTCTTCGCTGCATGGAATGGTGAGGCCACCCATGGGATGGTTGTACCCAAACTCTTCCTCTGCCTGACATAATAATTCTTGAAATGCAGGTTGACCTAACAATGCTATTGGAACCACAAATCTCTTCTTCTCTTGCTCTCCAACATAAACGGCAAAATAACCTTTAGGGATGACCATGTATGTATTGCTGCTTCCATTTGACAACGATCGTCGGAGGATCTGTTTTGCTTGAATGATACGAGGCATAAGAATGGCCATTTTTCCAAGGAGGGGTAGAGTCTGCTGCGTTCTAAAGGCCGACGAAGGAAGAAACTTCTCAAACTCTTAATATGGGTGAGATATGTTGTGATGGATTTCAGAGTGAGTTGTGGTTGTATTATGCATATTGAATGGTTTATATAACCAATTGATATAAGAAGAGGTAGATGAGAGATGGTGACTTGCAGTGGTGACTTGTATGGAGAGAATGATGAACCAAGTAAGAGGTCAAGAATTAAACCAAAACCGTGGTCCCATGTACTTTGAATGTATTGTGGCTATGCTTCCTAACAAACAGAAATTCAGGCTAAACTCTTTGGGGTTGTCTTATAACAAATGAGGCCCAATGATGTGTCATGTATATACATACAATTAATTTGAGTGATAAGTAAGCCACTATGAATGCAAGATCACATGGTTTTGTCTTGATGATTTTGGTCAAATTAATTAAAGTTTTGATTGGTAGAGGGATGTATGGCTAACTAGTTACAAGTGGTAGATATCATTCAACTATTTGATGGATATAAGCCTCATGCACGGGGGACCATGGTGTTGGGTGGAAGCCATAACTATATTTTTTATTTATTTGAAGATAATTCGTTTTACTTTATTCTTCTTAATTACAGGTTGGAAGACATAACCATGTGATATTGCTTTTTCTCTACACCAGATATCACCATCCCTCATCTACCTCTCCTTGTATCAGTTGGTTATATAAACCATTCCATATGCATAACCACAACCACAACAACATACTTCACCAAGGATTAGTTTAAGCTTTTGCTACCATCAACAGCTTTTAGAACAAACTAGACTGTGCCCTCTTTAGAAAAATGGCCATTCTTATGCCTCGGATCATTCAAGCAAAACAAATTCTCCGACGATCGTTGTCAAATGGAAGCAGCAATACATACATGGCCATCCCTAAAGGTTATTTTGCCGTTTATGTTGGGGAGCAAGAGAAGAAGAGATTTGTAGTTCCAGTATCATTGTTAAGCCAACCTGCATTTCAAGAATTATTATATCAGGCAGAGGAAGAATTTGGGTACAACCATCCAATGGGTGGCCTCACTATCCCGTGCAATGAAGACATCTTCACAGATCTTGCTTCTCGTTTTGGGGCATTATAACTTGTACATGGCAGTTTTAAATTTCTACCATGGTTTTGTAAAGAACTAACCGTAGGACCTTTTAGAGTTTGTAAGACGCGTGGAGACAATTGTCCCAGTTTTATGAAATTTAACTTTGGAATTACTTAATCTGATTGTGTTATGAGCTAAGACATATATGAAACAACACGATCCAATTCTTATATCTGAATGAACTAAAAAGCACATAAACTAGATGTCTGCCGTGAGTTCATCCCAGCCCAAATTTGCCTCCCTGCTTTGCATCATGATCATAAGCATCTGGCATATTTTGTGTGTAATAAATCAAAATTTATAATCAAATATAGTGACCCTCGTCATAAATGTTTTTGAAATAATATTTTTGCAACAAAGGAAAAGTTTCAAAAACCCAACAAACTATCCGATTTTGAATGGTTAAGTCCCTAAACTATATTTTAGAATGAAAAAAAAACCATTAAACTTTGTCATATTGAATGATTAAGTTCTTGAACTATTTCTTTGCATGAAAAAACTAATAAGCATTCTTATTTTGATTGATTAATTCCCTGGTATTTTTTTAAAGAAATTAAACCATCGAATTTTTAAAAATTAGTTACTTACATCTTTTTTTTTTTGAACGGCAAGTTAGTAGTTAGTGATTCGGACCCATAGTGACATCCATATATAGGCAGTATGTGGGACCCGAACCTTCACCTTAGGGGATAAACCCCCACTCCTCCATCATTTTTAGGAAAACCACCACTCCCAAGGCTCGAACCCGAGGGAGATCGATGGCGCCGCCAACAACATGTTAGGAGAAATAGAGAACGGACAACGTTGGGGTAATATGGGGGATGACGAGGGGGAACGTTGTTTGCTATAGGGGTTTTAATTGCGTAGAGTTTTTTGGAACCGTAAAATCGATTTAAATCTATTTTTACTTTAACTTTTTTAGTGCCTTATATGTAGCTTATTAAAAAAAATAATATGTAGGTAACTAATTTTAAAAAAAGGGATGGTTAATTTATTCAAAAATAAGTTTGAAGACTTGATCATTCAAAAAAAATGAATGAGAAAGTTTAATGGTTTTTTCATTCGAATAAATAGTTCAGCGACTTAATCATTCAAAATGAGAAAACTTAATAGTTTTTTCAATCAAAAAAATAGGTTAAAGAAACACTTGCATGGCCATAATTCTAATGAGTGTAAGAGGTCAAGAGTGATACCAAATCCATGGTCCCACGTACTTTAAATGTAATGTGGTTATGCTTCCAAACCAACAGGAAAAATCAATTAAAATCTCTGGGGTTGTCCTGAGACTTATGCGACCCAATGATGTGTCATGTATATAGAATTAATTAAGTGGAATGATGAGCAAGCCACTATGTATATCCATAATCACATGTTTATGTCTTGATGTTTTTGGTCAAATAAAAGGTTTTACTGGTAGAGGGACATATTGCTAATGCAATTTTCTTACTCAATGCGTACACAGGTGTTAATAGTAAAACGAATGATACCTGGTAGAGATTTCCGAACTCAACTCACACAAGACTGAAAACACTTAAGCTAGCAAAGGAACATAGAAGACATTTTGGTTAATGAATTGAAGTGAGGTGAAAATATTATGGAGCCAACTTGTGGAAGCATGACTAGATCAGATTAGATAGAAAGACGCTTGAGAAAAGAATTGAAACGAGTAACGTCTTGCACAATTTACAAGTTTATGCAAATATGAAAAATCAATGAATACGTTTTTTTGCATGGAAAAGATCAATAGGAACATGGAACATTTTGGTTAATGAACTGAGGTGAGAATATTATGGAGCCTACTTGTGGGAGCTTGACTAGACCGCATTAGAAAGAAAGACGCTTGAGAAAAGAATTGAAACAAGAGTTAGGCCTTTCATAATCATAATCTACATGTTTATGAAAATATATATGAAAAATCGAGTGGCTATGTTTTTGCTGCAAGGAAAAGATCAAAAGATATGGAAAATTTCAATGAATTTCGACAAGTGGAACTCCTTCAATTGTCTCATCATAAGCGCGAGTGCTAGCAACATATCTTTCGGTGATACGTTTTGTTTAACATAGTATAAAGCTTCTAGTTCGCATGCAAATAGCTGAGAAACGGGAGCTCCTTTGGCATCCAGAATCGAATGTAATATTTCTCGGTTGCTCCTTCATGTTATGCCTTAGAAATCCGTTTGTAATTGTTCTCGTGGCACCTTTACTTCGATGGCAGACATGAATATAGGAACAAAAATCTATCGTTAGTTGTGAGTCTTTTGTTGACACATAGTGTTCATGGTCCAATCTCGTAAAGCCAATTCTTTAGTTCATTGCATCCGTTATCGCTGCAGCTTATGGAAAGTTCGTGTGGCAACAAGTGAGATGCTTTTATCGGTCTAAGCCTCTAAGGGCATTAATTCATCATTGGGAGAATAGATCGCAGCACAAAATTAGTAGACCGTAAAATCGGTTTGTTATTTATGTATTGGCTCATAACACAAACGGAATAAATTCATAATTCCTAAATCAAATTTCATAAAATCGGGAGAAATGTCTCCACACGTCTTACAAACTCCAAAAGGTCCTAGAGGTTAGTTATTTACAAAACCGTGGTAGAAATTTAAAACTGCCATCAAATTGACCCCAAACGAGAAGCAAGATCGGTGAATATGTCTTCGCCGCATGGAATTGTGAGTCCGCCCATGGGATGGTTGTACCCATACTCTTCCTCTGCCCGACATAATAATTCTTGAAATGAAGGTTGGCTTAACAATGATACCGGAACCACGAATCTCTTCTTCTCTTGCTCCCCAACATAAACGGCAAAATAACCTTTTGGGATGGACATGTATGTATTGTTGCTTCCATTTGACAACGATCGTCGGAGAATCTGTTTTGCTTGAATGATCTGAGGCATAAGAATGGCCATTTTTCCAAGGAGGGCTGACTCTGCTGAGTTCTAAGGCGATGAAGGAAGAGAATGCTCAAACTAATTATTGGTGAGATATGTTGTGATGGATTTCAGAGGGAGTTGTGGTTGTATTATGCATATGGAATGGTTTATATAACCAATCGATATAAGGAGAGTAGATGAGAGATGGTGATGTGTGGTTGTAGAGAAAAAGCAACATCACATGGTTTTGTCTTCCAACCTGTTACATCTTCTACCCAACACCATGGCCCTGATGCATGAAGCTTATCCATCAAATTAATGGTTGAATGATATCGCAATAATGTTACGATGTTTACTTTAACTCTACTAAGTACCATCAATGTGTATAGACTACGTTAAAACATATCATTAGAGAAATTATAAACCTACAACTAGAAGAAAAATTACAAATCTACAAAGAAAGTTAAATTGTGGTCGTCTACAACAAGAGATCAAAGTTAAACAAGTGTCCTATAAAGACGGGTTTATAGGACATTTTCTTAGAAGTGTCCTATAAAATTGCTAATGCGACTCTTTAGAATTGTCAAAAAGAAACTTGTTAAGACGCCCAAAAGCGTCATGTAAACTTACTACAACGCCTTTATATTTAATTTTTGGTGTTATAAATCAAGTCTTATAATTCTATTAGGACCCTCTCGTGCCGCCTTTATAAATGCAATTTTGTTTTAGTGTCAGACCAGAGCATTACAAAAATGTATCTTCCCGGCCTACACGGAATTGTGAGCCTAGG
This sequence comes from Silybum marianum, assembly GCA_036898165.1. Lineage (NCBI taxonomy): Eukaryota > Viridiplantae > Streptophyta > Magnoliopsida > Asterales > Asteraceae > Silybum > Silybum marianum. The sequence goes on from CM072531.1 coordinate 4,133,148, forward strand.
CGACAAGCCAGATCAACGAATATGTCTATACTACACGGGATTTCAGAATGTAAAATAATCTGAGAGTGTTTTTTCTTAGTGAAAGATGTCGCCGAGGGTTTAGAGATGGAATTATTTTTGTGCTTTGCCTATTGTATATCTTGATTTGTTGAAGCTTCAAATGTACTATCCGTGATAAAAGGGAAACTAAATGGCAGATGGAGACACCGGTGGGACATAATTGCAAGACCATGTGGTTGCGTCCTCCAACTTGCATGATAGAACTACGTTACTTGTCAACAATAAGATCATCACAGATGGTATCAATTAATTACCGCTTAAATCTGTAACAGGATAGAAAATAGGATTAGGCATAGAGAGAACTTGTATGGCCAGAATTTTGAAGAATGTAGGGGTCAAGAATAGTACCAACACCAGGGTCCCATGTACTTTAAATGAAATATTGCTATAAATCACATGGTGTTGTCTAATTGAAACTTATGGCCGAAGGTTTTATTCAAATTAAAATCAAAGACAGTTGTCTTACCACTGCAGTTACTTTTCTTCTTAAATTCTTCCTGGGATACATTCCTGGGATACACACGAAGTTTCCTGAGTAAAACTAAGGAAATGGAAAACGAGGCATAGGAACATATAAGACATTTTTGGGTAATTAATGAAAAATTTATGAAAATATGATAAATGAGTGAATATGTTCTTGCTGCACGGAAAAGATCATTGATCTCATCATATGCAGACTGCTACCAACATATTTTTCAGTGCTAAGAAGTTCAGTAGATACAGGAGCTCCTTTGGCTTCCCGAATCAGAATAGAAATATTTCTCTAATGACACAATGAACTCAGGTTCTTGTGTGGTACCTAACATTAATTTCTACAGCTAATTAAAGCTCAAACGGTTTGTAATAGTCACGTTTACTCCGATGGTAGACATGAATAAATGAATAAAAATCTATCATGGGTTGTGAGTCTTTTGTCGACACATAGTGTTCATGGCAGATCTCGTAAAGCCAATTGTTAAATTCATTGTATCTGTTGTTATCACAGCAACTTAGGAATGTTCGAGTGGGAATGTATGAGATCCTTTTATCTGTCTAAGAGCATTAATTCATCATTGGGAGAACAAATCTTAGCACAAAATTAGTAGACTGTGAAATCAGTTTGTCATTTATGTCTTAGCTCATAACACAAATGGAGAAAATAATTCCTAAATCGAATTTCATAAAACTGGGAGAATGTCTCCACACGTCTTAATTACAAACTCCAAAACGTCCTAGTGGTTAGTTCTTTACAAATTAAACACTAGTAGAAATTTAAACTGCCATGTGGAAGTCATAATGCCCCGAAACGAGCAGCAAGATCAGTGAATATTTCTTCGCTGCATGGAATGGTGAGGCCACCCGTGGGATGGTTGTACCCAAACTCTTCCTCTGCCTGACATAATAATTCTTGAAATGCAGGTTGACCTAACAATGCTATTGGAACCACAAATCTCTTCTTCTCTTGCTCTCCAACATAAACGGCAAAATAACCTTTAGGGATGACCATGTATGTATTGCTGCTTCCATTTGACAACGATCGTCGGAGGATCTGTTTTGCTTGAATGATACGAGGCATAAGAATGGCCATTTTTCCAAGGAGGGGTAGAGTCTGCTGCGTTCTAAAGGCCGACGAAGGAAGAAACTTCTCAAACTCTTAATATGGGTGAGATATGTTGTGATGGATTTCAGAGTGAGTTGTGGTTGTATTATGCATATTGAATGGTTTATATAACCAATTGATATAAGAAGAGGTAGATGAGAGATGGTGACTTGCAGTGGTGACTTGTATGGAGAGAATGATGAACCAAGTAAGAGGTCAAGAATTAAACCAAAACCGTGGTCCCATGTACTTTGAATGTATTGTGGCTATGCTTCCTAACAAACAGAAATTCAGGCTAAACTCTTTGGGGTTGTCTTATAACAAATGAGGCCCAATGATGTGTCATGTATATACATACAATTAATTTGAGTGATAAGTAAGCCACTATGAATGCAAGATCACATGGTTTTGTCTTGATGATTTTGGTCAAATTAATTAAAGTTTTGATTGGTAGAGGGATGTATGGCTAACTAGTTACAAGTGGTAGATATCATTCAACTATTTGATGGATATAAGCCTCATGCACGGGGGACCATGGTGTTGGGTGGAAGCCATAACTATATTTTTTATTTATTTGAAGATAATTCGTTTTACTTTATTCTTCTTAATTACAGGTTGGAAGACATAACCATGTGATATTGCTTTTTCTCTACACCAGATATCACCATCCCTCATCTACCTCTCCTTGTATCAGTTGGTTATATAAACCATTCCATATGCATAACCACAACCACAACAACATACTTCACCAAGGATTAGTTTAAGCTTTTGCTACCATCAACAGCTTTTAGAACAAACTAGACTGTGCCCTCTTTAGAAAAATGGCCATTCTTATGCCTCGGATCATTCAAGCAAAACAAATTCTCCGACGATCGTTGTCAAATGGAAGCAGCAATACATACATGGCCATCCCTAAAGGTTATTTTGCCGTTTATGTTGGGGAGCAAGAGAAGAAGAGATTTGTAGTTCCAGTATCATTGTTAAGCCAACCTGCATTTCAAGAATTATTATATCAGGCAGAGGAAGAATTTGGGTACAACCATCCAATGGGTGGCCTCACTATCCCGTGCAATGAAGACATCTTCACAGATCTTGCTTCTCGTTTTGGGGCATTATAACTTGTACATGGCAGTTTTAAATTTCTACCATGGTTTTGTAAAGAACTAACCGTAGGACCTTTTAGAGTTTGTAAGACGCGTGGAGACAATTGTCCCAGTTTTATGAAATTTAACTTTGGAATTACTTAATCTGATTGTGTTATGAGCTAAGACATATATGAAACAACACGATCCAATTCTTATATCTGAATGAACTAAAAAGCACATAAACTAGATGTCTGCCGTGAGTTCATCCCAGCCCAAATTTGCCTCCCTGCTTTGCATCATGATCATAAGCATCTGGTATATTTTGTGTGTAATAAATCAAAATTTATAATCAAATATAGTGACCCTCGTCATAAATGTTTTTGAAATAATATTTTTGCAACAAAGGAAAAGTTCAAAAAAACCCAAAAAACTATCCGATTTTGAATGGTTAAGTCCCTAAACTATATTTTAGAATGAAAAAAAACCATTAAACTTTCTCATATTGAATGATTAAGTTCTTGAACTATTTCTTTGCATGAAAAAACTATTAAACATTCTTATTTTGATTGATTAATTCCCTGGTATTTTTTTAAAGAAATTAAACCATCGAATTTTTAAAAGTTAGTTACTTAGATCTTTTTTTTTGAACGGCAAGTTAAAGTTAGTAGTTAGTGATTCGGACCCATAGTGACATCCATATACAGGCAGTATGCGGGACCCGAACCTTCACCTTAGGGGATAAACCCCCACTCCTCCATCATTTTTAGGAAAACCACCACTCCCAAGGCTCGAACCCGAGGGAGATCGATGGCAGTCGCCAACAACATGTTAGGAGAAATAGAGAACGGACAACGTTGGGGTAATATGGGGGATGACGAGGGGGAACGTTGTTTGCTATAGGGGTTTTAATTGAGTAGAGTTTTTTGGAACCGTAAAATCGATTTAAATCTATTTTTACTAACTTTTTTAGTGCCTTATATGTAGCTTATTTAAAAAAATAAAATGTAGGTAACTAATTTTAAAAAAACGGATGGTTAATTTATTCAAAAATAAGTTTGAAGACTTGATCATTCAAAAAAATGAGAAAGTTTAATGGTTTTTCCATTCGAATCACTTGCATGGCCATAATTCTAATGAGTGTAAGAGGTCAAGAGTGATACCAAATCCATGGTCCCATGTACTTTAAATGTAATGTGGTTATGCTTCCAAACCAACAGGAAAAATCAATTAAAATCTCTGGGGTTGTCCTGAGACTTATGCGACCCAATGATGTGTCATGTATATAGAATTAATTAAGTGGAATGATGAGCAAGCCACTATGTATATCCATAATCACATGTTTATGTCTTGATGTTTTTGGTCAAATAAAAGGTTTTACTGGTAGAGGGACATATTGCTAATGCAATTTTCTTCCTCGATGCGTACACAGGTGTTAATAGTAAAACGAATGATACCTGGTAGAGATTTCCGAACTCAACTCACACAAGACTGAAAACACTTAAGCTAGCAAAGGAACATAGAAGACATTTTGGTTAATGAATTGAAGTGAGGTGAAAATATTATGGAGCCAACTTGTGGAAGCATGACTAGATCAGATTAGATAGAAAGACGCTTGAGAAAAGAATTGAAACGAGTAACGTCTTGCACAATTTACAAGTTTATGCAAATATGAAAAATCAATGAATACGTTTTTTTGCATGGAAAAGATCAATAGGAACATGGAACATTTTGGTTAATGAACTGAGGTGAGAATATTATGGAGCCTACTTGTGGGAGCTTGACTAGACCGCATTAGAAAGAAAGACGCTTGAGAAAAGAATTGAAACAAGAGTTAGGCCTTTCATAATCATAATCTACATGTTTATGAAAATATATATGAAAAATCAGTGGCTATGTTTTTGCTGCAAGGAAAAGATCAATAGATATGGAAAATTTCAATGAATTTCGACAAGTGGAACTCCTTCAATTATCTCATCATAAGCGCAGAGTGCTAGCAACATATCTTTCAGTGATACGGAGTTTTGTTTAACATAGTATAAAGCTTCTAGTTCACATGCAAATAGCTGAGAAACGGGAGCTCCTTTGGCATCCAGAATCAGAATGTAATATTTCTCAGTTGCTCCTTCATGTTATGCCTTAGAAATCCGTTTGTAATTGTTCTCGTGGCACCTTTACTTCGATGGCAGACATGAATATAGGAACAAAAATCTATCGTTAGTTGTGAATCTTTTGTTGACACATAGTGTTCATGGTCCAATCTCGTAAAGCCAATTCTTTAGTTCATTGCATCTGTTATCGCTGCAGCTTATGGAAAGTTCGTGTTGCAACAAGTGAGATGCTTTTATCGGTCTAAGCCTCTAAGGGCATTAATTCATCATTGGGAGAATAGATCGCAACACAAAATTAGTAGACCGTAAAATCAGTTTGTTATTTATGTATTGGCTCATAACACAAACGGAATAAATTCATAATTCATAAATCAAATTTCATAAAACTGGGAGAAATGTCTCCACACGTCTTACAAACTCCAAAAGGTCCTAGAGGTTAGTTATTTACAAAACCGTGGTAGAAATTTAAAACTGCCATCAAATTGACCCCAAACGAGAAGCAAGATCAGTGAATATGTCTTCGCTGCATGGAATTGTGAGTCCGCCCATGGGATGGTTGTACCCATACTCTTCCTCTGCCTGACATAATAATTCCTGAAATGAAGGTTGGCTTAACAATGATACTGGAACCACGAATCTCTTCTTCTCTTGCTCCCCAACATAAACGGCAAAATAACCTTTTGGGATGGACATGTATGTATTGTTGCTTCCATTTGACAACGATCGTCGGAGAACCTGTTTTGCTTGAATGATCTGAGGCATAAGAATGACCATTTTTCCAAGGAGGGCTGAGTCTGCTGAGTTCTAAGGCGATGAAGGAAGAAAATGCTCAAACTAATTATTGGTGAGATATGTTGTGATGGATTTCAGAGGGAGTTGTGGTTGTATTATGCATATGGAATGGTTTATATAACCAATCGATATAAGGAGAGTAGATGAGAGATGGTGATGTGTGGTTGTAGAGAAAAAGCAACATCACATGGTTTTGTCTTCCAACCTGTTACATCTTCTACCCAACACCATGGCCCTGATGCATGAAGCTTATCCATCAAATTAATGGTTGAATGATATCGCAATAATGTTACGATGTTTACTTTAACTCTACTAAGTACCATCAATGTGTATAGACTACGTTAAAACATATCATTAGAGAAATTATAAACCTACAACTAGAAGAAAAATTACAAATCTACAAAGAAAGTTAAATTGTGGTCGTCTACATCAAGAGATCAAAGTTAAACAAGTGTCCTATAAAAAGACGGGTTTATAGGACATTTTCTTAGAAGTGTCCTATAAAATTGCTAATGCGACTCTTTAGAATTGTCAAAAAGAAACTTGTTAAGACGCCCAAAAGCGTCATGTAAACTTACTACAACGCCTTTATATTTAATTTTTGGTGTTATAAATCAAGTCTTATAATTCTATTAGGACCCTCTCGTGCCGCCTTTATAAATGCAATTTTGTTTTAGTGTCAGACCAGAGCATTACAAAAATGTATCTTCCCAGCCTACACGGAATTGTGAGCCTAGGCGACAAGCCAGATCAACGAATATGTCTATACTACACGGGATTTCAGAATGTAAAATAATCTGAGAGTGTTTTTTCTTAGTGAAAGATGCTGCCGAGGGTTTAGAGATGGAATTATTTTTGTGCTTTGCCTATTGTATATCTTGATTTGTTGAAGCTTCAAATGTACTATCCGTGATAAAAGGGAAACTAAATGGCAGATGGAGACACCGGTGGGACATAATTGCAAGACCATGTGGTTGCGTCCTCCAACTTGCATGATAGAACTACGTTACTTGTCAACAATAAGATCATCACAGATGGTATCAATTAATTACCGCTTAAATCACTAACAGGATAGAAAATAGGATTAGGCATAGAGAGAACTTGTATGGCCAGAATTTTGAAGAATGTAGGGGTCAAGAATAGTACCAACACCAGGGTCCCATGTACTTTAAATGAAATATTGCTATAAATCACATGGTGTTGTCTAATTGAAACTTATGGCCGAAGGTTTTATTCAAATTAAAATCAAAGACAGTTGTCTTACCACCGCAGCTTACTTTTCTTCTTAAATTCTTCCCGGGATACATTCCTGGGATACACACGAAGTTTCTGAGTAAAACTAAGGAAATGGAAAAGATTTATGAACTTAACTCGCAGATAGAATATTGAAAACGAGCATAGGAACATATAAGACATTTTTGGGTAATTAATGAAAAATTTATGAAAATATGATAAATGAGTGAATATGTTCTTGCCGCACGGAAAAGATCATTGATCTCATCATATGCATCGCTACCAACATATTTTTCGGTGCTAAGAAGTTCGGTAGATACGGGAGCTCCTTTGGCTTCCCGAATCGAATAGAAATATTTCTCTAATGAGACAATGAACTCAGGTTCTTGTGTGGTACCTAACATTAATTTCTACAGCTAATTAAAGCTCAAACGGTTTGTAATAGTCACGTTTACTCCGATGGTAGACATGAATAAATGAATAAAAATCTATCATGGGTTGTGAGTCTTTTGTCGACACATAGTGTTCATGGCAGATCTCGTAAAGCCAATTGTTAAATTCATTGTATCCGTTGTTATCACCGCAACTTAGGAATGTTCGAGTGGGAATGTATGAGATCCTTTTATCTGTCTAAGAGCTATAATTCATCATTGGGAGAACAAATCTTAGCACAAAATTAGTAGACTGTGAAATCGGTTTGTCATTTATGTCTTAGCTCATAACACAAATGGAGAAAATAATTCCTAAATCGAATTTCATAAAACTGGGAGAATGTCTCCACACGTCTTAATTACAAACTCCAAAACGTCCTAGTGGTTAGTTCTTTACAAATTAAACACTAGTAGAAATTTAAACTGCCATGTGGAAGTCATAATGCCCCGAAACGAGCAGCAAGATCAGTGAATATTTCTTCGCTGCATGGAATGGTGAGGCCACCCATGGGATGGTTGTACCCAAACTCTTCCTCTGCCTGACATAATAATTCTTGAAATGCAGGTTGACCTAACAATGCTATTGGAACCACAAATCTCTTCTTCTCTTGCTCTCCAACATAAACGGCAAAATAACCTTTAGGGATGACCATGTATGTATTGCTGCTTCCATTTGACAACGATCGTCGGAGGATCTGTTTTGCTTGAATGATACGAGGCATAAGAATGGCCATTTTTCCAAGGAGGGGTAGAGTCTGCTGCGTTCTAAAGGCCGACGAAGGAAGAAACTTCTCAAACTCTTAATATGGGTGAGATATGTTGTGATGGATTTCAGAGTGAGTTGTGGTTGTATTATGCATATTGAATGGTTTATATAACCAATTGATATAAGAAGAGGTAGATGAGAGATGGTGACTTGCAGTGGTGACTTGTATGGAGAGAATGATGAACCAAGTAAGAGGTCAAGAATTAAACCAAAACCGTGGTCCCATGTACTTTGAATGTATTGTGGCTATGCTTCCTAACAAACAGAAATTCAGGCTAAACTCTTTGGGGTTGTCTTATAACAAATGAGGCCCAATGATGTGTCATGTATATACATACAATTAATTTGAGTGATAAGTAAGCCACTATGAATGCAAGATCACATGGTTTTGTCTTGATGATTTTGGTCAAATTAATTAAAGTTTTGATTGGTAGAGGGATGTATGGCTAACTAGTTACAAGTGGTAGATATCATTCAACTATTTGATGGATATAAGCCTCATGCACGGGGGACCATGGTGTTGGGTGGAAGCCATAACTATATTTTTTATTTATTTGAAGATAATTCGTTTTACTTTATTCTTCTTAATTACAGGTTGGAAGACATAACCATGTGATATTGCTTTTTCTCTACACCAGATATCACCATCCCTCATCTACCTCTCCTTGTATCAGTTGGTTATATAAACCATTCCATATGCATAACCACAACCACAACAACATACTTCACCAAGGATTAGTTTAAGCTTTTGCTACCATCAACAGCTTTTAGAACAAACTAGACTGTGCCCTCTTTAGAAAAATGGCCATTCTTATGCCTCGGATCATTCAAGCAAAACAAATTCTCCGACGATCGTTGTCAAATGGAAGCAGCAATACATACATGGCCATCCCTAAAGGTTATTTTGCCGTTTATGTTGGGGAGCAAGAGAAGAAGAGATTTGTAGTTCCAGTATCATTGTTAAGCCAACCTGCATTTCAAGAATTATTATATCAGGCAGAGGAAGAATTTGGGTACAACCATCCAATGGGTGGCCTCACTATCCCGTGCAATGAAGACATCTTCACAGATCTTGCTTCTCGTTTTGGGGCATTATAACTTGTACATGGCAGTTTTAAATTTCTACCATGGTTTTGTAAAGAACTAACCGTAGGACCTTTTAGAGTTTGTAAGACGCGTGGAGACAATTGTCCCAGTTTTATGAAATTTAACTTTGGAATTACTTAATCTGATTGTGTTATGAGCTAAGACATATATGAAACAACACGATCCAATTCTTATATCTGAATGAACTAAAAAGCACATAAACTAGATGTCTGCCGTGAGTTCATCCCAGCCCAAATTTGCCTCCCTGCTTTGCATCATGATCATAAGCATCTGGCATATTTTGTGTGTAATAAATCAAAATTTATAATCAAATATAGTGACCCTCGTCATAAATGTTTTTGAAATAATATTTTTGCAACAAAGGAAAAGTTCAAAAACCCAACAAACTATCCGATTTTGAATGGTTAAGTCCCTAAACTATATTTTAGAATGAAAAAAAAACCATTAAACTTTGTCATATTGAATGATTAAGTTCTTGAACTATTTCTTTGCATGAAAAAACTAATAAGCATTCTTATTTTGATTGATTAATTCCCTGGTATTTTTTTAAAGAAATTAAACCATCGAATTTTAAAAAATTAGTTACTTACATCTTTTTTTTTTTTGAACTAAGTTAGTAGTTAGTGATTCGGACCCATAGTGACATCCATATATAGGCAGTATGCGGGACCCGAACCTTCACCTTAGGGGATAAACCCCCACTCCTCCATCATTTTTAGGAAAACCACCACTCCCAAGGCTCGAACCCGAGGGAGATCGATGGCAGTCGCCAACAACATGTTAGGAGAAATAGAGAACGGACAACGTTGGGGTAATATGGGGGATGACGAGGGGGAACGTTGTTTGCTATAGGGGTTTTAATTGCGTAGAGTTTTTTGGAACCGTAAAATCGATTTAAATCTATTTTTACTTTAACATTTTTAGTGCCTTATATGTAGCTTATTAAAAAAAATAATATGTAGGTAACTAATTTTAAAAAAAGGGATGGTTAATTTATTCAAAAATAAGTTTGAAGACTTGATCATTCAAAAAAAATGAATGAGAAAGTTTAATGGTTTTTTCATTCGAATAAATAGTTCAGCGACTTAATCATTCAAAATGAGAAAACTTAATAGTTTTTTCAATCAAAAAAATAGGTTAAAGAAACACTTGCATGGCCATAATTCTAATGAGTGTAAGAGGTCAAGAGTGATACCAAATCCATGGTCCCACGTACTTTAAATGTAATGTGGTTATGCTTCCAAACCAACAGGAAAAATCAATTAAAATCTCTGGGGTTGTCCTGAGACTTATGCGACCCAATGATGTGTCATGTATATAGAATTAATTAAGTGGAATGATGAGCAAGCCACTATGTATATCCATAATCACATGTTTATGTCTTGATATTTTTGGTCAAATAAAAGGTTTTACTGGTAGAGGGACATATTGCTAATGCAATTTTCTTACTCAATGCGTACACAGGTGTTAATAGTAAAACGAATGATACCTGGTAGAGATTTCCGAACTCAACTCACACAAGACTGAAAACACTTAAGCTAGCAAAGGAACATAGAAGACATTTTGGTTAATGAATTGAAGTGAGGTGAAAATATTATGGAGCCAACTTGTGGAAGCATGACTAGATCAGATTAGATAGAAAGACGCTTGAGAAAAGAATTGAAACGAGTAACGTCTTGCACAATTTACAAGTTTATGCAAATATGAAAAATCAATGAATACGTTTTTTTGCATGGAAAAGATCAATAGGAACATGGAACATTTTGGTTAATGAACTGAGGTGAGAATATTATGGAGCCTACTTGTGGGAGCTTGACTAGACCGCATTAGAAAGAAAGACGCTTGAGAAAAGAATTGAAACAAGAGTTAGGCCTTTCATAATCATAATCTACATGTTTATGAAAATATATATGAAAAATCAGTGGCTATGTTTTTGCTGCAAGGAAAAGATCAAAAGATATGGAAAATTTCAATGAATTTCGACAAGTGGAACTCCTTCAATTGTCTCATCATAAGCGCAGAGTGCTAGCAACATATCTTTCAGTGATACGTTTTGTTTAACATAGTATAAAGCTTCTAGTTCGCATGCAAATAGCTGAGAAACGGGAGCTCCTTTGGCATCCAGAATCAGAATGTAATATTTCTCAGTTGCTCCTTCATGTTATGCCTTAGAAATCCGTTTGTAATTGTTCTCGTGGCACCATTACTTCGATGGCAGACATGAATATAGGAACAAAAATCTATCGTTAGTTGTGAGTCTTTTGTTGACACATAGTGTTCATGGTCCAATCTCGTAAAGCCAATTCTTTAGTTCATTGCATCTGTTATCGCTGCAGCTTATGGAAAGTTCGTGTGGCAACAAGTGAGATGCTTTTATCGGTCTAAGCCTCTAAGGGCATTAATTCATCATTGGGAGAATAGATCGCAGCACAAAATTAGTAGACCGTAAAATCAGTTTGTTATTTATGTATTGGCTCATAACACAAACGGAATAAATTCATAATTCCTAAATCAAATTTCATAAAACTGGGAGAAATGTCTCCACACGTCTTACAAACTCCAAAAGGTCCTAGAGGTTAGTTATTTACAAAACCGTGGTAGAAATTTAAAACTGCCATCAAATTGACCCCAAACGAGAAGCAAGATCAGTGAATATGTCTTCGCCGCATGGAATTGTGAGTCCGCCCATGGGATGGTTGTACCCATACTCTTCCTCTGCCTGACATAATAATTCTTGAAATGAAGGTTGGCTTAACAATGATACTGGAACCACGAATCTCTTCTTCTCTTGCTCCCCAACATAAACGGCAAAATAACCTTTTGGGATGGACATGTATGTATTGTTGCTTCCATTTGACAACGATCGTCGGAGAATCTGTTTTGCTTGAATGATCTGAGGCATAAGAATGGCCATTTTTCCAAGGAGGGCTGACTCTGCCGAGTTCTAAGGCGATGAAGGAAGAGAATGCTCAAACTAATTATTGGTGAGATATGTTGTGATGGATTTCAGAGGGAGTTGTGGTTGTATTATGCATATGGAATGGTTTATATAACCAATCGATATAAGGAGAGTAGATGAGAGATGGTGATGTGTGGTTGTAGAGAAAAAGCAACATCACATGGTTTTGTCTTCCAACCTGTTACATCTTCTACCCAACACCATGGCCCTGATGCATGAAGCTTATCCATCAAATTAATGGTTGAATGATATCGCAATAATGTTACGATGTTTACTTTAACTCTACTAAGTACCATCAATGTGTATAGACTACGTTAAAACATATCATTAGAGAAATTATAAACCTACAACTAGAAGAAAAATTACAAATCTACAAAGAAAGTTAAATTGTGGTCGTCTACAACAAGAGATCAAAGTTAAACAAGTGTCCTATAAAAAGACGGGTTTATAGGACATTTTCTTAGAAGTGTCCTATAAAATTGCTAATGCGACTCTTTAGAATTGTCAAAAAGAAACTTGTTAAGACGCCCAAAAGCGTCATGTAAACTTACTACAACGCCTTTATATTTAATTTTTGGTGTTATAAATCAAGTCTTATAATTCTATTAGGACCCTCTCGTGCCGCCTTTATAAATGCAATTTTGTTTTAGTGTCAGACCAGAGCATTACAAAAATGTATCTTCCCGGCCTACACGGAATTGTGAGCCTAGGCGACAAGCCGGATCAACGAATATGTCTATACTACACGGGATTTCGTAATGTAAAATAATGCGAGAGTGTTTTTTCTTAGTGAAAGATGCCGCCGAGGGTTTAGAGATGGAATTATTTTTGTGCTTTGCCTATTGTATATCTTGATTTGTTGAAGCTTCAAATGTACTATCCGTGATAAAAGGGAAACTAAATGGCAGATGGAGACACCGGTGGGACATAATTGCAAGACCATGTGGTTGCGTCCTCCAACTTGCATGATAGAACTACGTTACTTGTCAACAATAAGATCATCACAGATGGTATCAATTAATTACCGCTTAAATCTGTAACAGGATAGAAAATAGGATTAGGCATAGAGAGAACTTGTATGGCCAGAATTTTGAAGAATGTAGGGGTCAAGAATAGTACCAACACCAGGGTCCCATGTACTTTAAATGAAATATTGCTATAAATCACATGGTGTTGTCTAATTGAAACTTATGGCCGAAGGTTTTATTCAAATTAAAATCAAAGACAGTTGTCTTACCACTGCAGTTACTTTTCTTCTTAAATTCTTCCTGGGATACATTCCTGGGATACACACGAAGTTTCCTGAGTAAAACTAAGGAAATGGAAAAGATTTATGAACTTAACTCGCAGATAGAATATTGAAAACAGGCATAGGAACATATAAGACATTTTTGGGTAATTAATGAAAAATTTATGAAAATATGATAAATGAGTGAATATGTTCTTGCTGCACGGAAAAGATCATTGATCTCATCATATGCATCGCTACCAACATATTTTTCAGTGCTAAGAAGTTCAGTAGATACAGGAGCTCCTTTGGCTTCCCGAATCAGAATAGAAATATTTCTCTAATGAGACAATGAACTCAGGTTCTTGTGTGGTACCTAACATTAATTTCTACAGCTAATTAAAGCTCAAACGGTTTGTAATAGTCACGTTTACTCCGATGGTAGACATGAATAAATGAATAAAAATCTATCATGGGTTGTGAGTCTTTTGTCGACACATAGTGTTCATGGCAGATCTCGTAAAGCCAATTGTTAAATTCATTGTATCTGTTGTTATCACTGCAACTTAGGAATGTTCGAGTGGGAATGTATGAGATCCTTTTATCTGTCTAAGAGCTATAATTCATCATTGGGAGAACAAATCTTAGCACAAAATTAGTAGACTGTGAAATCAGTTTGTCATTTATGTCTTAGCTCATAACACAAATGGAGAAAATAATTCCTAAATCGAATTTCATAAAACTGGGAGAATGTCTCCACACGTCTTAATTACAAACTCCAAAACGTCCTAGTGGTTAGTTCTTTACAAATTAAACACTAGTAGAAATTTAAACTGCCATGTGGAAGTCATAATGCCCCGAAACGAGCAGCAAGATCAGTGAATATTTCTTCGCTGCATGGAATGGTGAGGCCACCCATGGGATGGTTGTACCCAAACTCTTCCTCTGCCTGACATAATAATTCTTGAAATGCAGGTTGACCTAACAATGCTATTGGAACCACAAATCTCTTCTTCTCTTGCTCTCCAACATAAACGGCAAAATAACCTTTAGGGATGACCATGTATGTATTGCTGCTTCCATTTGACAACGATCGTCGGAGGATCTGTTTTGCTTGAATGATACGAGGCATAAGAATGGCCATTTTTCCAAGGAGGGGTAGAGTCTGCTGCGTTCTAAAGGCCGACGAAGGAAGAAACTTCTCAAACTCTTAATATGGGTGAGATATGTTGTGATGGATTTCAGAGTGAGTTGTGGTTGTATTATGCATATTGAATGGTTTATATAACCAATTGATATAAGAAGAGGTAGATGAGAGATGGTGACTTGCAGTGGTGACTTGTATGGAGAGAATGATGAACCAAGTAAGAGGTCAAGAATTAAACCAAAACCGTGGTCCCATGTACTTTGAATGTATTGTGGCTATGCTTCCTAACAAACAGAAATTCAGGCTAAACTCTTTGGGGTTGTCTTATAACAAATGAGGCCCAATGATGTGTCATGTATATACATACAATTAATTTGAGTGATAAGTAAGCCACTATGAATGCAAGATCACATGGTTTTGTCTTGATGATTTTGGTCAAATTAATTAAAGTTTTGATTGGTAGAGGGATGTATGGCTAACTAGTTACAAGTGGTAGATATCATTCAACTATTTGATGGATATAAGCCTCATGCACGGGGGACCATGGTGTTGGGTGGAAGCCATAACTATATTTTTTATTTATTTGAAGATAATTCGTTTTACTTTATTCTTCTTAATTACAGGTTGGAAGACATAACCATGTGATATTGCTTTTTCTCTACACCAGATATCACCATCCCTCATCTACCTCTCCTTGTATCAGTTGGTTATATAAACCATTCCATATGCATAACCACAACCACAACAACATACTTCACCAAGGATTAGTTTAAGCTTTTGCTACCATCAACAGCTTTTAGAACAAACTAGACTGTGCCCTCTTTAGAAAAATGGCCATTCTTATGCCTCGGATCATTCAAGCAAAACAAATTCTCCGACGATCGTTGTCAAATGGAAGCAGCAATACATACATGGCCATCCCTAAAGGTTATTTTGCCGTTTATGTTGGGGAGCAAGAGAAGAAGAGATTTGTAGTTCCAGTATCATTGTTAAGCCAACCTGCATTTCAAGAATTATTATATCAGGCAGAGGAAGAATTTGGGTACAACCATCCAATGGGTGGCCTCACTATCCCGTGCAATGAAGACATCTTCACAGATCTTGCTTCTCGTTTTGGGGCATTATAACTTGTACATGGCAGTTTTAAATTTCTACCATGGTTTTGTAAAGAACTAACCGTAGGACCTTTTAGAGTTTGTAAGACGCGTGGAGACAATTGTCCCAGTTTTATGAAATTTAACTTTGGAATTACTTAATCTGATTGTGTTATGAGCTAAGACATATATGAAACAACACGATCCAATTCTTATATCTGAATGAACTAAAAAGCACATAAACTAGATGTCTGCCGTGAGTTCATCCCAGCCCAAATTTGCCTCCCTGCTTTGCATCATGATCATAAGCATCTGGCATATTTTGTGTGTAATAAATCAAAATTTATAATCAAATATAGTGACCCTCGTCATAAATGTTTTTGAAATAATATTTTTGCAACAAAGGAAAAGTTCAAAAAAACCCAACAAACTATCCGATTTTGAATGGTTAAGTCCCTAAACTATATTTTAGAATGAAAAAAAAACCATTAAACTTTGTCATATTGAATGATTAAGTTCTTGAACTATTTCTTTGCATGAAAAAACTAATAAGCATTCTTATTTTGATTGATTAATTCCCTGGTATTTTTTTAAAGAAATTAAACCATCGAATTTTTAAAAATTAGTTACTTACATCTTTTTTTTTTTGAACTAAAGAGTTAGTAGTTAGTGATTCGGACCCATAGTGACATCCATATATAGGCGGTATGCGGGACCCGAACCTTCACCTTAGTGGATAAACCCCCACTCCTCCATCATTTTTAGGAAAACCACCACTCCCAAGCGCTCGAACCCGAGGAGATCGATGGATCGCCAACAACATGTTAGGAGAAATAGAGAACGGACAACGTTGGGGTAATATGGGGGATGACGAGGGGGAACGTTGTTTGCTATAGGGGTTTTAATTGCGTAGAGTTTTTTGGAACCGTAAAATCGATTTAAATCTATTTTTACTTTAACTTTTTTAGTGCCTTATATGTAGCTTATTAAAAAAAATAATATGTAGGTAACTAATTTTAAAAAAAGGGATGGTTAATTTATTCAAAAATAAGTTTGAAGACTTGATCATTCAAAAAAAATGAATGAGAAAGTTTAATGGTTTTTTCATTCGAATAAATAGTTGAGCGACTTAATCATTCAAAATGAGAAAACTTAATAGTTTTTTCAATCAAAAAAATAGGTTAAAGAAACACTTGCATGGCCATAATTCTAATGAGTGTAAGAGGTCAAGAGTGATACCAAATCCATGGTCCCACGTACTTTAAATGTAATGTGGTTATGCTTCCAAACCAACAGGAAAAATCAATTAAAATCTCTGGGGTTGTCCTGAGACTTATGCGACCCAATGATGTGTCATGTATATAGAATTAATTAAGTGGAATGATGAGCAAGCCACTATGTATATCCATAATCACATGTTTATGTCTTGATATTTTTGGTCAAATAAAAGGTTTTACTGGTAGAGGGACATATTGCTAATGCAATTTTCTTACTCAATGCGTACACAGGTGTTAATAGTAAAACGAATGATACCTGGTAGAGATTTCCGAACTCAACTCACACAAGACTGAAAACACTTAAGCTAGCAAAGGAACATAGAAGACATTTTGGTTAATGAATTGAAGTGAGGTGAAAATATTATGGAGCCAACTTGTGGAAGCATGACTAGATCAGATTAGATAGAAAGACGCTTGAGAAAAGAATTGAAACGAGTAACGTCTTGCACAATTTACAAGTTTATGCAAATATGAAAAATCAATGAATACGTTTTTTTGCATGGAAAAGATCAATAGGAACATGGAACATTTTGGTTAATGAACTGAGGTGAGAATATTATGGAGCCTACTTGTGGGAGCTTGACTAGACCGCATTAGAAAGAAAGACGCTTGAGAAAAGAATTGAAACAAGAGTTAGGCCTTTCATAATCATAATCTACATGTTTATGAAAATATATATGAAAAATCAGTGGCTATGTTTTTGCTGCAAGGAAAAGATCAAAAGATATGGAAAATTTCAATGAATTTCGACAAGTGGAACTCCTTCAATTGTCTCATCATAAGCGCAGAGTGCTAGCAACATATCTTTCAGTGATACGTTTTGTTTAACATAGTATAAAGCTTCTAGTTCGCATGCAAATAGCTGAGAAACGGGAGCTCCTTTGGCATCCAGAATCAGAATGTAATATTTCTCAGTTGCTCCTTCATGTTATGCCTTAGAAATCCGTTTGTAATTGTTCTCGTGGCACCTTTACTTCGATGGCAGACATGAATATAGGAACAAAAATCTATCGTTAGTTGTGAGTCTTTTGTTGACACATAGTGTTCATGGTCCAATCTCGTAAAGCCAATTCTTTAGTTCATTGCATCTGTTATCGCTGCAGCTTATGGAAAGTTCGTGTGGCAACAAGTGAGATGCTTTTATCGGTCTAAGCCTCTAAGGGCATTAATTCATCATTGGGAGAATAGATCGCAGCACAAAATTAGTAGACCGTAAAATCAGTTTGTTATTTATGTATTGGCTCATAACACAAACGGAATAAATTCATAATTCCTAAATCAAATTTCATAAAACTGGGAGAAATGTCTCCACACGTCTTACAAACTCCAAAAGGTCCTAGAGGTTAGTTATTTACAAAACCGTGGTAGAAATTTAAAACTGCCATCAAATTGACCCCAAACGAGAAGCAAGATCAGTGAATATGTCTTCGCTGCATGGAATTGTGAGTCCGCCCATGGGATGGTTGTACCCATACTCTTCCTCTGCCTGACATAATAATTCTTGAAATGAAGGTTGGCTTAACAATGATACTGGAACCACGAATCTCTTCTTCTCTTGCTCCCCAACATAAACGGCAAAATAACCTTTTGGGATGGACATTTATGTATTGTTGCTTCCATTTGACAACGATCGTCGGAGAATCTGTTTTGCTTGAATGATCTGAGGCATAAGAATGGCCATTTTTCCAAGGAGGGCTGACTCTGCTGAGTTCTAAGGCGATGAAGGAAGAGAATGCTCAAACTAATTATTGGTGAGATATGTTGTGATGGATTTCAGAGGGAGTTGTGGTTGTATTATGCATATGGAATGGTTTATATAACCAATCGATATAAGGAGAGTAGATGAGAGATGGTGATGTGTGGTTGTAGAGAAAAAGCAACATCACATGGTTTTGTCTTCCAACCTGTTACATCTTCTACCCAACACCATGGCCCTGATGCATGAAGCTTATCCATCAAATTAATGGTTGAATGATATCGCAATAATGTTACGATGTTTACTTTAACTCTACTAAGTACCATCAATGTGTATAGACTACGTTAAAACATATCATTAGAGAAATTATAAACCTACAACTAGAAGAAAAATTACAAATCTACAAAGAAAGTTAAATTGTGGTCGTCTACAACAAGAGATCAAAGTTAAACAAGTGTCCTATAAAGACGGGTTTATAGTGACATTTTCTTAGAAGTGTCCTATAAAATTGCTAATGCGACTCTTTAGAATTGTCAAAAAGAAACTTGTTAAGACGCCCAAAAGCGTCATGTAAACTTACTACAACGCCTTTATATTTAATTTTTGGTGTTATAAATCAAGTCTTATAATTCTATTAGGACCCTCTCGTGCCGCCTTTATAAATGCAATTTTGTTTTAGTGTCAGACCAGAGCATTACAAAAATGTATCTTCCCGGCCTACACGGAATTGTGAGCCTAGGCGACAAGCCAGATCAACGAATATGTCTATACTACACGGGATTTCAGAATGTAAAATAATCTGAGAGTGTTTTTTCTTAGTGAAAGATGCTGCCGAGGGTTTAGAGATGGAATTATTTTTGTGCTTTGCCTATTGTATATCTTGATTTGTTGAAGCTTCAAATGTACTATCCGTGATAAAAGGGAAACTAAATGGCAGATGGAGACACCGGTGGGACATAATTGCAAGACCATGTGGTTGCGTCCTCCAACTTGCATGATAGAACTACGTTACTTGTCAACAATAAGATCATCACAGATGGTATCAATTAATTACCGCTTAAATCTGTAACAGGATAGAAAATAGGATTAGGCATAGAGAGAACTTGTATGGCCAGAATTTTGAAGAATGTAGGGGTCAAGAATAGTACCAACACCAGGGTCCCATGTACTTTAAATGAAATATTGCTATAAATCACATGGTGTTGTCTAATTGAAACTTATGGCCGAAGGTTTTATTCAAATTAAAATCAAAGACAGTTGTCTTACCACTGCAGTTACTTTTCTTCTTAAATTCTTCCTGGGATACATTCCTGGGATACACACGAAGTTTCCTGAGTAAAACTAAGGAAATGGAAAACAGGCATAGGAACATATAAGACATTTTTGGGTAATTAATGAAAAATTTATGAAAATATGATAAATGAGTGAATATGTTCTTGCTGCACGGAAAAGATCATTGATCTCATCATATGCAGACTGCTACCAACATATTTTTCAGTGCTAAGAAGTTCAGTAGATACAGGAGCTCCTTTGGCTTCCCGAATCAGAATAGAAATATTTCTCTAATGACACAATGAACTCAGGTTCTTGTGTGGTACCTAACATTAATTTCTACAGCTAATTAAAGCTCAAACGGTTTGTAATAGTCACGTTTACTCCGATGGTAGACATGAATAAATGAATAAAAATCTATCATGGGTTGTGAGTCTTTTGTCGACACATAGTGTTCATGGCAGATCTCGTAAAGCCAATTGTTAAATTCATTGTATCTGTTGTTATCACAGCAACTTAGGAATGTTCGAGTGGGAATGTATGAGATCCTTTTATCTGTCTAAGAGCATTAATTCATCATTGGGAGAACAAATCTTAGCACAAAATTAGTAGACTGTGAAATCAGTTTGTCATTTATGTCTTAGCTCATAACACAAATGGAGAAAATAATTCCTAAATCGAATTTCATAAAACTGGGAGAATGTCTCCACACGTCTTAATTACAAACTCCAAAACGTCCTAGTGGTTAGTTCTTTACAAATTAAACACTAGTAGAAATTTAAACTGCCATGTGGAAGTCATAATGCCCCGAAACGAGCAGCAAGATCAGTGAATATTTCTTCGCTGCATGGAATGGTGAGGCCACCCGTGGGATGGTTGTACCCAAACTCTTCCTCTGCCTGACATAATAATTCTTGAAATGCAGGTTGACCTAACAATGCTATTGGAACCACAAATCTCTTCTTCTCTTGCTCTCCAACATAAACGGCAAAATAACCTTTAGGGATGACCATGTATGTATTGCTGCTTCCATTTGACAACGATCGTCGGAGGATCTGTTTTGCTTGAATGATACGAGGCATAAGAATGGCCATTTTTCCAAGGAGGGTAGAGTCTGCTGCGTTCTAAAGGCCGACGAAGGAAGAAACTTCTCAAACTCTTAATATGGGTGAGATATGTTGTGATGGATTTCAGAGTGAGTTGTGGTTGTATTATGCATATTGAATGGTTTATATAACCAATTGATATAAGAAGAGGTAGATGAGAGATGGTGACTTGCAGTGGTGACTTGTATGGAGAGAATGATGAACCAAGTAAGAGGTCAAGAATTAAACCAAAACCGTGGTCCCATGTACTTTGAATGTATTGTGGCTATGCTTCCTAACAAACAGAAATTCAGGCTAAACTCTTTGGGGTTGTCTTATAACAAATGAGGCCCAATGATGTGTCATGTATATACATACAATTAATTTGAGTGATAAGTAAGCCACTATGAATGCAAGATCACATGGTTTTGTCTTGATGATTTTGGTCAAATTAATTAAAGTTTTGATTGGTAGAGGGATGTATGGCTAACTAGTTACAAGTGGTAGATATCATTCAACTATTTGATGGATATAAGCCTCATGCACGGGGGACCATGGTGTTGGGTGGAAGCCATAACTATATTTTTTATTTATTTGAAGATAATTCGTTTTACTTTATTCTTCTTAATTACAGGTTGGAAGACATAACCATGTGATATTGCTTTTTCTCTACACCAGATATCACCATCCCTCATCTACCTCTCCTTGTATCAGTTGGTTATATAAACCATTCCATATGCATAACCACAACCACAACAACATACTTCACCAAGGATTAGTTTAAGCTTTTGCTACCATCAACAGCTTTTAGAACAAACTAGACTGTGCCCTCTTTAGAAAAATGGCCATTCTTATGCCTCGGATCATTCAAGCAAAACAAATTCTCCGACGATCGTTGTCAAATGGAAGCAGCAATACATACATGGCCATCCCTAAAGGTTATTTTGCCGTTTATGTTGGGGAGCAAGAGAAGAAGAGATTTGTAGTTCCAGTATCATTGTTAAGCCAACCTGCATTTCAAGAATTATTATATCAGGCAGAGGAAGAATTTGGGTACAACCATCCAATGGGTGGCCTCACTATCCCGTGCAATGAAGACATCTTCACAGATCTTGCTTCTCGTTTTGGGGCATTATAACTTGTACATGGCAGTTTTAAATTTCTACCATGGTTTTGTAAAGAACTAACCGTAGGACCTTTTAGAGTTTGTAAGACGCGTGGAGACAATTGTCCCAGTTTTATGAAATTTAACTTTGGAATTACTTAATCTGATTGTGTTATGAGCTAAGACATATATGAAACAACACGATCCAATTCTTATATCTGAATGAACTAAAAAGCACATAAACTAGATGTCTGCCGTGAGTTCATCCCAGCCCAAATTTGCCTCCCTGCTTTGCATCATGATCATAAGCATCTGGTATATTTTGTGTGTAATAAATCAAAATTTATAATCAAATATAGTGACCCTCGTCATAAATGTTTTTGAAATAATATTTTTGCAACAAAGGAAAAGTTCAAAAAAACCCAAAAAACTATCCGATTTTGAATGGTTAAGTCCCTAAACTATATTTTAGAATGAAAAAAAACCATTAAACTTTCTCATATTGAATGATTAAGTTCTTGAACTATTTCTTTGCATGAAAAAACTATTAAACATTCTTATTTTGATTGATTAATTCCCTGGTATTTTTTTAAAGAAATTAAACCATCGAATTTTTAAAAGTTAGTTACTTAGATCTTTTTTTTTGAACGGCAAGTTAAAGTTAGTAGTTAGTGATTCGGACCCATAGTGACATCCATATACAGGCAGTATGCGGGACCCGAACCTTCACCTTAGTGATAAACCCCCACTCCTCCATCATTTTTAGGAAAACCACCACTCCCAAGGCTCGAACCCGAGGGAGATCGATGGCAGTCGCCAACAACATGTTAGGAGAAATAGAGAACGGACAACGTTGGGGTAATATGGGGGATGACGAGGGGGAACGTTGTTTGCTATAGGGGTTTTAATTGAGTAGAGTTTTTTGGAACCGTAAAATCGATTTAAATCTATTTTTACTAACTTTTTTAGTGCCTTATATGTAGCTTATTTAAAAAAATAAAATGTAGGTAACTAATTTTAAAAAAACGGATGGTTAATTTATTCAAAAATAAGTTTGAAGACTTGATCATTCAAAAAAATGAGAAAGTTTAATGGTTTTTCCATTCGAATCACTTGCATGGCCATAATTCTAATGAGTGTAAGAGGTCAAGAGTGATACCAAATCCATGGTCCCATGTACTTTAAATGTAATGTGGTTATGCTTCCAAACCAACAGGAAAAATCAATTAAAATCTCTGGGGTTGTCCTGAGACTTATGCGACCCAATGATGTGTCATGTATATAGAATTAATTAAGTGGAATGATGAGCAAGCCACTATGTATATCCATAATCACATGTTTATGTCTTGATGTTTTTGGTCAAATAAAAGGTTTTACTGGTAGAGGGACATATTGCTAATGCAATTTTCTTCCTCGATGCGTACACAGTGTTAATAGTAAAACGAATGATACCCGGTAGAGATTTCCGAACTCAACTCACACAAGACCGAAAACACTTAAGCTAGCAAAGGAACATAGAAGACATTTTGGTTAATGAATTGAAGTGAGGTGAAAATATTATGGAGCCAACTTGTGGAAGCATGACTAGATCGATTAGATAGAAAGACGCTTGAGAAAAGAATTGAAACGAGTAACGTCTTGCACAATTTACAAGTTTATGCAAATATGAAAAATCAATGAATACGTTTTTTTGCATGGAAAAGATCAATAGGAACATGGAACATTTTGGTTAATGAACTGAGGTGAGAATATTATGGAGCCTACTTGTGGGAGCTTGACTAGACCGCATTAGAAAGAAAGACGCTTGAGAAAAGAATTGAAACAAGAGTTAGGCCTTTCATAATCATAATCTACATGTTTATGAAAATATATATGAAAAATCGGTGGCTATGTTTTTGCTGCAAGGAAAAGATCAATAGATATGGAAAATTTCAATGAATTTCGACAAGTGGAACTCCTTCAATTATCTCATCATAAGCGCAGAGTGCTAGCAACATATCTTTCAGTGATACGGAGTTTTGTTTAACATTGTATAAAGCTTCTAGTTCACATGCAAATAGCCGAGAAACGGGAGCTCCTTTGGCATCCGTAATCGAATGTAATATTTCTCGGTTGCTCCTTCATGTTATGCCTTAGAAATCCGTTTGTAATTGTTCTCGTGGCACCTTTACTTCGATGGCAGACATGAATATAGGAACAAAAATCTATCGTTAGTTGTGAATCTTTTGTTGACACATAGTGTTCATGGTCCAATCTCGTAAAGCCAATTCTTTAGTTCATTGCATCCGTTATCGCTGCAGCTTATGGAAAGTTCGTGTTGCAACAAGTGAGATGCTTTTATCGGTCTAAGCCTCTAAGGGCATTAATTCATCATTGGGAGAATAGATCGCAACACAAAATTAGTAGACCGTAAAATCGGTTTGTTATTTATGTATTGGCTCATAACACAAACGGAATAAATTCATAATTCATAAATCAAATTTCATAAAACCGGGAGAAATGTCTCCACACGTCTTACAAACTCCAAAAGGTCCTAGAGGTTAGTTATTTACAAAACCGTGGTAGAAATTTAAAACTCGCCATCAAATTGACCCCAAACGAGAAGCAAGATCAGGTGAATATGTCTTCGCTGCATGGAATTGTGAGTCCGCCCATGGGATGGTTGTACCCATACTCTTCCTCCGCCCGACATAATAATTCCCGAAATGAAGGTTGGCTTAACAATGATACCGGAACCACGAATCTCTTCTTCTCTTGCTCCCCAACATAAACGGCAAAATAACCTTTTGGGATGGACATGTATGTATTGTTGCTTCCATTTGACAACGATCGTCGGAGAACTGTTTTGCTTGAATGATCTGAGGCATAAGAATGACCATTTTTCCAAGGAGGGCTGACTCTGCTGAGTTCTAAGGCGATGAAGGAAGAAAATGCTCAAACTAATTATTGGTGAGATATGTTGTGATGGATTTCAGAGGGAGTTGTGGTTGTATTATGCATATGGAATGGTTTATATAACCAATCGATATAAGGAGAGTAGATGAGAGATGGTGATGTGTGGTTGTAGAGAAAAAGCAACATCACATGGTTTTGTCTTCCAACCTGTTACATCTTCTACCCAACACCATGGCCCTGATGCATGAAGCTTATCCATCAAATTAATGGTTGAATGATATCGCAATAATGTTACGATGTTTACTTTAACTCTACTAAGTACCATCAATGTGTATAGACTACGTTAAAACATATCATTAGAGAAATTATAAACCTACAACTAGAAGAAAAATTACAAATCTACAAAGAAAGTTAAATTGTGGTCGTCTACATCAAGAGATCAAAGTTAAACAAGTGTCCTATAAAGACGGGTTTATAGGACATTTTCTTAGAAGTGTCCTATAAAATTGCTAATGCGACTCTTTAGAATTGTCAAAAAGAAACTTGTTAAGACGCCCAAAAGCGTCATGTAAACTTACTACAACGCCTTTATATTTAATTTTTGGTGTTATAAATCAAGTCTTATAATTCTATTAGGACCCTCTCGTGCCGCCTTTATAAATGCAATTTTGTTTTAGTGTCAGACCAGAGCATTACAAAAATGTATCTTCCCACCCTACACGGAATTGCGAGCCTAGGCGACAAGCCGTATCAACGAATATGTCTATACTACACGGGATTTCGTAATGTAAAATAATGCGAGAGTGTTTTTTCTTAGTGAAAGATGCCGCCGAGGGTTTAGAGATGGAATTATTTTTGTGCTTTGCCTATTGTATATCTTGATTTGTTGAAGCTTCAAATGTACTATCCGTGATAAAAGGGAAACTAAATGGCAGATGGAGACACCGATGGGACATAATTGCAAGACCATGTGGTTGCGTCCTCCAACTTGCATGATAGAACTACGTTACTTGTCAACAATAAGATCACAGATGGTATCAATTAATTACCGCTTAAATCACTAACAGGATAGAAAATAGGATTAGGCATAGAGAGAACTTGTATGGCCAGAATTTTGAAGAATGTAGGGGTCAAGAATAGTACCAACACCAGGGTCCCATGTACTTTAAATGAAATATTGCTATAAATCACATGGTGTTGTCTAATTGAAACTTATGGCCGAAGGTTTTATTCAAATTAAAATCAAAGACAGTTGTCTTACCACTGCAGTTACTTTTCTTCTTAAATTCTTCTGGGATACATTCCTGGGATACACACGAAGTTTCCCGAGTAAAACTAAGGAAATGGAAAAGATTTATGAACTTAACTCGCAGATAGAATATTGAAAACAGCATAGGAACATATAAGACATTTTTGGGTGATTAATGAAAAATTTATGAAAATATGATAAATGAGTGAATATGTTCTTGCCGCACGGAAAAAGATCACTGCTACCAACATATTTTTCGGTGCTAAGAAGTTCAGTAGATACAGGAGCTCCTTTGGCTTCCCGAATCAGAATAGAAATATTTCTCTAATGACACAATGAACTCAGGTTCTTGTGTGGTACCTAACATTAATTTCTACAGCTAATTAAAGCTCAAACGGTTTGTAATAGTCACGTTTACTCCGATGGTAGACATGAATAAATGAATAAAAATCTATCATGGGTTGTGAGTCTTTTGTCGACACATAGTGTTCATGGCAGATCTCGTAAAGCCAATTGTTAAATTCATTGTATCTGTTGTTATCACTGCAAGTTAGGAATGTTCGAGTGGGAATGTATGAGATCCTTTTATCTGTCTAAGAGCATTAATTCATCATTGGGAGAACAAATTTTAGCACAAAATTAGTAGACTGTGAAATCAGTTTGTCATTTATGTCTTAGCTCATAACACAAATGGAGAAAATAATTCCTAAATCGAATTTCATAAAACTGGGAGAATGTCTCCACACGTCTTAATTACAAACTCCAAAACGTCCTAGTGGTTAGTTCTTTACAAATTAAACAATAGTAGAAATTTAAACTGCCATATGGAAGTCATAATGCCCCGAAACGAGCAGCAAGATCAGTGAATATTTCTTCGCTGCATGGAATGGTGAGGCCGCCCATGGGATGGTTGTACCCAAACTCTTCCTCTGCCTGACATAATAATTCCTGAAATGCAGGTTGACCTAACAATGCTATTGGAACCACAAATCTCTTCTTCTCTTGCTCTCCAACATAAACGGCAAAATAACCTTTAGGGATGACCATGTATGTATTGCTGCTTCCATTTGACAACGATCGTCGGAGGATCTGTTTTGCTTGAATGATACGAGGCATAAGAATGGCCATTTTTCCAAGGAGGGGTAGAGTCTGCTGCGTTCTAAAGGCCGACGAAGGAAGAAACTTCTCAAACTCTAAATATGGGTGAGATATGTTGTGATGGATTTCAGAGTGAGTTGTGGTCGTATTATGCATATTGAATGGTTTATATAACCAATTGATATAAGAAGAGGTAGATGAGAGATGGTGACTTGCAGTGGTGACTTGTATGGAGAGAATGATGAACCAAGTAAGAGGTCAAGAATTAAACCAAAACCGTGGTCCCATGTACTTTGAATGTATTGTGGCTATGCTTCCTAACAAACAGAAATTCAGGCTAAACTCTTTGGGGTTGTCTTATAACAAATGAGGCCCAATGATGTGTCATGTATATACATACAATTAATTTGAGTGATAAGTAAGCCACTATGAATGCAAGATCACATGGTTTTGTCTTGATGATTTTGGTCAAATTAATTAAAGTTTTGATTGGTAGAGAGATATATGGCTAACTAGTTACAAGTGGTAGATATCATTCAACTATTTGATGGATATAAGCCTCATGCACGGGGGACCATGGTGTTGGGTGGAAGCCATAACTATATTTTTTATTTATTTGAAGATAATTCATTTTACTTTATTCTTCTTAATTACAGGTTGGAAGACATAACCATGTGATATTGCTTTTTCTCTACACCACATATCACCATCCCTCATCTACCTCTCCTTGTATCAGTTGGTTATATAAACCATTCCATATGCATAACCACAACCACAACAACATACTTCACCAAGGATTAGTTTAAGCTTTTGCTACCATCAACAGCTTTTAGAACAAACTAGACTGTGCCCTCTTTAGAAAAATGGCCATTCTTATGCCTCGGATCATTCAAGCAAAACAAATTCTCCGACGATCGTTGTCAAATGGAAGCAGCAATACATACATGGCCATCCCTAAAGGTTATTTTGCCGTTTATGTTGGGGAGCAAGAGAAGAAGAGATTTGTAGTTCCAGTATCATTGTTAAGCCAACCTGCATTTCAAGAATTATTATATCAGGCAGAGGAAGAATTTGGGTACAACCATCCAATGGGTGGCCTCACCATCCCGTGCAGTGAAGACATATTCACTGATCTTGCTTCTCGTTTTGGGGCATTATAACTTGTACATGGCAGTTTTAAATTTCTACCATGGTTTTGTGGCGAACTAACATAGGACCTTTTAGAGTTTGAAAGACGCGTGGAGACAATTGTCCCAGTTTTATGAAACAATTCAATCCATTTCTTAGACATAAATGAAACAATTCAATCCATTTCTTATATCTGAATGAACTAATTAAAAAAGCATAAACTAGAATGCCTGCCGTGAGTTCATCCCAGCCAAAATTTGCCTCCCAGCTTTGCATCATGATCATAAGCATCTGCTTCATTTGGTGTGTATTAATAAGTCAAAATTATTTAATCAAATATAGTGACCCTCGTCGTAACTCTTTTTAAAATAGTTTGGGAAACAGCGATCTTGGGTGAACATGTTTACTCAGGGTATGAAATTGGCTTCGTAGCATTAATTATCCCTTATATTTCCGTCTCCTTTACCTATTGAATTGGTCAACATAAATCCTTCCTTTGTTGACTTACTAGTATCTTGAGTAACATGACAAGTTTCAATGAAATTCTTCACGTAATGTCATGCATCACATAAGACAAGTGGAACTGATCCTGCAATGATCTCATCATATTTATGAGGTACTTGGTTCCAGACTGCTACCAAAATATTCATCAGTGACAAGAAGTTCCGTGTTATGAATATAATTGACATGAAAGTTGCCTTAGAAACGGGAGCTTCTTTGGCTTCGAGAATCAGGCTAAATATTCTTTGGCTTCGAGAATCAGGCAAAATTTTGACTTGGACCAAGTTCCCTTATATGGTTTGAGATTTACCATAGATGCGACAATGCTATAGTGTATACGTATATATATATATATATTGTACTTAATGCAGTAGCATGTTTGATCCTATTGAGCTTAGGTGTTTCTCTGTAACTTGTAAAATATTAACTACGGCTTAAATCTGCACTATGATACATGAAATATTAGACATGGAGGATAACTTGTAAGGACAGAATTCATAACAACCTAACACAGTGGCGGACCTAGTGTGGTTCACACGCGCACGGCCACCGTATTATATGTTACGAAGGGTAATTTATTTTGATTTATTAGTGGTGCAACAAGATCGTTGTATCGTTTTATGGGTTCTCTTAAATAATTTAAAATCGAACTTACGACACAAACAAGTTTTTCCCATCCGAATTAAAACTCAAGGTTTACGGTTGAATCCCCGCTTGATGCTAATAATTAAATTTTTCGGTTAATGACTCTATATAACATATTAAATACTTTATTAATTTCGTCAACTTTAATAACATTTAATAAACACTCTATTAATTTAATATTTAATCACTAATTTTCCTAAAAATATTTTTAATTTGCTTTTACTTATTAAAGACCGTCAATATTAAATACTAAAAACAAAAAAAAATCTTGAAATCAACAAAAAAATCACTCGAAATCGATTAAAAGCTTAAAAATCTGGAAAAAAAAACTCTTTAAATCAACCAAAAAAACTGAAAAAGTCAATTGAAATCGATAAAAAAAACTTCAAAATCCCTCGAAATCAATAAAAAAGAATTAAAAATCCCCCGAAATGGTAGAATTAGGTTAAAAACACATCGAAAAATATTAACCGTTCGTAAAACGTAAAGCCATGTCGATTAAAACCGTAGCAGAAAAACAACAAAAACCGTCCCTGACCTAAGAGGTCAAGAATGATATAGAGGATAACTTATAAGGCCAGGATATATAGAAATAGTAGACATAGAGGATAACTTGTAAGACTAGGATACACAGGTTTAGTTATTAAATTTTATTAGGGTTCAGTTATTGGTTGCTACTTTAACGGATAGTTTTTTACTTGATGTTTATTTGTTAGTCGTTTGGGCTGGTTCTGTTTAAAACCGTAAATCCAAGGGTTAGATATTTTTCAAACCACACGAATTGGGTTGGATTATCTAAACATCTTCAAGCCAACCAACCCAACCCGAGTTCAACACTGAATTTTGACGAATGAATTCTAAACACGAAGAGGTACCGACAACTATATATAAGATTTTTTTTTATCTCTTTGAACCTGTTTTACCTTATGTTCATATGCATATCTTTTTACCCTTTAAATCCTCCCATCTTTTAATTCTTCAAATATATGGACTACTAGTTTTGTTGAATGTCTTTTGTATATCTATGTTCTGTTAAATACAGACTGCAATTTCTACTTAAAGCCTTTTGTACATGTATGTTCTGCAAAATATGGAAGACTATTTGTGTGGAATTCCTTTTGTATATCCATGTTCAAGGGCTTGTTTCTTTTGTGAAGCTCTCATGTCTTATGATATACGTATCTTGTTGACGCTCTACTTATTTTTTCTTGTGCGTAGGATAAAGTAGTTGAAGAGTTTTACCCATGCAATCGTCCTCCTTTTTTGAATGGAACCCTACCCTACCCGGTTAACCACACATAATGTTGTCTTTCTGATTTTAGGTTAGTTTACATCTTACATTTCTAGTTTATATATTTTTGTCATCCTGCAGTGCTACTATATTTATGCAATTTTGATATATTTGTGTATGTATATGTGTGTTTATATCTTCATTTTTGCGACAATTATGATACATTTCTTCAATCACAAACTAGGGGAACTAAACTAGTTACATAGTTTTGTATATTGTGGCTCAATCTATAACTTGTTGGTCAAAACTTTTGGGTGATTGACTTTATGCAAAAATCGTTTCTCCCTGGAGTTATGGCTTTCATTTATTATTATGAACTTCATTCATCATATAATCATATATGTTTTGTTTAATCGTATGTTAAAACTCCGTTTTTGCGATTTATTTTTATCACGGCCGCGGACAACTTCTAATCATAATAACGGCAAGCAAAATCATACAAAGTCAAAACAACACGTATACAATTATTAACGCGATGAAGAAAGGATCAAAGTAAATGAGAGAATAGCTAGCTTAGATAACGGAAAAGTTGTTTTAAGATATTGGTACTTTTGTTAACGGTATCCTCATTCATTATTCATATAATGTATGTTATTAGTACAATTTTCTTATATGTAATGTTAATCTTATGATTTTTATTGAATTTTTAAATTTATTTTTATTTTTAATGTTATAGAATAAAAACCGAAACATAAGTTGCTTATCGCAACAGTTTTTTTAAAATTTAACGTCATTGTATGGCATTTTATGGGGACTATTTTGGCAAATAAACATCTTCGTATTTTATGCTAGAATGACGATTTTGACAAATAATTGTCACCGTATGTCATGCTTCAGTGACGATTATTGATATAAACATCATCGTCTGTCATGCTACGTTAACAATTTTGAAAAATAAACGTCATCTTATGTCATGCAAACTTGATGATTTTGACAAAAAAATATCAATCTATGTCATGCTATAATGACAGTTTAAAATTATAATCATAACCGAATGCAATCATTTTTTGTCAAATAAATGTCACCATATTTCAAACTAACAAGACGATTTGACAAATAAATGTTGTCGTATTTCATTTGCGATGACGATTTTGGAAAATAAACATCACCTTAACTAATATTACGTCGAGAGTTTTGAAAAATAAACATCGCTGTAATTCAAGCTACGATGACGGTTTTGAAAAATAAATGTCACCATAAGTCATGTTATGTTGACGGTTTTGAAAAATAAACATCAATATACGTCATTTTACGGTAATGGTTATGAAAAATAAATGTCACCACATGTCATTTTACAGTGATGGTTTTGAAAACTAAACGTCGCCCTATGTCATGCTGCAATGACGGTTTTCAAATACACACGTCATCATATATGTCATTCTATGGTTTCAGTTTTTAGATACAAATGTCACCATATATCATATTACATTGAGGATTTAAAAAAATAAACGTCACCATATGTCATGCTATGGTGACGGTTTTCAAATATAAATGTCATTGTACGTCATGCCATGGTATCGGTTTTCAACTACAAACGTCAGTGAAGATTTTGTAAAACAAGTGTCACAGTATGTCATGTTGCAGTGACAGTTTTGAAATATAAATGTCATCGTATGTATGTTAAGTGACAATTTCGATTTTTGAAAAACACACCTCGTCGTATGTCATGTACAGTTACGGGTGTAAAATATATATATGTCTATATGTCATCATATGTAATTTTAAGGTGACAGTTTAAAAAATAAATATCACAGCTTGTCAATCTACAATGACGGTTTTAAAAAGTAAACGTCATCGTATTTCATGCTATAGTGATGGTTATGAAAAATAAACGTCACGGTATGTGATTCTACGGTGACAATTTTTAAAAAGAAAAATCATCATGTCATTCTATTTTTACAGTTTTGAAAAATAAAATGTTACTGTGTGTCATATGCTATCGTGACGGTTTTAGGAAAAAAAATTCTCACGGTTTTAATCTATGTTAACGATTTTTGATGTGATTTGGTAACGTTTTTTAAACATAACCAAAAGTGTGTCAAAAATTACTGCAGTTACCGTTACTGTATACCTACGGTAATGGTTTTAACCGTCACTTAAGACCATATTCCTTCCATATGTGGGATTCTTCTTCTAATAATTTGATTTCCTCCTCATTCTGACTCTGAATGATCCTCAGACTGCTCTAATCTATATTCTTCTTCTAATTGTTGACTTATTTTGGTTGGTAGTCTTCTGCTAGTTATGATCATCACAAATCCCTTCTTTTCTTGGTCTTCACCCACATAAACCGTAAAATACCCTTTTGGTACATCCATATTTGTTGGTGTACGGTTTCCATTTGACAAAGATCGTTGGAAAAATTGTTTTGCCTGCATGATCTGACGAATAGCCATTTTCCTAATGTTGATAAAAGAAGCAGAAGAATGTATCGAAAAGTGTTTTTTCTTGGCAAAAGATGTCGTAAGGGTTTCGACATGGAGTTATGTTGGTACTTTGCCTAGAGTATGCTTATATATATATGTATCTATATTATATATATATATATATATATCTTGATTTATTAAAACTTCAAATGTAGGATTGGTGATAAATTAAACGGACATTAAATGGCAGATCACTACAACAAATCTGATCTATTGCGACGACTGTCGTCGCTAAAAACCAAAATTTCGTCGCTATATGTCTATGCGACGACTGTCGTCGCTGTAGAGATCCTCACTGAAAGTCCGTAGCTGTAGCTTTCTATAGCGACGTATAGCGACGAAATGTCGTGGCTAAAGATTAAAAATTAAATTTTAAATAGGAAACATTAAAAATTATCTACTGTGCGATGACATGTCGTGGCTAAAGGTTAAAATTTAAAATTAAATATTTTATCTATTGCAACGATTTGTCGTGGCTAAAGGTTAAAAATTAAATTAAATATTTTATCTACTGCAACGACTTGTCGTGGCTAAAGGTTAAAAATTAAAATCGTCACAGTAGGTGAAAAACCATTTTTTTTTTAATTTTGCTATAAAATATATATTTTAATTAAATAATCATATATTCATATAAATGGAGAATAATTTCAAAAACCCTAATTCATTAACTTTGAAACCGTAATACAAATTTTTGGAAATTGTCACCCAAAATCAATAACATAAAATAAACCCTAATGTCTCAACTATATTAATACATATTTGTCTAATCATCGTATGTACGAGTCATTCTGTATGTCATCATCATCCCGATCCTGTTGCGGCGGCTGTTGCGCCATAACTAATGCTACTAATGCTTGTGTGTCTATAACGGGTGGGGGGAGGAGTTGGTCCGGGTGCATTGTACGCCCGAATCATGTACGCACGAAAAGCGTTTAATGCATCTAAGACATTCTTCATCCCATCATAACTTGGTGGGGGGGGGGGGGGGTTGGGGGCGGGGGGGGGGGCGGCAGACCAAACATGTGCTTTCGCTCATGGTTTTAGCAACAAGATTATTAAAGCAGAGCTAAAACAAATGAAGAATGAGATGCCATTTAAATATTATGGGTTGGGATCCAAAGTAATTAATCAAATAGTACAAAAGCATACATCCAAACATGAATGGAACAGAAGTTGAAACAAATAAAAACATGCTAAAATGAGCAATAAAATCCTAAGGGGTAATGGGAAAGATAAAGAATCTGGGGTAATGCCAAGTTGCCAACTACTATACAGTGAAAATAAGCTGCAATATAATCCTTTCCAATGAATAATTGAACTATAAAATCACTCACTAAATCAAATAAAAACAAGTTGAAACAGTACAAAATAATCCTTTCCATAATCACTATATTATGGGTTGGATCCAAAGTAATTAATCAAATAGTACAAAAGCATACATCCAAACATGAATGGAACAGAAGTTGAAACAAATAAAAACATGCTAAAATGAGCAATAAAATCCTAAGGGGTAATGGGAAAGATAAAGAATCTGGGGTAATGCCAAGTTGCCAACTACTATACAGTGAAAATAACATTTAATAACAGTCCATTTTAATGACAGAGAATCTTGATAAGGTGTTTGTGTGTGGGGTGTATGTGTATGTATGTAATTGTGAATGTTTGTATATGTATATTTATGTATGTAGGCACATGTGTATATATGTAGTGGAAATATGTATGTTCCCGTGCGGTCAGCTTCAATTACTCCTAACAAACTGTAATGCGTCTTTGTAGGTCGTACTTGACTCACAGTTGTTACAGATTTATATCGGGCCTTCATGGGATTTAATGATTCTTACTCTAATATAGTGGACCTTGATTACTCATATTTAACTAAGTAACTCCTAATGGAACTCATTGGGAATTTCATTTGCTTTAGTGGCTCTTGATGAACTATACTAGGCATTTTATGAGCAAAAGTGGCTCTTAATGAACTTGATTGGGATTTGATGGGCTTCAATGACTCAAACTGAACTGTAATCGTATTATATATGTACTAAATAACCTCGTTGTAACTTGGTAGGCTAATCTGGATTAATTGTTTTGGCCTTGATGGGTCATATTGGACTTAATGGCTGTTAATGAACTGAATTTTGACTTCATGGGTGTCAATGCTCTTAACGAAAGATATTCCTTGATGGCTTACATTGGCTCTTAATGAACTATATCAACTCTTTTAATGATCATATTGGACTAAGTGACTATTCATGAGATGTAGTGGTCTTCACGGGCTTAAGTGGCTCTTAATAAGTTAACAGACCTTGATGGGCTACAGTAGTATGTCATGATGAGTCGTACGGTGGCATATCGAATTATGTTGAGTTATAATGGTGTTGTTTGTGGTTATGTTGGTCGTACTAGGTGGCAATGTGTCATATTTGTCTCTATTGGACAACGTGTACTAATGTCTCGTGGTTGTAATCCGTCGTATTAAACAATAACAACTCATATTGGGTTGGGTTATTTGTAATTTTGGTTCAATATATATCATTGAATCAGCTTCATTGGAAAAAAAAGTTCTTTAACAACTATCATAATTTTAAATATATTTTTGTCGAAGAGTTTGGGAATCCCGCCAGTAAAATACAAATACAAAATATCAATATATTTTAAAATTCAATTGCCAACGGATTTGGGAAGTTTGTCGACAAAAATGTAAGTCAATTTTTATTAATAATATAAAAACACTTTCACCGACGAGTTTAGAATGTACGACGGCAAAAGTTTAAGTGAATTTTTTTATTATTTATAATATAATATTTTTGCCGGCGAGTTGGTGAAACTCGTTGGTAAAAATGTCATTAAAAATTTTCAAGATACTTTTTCCAGGGGTTTAAGAAATACGTCGGTAAAAATAACTTTTACCGGCGGCTCAAACGAAAACCTCCGCTAAAAGTTTATTTTTGCTGGCAACAATTCCCGTTGGCAAAAAGTTTCGTGTAGATCGCCGGTAAAAGTTACTTTTGCTGGGGGTTTAAGAAATCGATCGATAAAAATAACTTTAACCGGCGGCTCAGATGAAAGCCTCCAGTAAAAGTTTATTTTTGCCGGCGAGATTTTTCGTTGGCAAAAAGTTCAACTTTTACTCGCGACTTTCATCTAGGTCGTCGGTAAAAGTTACTTTTACCAACGGACTTTCCAAACCCGCCGGTAAAAGTGCAATTTCTTGTAGTGATAGAAGACATTTTGGTTAATGAATTGAAGTGAGGTAAAAATATTATCGAGCCAACTTGTGGAAGCATGACTACATCAGATTAGATAGAAAGACGCTTGAGAAAAGAATTGAAACGAGTAACGTCTTGCACAATTTACAAGTTTGTGCAAATATGAAAAGTCAGTGAATACGTTTTTTTGCATGGAAAAGATCAATAGGAACATGGAACATTTTGGTTAATGAACTGAGGTGAAAATGTTATGGAGCCTACTTGTGGGAGCTTGACTAGACCGCATTAGAAAGAAAGACGCTTGAGAAAAGAATTGAAACAAGAGTGAGGCCTTGCTTAATTATAATCTACAAGTTTATGAATATATGAAAAATCAGTGGCTATGTTTTTGCTGCAAGGAAAAGATCAATAGATATGGAAAATTTCAATGAATTTCGACAAGTGGAACTCCTTCAATTATCTCATCATATGCGCAGAGTGCTAGCAAAATATCTTTCAGTGATACGGAGTTTTGTTTAACATAGTATAAAGCTTCTAGTTCACATGTAAATAGCTGAGAAACGGGAGCTCCTTTGGCATCCAGAATCAGAATGTAAATATTTCTCAGCTGCTCCTTCATGTTATGCCTTAGAAATCCGTTTGTAATTGTTCTCGTGGCACCTTTACTTCGATGGCAGACATGAATATAGGAACAAAAATCTATCGTTAGTTGTGAGTCTTTTGTTGACACATAGTGTTCATGGTCCAATCTCGTAAAGCCAATTCTTTAGTTCATTGCATCTGTTATCGCTGCAGCTTATGGAAAGTTCGTGTGGCAATAAGTGAGATGCTTTTATCGGTCTAAGCCTCTAAGGGCATTAATTCATCATTGGGAGAATAGATCGCCGCACAAAATTAGTAGACAAAAAATCAGTTTGTTATTTATGTATTGGCTCATAACACAAGAATAAATTCATAATTCCTAAATCAAATTTCATAAAACTGGGAGAAATGTCTCCACACGTCTTACACACTCCAAAAGGTCCTAGTGGTTAGTTATTTACAAAACCGTGGTAGAAATTTAAAACTGCCTTCAAATTGACCCCAAACGAGAAGCAAGATCAGTGAATATGTCTTCGCTGCATGGAATTGTGAGTCCGCCTCTCAGCTGGTCCTTCATGTTATGCCTTAGAAATCCGTTTGTAATTGTTCTCGTGGCACCTTTACTTCGATGGCAGACATGAATATAGGAACAAAAATCTATCGTTAGTTGTGAGTCTTTTGTTGACACATAGTGTTCATGGTCCAATCTCGTAAAGCCAATTCTTTAGTTCATTGCATCTGTTATCGCTGCAGCTTATGGAAAGTTTGTGTGGCAATAAGTGAGATGCTTTTATCGGTCTAAGCCTCTAAGGGCATTAATTCATCATTGGGAGAATAGATCGCCGCACAAAATTAGTAGACAAAAAATCAGTTTGTTATTTATGTATTGGCTCATAACACAAGAATAAATTCATAATTCCTAAATCAAATTTCATAAAACTGGGAGAAATGTCTCCACACGTCTTACACACTCCAAAAGGTCCTAGTGGTTAGTTATTTACAAAACCGTGGTAGAAATTTAAAACTGCCTTCAAATTGACCCCAAACGAGAAGCAAGATCAGTGAATATGTCTTCGCTGCATGGAATTGTGAGTCCGCCTCTCAGCTGGTCCTTCATGTTATGCCTTAGAAATCCGTTTGTAATTGTTCTCGTGGCACCTTTACTTCGATGGCAGACATGAATATAGGAACAAAAATCTATCGTTAGTTGTGAGTCTTTTGTTGACACATAGT
This sequence comes from Silybum marianum, assembly GCA_036898165.1. Lineage (NCBI taxonomy): Eukaryota > Viridiplantae > Streptophyta > Magnoliopsida > Asterales > Asteraceae > Silybum > Silybum marianum. The sequence continues at coordinate 4,171,426 of CM072531.1, forward strand.
GTTCATGGTCCAATCTCGTAAAGCCAATTCTTTAGTTCATTGCATCTGTTATCGCTGCAGCTTATGGAAAGTTCGTGTGGCAATAAGTGAGATGCTTTTATCGGTCTAAGCCTCTAAGGGCACCTTTACTTCGATGTTTGGTTGATAAATAAATAAAAGTTGTTTGGTTGTTGGCAAAAATGTGATAAACCATATTAATGTATTATAAATCAACAGAACTTGTTTCAGAACAATTGTACCAATGATTAGTTGTCATTTGATGCATGGAAAATGCATAACGCTTTGGTGTCAGATTTTAATTAGTGGATTAGAAAGTTGAGGCAAATGATGATGGCTAACCGCAAGCAGCGAAGGTCGGTTGCGGATGCTTGACTCTGGGCTGGCCGCATCAAATTTAATATTTCTTATTCTATCTAGGGATAGATAATAAGCGAAAAATCAACTTTTCTCTGCCGACGAGCAGTGGTGGTAACTGATATTGGTTTATTCTTCATATAAAAACGTTACAATGAATGTACAGGTTTGTAATACTTATGGAATTTTGAGGCACCTCATTGGATTACTGTACCCATAAGCCCGCATCCTTTCTTGTTCTCTAACATAAAGTAGAAGAATACCCTTTTGGTGTATCCATAGTTATTGAGTTGTGGGTGGGTTCCATGTGACATAGATATTGAGATAGTTTGTTCTACACATACCATGTTTAAATATCACTGTCTCTCTGAGATAGTCATTTTTAAAATCGAGCTATATAGAAAAGGGAGGTCATGAGCTTCCTCTTTGCATGACCAGCTATTGATGGCGCTCTAATATAGTTCCTTTGATGACTTATGAGGTTTCCTAGCTAGTATCCTGAATTTTTTTGGACCGCAAGAAAGCAATTTATTAAACAAACTAGAGAGGAGCTAGAGGAATACAAGAAGAAACCGCATCCACGGGATTACTATGCCAACTCGCCCAATTAAGGAACTTGCCTACTTTAGATCTACATCTAATCCACTCAAAAGCTAAGAATTGGATGTCGTTACAAATCTCCTTTTTTTCATACTTCCTTGAAACGTTTTGGTGTTCCGTTGATTCCAAATGGTCCAAAAATATGCCACCGTGACCACCTTACTCACCTCTTTATGAACATTGTTCCCTAAGTTAGAGCCGATCGCCGTCAAGATTGTTCCCAGAAGCCGATCGCCGTCTAGATTGCGGAGATAGAGGATTCACTTAATGGCCACCAATCCACCCATCGAGATAGGAAGGCAGCAACTATCTTCGTCGACGAGCATTGCGCAAGGACATGATCTAGATTTTCCGCCTTCGCGTTACACATTGTACACTCTTCCGATTGAAGGCTAACACCCCGTTTTATGAGGTCGTCCTTCGTAGCTAGGCGATTGCAAAGAGTCCTCCGCAAGTGAATATTTGCTCAGCTGGGGACCCATTTTATCCATTCCGTTTCCGATTCCGCTGGCGGGAGCGATATACTATCGATTTTCTTTCGAAGGGAGCTGATCGTGAAGTTATTGTTACCATCCAGCCGCCAAATCCATCCACTACCATCTTCTTTTTGTTGCAGCGAGTTATCGAGCTTAATCCCCATATCATGAAGATCTTTATCGATTCCTTGAATCCTTCTCCAACCCCCCCCCCTGTGACCTCTAGAATTTATGTTCCATCCGCTACCATCTTCCTTTTCAGCAAGTTATCGAGCTTAATCCCCATATCACGAAGACCTTTATCGATTCCTTGAATCCTTCTCCAAACCCCCCCTGCGATCTCTAGAATTTATGTTCGAAGAGTGGGTTGCATTGCAACTATTACTACGGGTTTCCATTTTGCGCCCGATTCCGTTCGATCTCTCCATCACCACTTGCCTACCATGGCTAATTTTTCAAAATAGCTAGTATCGTGATTAACATGCAAATATTTGAATATATATACAATTATGCTAATTTTTATTATCAAATAAGACAAGCAGAACCTCTATGTATATTGTTTTCGTTACATCATATCACATGTAAGTCTATTTGTACGCATCGGGTAAACTACTACTAGTTCCTTCTGAGTTAATCTAATGAAATACAGGTCTTAGATAAGTAATCTCGTTCGTCGTTGAGTTTTATTCTCTGTTGAAGTTAGATAACCCGAAACATGTTGGGATTATTAGCTTCAACAAAATGAAAAAAAAAATATCTCATAAATATATATATATATATATATATATATGAACGAACTGAAGTCAATATCTTGTGTGATAACTTGTAAAATGTTTATTCCTTCTCAAAGCGCATTAAAGGTGCTCGTATTGGTTCCTGGGACGTGATTATGACAACTCTTTCGATCATAACAAATAATTCTCATAAAATTTTAGACCGTTGACGAAATTCATGGCTAGTGCTCTATGGCATGTTTCTTTCTTCTAGATTCGTGTATCTATTATTATTTGTAGCTTACCCAAGGAAAGTGATCTATGGGATAGTCCACTTCTAGGCGAGATAAGTCTTCCTAGTCAAATTCGTAGACAGTGAATTTAATTAATTTGTCATTCATGTCTAAGCTCGTAAATATAGCTAAATAAATACAACCGATTTGAAATAATTCCGAGTCTCAATTTCATACAACCGGGACAAGCAACTCTATCTCACAAGTTGTACGTATATGGTCAGTGATCAATGCTTTACAAAAATGTGTCTCTAGTTACTACATGGGATTGTGAGCCGAGGCAACAAGCGAGATCAAAATACGCCAAGCCTACATGCCAGATCAACGAACATGTCTTCACTACACGGGATTGTGAGCCCACCCGTTGGATGGTCATAACTAAACTCTTCTTCTGCTTGACGTCGTAAGTCTTGAAATGATGGTTGTCTTAGCAATGATACAGGGATCACAAATCTTTTCTTTTCTAGCTCCTCTCCGACAAAAACAGCGAAATACCCCTTTGGTACATCCGTAGTTGTTGGTGTACGGGTTCCATTAGACAAAGATCGTCAGAGAACTTGTTTTGCTTGCATGATCCTAGGCATACGAATAGCCATTTTACTAATATTGAAAAGGAAGGTAAAAGAATCTGAAAGTGTTTTTTTCTTAGAGAAATGAAAGATGCTGCCAAGGATTTATAGACGGAGTAATTATGGTGCTTTGCGTATTGTATGCTATATATACTGATTTATTTTAAGCTTCAAATGTACGACCAATGATAATAGGGAAATTAAATGGCAGATGAAGACACCGATGAGACAGAATTGCAAATATCATGTGGTTGTGTCTTCCAACTTGCATGAAAGAATAACATTTCTTATAGACCATAAGATCACCGAGGATAATTTAATTATTTCTTAAATTTGGACTAGGATACGGCAAGGGTTAGACATAGAGGATGACTTGTATGGCCATAATTCTAAAGAATGTAAGAGGTCAAGAGTGATACCAAATCCATGGTCCCATGTACTTTAAATGTAATGTGGTTATGCTTCCTAACAAACAGAAAACGTCAATTAAAATCTGTGGGATTGTCTTGAAACTTATGCGACCCAATGATGTGTCATGTATATAGAGTTAATTAAGTGGAATGATGAGCAAGCCACTATGTATATCCATAATCACATGTTTATGTCTTGAAGATTTTGACCAAATAAAAGGTATGATTGGTAGAGGGACATATTGCTAATGCAATTTTCTTCTTCAATGCGTACTGAGATACCCAGTTGTTAAGAATAAAAGGAACGGTACCTGGTAGAGATTTGCGAACTCAACTCACACAAGACTGAAAACACTTAAGCTAGCTAGAAGACATTTTGGTTAATGAAGTGAGGTGAAAATATTATGGAGCCAACTTGTGGAAGCATGACTAGGTCAGATTAGATAGAAAGACGCTTGAGAAAAGAATTGAAACGAGTAACGTCTTGCATAATTTACAAGTTTATGCAAATATGAAAAATCAGTGAATACGTTTTTCTGCATGGAAAAGATCAATAGGAACATGGAACATTTTGCTTAATGAACTGAGGTGAAAATGTGATGGAGCCTACTTGTAGGAGCTTGACTAGACTGCATTAGAAAGAAAGACGCTTGAGAAAAGAATTGAAACAAGAATGAGGCTGTAACACCCAAATTTTGTAGCAGAAACGGGTTCTCCAAACAACAAAAATAAAACGCTAAAAAGTCTCAATTTAGTTCAAAAACTTGGTTTCAACATAAATTTAACCATCGGAAAGTCAAATCTCAAGCAAACAATAATTCCTAAAATAATAATCTAGAGCAAATCTAAAATAATTTATTTAAAAAGATGAAAGTCCTAAAATGTTGGTGGTCCTTCTTTTGCAAAGCGCCCAAAATCCCAAGCTAGATACATGCCGGAAGAAAAACACAGGGTGAGCCAAACGGCCAGTACGGATTATGATTACAAAATAAACAACGTATAATGAAATAAAAGGACCAATGTCAAATAAGATGGGAGCAAAGTTTCAACTTTTCTCCAATACATATTACCATCAAATTCCGGATTAATCAAAAAATTTAGGCTGAAACAACGAAGAATTAGTTTATAATTACGGAGTTTCCTACACGGAGCAAAATCATAAAACAGGATATCCCAAACAAATCATAATACACTGGGTTCGCGACTCCAAGTGTATCCAAAATCATTGGCATGTATGGCACTACAATGCACACCGATAACAAAGCTCCCAAAAGTCCTACGGTCGACCCATACGCCTCCCGAATAAAACCACCCATCACACCATGGCCAGCTCTCAACAGAGCACATAAAAATCGGAAGGAGAAGTCGTGGACTAATCACACCGCCACGGCTAGTGTCACGCCATTGGCTCCACAATGACATGCCTGTAGTACCCCTACAGGTGGTTAACTCGGTTTTCCTATTCTCCAAACTATCTATCAAAAAGGGTTCTAAGTATGCATGGATGAATATACAACCAACCTCAACTCCAAGTATATTCACCATGCACCAAGATCTTATAATTCGGAAGGTCAACAACGCTTTTCTCAAAGAATAGGCCAACACCAAAAAAAAACAAACTAAATATCTCTAATTTCTAAGTTTGATCAACAACGAATGTAACTACGAATATATTCCGAGAATCGAAATTGCAGTTATCGACCAACAAAGAAATTGAGAGGAATGGTTCACAATAAATGTCATAATATAATAAATATAACTGAATAGAGTATCGCTGAAAGAAGTACGGAGATCCGTACCTGACACGATTTCCGATAATGGTAAAAGCCGCTAAATATACGGAATCCACCAACGCCTAATATCCCAATAAACGTAATTAATATAACTAAACCGATACAATCATAAAATTCTATTACTAAGACATAGCTTAAACCAACCTATCATTAGCCCACCACAATAAATACATAATGCTACAAAACGCTACACTACCCTTCTAGTAACTTTTAAAATATAAAATTTATTTATAAAGAAGCTTTGAAACCAAAATATAACGATTATTTAAAGTACATAAATATTTAAATAAAAGATAGATATCTGTTTTAAAATGCAATAACATTTTTAAATCAAGGTTGAGACTATTAAATCTTCACAATACAATTATACTGGACCGTTTTGTAAAGTATTTTAGGAGACGGGGACCAGTACATCTAAACAGTTGATGGGATTAAAACAATTTTACCAACAGGGGTGTATCCGTAATTATTGAAAAGAGGGGTACTAAAGCTGTTAGAAAACATATATTGTTGTTGCAATTATAAAAGTCTTTTATAAATAGGGGTCTAAAATGTAAATAAATAAGAATTGTGAGTACCCACTTGATGTTGTCTTCTTCACGTGGATCCATATTCTATATATATATATATATATATATTACAAACCAGGTTCCAAGTATTTGAAGAATCATTGGGTTATTTGAAAAAGAATTAAAATAAAGAAAAATAAAAAGGGAAATCATATGTCAATATTTCAACCAACGATTTCATCAAAAAAGTCTAAATAAAATAGTCATATTTAAGCAACTCCAAAAATTAGATTAATAACACCATTAATGGTGTCCTTCTAAACCTTTCAAAGTCACAGATACAGATACAGAAAAAGAGAGACCTTCAAAACTCGAAATCCACCATACACTAATATAATAAAAAGTTGTAATTGAAACTTAATTCAAATCTTGACCCAAAATCTTGAACCTCAAAAATTATACTTGACCCAGATTAGCAGAATAAACTCGGATAATAATAAAGACTAACTAAATATGCTATCCTTCGCGTGTGTGTGTGTATATATATATATATATCTGTATATATAAATATCTATAAGGTAACCCTAAGCCTAAGGATAAGCATGAGGTGGAATCCTAGTTCCAAAGAAAGAGGAAACCTATGGTTATCACTTATCAGGAGACTCAAATAATTTATATTTTCAATTATCTAATTTGCTTAAATTTCAAGATTGCACACTTAACAAAATGAGCCCCTAAACTTCTAAGATGCTCTAAACCAACCTCTAATAATGGACTTATTTTTGTCACAAAATAACGAATGTTACAGAGCCCTTGCATAATCATAATCTACAAGTTTATGAAAATATATATATGAAAAATCAGTGGCTTTGTGTTTTGCTGCATGGAAAAGATCAATAGATATAGAAAATTTCAATGAATTTCGACAAGTGGAACTCCTTCAATTATCTCATCATATGCAGAGTGCTAGCAACATATCTTTCAGTGATATGGAGTTTTGTTTAACATAGTATAAATCTTCTAGTTCACATGCAAATTGCTGAGAAACGGGAGCTCCTTTGGCATCCAGAATCAGAATGTAAATATTTCTCAGCTGCTCCTTCATGTTATGCCTTAGAAATCCGTTTGTAATTGTTCTTGTGGCACCTTTACTTCGATGGCAGACATGAATATAGGAACAAAAATCTATCGTTAGTTGTGAGTCTTTTGTTGACACATAGCATTGATGGTCCAATCTCGTAAAGCCAATTCTTTAATGCATTGCATCTGTTATCGCTGCAGCTTATGGAAAGCTCGTGTGGCAATAAGTGAGATGCTTTTATCGGTCTAAGGGCATAAATTCATCATTGGGAGAATAGATCTCAGCACAAAATTAGTAGACTGTAAAATCAGTTTGTTATTTATGTATTGGCTTATAACACAAACGAAATAAATTCATAATTCCTAAATCAAATTTCATAAAACTGGGAGAAATGTCTCCACACGTCTTACAAACTACAAAAGGTCCTAGTGGTTAGTTATTTACAAAACCGTGGTAGAAATTTAAAACTGCCATCAAATTGACCCCAAACGAGAAGCAACATCAGTGAATATGTCTTTGCTGCATGGAATTGTGAGTCCGCCCATGGGATGGTTGTACCCATACTCTTCCTCTGCCTGACATAATAATTCCCCGAAATGAAGGTTGGCTTAACAATGATACTGGAACCACGAATCTCTTCTTCTCTTGCTCCCCAACATAAACGGCAAAATAACCTTTTGGGATGGACATGTATGTATTGTTGCTTCCATTTGACAACGATCGTCGGAGAATCTGTTTTGCTTGAATGATCCGAGGCATAAGAATGGCCATTTTTCCAAGGAGGGCGGAGTCTGCTGAGTTCTAAAGCGATGAAGGAAGAAAATGCTCAAACTAATTATTGGTGAGATATGTTGTGATGGATTTCAGAGGGAGTTGTGGTTGTATTATGCATATGGAATGGTTTATATAACCAATCGATATAAGGAGAGTAGATGAGAGTTGGTGATGTGTGGTTGTAGAGAAAAAGCAACATCACATGGTTTTGTCTTCCAATCTGTTACATCTTCTATCCAACACCATTGCCCTGATGCATGAAGCTTATCCATCAAATTAATGGTTGAATGATATCGCAATAATGTTACGATGTTTACATTAACTCTACTAAGTACCATCAATGTGTACAAAAATTATAAACCTACAACTAGAAGAAAAATTACAAATCTACAAACCAAGTTAAATTGTGGTCGTTTACAACAAGAGATCAAAGTTAAACGAGTGTCTTATAAAAAGACGGGTTTATAAGACATTTTCTTAGAAGTATCATATAAAATTTCTAATGCGACTCTTTAGAATTGTCAAAAAAAAAACTTGTTAAGACGTCCAAAAGCGTCATGTCGCTTTCAAGAATCCAAATCATGGCTCCAATTAATGGTAAACTTACTATAACGCCTTTATATTTAATTTTTGGTCTTATAAATCAAGTCTTATAATTCTATTAGGACCCGGTCGTGCCCCATTTATAAACGCAATTTTGTTTTAGTGTCAGACCAGAGCATTACAAAAATGTATCTTCCCTACACGGAATCATGAGCCTAGGCGACAAGCCAGATCAACGAATATGTCTTCACTACACGGATTTTCCGAATTATTTTGGTGCTTTGCCTACTGTATATCTTGATGCCGCCGAGGGTTTAGAGATGGAATTATTTTGGTGCTTTGCCTACTGTATATCTTGATTTGTTGAAGCTTCAAATGTACTATCCGTGTAAAAAGGGAAACTAAATGGCAGATGGAGACACCGATGAGACATAGTTGCAAGACCATGTGGTTGTGTCCTCCAACTTGCATGATAGAACTACGTTACTTGCCAACAATAAGATCACAGATGGTATCAATTAATTACCGCTTAAATTTGCAACAGGATAGAAAATAGGATTGGGCATAGAGAGAACTTGTATGGCCAGAATTTTGAAGAATGTAGGGGTCTACCAACACTAGGGTCCTATGTACTTTAAATGAAATATTGCTATAAATCAAACACAGTTGCCCACTGCAGTTATTATTCTTCTTAAATTCTTCCATGGATACACACAAAGCTTCCTGAGTAAAACTAAGGGAATGGAAAAGATTTATGAACTTAACTCACATATAGAATATTGAAAACAGGCATAGGAACATTTAAGACATTTTTGGGTAATTAATGAAAAATTTATGAAAATATGATAAATGAGTGAATATGTTCTTGCTGCATGGAAACGATCATCAGGGCTGTGCCTTCGGGTGTTCCGATCTGTTCTACCGCACAGGGCCTATATAAATAATGTAATGCAAGGGATACAACAAAAGTCTGTTTAGCGGAGTGGCAAGGGGCCCTCCTGTTGTTATATGTATCCTAATGCCCCAAGTTTGATTTTCGGTACATACAATCCTCCTTTTCGTTTTTAAATAATTTTTAGGTTGGATTAAAAGCAATCATCCTTTTCATTATCAAATAATATTTTTTAAATATTTTCTAAGGATGGATTAAATATACAAAATTTTAAGGATTTCTTTATTTTTGGATTTATTTTTTAAAAATGACTTTAATATATGAATATTTTTCATTATATGTTTCTAACTTTTAATAAATTAATAATTAAATTACTATAATTATTTTTAGAAAGTTACTTATATTATTTATTTTCTAAATTCAAATTCAAATTCAAATTTAAGATCATTAATTTTTATTTTTATTTTTAATTTTGTCTTCCTATTCATTTTAATGATCAACCTTGTAGAGTTCCAAGGATAAGAATTAAGAGTATTTCAACAACTATATTATAGTTTATGCTAAAGCCTAAAATAGAGAAAAATGATAAAGTAAAATTCTTTAAAACTTAACTTTTAGTAAAGATATATATTATTTTAATTATTTCTACCATTGAGATTGAATATATTATGAATTTTATAATTATTTTTAAAGTACATTAGGATGATAAATCTTTAAAACATTATAATAATATAATTAATGCTAAAATCACTAAAATAAATTAGTCATTAGAGTTGAAATTAATTTTCTTAGAAAATTTTAATTTAGACTCTGTTTTAGATTTTTTTTTTAATATAATAGCTATTAAAGATGCTCTCAACTTTGGTTGTTCATTTTGTTATTAATGATTTGTTTTATATTTTTCTTTGAATGTTTAAGAGAATTTAGATTTTTCTAATACATGTTGCTTTTTTTCTCTATGTTTTTAGAACATTTTTAATATAGTGTTTTTTATTGACAATAGATTAATATAATGTTCTTGTTAATATATGTTTTTTAGTTAACTATGATGATTGATCAATTCTATATAAAAAGGGTTGTTATTAACATCTTATTTATTACCCTTATAGACTCCTTATACATTAGAAGGGGTTACAAAATTTAAAAAAAACTAACATCAAAAATAAAAATTCATTCAAAGTAAAAGATGAGTTATTGATTATTTTATTATAAACCAAACATCAAAATGTAGTAAAAATAATGAAAAAAATAATATATACTTAAAAAGATTAAAATAACATTATATTTTTTTTGCACCGGGCCTCCAAAATATTAGGAACGGCCCTGACGATCATTGATCTCATCATATGCAGACTGCTATCAACATGTTTTTCAGTGATAAGATGTTCAGTAGATACAGGAGCTCCTTTGGCTTCCCGAATCAGAATAGAAATATTTCTCTAACGTACAACGTTCTTATGTGTGGTACGTAACATTAATTTTCACAGCTAATCAAAGCTCAAACCGTTTGTAATAGTTCTAGTAGCACGTTTACTCCGATGGTAGACATGAATATAAGAATAAAAATCTATCATGAGTTGCGAGTCTTTTGTCGACACATAGTGTTCATGGCAGATCGCCAATTGTTAAATTCATTGTATCTGTTGTTATCACTGCAACTTAGGAATGTTCGAGTGGGAATGTATGAGATCCTTTTATCTGTCTAAGAGCATTAATTCATCATTGGGAGAACAAATCTTAGCACAAAATTAGTAGACTGTGAAATCAGTTTGTCATTTATGTGTTAGCTCATAACACAAATAGAGAAAATAATTCCTGAGTCGAATTTCATAAAACTGGGAGAATGTCTCCACACGTCTTAATTACAAACTCCAAAACGTCCTAGTGGTTAGTTCTTTACAAATTAAACAATGGTAGAAATTTAAACTGCCATGTGGAAGTCATAATGCCCCCAAACGAGCGGCAAGATCAGTGAATATTTCTTCGCTGCATGGAATGGTGAGGCCGCCCATGGGATGGTTGTTCCCAACTCTTCCTCTGCCTGACATAATAATTCTTGAAATGTAGGTTGGCTTAACAATGATACTGGAACCACAAATCTCTTCTTCTCTTGCTCTCCAACATAAACGGCAAAATAACCTTTAGGGATGGCCATGTATGTATTGCTGCTTCCATTTGACAACGATCGTCGGAGGATCTGTTTTTCTTGAATGATACGAGGCATAAGAATGGCCATTTTTCTAAGGAGGGGTAGAGTCTGCTGCGTTCTAAAGGCCGACGAAGGAAGAAACTTCTCAAACTCTAAATATGGGTGAGATATGTTGTGATGGATTTCAGAGTGAGTTGTGGTTGTATTATGCATATTGAATGGTTTATATAACCAATTGATATAAGAAGAGGTAGATGAGAGATGGTGACTTGCAGTGGTGACTTGTATGGAGAGAATGATGAACCAAGTAAGAGGTCAAGAATTAAACCAAAACCGTGGTCCCATGTACTTTGAATGTAATGTGGCTATGCTTCCTAACCAACAGAAATTCAGGCTAAACTCTTTGGGGTTGTCTTATAACAAATGAGGCCCAATGATGTGTCATTTATATACATACAATTAATTTGAGTGATAAGTAAGCCACTATGAATGCAAGATCACATGGTTTTGTCTTGATGATTTTGGTCAAATTAATTAAAGTTTTGATTGGTAGAGGGATATATGGCTAACTAGTTACAACTGGTAGATATCATTCAACTATTTGATGGATATAAGCCTCATGCACGGGGGACCATGGTGTTGGGTAGAAGCCATAACTATATTTTTTATTTATTTGAAGATAACTCATTTTACTTTATTCTTCTTAATTACAGGTTGGAAGACATAACCATGTGATATTGCTTTTTCTCTACACCACATATCACCATCCCTCATCTACCTCTCCTGTATCAGTTGGTTATATAAACCATTCGATATGCATAACCACAACCACAACAACATACTTCACCAAGGATTAGTTTGAGCTTTTGCTACCATCAACAGCTTTTAGAACAAACTAGACTGTGCCCTCTTTAGAAAAATGGCCATTCTTATGCCTCGGATCATTCAAGCAAAACAAATTCTCCGACGATCGTTGTCAAATGGAAGCAGCAATACATACATGGCCATCCCTAAAGGTTATTTTGCCGTTTATGTTGGGGAGCAAGAGAAGAAGAGATTTGTAGTTCCAGTATCATTGTTAAGCCAACCTGCATTTCAAGAATTATTATATCAGGCAGAGGAAGAATTTGGGTACAACCATCCAATGGGTGGCCTCACTATCCCATGCAATGAAGACATCTTCACAGATCTTGCTTCTCGTTTTGGGGCATTATAACTTGTACATGACAGTTTTAAATTTCTACCATGGTTTTGTAAAGAACTAACCATAGGACCTTTTAGAGTTTGTAAGACGCGTGGAGACAATTGTCCCAGTTTTATGAAATTTAACTTTGGAATTACTTAATCTGATTGTGTTATGAGCTAAGACATATATGAAACAACACGATCCAATTCTTATATCTGAATGAACTAAAAAGCACATAAACTAGATGTCTGCCGTGAGTTCATCCCAGCCCAAATTTGCCTCCCTGCTTTGCATCATGATCATAAGCATCTGGTATATTTTGTGTGTAATAAATCAAAATTTATAATCAAATATAGTGACCCTCGTCATAAATGTTTTTGAAATAATATTTTTGCAACAAAGGAAAAGTTCAAAAAAACCCAACAAACTATCCGATTTTGAATGGTTAAGTCCCTAAACTATATTTTAGAATGAAAAAAAACCATTAAACTTTGTCATATTGAATGATTAAGTTCTTGAACTATTTCTTTGCATGAAAAAACTAATAAGCATTCTTATTTTGATTGATTAATTCCCTGGTATTTTTTTAAAGAAATTAAACCATCGAATTTTTAAAAATTAGTTACTTACATCTTTTTTTTTTGAACGGCAAGTTAGTAGTTAGTGATTCGGACCCATAGTGACATCCATATATAGGCAGTATGCGGGACCCGAACCTTCACTCAGGGGATAAACCCCCACTCCTCCATCATTTTTAGGAAAACCACCACTCCCAAGGCTCGAACCCGAGGAGATCGATGGCAGTCGCCAACAACATGTTAGGAGAAATAGAGAACGGACAACGTTGGGGTAATATGGGGGATGACGAGGGGGAACGTTGTTTGCTATAGGGGTTTTAATTGCGTAGAGTTTTTTGGAACCGTAAAATCGATTTAAATCTATTTTTACTTTAACTTTTTTAGTGCCTTATATGTAGCTTATTTAAAAAAATAATATGTAGGTAACTAATTTTAAAAAAACGGATGGTTACTTTATTCAAAAATAAGTTTGAAGACTTGATCATTCAAAAAAATGAATGAGAAAGTTTAATGGTTTTTTCATTCGAATAAATAGTTCAGCGACTTAATCATTCAAAATGAGAAAACTTAATAGTTTTTTCGATCAAAAAAATAGGTTAAAGAAACACTTGCATGGCCATAATTCTAATGAGTGTAAGAGGTCAAGAGTGATACCAAATCCATGGTCCCACGTACTTTAAATGTAATGTGGTTATGCTTCCAAACCAACAGGAAAAATCAATTAAAATCTCTGGGGTTGTCCTGAGACTTATGCGACCCAATGATGTGTCATGTATATAGAATTAATTAAGTGGAATGATGAGCAAGCCACTATGTATATCCATAATCACATGTTTATGTCTTGATGTTTTTGGTCAAATAAAAGGTTTTACTGGTAGAGGGACATATTGCTAATGCAATTTTCTTACTCAATGCGTACACAGGTGTTAATAGTAAAACGAATGATACCTGGTAGAGATTTCCGAACTCAACTCACACAAGACTGAAAACACTTAAGCTAGCAAAGGAACATAGAAGACATTTTGGTTAATGAATTGAAGTGAGGTGAAAATATTATGGAGCCAACTTGTGGAAGCATGACTAGATCAGATTAGATAGAAAGACGCTTGAGAAAAGAATTGAAACGAGTAACGTCTTGCACAATTTACAAGTTTATGCAAATATGAAAAATCAATGAATACGTTTTTTTGCATGGAAAAGATCAATAGGAACATGGAACATTTTGGTTAATGAACTGAGGTGAGAATATTATGGAGCCTACTTGTGGGAGCTTGACTAGACCGCATTAGAAAGAAAGACGCTTGAGAAAAGAATTGAAACAAGAGTTAGGCCTTTCATAATCATAATCTACATGTTTATGAAAATATATATGAAAAATCAGTGGCTATGTTTTTGCTGCAAGGAAAAGATCAAAAGATATGGATTTCAATGAATTTCGACAAGTGGAACTCCTTCAATTGTCTCATCATAAGCGCGAGTGCTAGCAACATATCGTTCGGTGATACGTTTTGTTTAACATAGTATAAAGCTTCTAGTTCGCATGCAAATAGCTGAGAAACGGGAGCTCCTTTGGCATCCAGAATCAGAATGTAATATTTCTCAGTTGCTCCTTCATGTTATGCCTTAGAAATCCGTTTGTAATTGTTCTCGTGGCACCTTTACTTCGATGGCAGACATGAATATAGGAACAAAAATCTATCGTTAGTTGTGAGTCTTTTGTTGACACATAGTGTTCATGGTCCAATCTCGTAAAGCCAATTCTTTAGTTCATTGCATCTGTTATCGCTGCAGCTTATGGAAAGTTCGTGTGGCAACAAGTGAGATGCTTTTATCGGTCTAAGCCTCTAAGGGCATTAATTCATCATTGGGAGAATAGATCGCAGCACAAAATTAGTAGACCGTAAAATCAGTTTGTTATTTATGTATTGGCTCATAACACAAACGGAATAAATTCATAATTCCTAAATCAAATTTCATAAAACTGGGAGAAATGTCTCCACACGTCTTACAAACTCCAAAAGGTCCTAGAGGTTAGTTATTTACAAAACCGTGGTAGAAATTTAAAACGCCATCAAATTGACCCCAAACGAGAAGCAAGATCGGTGAATATGTCTTCGCTGCATGGAATTGTGAGTCCGCCCATGGGATGGTTGTACCCATACTCTTCCTCTGCCTGACATAATAATTCTTGAAATGAAGGTTGGCTTAACAATGATACTGGAACCACGAATCTCTTCTTCTCTTGCTCCCCAACATAAACGGCAAAATAACCTTTTGGGATGGACATGTATGTATTGTTGCTTCCATTTGACAACGATCGTCGGAGAATCTGTTTTGCTTGAATGATCTGAGGCATAAGAATGGCCATTTTTCCAAGGAGGGCTGACTCTGCTGAGTTCTAAGGCGATGAAGGAAGAGAATGCTCAAACTAATTATTGGTGAGATATGTTGTGATGGATTTCAGAGGGAGTTGTGGTTGTATTATGCATATGGAATGGTTTATATAACCAATCGATATAAGGAGAGTAGATGAGAGATGGTGATGTGTGGTTGTAGAGAAAAAGCAACATCACATGGTTTTGTCTTCCAACCTGTTACATCTTCTACCCAACACCATGGCCCTGATGCATGAAGCTTATCCATCAAATTAATGGTTGAATGATATCGCAATAATGTTACGATGTTTACTTTAACTCTACTAAGTACCATCAATGTGTATAGACTACGTTAAAACATATCATTAGAGAAATTATAAACCTACAACTAGAAGAAAAATTACAAATCTACAAAGAAAGTTAAATTGTGGTCGTCTACAACAAGAGATCAAAGTTAAACAAGTGTCCTATAAAAAGACGGGTTTATAGGACATTTTCTTAGAAGTGTCCTATAAAATTGCTAATGCGACTCTTTAGAATTGTCAAAAAGAAACTTGTTAAGACGCCCAAAAGCGTCATGTAAACTTACTACAACGCCTTTATATTTAATTTTTGGTGTTATAAATCAAGTCTTATAATTCTATTAGGACCCTCTCGTGCCGCCTTTATAAATGCAATTTTGTTTTAGTGTCAGACCAGAGCATTACAAAAATGTATCTTCCCGGCCTACACGGAATTGTGAGCCTAGGCGACAAGCCAGATCAACGAATATGTCTATACTACACGGGATTTCGGAATGTAAAATAATGCGAGAGTGTTTTTTCTTAGTGAAAGATGCTGCCGAGGGTTTAGAGATGGAATTATTTTTGTGCTTTGCCTATTGTATATCTTGATTTGTTGAAGCTTCAAATGTACTATCCGTGATAAAAGGGAAACTAAATGGCAGATGGAGACACCGGTGGGACATAATTGCAAGACCATGTGGTTGCGTCCTCCAACTTGCATGATAGAACTACGTTACTTGTCAACAATAAGATCATCACAGATGGTATCAATTAATTACCGCTTAAATCTGTAACAGGATAGAAAATAGGATTAGGCATAGAGAGAACTTGTATGGCCAGAATTTTGAAGAATGTAGGGGTCAAGAATAGTACCAACACCAGGGTCCCATGTACTTTAAATGAAATATTGCTATAAATCACATGGTGTTGTCTAATTGAAACTTATGGCCGAAGGTTTTATTCAAATTAAAATCAAAGACAGTTGTCTTACCACTGCAGTTACTTTTCTTCTTAAATTCTTCCTGGGATACATTCCTGGGATACACACGAAGTTTCCTGAGTAAAACTAAGGAAATGGAAAAGATTTATGAACTTAACTCGCAGATAGAATATTGAAAACAGGCATAGGAACATATAAGACATTTTTGGGTAATTAATGAAAAATTTATGAAAATATGATAAATGAGTGAATATGTTCTTGCTGCACGGAAAAGATCATTGATCTCATCATATGCAGCATCGCTACCAACATATTTTTCGGTGCTAAGAAGTTCGGTAGATACAGGAGCTCCTTTGGCTTCCCGAATCAGAATAGAAATATTTCTCTAATGACACAATGAACTCAGGTTCTTGTGTGGTACCTAACATTAATTTCTACAGCTAATTAAAGCTCAAACGGTTCGTAATAGTCACGTTTACTCCGATGGTAGACATGAATAAATGAATAAAAATCTATCATGGGTTGTGAGTCTTTTGTCGACACATAGTGTTCATGGCAGATCTCGTAAAGCCAATTGTTAAATTCATTGTATCCGTTGTTATCACTGCAACTTAGGAATGTTCGAGTGGGAATGTATGAGATCCTTTTATCTGTCTAAGAGCATTAATTCATCATTGGGAGAACAAATCTTAGCACAAAATTAGTAGACTGTGAAATCAGTTTGTCATTTATGTCTTAGCTCATAACACAAATGGAGAAAATAATTCCTAAATCGAATTTCATAAAACTGGGAGAATGTCTCCACACGTCTTAATTACAAACTCCAAAACGTCCTAGTGGTTAGTTCTTTACAAATTAAACACTAGTAGAAATTTAAACTGCCATGTGGAAGTCATAATGCCCCGAAACGAGCAGCAAGATCAGTGAATATTTCTTCGCTGCATGGAATGGTGAGGCCACCCATGGGATGGTTGTACCCAAACTCTTCCTCTGCCTGACATAATAATTCTTGAAATGCAGGTTGACCTAACAATGCTATTGGAACCACAAATCTCTTCTTCTCCTGCTCTCCAACATAAACGGCAAAATAACCTTTAGGGATGACCATGTATGTATTGCTGCTTCCATTTGACAACGATCGTCGGAGGATCTGTTTTGCTTGAATGATACGAGGCATAAGAATGGCCATTTTTCCAAGGAGGGGTAGAGTCTGCTGCGTTCTAAAGGCCGACGAAGGAAGAAACTTCTCAAACTCTTAATATGGGTGAGATATGTTGTGATGGATTTCAGAGTGAGTTGTGGTTGTATTATGCATATTGAATGGTTTATATAACCAATTGATATAAGAAGAGGTAGATGAGAGATGGTGACTTGCAGTGGTGACTTGTATGGAGAGAATGATGAACCAAGTAAGAGGTCAAGAATTAAACCAAAACCGTGGTCCCATGTACTTTGAATGTATTGTGGCTATGCTTCCTAACAAACAGAAATTCAGGCTAAACTCTTTGGGGTTGTCTTATAACAAATGAGGCCCAATGATGTGTCATGTATATACATACAATTAATTTGAGTGATAAGTAAGCCACTATGAATGCAAGATCACATGGTTTTGTCTTGATGATTTTGGTCAAATTAATTAAAGTTTTGATTGGTAGAGGGATGTATGGCTAACTAGTTACAAGTGGTAGATATCATTCAACTATTTGATGGATATAAGCCTCATGCACGGGGGACCATGGTGTTGGGTGGAAGCCATAACTATATTTTTTATTTATTTGAAGATAATTCGTTTTACTTTATTCTTCTTAATTACAGGTTGGAAGACATAACCATGTGATATTGCTTTTTCTCTACACCAGATATCACCATCCCTCATCTACCTCTCCTTGTATCAGTTGGTTATATAAACCATTCCATATGCATAACCACAACCACAACAACATACTTCACCAAGGATTAGTTTAAGCTTTTGCTACCATCAACAGCTTTTAGAACAAACTAGACTGTGCCCTCTTTAGAAAAATGGCCATTCTTATGCCTCGGATCATTCAAGCAAAACAAATTCTCCGACGATCGTTGTCAAATGGAAGCAGCAATACATACATGGCCATCCCTAAAGGTTATTTTGCCGTTTATGTTGGGGAGCAAGAGAAGAAGAGATTTGTAGTTCCAGTATCATTGTTAAGCCAACCTGCATTTCAAGAATTATTATATCAGGCAGAGGAAGAATTTGGGTACAACCATCCAATGGGTGGCCTCACTATCCCGTGCAATGAAGACATCTTCACAGATCTTGCTTCTCGTTTTGGGGCATTATAACTTGTACATGGCAGTTTTAAATTTCTACCATGGTTTTGTAAAGAACTAACCGTAGGACCTTTTAGAGTTTGTAAGACGCGTGGAGACAATTGTCCCAGTTTTATGAAATTTAACTTTGGAATTACTTATTCTGATTGTGTTATGAGCTAAGACATATATGAAACAACACAATCCAATTCTTATATCTGAATGAACTAAAAAGCACATAAACTAGATGTCTGCCGTGAGTTCATCCCAGCCCAAATTTGCCTCCCTGCTTTGCATCATGATCATAAGCATCTGGTATATTTTGTGTGTAATAAATCAAAATTTATAATCAAATATAGTGACCCTCGTCATAAATGTTTTTGAAATAATATTTTTGCAACAAAGGAAAAGTTCAAAAAAACCCAACAAACTATCCGATTTTGAATGGTTAAGTCCCTAAACTATATTTTAGAATGAAAAAAAAACCATTAAACTTTGTCATATTGAATGATTAAGTTCTTGAACTATTTCTTTGCATGAAAAAACTAATAAGCATTCTTATTTTGATTGATTAATTCCCTGGTATTTTTTTAAAGAAATTAAACCATCGAATTTTTAAAAATTAGTTACTTACATCTTTTTTTTTTTGAACGGCAAGTTAGTAGTTAGTGATTCGGACCCATAGTGACATCCATATATAGGCAGTATGCGGGACCCGAACCTTCACCTTAGGGGATAAACCCCCACTCCTCCATCATTTTTAGGAAAACCACCACTCCCAAGGCTCGAACCCGAGGGAGATCGATGGCAGTCGCCAACAACATGTTAGGAGAAATAGAGAACGGACAACGTTGGGGTAATATGGGGGATGACGAGGGGGAACGTTGTTTGCTATAGGGGTTTTAATTGCGTAGAGTTTTTTGGAACCGTAAAATCGATTTAAATCTATTTTTACTTTAACTTTTTTAGTGCCTTATATGTAGCTTATTTAAAAAAATAATATGTAGGTAACTAATTTTAAAAAAACGGATGGTTACTTTATTCAAAAATAAGTTTGAAGACTTGATCATTCAAAAAAAATGAATGAG
The DNA here is from genome assembly GCA_036898165.1 of Silybum marianum. Taxonomy (NCBI): domain Eukaryota; kingdom Viridiplantae; phylum Streptophyta; class Magnoliopsida; order Asterales; family Asteraceae; genus Silybum; species Silybum marianum. The sequence continues at coordinate 4,191,319 of CM072531.1, forward strand.
AAAGTTTAATGGTTTTTTCATTCGAATAAATAGTTCAGCGACTTAATCATTCAAAATGAGAAAACTTAATAGTTTTTTCGATCAAAAAAATAGGTTAAAGAAACACTTGCATGGCCATAATTCTAATGAGTGTAAGAGGTCAAGAGTGATACCAAATCCATGGTCCCACGTACTTTAAATGTAATGTGGTTATGCTTCCAAACCAACAGGAAAAATCAATTAAAATCTCTGGGGTTGTCCTGAGACTTATGCGACCCAATGATGTGTCATGTATATAGAATTAATTAAGTGGAATGATGAGCAAGCCACTATGTATATCCATAATCACATGTTTATGTCTTGATGTTTTTGGTCAAATAAAAGGTTTTACTGGTAGAGGGACATATTGCTAATGCAATTTTCTTACTCAATGCGTACACAGGTGTTAATAGTAAAACGAATGATACCTGGTAGAGATTTCCGAACTCAACTCACACAAGACTGAAAACACTTAAGCTAGCAAAGGAACATAGAAGACATTTTGGTTAATGAATTGAAGTGAGGTGAAAATATTATGGAGCCAACTTGTGGAAGCATGACTAGATCAGATTAGATAGAAAGACGCTTGAGAAAAGAATTGAAACGAGTAACGTCTTGCACAATTTACAAGTTTATGCAAATATGAAAAATCAATGAATACGTTTTTTTGCATGGAAAAGATCAATAGGAACATGGAACATTTTGGTTAATGAACTGAGGTGAGAATATTATGGAGCCTACTTGTGGGAGCTTGACTAGACCGCATTAGAAAGAAAGACGCTTGAGAAAAGAATTGAAACAAGAGTTAGGCCTTTCATAATCATAATCTACATGTTTATGAAAATATATATGAAAAATCAGTGGCTATGTTTTTGCTGCAAGGAAAAGATCAAAAGATATGGATTTCAATGAATTTCGACAAGTGGAACTCCTTCAATTGTCTCATCATAAGCGCAGAGTGCTAGCAACATATCGTTCAGTGATACGTTTTGTTTAACATAGTATAAAGCTTCTAGTTCGCATGCAAATAGCTGAGAAACGGGAGCTCCTTTGGCATCCAGAATCAGAATGTAATATTTCTCAGTTGCTCCTTCATGTTATGCCTTAGAAATCCGTTTGTAATTGTTCTCGTGGCACCTTTACTTCGATGGCAGACATGAATATAGGAACAAAAATCTATCGTTAGTTGTGAGTCTTTTGTTGACACATAGTGTTCATGGTCCAATCTCGTAAAGCCAATTCTTTAGTTCATTGCATCTGTTATCGCTGCAGCTTATGGAAAGTTCGTGTGGCAACAAGTGAGATGCTTTTATCGGTCTAAGCCTCTAAGGGCATTAATTCATCATTGGGAGAATAGATCGCAGCACAAAATTAGTAGACCGTAAAATCAGTTTGTTATTTATGTATTGGCTCATAACACAAACGGAATAAATTCATAATTCCTAAATCAAATTTCATAAAACTGGGAGAAATGTCTCCACACGTCTTACAAACTCCAAAAGGTCCTAGAGGTTAGTTATTTACAAAACCGTGGTAGAAATTTAAAACTGCCATCAAATTGACCCCAAACGAGAAGCAAGATCAGGTGAATATGTCTTTCGCATGGAATTGTGAGTCCGCCCATGGGATGGTTGTACCCATACTCTTCCTCTGCCTGACATAATAATTCTTGAAATGAAGGTTGGCTTAACAATGATACTGGAACCACGAATCTCTTCTTCTCTTGCTCCCCAACATAAACGGCAAAATAACCTTTTGGGATGGACATGTATGTATTGTTGCTTCCATTTGACAACGATCGTCGGAGAATCTGTTTTGCTTGAATGATGCGAGGCATAAGAATGGCCATTTTTCCAAGGAGGGCTGACAGCTGAGTTCTAAGGCGATGAAGGAAGAGAATGCTCAAACTAATTATTGGTGAGATATGTTGTGATGGATTTCAGAGGGAGTTGTGGTTGTATTATGCATATGGAATGGTTTATATAACCAATCGATATAAGGAGAGTAGATGAGAGATGGTGATGTGTGGTTGTAGAGAAAAAGCAACATCACATGGTTTTGTCTTCCAACCTGTTACATCTTCTACCCAACACCATGGCCCTGATGCATGAAGCTTATCCATCAAATTAATGGTTGAATGATATCGCAATAATGTTACGATGTTTACTTTAACTCTACTAAGTACCATCAATGTGTATAGACTACGTTAAAACATATCATTAGAGAAATTATAAACCTACAACTAGAAGAAAAATTACAAATCTACAAAGAAAGTTAAATTGTGGTCGTCTACAACAAGAGATCAAAGTTAAACAAGTGTCCTATAAAAAGACGGGTTTATAGGACATTTTCTTAGAAGTGTCCTATAAAATTGCTAATGCGACTCTTTAGAATTGTCAAAAAGAAACTTGTTAAGACGCCCAAAAGCGTCATGTAAACTTACTACAACGCCTTTATATTTAATTTTTGGTGTTATAAATCAAGTCTTATAATTCTATTAGGACCCTCTCGTGCCGCCTTTATAAATGCAATTTTGTTTTAGTGTCAGACCAGAGCATTACAAAAATGTATCTTCCCGGCCTACACGGAATTGTGAGCCTAGGCGACAAGCCAGATCAACGAATATGTCTATACTACACGGGATTTCAGAATGTAAAATAATCTGAGAGTGTTTTTTCTTAGTGAAAGATGCTGCCGAGGGTTTAGAGATGGAATTATTTTTGTGCTTTGCCTATTGTATATCTTGATTTGTTGAAGCTTCAAATGTACTATCCGTGATAAAAGGGAAACTAAATGGCAGATGGAGACACCGGTGGGACATAATTGCAAGACCATGTGGTTGCGTCCTCCAACTTGCATGATAGAACTACGTTACTTGTCAACAATAAGATCATCACAGATGGTATCAATTAATTACCGCTTAAATCTGTAACAGGATAGAAAATAGGATTAGGCATAGAGAGAACTTGTATGGCCAGAATTTTGAAGAATGTAGGGGTCAAGAATAGTACCAACACCAGGGTCCCATGTACTTTAAATGAAATATTGCTATAAATCACATGGTGTTGTCTAATTGAAACTTATGGCCGAAGGTTTTATTCAAATTAAAATCAAAGACAGTTGTCTTACCACTGCAGTTACTTTTCTTCTTAAATTCTTCCTGGGATACATTCCTGGGATACACACGAAGTTTCCTGAGTAAAACTAAGGAAATGGAAAAGATTTATGAACTTAACTCGCAGATAGAATATTGAAAACAGGCATAGGAACATATAAGACATTTTTGGGTAATTAATGAAAAATTTATGAAAATATGATAAATGAGTGAATATGTTCTTGCTGCACGGAAAAGATCATTGATCTCATCATATGCAGACTGCTACCAACATATTTTTCAGTGCTAAGAAGTTCAGTAGATACAGGAGCTCCTTTGGCTTCCCGAATCAGAATAGAAATATTTCTCTAATGACACAATGAACTCAGGTTCTTGTGTGGTACCTAACATTAATTTCTACAGCTAATTAAAGCTCAAACGGTTCGTAATAGTCACGTTTACTCCGATGGTAGACATGAATAAATGAATAAAAATCTATCATGGGTTGTGAGTCTTTTGTCGACACATAGTGTTCATGGCAGATCTCGTAAAGCCAATTGTTAAATTCATTGTATCTGTTGTTATCACTGCAACTTAGGAATGTTCGAGTGGGAATGTATGAGATCCTTTTATCTGTCTAAGAGCATTAATTCATCATTGGGAGAACAAATCTTAGCACAAAATTAGTAGACTGTGAAATCAGTTTGTCATTTATGTCTTAGCTCATAACACAAATGGAGAAAATAATTCCTAAATCGAATTTCATAAAACTGGGAGAATGTCTCCACACGTCTTAATTACAAACTCCAAAACGTCCTAGTGGTTAGTTCTTTACAAATTAAACACTAGTAGAAATTTAAACTGCCATGTGGAAGTCATAATGCCCCGAAACGAGCAGCAAGATCAGTGAATATTTCTTCGCTGCATGGAATGGTGAGGCCACCCATGGGATGGTTGTACCCAAACTCTTCCTCTGCCTGACATAATAATTCTTGAAATGCAGGTTGACCTAACAATGCTATTGGAACCACAAATCTCTTCTTCTCCTGCTCTCCAACATAAACGGCAAAATAACCTTTAGGGATGACCATGTATGTATTGCTGCTTCCATTTGACAACGATCGTCGGAGGATCTGTTTTGCTTGAATGATACGAGGCATAAGAATGGCCATTTTTCCAAGGAGGGGTAGAGTCTGCTGCGTTCTAAAGGCCGACGAAGGAAGAAACTTCTCAAACTCTTAATATGGGTGAGATATGTTGTGATGGATTTCAGAGTGAGTTGTGGTTGTATTATGCATATTGAATGGTTTATATAACCAATTGATATAAGAAGAGGTAGATGAGAGATGGTGACTTGCAGTGGTGACTTGTATGGAGAGAATGATGAACCAAGTAAGAGGTCAAGAATTAAACCAAAACCGTGGTCCCATGTACTTTGAATGTATTGTGGCTATGCTTCCTAACAAACAGAAATTCAGGCTAAACTCTTTGGGGTTGTCTTATAACAAATGAGGCCCAATGATGTGTCATGTATATACATACAATTAATTTGAGTGATAAGTAAGCCACTATGAATGCAAGATCACATGGTTTTGTCTTGATGATTTTGGTCAAATTAATTAAAGTTTTGATTGGTAGAGGGATGTATGGCTAACTAGTTACAAGTGGTAGATATCATTCAACTATTTGATGGATATAAGCCTCATGCACGGGGGACCATGGTGTTGGGTGGAAGCCATAACTATATTTTTTATTTATTTGAAGATAATTCGTTTTACTTTATTCTTCTTAATTACAGGTTGGAAGACATAACCATGTGATATTGCTTTTTCTCTACACCAGATATCACCATCCCTCATCTACCTCTCCTTGTATCAGTTGGTTATATAAACCATTCCATATGCATAACCACAACCACAACAACATACTTCACCAAGGATTAGTTTAAGCTTTTGCTACCATCAACAGCTTTTAGAACAAACTAGACTGTGCCCTCTTTAGAAAAATGGCCATTCTTATGCCTCGGATCATTCAAGCAAAACAAATTCTCCGACGATCGTTGTCAAATGGAAGCAGCAATACATACATGGCCATCCCTAAAGGTTATTTTGCCGTTTATGTTGGGGAGCAAGAGAAGAAGAGATTTGTAGTTCCAGTATCATTGTTAAGCCAACCTGCATTTCAAGAATTATTATATCAGGCAGAGGAAGAATTTGGGTACAACCATCCAATGGGTGGCCTCACTATCCCGTGCAATGAAGACATCTTCACAGATCTTGCTTCTCGTTTTGGGGCATTATAACTTGTACATGGCAGTTTTAAATTTCTACCATGGTTTTGTAAAGAACTAACCGTAGGACCTTTTAGAGTTTGTAAGACGCGTGGAGACAATTGTCCCAGTTTTATGAAATTTAACTTTGGAATTACTTATTCTGATTGTGTTATGAGCTAAGACATATATGAAACAACACAATCCAATTCTTATATCTGAATGAACTAAAAAGCACATAAACTAGATGTCTGCCGTGAGTTCATCCCAGCCCAAATTTGCCTCCCTGCTTTGCATCATGATCATAAGCATCTGGTATATTTTGTGTGTAATAAATCAAAATTTATAATCAAATATAGTGACCCTCGTCATAAATGTTTTTGAAATAATATTTTTGCAACAAAGGAAAAGTTCAAAAAAACCCAACAAACTATCCGATTTTGAATGGTTAAGTCCCTAAACTATATTTTAGAATGAAAAAAAAACCATTAAACTTTGTCATATTGAATGATTAAGTTCTTGAACTATTTCTTTGCATGAAAAAACTAATAAGCATTCTTATTTTGATTGATTAATTCCCTGGTATTTTTTTAAAGAAATTAAACCATCGAATTTTTAAAAATTAGTTACTTACATCTTTTTTTTTTTTTGAACGGCAAGTTAGTAGTTAGTGATTCGGACCCATAGTGACATCCATATATAGGCAGTATGCGGGACCCGAACCTTCACCTTAGGGGATAAACCCCCACTCCTCCATCATTTTTAGGAAAACCACCACTCCCAAGGCTCGAACCCGAGGGAGATCGATGGCAGTCGCCAACAACATGTTAGGAGAAATAGAGAACGGACAACGTTGGGGTAATATGGGGGATGACGAGGGGGAACGTTGTTTGCTATAGGGGTTTTAATTGCGTAGAGTTTTTTGGAACCGTAAAATCGATTTAAATCTATTTTTACTTTAACTTTTTTAGTGCCTTATATGTAGCTTATTTAAAAAAATAATATGTAGGTAACTAATTTTAAAAAAAGGGATGGTTAATTTATTCAAAAATAAGTTTGAAGACTTGATCATTCAAAAAAAATGAATGAGAAAGTTTAATGGTTTTTTCATTCGAATAAATAGTTCAGCGACTTAATCATTCAAAATGAGAAAACTTAATAGTTTTTTCAATCAAAAAAATAGGTTAAAGAAACACTTGCATGGCCATAATTCTAATGAGTGTAAGAGGTCAAGAGTGATACCAAATCCATGGTCCCACGTACTTTAAATGTAATGTGGTTATGCTTCCAAACCAACAGGAAAAATCAATTAAAATCTCTGGGGTTGTCCTGAGACTTATGCGACCCAATGATGTGTCATGTATATAGAATTAATTAAGTGGAATGATGAGCAAGCCACTATGTATATCCATAATCACATGTTTATGTCTTGATGTTTTTGGTCAAATAAAAGGTTTTACTGGTAGAGGGACATATTGCTAATGCAATTTTCTTACTCAATGCGTACACAGGTGTTAATAGTAAAACGAATGATACCTGGTAGAGATTTCCGAACTCAACTCACACAAGACTGAAAACACTTAAGCTAGCAAAGGAACATAGAAGACATTTTGGTTAATGAATTGAAGTGAGGTGAAAATATTATGGAGCCAACTTGTGGAAGCATGACTAGATCAGATTAGATAGAAAGACGCTTGAGAAAAGAATTGAAACGAGTAACGTCTTGCACAATTTACAAGTTTATGCAAATATGAAAAATCAATGAATACGTTTTTTTGCATGGAAAAGATCAATAGGAACATGGAACATTTTGGTTAATGAACTGAGGTGAGAATATTATGGAGCCTACTTGTGGGAGCTTGACTAGACCGCATTAGAAAGAAAGACGCTTGAGAAAAGAATTGAAACAAGAGTTAGGCCTTTCATAATCATAATCTACATGTTTATGAAAATATATATGAAAAATCAGTGGCTATGTTTTTGCTGCAAGGAAAAGATCAAAAGATATGGAAAATTTCAATGAATTTCGACAAGTGGAACTCCTTCAATTATCTCATCATAAGCGCAGAGTGCTAGCAACATATCTTTCAGTGATACGTTTTGTTTAACATAGTATAAAGCTTCTAGTTCGCATGCAAATAGCTGAGAAACGGGAGCTCCTTTGGCATCCAGAATCAGAATGTAATATTTCTCAGTTGCTCCTTCATGTTATGCCTTAGAAATCCGTTTGTAATTGTTCTCGTGGCACCTTTACTTCGATGGCAGACATGAATATAGGAACAAAAATCTATCGTTAGTTGTGAGTCTTTTGTTGACACATAGTGTTCATGGTCCAATCTCGTAAAGCCAATTCTTTAGTTCATTGCATCTGTTATCGCTGCAGCTTATGGAAAGTTCGTGTGGCAACAAGTGAGATGCTTTTATCGGTCTAAGCCTCTAAGGGCATTAATTCATCATTGGGAGAATAGATCGCAAGCACAAAATTAGTAGACCGTAAAATCAGTTTGTTATTTATGTATTGGCTCATAACACAAACGGAATAAATTCATAATTCCTAAATCAAATTTCATAAAACTGGGAGAAATGTCTCCACACGTCTTACAAACTCCAAAGGTCCTAGAGGTTAGTTATTTACAAAACCGTGGTAGAAATTTAAAACTGCCATCAAATTGACCCCAAACGAGAAGCAAGATCAGTGAATATGTCTTCGCTGCATGGAATTGTGAGTCCGCCCATGGGATGGTTGTACCCATACTCTTCCTCTGCCTGACATAATAATTCTTGAAATGAAGGTTGGCTTAACAATGATACTGGAACCACGAATCTCTTCTTCTCTTGCTCCCCAACATAAACGGCAAAATAACCTTTTGGGATGGACATGTATGTATTGTTGCTTCCATTTGACAACGATCGTCGGAGAATCTGTTTTGCTTGAATGATCTGAGGCATAAGAATGGCCATTTTTCCAAGGAGGGCTGACTCTGCTGAGTTCTAAGGCGATGAAGGAAGAGAATGCTCAAACTAATTATTGGTGAGATATGTTGTGATGGATTTCAGAGGGAGTTGTGGTTGTATTATGCATATGGAATGGTTTATATAACCAATCGATATAAGGAGAGTAGATGAGAGATGGTGATGTGTGGTTGTAGAGAAAAAGCAACATCACATGGTTTTGTCTTCCAACCTGTTACATCTTCTACCCAACACCATGGCCCTGATGCATGAAGCTTATCCATCAAATTAATGGTTGAATGATATCGCAATAATGTTACGATGTTTACTTTAACTCTACTAAGTACCATCAATGTGTATAGACTACGTTAAAACATATCATTAGAGAAATTATAAACCTACAACTAGAAGAAAAATTACAAATCTACAAAGAAAGTTAAATTGTGGTCGTCTACAACAAGAGATCAAAGTTAAACAAGTGTCCTATAAAGACGGGTTTATAGGACATTTTCTTAGAAGTGTCCTATAAAATTGCTAATGCGACTCTTTAGAATTGTCAAAAAGAAACTTGTTAAGACGCCCAAAAGCGTCATGTAAACTTACTACAACGCCTTTATATTTAATTTTTGGTGTTATAAATCAAGTCTTATAATTCTATTAGGACCCTCTCGTGCCGCCTTTATAAATGCAATTTTGTTTTAGTGTCAGACCAGAGCATTACAAAAATGTATCTTCCCGGCCTACACGGAATTGTGAGCCTAGGCGACAAGCCAGATCAACGAATATGTCTATACTACACGGGATTTCAGAATGTAAAATAATCTGAGAGTGTTTTTTCTTAGTGAAAGATGCTGCCGAGGGTTTAGAGATGGAATTATTTTTGTGCTTTGCCTATTGTATATCTTGATTTGTTGAAGCTTCAAATGTACTATCCGTGATAAAAGGGAAACTAAATGGCAGATGGAGACACCGGTGGGACATAATTGCAAGACCATGTGGTTGCGTCCTCCAACTTGCATGATAGAACTACGTTACTTGTCAACAATAAGATCATCACAGATGGTATCAATTAATTACCGCTTAAATCTGTAACAGGATAGAAAATAGGATTAGGCATAGAGAGAACTTGTATGGCCAGAATTTTGAAGAATGTAGGGGTCAAGAATAGTACCAACACCAGGGTCCCATGTACTTTGAATGAAATATTGCTATAAATCACATGGTGTTGTCTAATTGAAACTAATGGCCGAAGGTTTTATTCAAATTAAAATCAAAGACAGTTGTCTTACCACAGTTGTCTTACCACTGCAGTTACTTTTCTTCTTAAATTCTTCCTGGGATACATTCCTGGGATACACACGAAGTTTCCTGAGTAAAACTAAGGAAATGGAAAAGATTTATGAACTTAACTCGCACATAGAATATTGAAAACAGGCATAGGAACATATAAGACATTTTTGGGTAATTAATGAAAAATTTATGAAAATATGATAAATGAGTGAATATGTTCTTGCTGCACGGAAAAGATCATTGATCTCATCATATGCAGACTGCTACCAACATATTTTTAAGTGCTAAGAAGTTCAGTAGATACAGGAGCTCCTTTGGCTTCCCGAATCAGAATAGAAATATTTCTCTAATGACACAATGAACTCAGGTTCTTGTGTGGTACCTAACATTAATTTCTACAGCTAATTAAAGCTCAAACGGTTTGTAATAGTCACGTTTACTCCGATGGTAGACATGAATAAATGAATAAAAATCTATCATGGGTTGTGAGTCTTTTGTCGACACATAGTGTTCATGGCAGATCTCGTAAAGCCAATTGTTAAATTCATTGTATCTGTTGTTATCACTGCAACTTAGGAATGTTCGAGTGGGAATGTATGAGATCCTTTTATCTGTCTAAGAGCATTAATTCATCATTGGGAGAACAAATCTTAGCACAAAATTAGTTGACTGTGAAATCAGTTTGTCATTTATGTCTTAGCTCATAACACAAATGGAGAAAATAATTCCTAAATCGAATTTCATAAAACTGGGAGAATGTCTCCACACGTCTTAATTACAAACTCCAAAACGTCCTAGTGGTTAGTTCTTTACAAATTAAACACTAGTAGAAATTTAAACTGCCATGTGGAAGTCATAATGCCCCGAAACGAGCAGCAAGATCAGTGAATATTTCTTCGCTGCATGGAATGGTGAGGCCACCCATGGGATGGTTGTACCCAAACTCTTCCTCTGCCTGACATAATAATTCTTGAAATGCAGGTTGACCTAACAATGCTATTGGAACCACAAATCTCTTCTTCTCTTGCTCTCCAACATAAACGGCAAAATAACCTTTAGGGATGACCATGTATGTATTGCTGCTTCCATTTGACAACGATCGTCGGAGGATCTGTTTTGCTTGAATGATACGAGGCATAAGAATGACCATTTTTCCAAGGAGGGTTAGAGTCTGCTGCGTTCTAAAGGCCGACGAAGGAAGAAACTTCTCAAACTCTTAATATGGGTGAGATATGTTGTGATGGATTTCAGAGTGAGTTGTGGTTGTATTATGCATATTGAATGGTTTATATAACCAATTGATATAAGAAGAGGTAGATGAGAGATGGTGACTTGCAGTGGTGACTTGTATGGAGAGAATGATGAACCAAGTAAGAGGTCAAGAATTAAACCAAAACCGTGGTCCCATGTACTTTGAATGTATTGTGGCTATGCTTCCTAACAAACAGAAATTCAGGCTAAACTCTTTGGGGTTGTCTTATAACAAATGAGGCCCAATGATGTGTCATGTATATACATACAATTAATTTGAGTGATAAGTAAGCCACTATGAATGCAAGATCACATGGTTTTGTCTTGATGATTTTGGTCAAATTAATTAAAGTTTTGATTGGTAGAGGGATGTATGGCTAACTAGTTACAAGTGGTAGATATCATTCAACTATTTGATGGATATAAGCCTCATGCACGGGGGACCATGGTGTTGGGTGGAAGCCATAACTATATTTTTTATTTATTTGAAGATAATTCATTTTACTTTATTCTTCTTAATTACAGGTTGGAAGACATAACCATGTGATATTGCTTTTTCTCTACACCAGATATCACCATCCCTCATCTACCTCTCCTTGTATCAGTTGGTTATATAAACCATTCCATATGCATAACCACAACCACAACAACATACTTCACCAAGGATTAGTTTAAGCTTTTGCTACCATCAACAGCTTTTCGAACAAACTAGACTGTGCCCTCTTTAGAAAAATGGCCATTCTTATGCCTCGGATCATTCAAGCAAAACAAATTCTCCGACGATCGTTGTCAAATGGAAGCAGCAATACATACATGGCCATCCCTAAAGGTTATTTTGCCGTTTATGTTGGGGAGCAAGAGAAGAAGAGATTTGTAGTTCCAGTATCATTGTTAAGCCAACCTGCATTTCAAGAATTATTATATCAGGCAGAGGAAGAATTTGGGTACAACCATCCAATGGGTGGCCTCACTATCCCGTGCAATGAAGACATCTTCACAGATCTTGCTTCTCGTTTTGGGGCATTATAACTTGTACATGGCAGTTTTAAATTTCTACCATGGTTTTGTAAAGAACTAACCGTAGGACCTTTTAGAGTTTGTAAGACGCGTGGAGACAATTGTCCCAGTTTTATGAAATTTAACTTTGGAATTACTTAATCTGATTGTGTTATGAGCTAAGACATATATGAAACAACACGATCCAATTCTTATATCTGAATGAACTAAAAAGCACATAAACTAGATGTCTGCCGTGAGTTCATCCCAGCCCAAATTTGCCTCCCTGCTTTGCATCATGATCATAAGCATCTGGTATATTTTGTGTGTAATAAATCAAAATTTATAATCAAATATAGTGACCCTCGTCATAAATGTTTTTGAAATAATATTTTTGCAACAAAGGAAAAGTTCAAAAAAACCCAAAAAACTATCCGATTTTGAATGGTTAAGTCCCTAAACTATATTTTAGAATGAAAAAAAACCATTAAACTTTGTCATATTGAATGATTAAGTTCTTGAACTATTTCTTTGCATGAAAAAACTATTAAACATTCTTATTTTGATTGATTAATTCCCTGGTATTTTTTTAAAGAAATTAAACCATCGAATTTTTAAAAGTTAGTTACTTACATCTTTTTTTTTGAACGGCAAGTTAGTAGTTAGTGATTCGGACCCATAGTGACATCCATATATAGGCAGTATGCGGGACCCGAACCTTCACCTTAGGGGATAAACCCCCACTCCTCCATCATTTTTAGGAAAACCACCACTCCCAAGGCTCGAACCCGAGGGAGATCGATGGCAGTCGCCAACAACATGTTAGGAGAAATAGAGAACGGACAACGTTGGGGTAATATGGGGGATGACGAGGGGGAACGTTGTTTGCTATAGGGGTTTTAATTGAGTAGAGTTTTTTGGAACCGTAAAATCGATTTAAATCTATTTTTACTAACTTTTTTAGTGCCTTATATGTAGCTTATTTAAAAAAATAAAATGTAGGTAACTAATTTTAAAAAAACGGATGGTTAATTTATTCAAAAATAAGTTTGAAGACTTGATCATTCAAAAAAATGAGAAAGTTTAATGGTTTTTTCATTCGAATCACTTGCATGGCCATAATTCTAATGAGTGTAAGAGGTCAAGAGTGATACCAAATCCATGGTCCCATGTACTTTAAATGTAATGTGGTTATGCTTCCAAACCAACAGGAAAAATCAATTAAAATCTCTGGGGTTGTCCTGAGACTTATGCGACCCAATGATGTGTCATGTATATAGAATTAATTAAGTGGAATGATGAGCAAGCCACTATGTATATCCATAATCACATGTTTATGTCTTGATGTTTTTGGTCAAATAAAAGGTTTTACTGGTAGAGGGACATATTGCTAATGCAATTTTCTTCCTCGATGCGTACACAGGTGTTAATAGTAAAACGAATGATACCTGGTAGAGATTTCCGAACTCAACTCACACAAGACTGAAAACACTTAAGCTAGCAAAGGAACATAGAAGACATTTTGGTTAATGAATTGAAGTGAGGTGAAAATATTATGGAGCCAACTTGTGGAAGCATGACTAGATCAGATTAGATAGAAAGACGCTTGAGAAAAGAATTGAAACGAGTAACGTCTTGCACAATTTACAAGTTTATGCAAATATGAAAAATCAATGAATACGTTTTTTTGCATGGAAAAGATCAATAGGAACATGGAACATTTTGGTTAATGAACTGAGGTGAGAATATTATGGAGCCTACTTGTGGGAGCTTGACTAGACCGCATTAGAAAGAAAGACGCTTGAGAAAAGAATTGAAACAAGAGTTAGGCCTTTCATAATCATAATCTACATGTTTATGAAAATATATATGAAAAATCAGTGGCTATGTTTTTGCTGCAAGGAAAAGATCAATAGATATGGAAAATTTCAATGAATTTCGACAAGTGGAACTCCTTCAATTATCTCATCATAAGCGCAGAGTGCTAGCAACATATCTTTCAGTGATACGGAGTTTTGTTTAACATAGTATAAAGCTTCTAGTTCACATGCATATAGCTGAGAAACGGGAGCTCCTTTGGCATCCAGAATCAGAATGTAATATTTCTCAGTTGCTCCTTCATGTTATGCCTTAGAAATCCGTTTGTAATTGTTCTCGTGGCACCTTTACTTCGATGGCAGACATGAATATAGGAACAAAAATCTATCGTTAGTTGTGAGTCTTTTGTTGACACATAGTGTTCATGGTCCAATCTCGTAAAGCCAATTCTTTAGTTCATTGCATCTGTTATCGCTGCAGCTTATGGAAAGTTTGTGTTGCAACAAGTGAGATGCTTTTATCGGTCTAAGCCTCTAAGGGCATTAATTCATCATTGGGAGAATAGATCGCAACACAAAATTAGTAGACCGTAAAATCAGTTTGTTATTTATGTATTGGCTCATAACACAAACGGAATAAATTCATAATTCATAAATCAAATTTCATAAAACTGGGAGAAATGTCTCCACACGTCTTACAAACTCGAAAAGGTCCTAGAGGTTAGTTATTTACAAAACCGTGGTAGAAATTTAAAACTGCCATCAAATTGACCCCAAACGAGAAGCAAGATCAGTGAATATGTCTTCGCTGCATGGAATTGTGAGTCCGCCCATGCGATGGTTGTACCCATACTCTTCCTCTGCCTGACATAATAATTCCTGCAATGAAGGTTGGCTTAACAATGATACTGGAACCACGAATCTCTTCTTCTCTTGCTCCCCAACATAAACGGCAAAATAACCTTTTGGGATGGACATGTATGTATTGTTGCTTCCATTTGACAACGATCGTCGGAGAACCTGTTTTGCTTGAATGATCTGAGGCATAAGAATGACCATTTTTCCAAGGAGGGCTGACTCTGATGAGTTCTAAGGCGATGAAGGAAGAAAATGCTCAAACTAATTATTGGTGAGATATGTTGTGATGGATTTCAGAGGGAGTTGTGGTTGTATTATGCATATGGAATGGTTTATATAACCAATCGATATAAGGAGAGTAGATGAGAGATGGTGATGTGTGGTTGTAGAGAAAAAGCAACATCACATGGTTTTGTCTTCCAACCTGTTACATCTTCTACCCAACACCATGGCCCTGATGCATGAAGCTTATCCATCAAATTAATGGTTGAATGATATCGCAATAATGTTACGATGTTTACTTTAACTCTACTAAGTACCATCAATGTGTATAGACTACGTTAAAACATATCATTAGAGAAATTATAAACCTACAACTAGAAGAAAAATTACAAATCTACAAAGAAAGTTAAATTGTGGTCGTCTACAACAAGAGATCAAAGTTAAACAAGTGTCCTATAAAAAGACGGGTTTATAGGACATTTTCTTAGAAGTGTCCTATAAAATTGCTAATGCGACTCTTTAGAATTGTCAAAAAGAAACTTGTTAAGACGCCCAAAAGCGTCATGTAAACTTACTACAACGCCTTTATATTTAATTTTTGGTGTTATAAATCAAGTCTTATAATTCTATTAGGACCCTCTCGTGCCGCCTTTATAAATGCAATTTTGTTTTAGTGTCAGACCAGAGCATTACAAAAATGTATCTTCCCGGCCTACACGGAATTGTGAGCCTAGGCGACAAGCCAGATCAACGAATATGTCTATACTACACGGGATTTCAGAATGTAAAATAATCTGAGAGTGTTTTTTCTTAGTGAAAGATGCTGCCGAGAGTTTAGAGATGGAATTATTTTTGTGCTTTGCCTATTGTATATCTTGATTTGTTGAAGCTTCAAATGTACTATCCGTGATAAAAGGGAAACTAAATGGCAGATGGAGACACCGATGGGACATAATTGCAAGACCATGTGGTTGCGTCCTCCAACTTGCATGATAGAACTACGTTACTTGTCAACAATAAGATCACAGATGGTATCAATTAATTACCGCTTAAATCACTAACAGGATAGAAAATAGGATTAGGCATAGAGAGAACTTGTATGGCCAGAATTTTGAAGAATGTAGGGGTCAAGAATAGTACCAACACCAGGGTCCCATGTACTTTAAATGAAATATTGCTATAAATCACATGGTGTTGTCTAATTGAAACTTATGGCCGAAGGTTTTATTCAAATTAAAATCAAAGACAGTTGTCTTACCACTGCAGTTACTTTTCTTCTTAAATTCTTCCTGGGATACATTCCTGGGATACACACGAAGTTTCCTGAGTAAAACTAAGGAAATGGAAAAGATTTATGAACTTAACTCGCAGATAGAATATTGAAAACAGGCATAGGAACATATAAGACATTTTTGGGTGATTAATGAAAAATTTATGAAAATATGATAAATGAGTGAATATGTTCTTGCTGCACGGAAAAGATCACTGCTACCAACATATTTTTCAGTGCTAAGAAGTTCAGTAGATACAGGAGCTCCTTTGGCTTCCCGAATCAGAATAGAAATATTTCTCTAATGACACAATGAACTCAGGTTCTTGTGTGGTACCTAACATTAATTTCTACAGCTAATTAAAGCTCAAACGGTTTGTAATAGTCACGTTTACTCCGATGGTAGACATGAATAAATGAATAAAAATCTATCATGGGTTGTGAGTCTTTTGTCGACACATAGTGTTCATGGCAGATCTCGTAAAGCCAATTGTTAAATTCATTGTATCTGTTGTTATCACTGCAACTTAGGAATGTTCGAGTGGGAATGTATGAGATCCTTTTATCTGTCTAAGAGCATTAATTCATCATTGGGAGAACAAATTTTAGCACAAAATTAGTAGACTGTGAAATCAGTTTGTCATTTATGTCTTAGCTCATAACACAAATGGAGAAAATAATTCCTAAATCGAATTTCATAAAACTGGGAGAATGTCTCCACACGTCTTAATTACAAACTCCAAAACGTCCTAGTGGTTAGTTCTTTACAAATTAAACAATAGTAGAAATTTAAACTGCCATATGGAAGTCATAATGCCCCGAAACGAGCAGCAAGATCAGTGAATATTTCTTCGCTGCATGGAATGGTGAGGCCGCCCATGGGATGGTTGTACCCAAACTCTTCCTCTGCCTGACATAATAATTCCTGAAATGCAGGTTGACCTAACAATGCTATTGGAACCACAAATCTCTTCTTCTCTTGCTCTCCAACATAAACGGCAAAATAACCTTTAGGGATGACCATGTATGTATTGCTGCTTCCATTTGACAACGATCGTCGGAGGATCTGTTTTGCTTGAATGATACGAGGCATAAGAATGGCCATTTTTCCAAGGAGGGGTAGAGTCTGCTGCGTTCTAAAGGCCGACGAAGGAAGAAACTTCTCAAACTCTAAATATGGGTGAGATATGTTGTGATGGATTTCAGAGTGAGTTGTGGTCGTATTATGCATATTGAATGGTTTATATAACCAATTGATATAAGAAGAGGTAGATGAGAGATGGTGACTTGCAGTGGTGACTTGTATGGAGAGAATGATGAACCAAGTAAGAGGTCAAGAATTAAACCAAAACCGTGGTCCCATGTACTTTGAATGTATTGTGGCTATGCTTCCTAACAAACAGAAATTCAGGCTAAACTCTTTGGGGTTGTCTTATAACAAATGAGGCCCAATGATGTGTCATGTATATACATACAATTAATTTGAGTGATAAGTAAGCCACTATGAATGCAAGATCACATGGTTTTGTCTTGATGATTTTGGTCAAATTAATTAAAGTTTTGATTGGTAGAGAGATATATGGCTAACTAGTTACAAGTGGTAGATATCATTCAACTATTTGATGGATATAAGCCTCATGCACGGGGGACCATGGTGTTGGGTGGAAGCCATAACTATATTTTTTATTTATTTGAAAGATAATTCATTTTACTTTATTCTTCTTAATTACAGGTTGGAAGACATAACCATGTGATATTGCTTTTTCTCTACACCACATATCACCATCCCTCATCTACCTCTCCTTGTATCAGTTGGTTATATAAACCATTCCATATGCATAACCACAACCACAACAACATACTTCACCAAGGATTAGTTTAAGCTTTTGCTACCATCAACAGCTTTTAGAACAAACTAGACTGTGCCCTCTTTAGAAAAATGGCCATTCTTATGCCTCGGATCATTCAAGCAAAACAAATTCTCCGACGATCGTTGTCAAATGGAAGCAGCAATACATACATGGCCATCCCTAAAGGTTATTTTGCCGTTTATGTTGGGGAGCAAGAGAAGAAGAGATTTGTAGTTCCAGTATCATTGTTAAGCCAACCTGCATTTCAAGAATTATTATATCAGGCAGAGGAAGAATTTGGGTACAACCATCCAATGGGTGGCCTCACCATCCCGTGCAGTGAAGACATATTCACTGATCTTGCTTCTCGTTTTGGGGCATTATAACTTGTACATGGCAGTTTTAAATTTCTACCATGGTTTTGTAGCGAACTAACATAGGACCTTTTAGAGTTTGAAAGACGCGTGGAGACAATTGTCCCAGTTTTATGAAACAATTCAATCCATTTCTTAGACATAAATGAAACAATTCAATCCATTTCTTATATCTGAATGAACTAATTAAAAAAGCATAAACTAGAATGCTCAAGCTGTGAGTTCATCCCAGCCAAAATTTGCCTCCCAGCTTTGCATCATGATCATAAGCATCTGCTTCATTTGGTGTGTATTAATAAGTCAAAATTATTTAATCAAATATAGTGACCCTCGTCGTAACTCTTTTTAAAATAGTTTGGGAAACAGCGATCTTGGGTGAACATGTTTACTCAGGGTATGAAATTGGCTTCGTAGCATTAATTATCCCTTATATTTCCGTCTCCTTTACCTATTGAATTGGTCAACATAAATCCTTCCTTTGTTGACTTACTAGTATCTTGAGTAACATGACAAGTTTCAATGAAATTCTTCACGTAATGTCATGCATCACATAAGACAAGTGGAACTGATCCTGCAATGATCTCATCATATTTATGAGGTACTTGGTTCCAGACTGCTACCAAAATATTCATCAGTGACAAGAAGTTCCGTGTTATGAATATAATTGACATGAAAGTTGCCTTAGAAACGGGAGCTTCTTTGGCTTCGAGAATCAGGCTAAATATTCTTTGGCTTCGAGAATCAGGCAAAATTTTGACTTGGACCAAGTTCCCTTATATGGTTTGAGATTTACCATAGATGCGACAATGCTATAGTGTATACGTATATATATATATATATTGTACTTAATGCAGTAGCATGTTTGATCCTATTGAGCTTAGGTGTTTCTCTGTAACTTGTAAAATATTAACTACGGCTTAAATCTGCACTATGATACATGAAATATTAGACATGGAGGATAACTTGTAAGGACAGAATTCATAACAACCTAACACAGTGGCGGACCTAGTGTGGTTCACACGGTGGCACGGGTCACTGTATTATATGTTACGAAGGGTAATTTATTTTGATTTATTAGTGGTGCAACAGTATCGTTGTATCGTTTTATGGGTTCTCTTAAATAATTTAAAACTGAACTTATGACACAAACAAGTTTTTCCCATCTGAATTAAAACTCAAGGTTTCTGGTTGAATCCCTGCTTGATGCTAATAATTAAATTTTTCGG
The DNA here is from genome assembly GCA_036898165.1 of Silybum marianum. NCBI lineage: Eukaryota > Viridiplantae > Streptophyta > Magnoliopsida > Asterales > Asteraceae > Silybum > Silybum marianum. The sequence continues at coordinate 4,210,806 of CM072531.1, forward strand.
TTAACAGCTCTATATAACATATTAAATACTTTATTAATTTCGTCAACTTTAATAACATTTAATAAACACTCTATTAATTTAATATTTAATCACTAATTTTCCTAAAAATATTTTTAATTTGCTTTTACTTATTAAAGACCGTCAATATTAAATACTAAAAACAAAAAAAAATCTTGAAATCAACAAAAAAATCACTCGAAATCGATTAAAAGCTTAAAAATCTGGAAAAAAAAACTCTTTAAATCAACCAAAAAAACTGAAAAAGTCAATTGAAATCGATAAAAAAAACTTCAAAATCCCTCGAAATCAATAAAAAAGAATTAAAAATCCCCCGAAATGGTAGAATTAGGTTAAAAACACATCGAAAAATATTAACCGTTCGTAAAACGTAAAGCCATGTCGATTAAAACCGTAGCAGAAAAACAACAGGGTCTGTCCCTGACCTAAGAGGTCAAGAATGATATAGAGGATAACTTATAAGGCCAGGATATATAGAAATAGTAGACATAGAGGATAACTTGTAAGACTAGGATACACAGGTTTAGTTATTAAATTTTTATGAGGGTTCAGTTATTGGTTGCTACTTTAACGGATAGTTTTTTACTTGATGTTTATTTGTTAGTCGTTTGGGCTGGTTCTGTTTAAAACCGTAAATCCAAGGGTTAGATATTTTTCAAACCACACGAATTGGGTTGGATTATCTAAACATCTTCAAGCCAACCAACCCAACCCGAGTTCAACACTGAATTTTGACGAATGAATTCTAAACACGAAGAGGTACCGACAACTATATATAAGATTTTTTTTTATCTCTTTGAACCTGTTTTACCTTATGTTCATATGCATATCTTTTTACCCTTTAAATCCTCCCATCTTTTAATTCTTCAAATATATGGACTACTAGTTTTGTTGAATGTCTTTTGTATATCTATGTTCTGTTAAATACGGACTGCAATTTCTACTTAAAGCCTTTTGTACATGTATGTTCTGCAAAATATGGAAGACTATTTGTGTGGAATTCCTTTTGTATATCCATGTTCAAGGGCTTGTTTCTTTTGTGAAGCTCTCATGTCTTATGATATACGTATCTTGTTGACGCTCTACTTATTTTTTCTTGTGCGTAGGATAAAGTAGTTGAAGAGTTTTACCCATGTAATCGTCCTCCTTTTTTGAATGGAACCCTACCCTACCCGGTTAACCACACATAATGTTGTCTTTCTGATTTTAGGTTAGTTTACATCTTACATTTCTAGTTTATATATTTTTGTCATCCTGCAGTGCTACTATATTTATGCAATTTTGATATATTTGTGTATGTATATGTGTGTTTATATCTTCATTTTTGCGACAATTATGATACATTTCTTCAATCACAAACTAGGGGAACTAAACTAGTTACATAGTTTTGTATATTGTGGCTCAATCTATAACTTGTTGGTCAAAACTTTTGGGTGATTGACTTTATGCAAAAATCGTTTCTCCCTGGAGTTATGGCTTTCATTTATTATTATGAACTTCATTCATCATATAATCATATATGTTTTGTTTAATCGTATGTTAAAACTCCGTTTTTGCGATTTATTTTTATCACGGCCGCGGACAACTTCTAATCATAATAACGGCAAGCAAAATCATACAAAGTCAAAACAACACGTATACAATTATTAACGCGATGAAGAAAGGATCAAAGTAAATGAGAGAATAGCTAGCTTAGATAACGGAAAAGTTGTTTTAAGATATTGGTACTTTTGTTAACGGTATCCTCATTCATTATTCATATAATGTATGTTATTAGTACAATTTTCTTATATGTAATGTTAATCTTATGATTTTTATTGAATTTTTAAATTTATTTTTATTTTTAATGTTATAGAATAAAAACCGAAACATAAGTTGCTTATCGCAACAGTTTTTTTAAAATTTAACGTCATTGTATGGCATTTTATGGGGACTATTTTGGCAAATAAACATCTTCGTATTTTATGCTAGAATGACGATTTTGACAAATAATTGTCACCGTATGTCATGCTTCGTTGACGATTATTGATATAAACATCATCGTCTGTCATGCTACGTTAACAATTTTGAAAAATAAACGTCATCTTATGTCATGCAAACTTGATGATTTTGACAAAAAAATATCAATCTATGTCATGCTATAATGACAGTTTAAAATTATAATCATAACCGAATGCAATCATTTTTTGTCAAATAAATGTCACCATATTTCAAACTAACAAGACGATTTGACAAATAAATGTTGTCGTATTTCATTTGCGATGACGATTTTGGAAAATAAACATCACCTTAACTAATATTACGTCGAGAGTTTTGAAAAATAAACATCGCTGTAATTCAAGCTACGATGACGGTTTTGAAAAATAAATGTCACCATAAGTCATGTTATGTTGACGGTGTTGAAAAATAAACATCAATATACGTCATTTTACGGTAATGGTTATGAAAAATAAATGTCACCACATGTCATTTTACAGTGATGGTTTTGAAAACTAAACGTCGCCCTATGTCATGCTGCAATGACGGTTTTCAAATACACACGTCATCATATATGTCATTCTATGGTTTCAGTTTTTAGATACAAATGTCACCATATATCATATTACATTGAGGATTTAAAAAAATAAACGTCACCATATGTCATGCTATGGTGACGGTTTTCAAATATAAATGTCATTGTACGTCATGCCATGGTATCGGTTTTCAACTACAAACGTCAGTGAAGATTTTGTAAAACAAGTGTCACAGTATGTCATGTTGCAGTGACGGTTTTGAAATATAAATGTCATCGTATGTATGTTACAGTGACAATTTCGATTTTTGAAAAACACACCTCGTCGTATGTCATGTACAGTTAGGGGTGTAAAATATATATATGTCTATATGTCATCATATGTAATTTTAAGGTGACAGTTTAAAAAATAAATATCACAGCTTGTCAATCTACAATGACGGTTTTAAAAAGTAAACGTCATCGTATTTCATGCTATAGTGATGGTTATGAAAAATAAACGTCACGGTATGTGATTCTACGGTGACAATTTTTAAAAAGAAAAATCATCATGTCATTCTATTTTTACAGTTTTGAAAAATAAAATGTTACTGTGTGTCATATGCTATCGTGACGGTTTTAGGAAAAAAAATTCTCACGGTTTTAATCTATGTTAACGATTTTTGATGTGATTTGGTAACGTTTTTTAAACATAACCAAAAGTGTGTCAAAAATTACTGCAGTTACCGTTACTGTATACCTACGGTAATGGTTTTAACCGTCACTTAAGACCATATTCCTTCCATATGTGGGATTCTTCTTCTAATAATTTGATTTCCTCCTCATTCTGACTCTGAATGATCCTCAGACTGCTCTAATCTATATTCTTCTTCTAATTGTTGACTTATTTTGGTTGGTAGTCTTCTGCTAGTTATGATCATCACAAATCCCTTCTTTTCTTGGTCTTCACCCACATAAACCGTAAAATACCCTTTTGGTACATCCATATTTGTTGGTGTACGGTTTCCATTTGACAAAGATAGTTGGAAAAATTGTTTTGCCTGCATGATCCGACGAATAGCCATTTTCCTAATGTTGATAAAAGAAGCAGAAGAATGTATCGAAAAGTGTTTTTTCTTGGCAAAAGATGTCGTAAGGGTTTCGACATGGAGTTATGTTGGTACTTTGCCTAGAGTATGCTTATATATATATGTATCTATATTATATATATATATATATATCTTGATTTATTAAAACTTCAAATGTAGGATTGGTGATAAATTAAACGGACATTAAATGGCAGATCACTACAACAAATCTGATCTATTGCGACGACTGTCGTCGCTAAAAACCAAAATTTCGTCGCTATATGTCTATGCGACGACTGTCGTCGCTGTAGAGATCCTCACTGAAAGTCCGTAGCTGTAGCTTTCTATAGCGACGTATAGCGACGAAATGTCGTGGCTAAAGATTAAAAATTAATTTTTAAATAGAAAACATTAAAAATTATCTACTGTGCGATGACATGTCGTGGCTAAAGGTTAAAATTTAAAATTAAATATTTTATCTACTGCAACGATTTGTCGTGGCTAAAGGTTAAAAATTAAATTAAATATTTTATCTACTGCAACGACTTGTCGTGGCTAAAGGTTAAAAATTAAAATCGTCACAGTAGGTGAAAAACCATTTTTTTTTTAATTTTGCCATAAAATATATATTTTAATTAAATAATCATATATTCATATAAATGGAGAATAATTTCAAAAACCCTAATTCATTAACTTTGAAACCGTAATACAAATTTTTGGAAATTGTCACCCAAAATCAATAACATAAAATAAACCCTAATGTCTCAACTATATTAATACATATTTGTCTAATCATCGTATGTACGAGTCATTCTGTATGTCATCATCATCCCGATCCTGTTGCGGCGGCTGTTGCGCCATAACTAATGCTACTAATGCTTGTGTGTCTATAACGGGTGGGGGGGGAGGAGTTGGCTGCCGGGTGCATTGTACGCCTGAATCATGTACGCCTGAAAAGCGTTTAATGCATCTAAGACATTCTTCATCCCATCATAACTTGGTGGGGGGGGGGGGGTTGGTGGCGGAGGTGGTGGCGGCAGACCAAACATGTGCTTTCGCTCATGGTTTTAGCAACAAGATTATTAAAGCAGAGCTAAAACAAATGAAGAATGAGATGCCATTTAAATATTATGGGTTGGGATCCAAAGTAATTAATCAAATAGTACAAAAGCATACATCCAAACATGAATGGAACAGAAGTTGAAACAAATAAAAACATGCTAAAATGAGCAATAAAATCCTAAGGGGTAATGGGAAAGATAAAGAATCTGGGGTAATGCCAAGTTGCCAACTACTATACAGTGAAAATAAGCTGCAATATAATCCTTTCCAATGAATAATTGAACTATAAAATCACTCACTAAATCAAATAAAAACAAGTTGAAACAGTACAAAATAATCCTTTCCATAATCACTATATTATGGGTTGGGATCCAAAGTAATTAATCAAATAGTACAAAAGCATACATCCAAACATGAATGGAACAGAAGTTGAAACAAATAAAAACATGCTAAAATGAGCAATAAAATCCTAAGGGGTAATGGGAAAGATAAAGAATCTGGGGTAATGCCAAGTTGCCAACTACTATACAGTGAAAATAAGCTGCAATATAATCCTTTCCAATGAATAATTGAACTATAAAATCACTCACTAAATCCAATCTTAGCACTAAATGAATTTGTTAATCCTCCTCTACCTATAACTAGAATCCACATTTCACATTTGAAAGTTACATTGGACGTTTGTTACTCAAAAGTTAATAGGGCAATATGACTAATTGAATAAATAATTGGCAACCATATAAACCAAGTCTAACCAATTTGGCATTAGAAAACAACAAACATCCATGCCCATTTCGAAAGCTAAATAAGAAAAGCCAGTGCCATGTTTCCTCCTAAATAATTAGCTGAATTATGGCAGGGTCTTTAATTTAGTAATAATAATAATACAGAAGTCAAGTTTTCATTAAAGCCTTTGAACCATTCACATCTACAATTGGAATTCCCTCCTCATACTAGATAAAATAATTATCTTAGACTATAAGCAGCTATTTGCATCCAGGAGTTTTCAAAAGGAATTTGTTGTGGGAAACAAAATATAATGTTTAAAATCAAGTACAAAAGTTCTTAAATTACCTTTCGTCCAAAACAACCAGATCGACCAATACGATGAATGTAGAGCTCTCGGTTATTTGGGAGGTTGTAATTGATCACCAGAGAAACCTAAAACAAGGCAGAAAAAACCAAGTGTGATACTCTTTAAGCATACAACAAAAATGAGGTATATAGATAATAAATTATAACAAGTAAAGTAACCATTCCTTTGTTATAAATTTTTTTCTACTTTTTTGGCTATAAACAAAATAATAAGACAAAAGGTCTTGACTTGCCTGTTGAACATCAAAATCATAAAAAACAGATATCAGAGATAAGGTGAAGTTATTATTAATTTAAAGTATGTATTTCTCCCTCTAGATGGGCAAACAAACGCAAACCATCAACAAAGAGGAAACTAAAGTAGACCAACTAACTAATTGCACATAAGAAAAGAGAGGGGGAGGGGGGGGGGGGGGTTGCTTATGTGTATATATACTGCAAATCTTAATTCAGATTGGGTATTTTCAAAAACTTTGAAAAACAACTATGATTATTTATCAAGTCTATAATTCATTCAAACGAAACATTTGTCTAGAAAAAGGTGAAAACCCCTAGAGGGTATCGAGTGTTCAACTAAAACAAAAACTAGATATCTAAAATTCCATCTTTAGGGACCATTCTGGTGTTATGAATTAAAGGTAAAAATTACAATAAAAGATACGAAGCAAAAATAAGATGGTTTCAAAGTAATTATAAACAAGTTGGAAAAGATGAAGAAATATAAAGATAAGGAAGATAGGTTAGGAAGACATGCTAATTAATTAATAACACTAGACAACACGAAAAATGCAGTCAAAGTGATGGGATGTAAAGATATGACGTCATGTCAAAACACGATAATTTAAAAAAGGTAGCCAACAGATATTCGGTTAAAATCATAAAAACAAACCTTGATTTTGAAAAATTTCTATTTGATCAATATCAACATTCTTTTCAGTCTTGACAGTGGTCTTGAAGTTCATAATCTGCAAAATTAACACAGAAAGCGAAAGAAGTAAAACGGGATTCATCCATAAATCTAAACGATTTCTCAATAAGATTTGCATAACAGATACCATAATTATGCGTGGGTATAGATCCAGATCAAGAACAGCAAAGCAAATCCAGTAAAGATTCAAAAAAAATTGAGTGCAGATATCGCATGCGCCAAGAAAAAAATAAAAAATGGAAAAGAAAGAGAGGAGGACCATCCTAAACAAATAACGTGGTGTTAAGGCAATAATAATGTTAGTTTGCCGTTGATTTAGCACAGTAAACCATGAAAACAATTATAAAAGAATTAAAGAATTATTGAAACCCTGTTGCATTCAATAGTCCAACTGTTAAGTCATATCTTCCCCTTTGAGATACACCAAAAGAAAATTACAGAAAAGAAGCTTCACCTTTTTTGCAATATAAAAAATATTATTTCTTAGCACCTATATTCACAAAACTTTATACATCTCTCAAGTCTTAACTTCATGATGACCATTTCAACAGAACAAAAGACATCCATACTCTGAGCTGAAAATATACTATAAATAATCAGAGGATTACCAGAATCATCTTCTAGATCAACTGAATTCGTGCTGTCCTCAAACTTGATTCGGGATTGCACAACCTGGAGAACTCTAAGACCACTGTCACCAAAATCATTAGAACACACGTCATTCACCAATCTACCCATTAAAACAGAACACTAGATACAAAATCAAAGGTTCTAAAGCGAGTTTTCTACACATACCCATTAAGATTTGGTGCATACCTCTACTACCGACACTGATCGTGATCATGACCAGATAAACAACTACCTGAATCACACAATATCTCAGTTCAATTTACATTTACGTCCTCATCTCAATCATGATTCAGGTTTTAAGGAATGAAGAGAGAACATACAGGTTTGATTGAATCCAGTAACATTTTTGTTGTTTCTTCTGTAAGATAATTCTGATACCTGCATCAGTGCCATGCTATAAAAATTGCACCCTCGGAAAGTAACAGCAAAAGAGAAGAAAATAAGAAGCTAGCATGAGGAAGTTACTCTATTTCATGATCATCATCAGTGCGAGAAATTCTCTGAACATGAAAATTTTGAGAGGTTAATATGAGTTACTGCAATTACACGTTAATATGATATGGAGAAACAAATAGCAAGTGAAGAACAAAAGACTTAAATGATAAAAAAACACATAAAAAGTGAGACTTCAAAAAAATAGAGAAATTAAAATTATTACCTGATTTATAACTTAGGAATAACATTGAGATCCACAGGAAGTCCAGTCTTGTCGATACAGTGGTATATGAGTTAAAAAGAATAAGGCATGTCCTACTTTCTTGTGGGATATACCAGATATGTTGAATTAGCTGCAAAAAGAACCAACTATTTATGGTGCTTATTCTCTAACTTATTGTATTTAGTACTAGAATAAGAGTTTTTTGGGCATTCTAGTTGGTAGAACTTCTATCATAGAAGTGCTTATAGCTTTCCACTTGTGAACTTCTAAACTTAAATAAGCAAAACTAACTTATTATTAACCAAGCAAAACATAAAATAAGTATGTTATGATTGTCAAACATGCACACAAACTCGATGATAACAATTTACTTTTAGTCGACCTTTTCTGATTTTCAATTATTATAACAAATTTAAATTTAGTATTAAAAATTAATTTAGAAAAAAAGAACCCATTAAAAATCAACACATGAAGCAAAAAAAAAGGCAGCTGAGGTATGCTTTTCTTATTTATTTATTAGTTTGTTTATGCTATTGGATGCAAATTATAAGAAACTGGTGTTAAATATTAACTTATGGAATTCCACTGTTGCATATGGATTTTTTTATTTATATTCATGAAGTCTGTCATCCTTAGTGCTTCATCCTGACAATTGAAGGGTATAAGAGAGTAATGGTGTTGTTACCTAATAGTGTATATCATTGTTATTTGATTGACTATATCTTGTTTACTTCTTAAAATTTCTACAATGGAGAGTTATCCATGGTTTCAAGAGTCTTGAGTCTATGCTTAGGTTGGATTACACATGAATGAAATATACAATCTCTTTTTCCTTCTGTCCTTTCTATACATAGATTACAGATAAAGGTTTCCACAGGATAGGAAGCAAACTAATGTAGTTCTTGTTAAAAAAAACTAGATCGATGCTATGGTTGAAATAAAAATATCATGAATGCGTTCAAATACAGAATGCATCTCAAATACAAACTATAAATGCATTCTACAGAAAAACAGAAAGCAGTAGCAATAATCAGAAAATTGAAACGAGTATCAAAAAATCAGAAGTACAAATTGAGACCATAATCAGAATGCACCAAATTGAGACCAGTAGCAGAAATCAGAAAGCAAAATTGGCAGAGTCCTTTCCTCATTACCAACGGTGTAAGATTTGTGGTGAGTAGCAAAACAGTAACATAAATCATAAATTAGCACCAAAAATCGAGAACTACCTGTAGTGGACTACCGTTTGCAAATATTTTCGCAGCTGAAGAAACTTGATGGCCGAATATTTTTCTGATTCTGGTCTGCAAATAGGGACTTGATTCGTTGAGAGTGAAACGAGATACCAAACATACCTTCTGCAGAGGAAAACTTCACATACCTATTTTCGCAAGTATTCTTGAGAAGATTGAATCAACAGAGGAGAAGTTGACTTCAATAGATCGTATCAATAGAGGAGAAGTTCGACGACAACGATATCAATAGAGGAGCAATTTGACTGCAATCGATTGTCAAAAAACAACAAAGGAAACTCATCTTCTTCTTCCATCAATTTGCATTTAATTCAATGGGGAGAAGTTGGACGGCGGCAAGGAATTAGGGTTTGCAGAGATTTTAGTCTAATATCATTTGTAATGAAAAGATAAACAAGAATTAATTTAATTTAATATATACCAAATGTAATTTTCTCTACAGCAACGACAAAATCGTGGCAGTTGATTTTTTAAGTTTTATATTTAAAAAACATATAATTCTGAATTTTATTTAAATTACATAGATAAATTATATTATTATTTTTTGATCTATAGCGACGACAAATTGACGCTATTAGTCTCATAAATTTAATTTTTACAAAAGGTTATTCCATGAACGGAAAATATTAAAAAAATTAATTTTTACACCTACTGCAACGACATGTCGTTGCTGCAGCTGTTTTTAATTTTTTCCACCTCCAGAAACCTTCAGTTTGGAGAAAGTTTTTTTAATACCTATCGATTCCTTGTCGTTGTTATACCCTTTGTTGCTATAGAGTGTATTTCTTGTAGTGGATGGAGACAGAATTGCAATATCATGTGATAGTGTCTTCCAACTTGCATGAGATAACACCATTTCTTGTCAACAATAACATCACCAAGAATCAAAAGTATGACTTGTATGGAGAGAATGATGAACTAAGTAAGAGGTCAAGAATGAAACCAAAACCGTGGTCCCGTGTACTTTGAATGTAATGTGGCTATGCTTCCTAACAAACATAAATTCAGGCTAAAATCTTTGGGGTTGTCTTATAACAAATGAGGCCCAATGATGTGTCACGTATAAAGATACAATTAATTTGAGTGATAAGTAAGCCACTATGAATGCAAGATCACATGGTTTTGTCTTGATGATTTTGGTCAAATTAATTAAAGGTTTGATTGGTAGAGGGGATATATGGCTAACTAGTTACAAGTGGTAGATTTCATTCAACTATTTGATGGATATAAGCCTCATGCACGGGGGACCATAGTGTTGGGTAGAAGCCATAACTATATTTTTTTATTTATTTGAAGATAATTCATTTTACTTTATTCTTCTTAATTTAATTACAGGTTGGAAGACATAACCATGTGATATTGCTTTTTCTCTACACCACATATCAGCATCCCTCATCTACCTCTCCTTGTATCAGTTGGTTATATAAACCATTCCATATGCAAAACCACAACCACAACAACATACTTCACCAAGGATAAGTTTGAGCTTTTGCTTCCATCAACAGCTTTTAGAACAAACTAGACTGTGCCCTCTTTAGAAAAATGGCCATTCTTATGCCTCGGATCATTCAAGCAAAACAAATTCTCCGACGATCGTTGTCAAATGGAAGCAACAATACATACATGGCCATCCCTAAAGGTTATTTTGCCGTTTATGTTGGGGAGCAAGAGAAGAAGAGATTTGTAGTTCCAGTATCATTGTTAAGCCAACCTGCATTTCAAGAATTATTATATCAGGCAGAGGAAGAATTTGGGTACAACCATCCAATGGGTGGCCTCACCATCCCGTGCAGTGAAGACATATTCACTGATCTTGCTTCTCGTTTTGGGGCATTATAACTTGTACATGGAAGTTTTAAATTTCTACCATGGTTTTGTAACGAACTAACCATAGGACCTTTTAGAGTTTGTAAGACGCGTGGAGACAATTGTCCCAGTTTTATGAAATTTAACTTTGGAATTACTTATTCTGATTGTGTTATGAGCTAAGACATATATGAAACGACACAATCCAATTCTTATATCTGAATGAACTAAAAAGCACATAAAGTAGATGTCTGCAGTGAGTTCATCCCAGCCCAAATTTGCGTCCCTGCTTTGCATCATGATCATAAGCATCTGGTATATTTTGTGTGTAATAAATCAAAATTTATAATCAAATATAGTGACCCTCGTCATAAATGTTTTTGAAATAATATTTTTGCAACAAAAGAAAAGTTCAAAAAAACCCAACAAACTATCCGATATTTTGAATGGTTAAGTCCCTAAACTATATTTTTGAATGAAAAAAAAACCATTAAACTTTCTCATATTGAATGATTAAGTTCCTGAACTATTTTTTTGCATGAAAAAACTATTAAGCATTCTTATTTTGATTGATTAATTCCCTGGTATTTTTTTAACGAAATTAAACCATCGAATTTTTAAAAATTAGTTAGTTACATCTTTTTTTAACCTAAATAAACTGCCTTTAACCCGCTTATATTTTGATTCTCCCTCTAATGATGGATAAAAAAAAATAGATCGAAAAGAGGGAGATCGATGGCAGTCCCCAACAACATGTTAGGATAAATGGAGAACGGACAACGTTAGGGGATGACGAGGGGGAACGTTGTTTGCTATAGGGATTTTAATTGCGTAGAGTTTTTGGAACCGTAAAATCGATTTAAGGGACATTAAATGGCATGTACAGTTAGGGTGTCAAATATAAATGTCATCATATGTAATTTTAAGGTGACAGTTTAAAAAATAAATACGACAGTTTGTCAATCTAAAACAAATTCTCCGACGATCGTTGTCAAATGGAAGCAGCAATACATACATGGCCATCCCTAAAGGTTATTTTGCCGTTTATGTTGGGGAGCAAGAGAAGAAGAGATTTGTAGTTCCAGTATCATTGTTAAGCCAACCTGCATTTCAAGAATTATTATATCAGGCAGAGGAAGAATTTGGGTACAACCATCCAATGGGTGGCCTCACTATCCCGTGCAATGAAGACATCTTCACAGATCTTGCTTCTCGTTTTGGGGCATTATAACTTGTACATGGCAGTTTTAAATTTCTACCATGGTTTTGTAAAGAACTAACCATAGGACCTTTTAGAGTTTGTAAGACGCGTGGAGACAATTGTCCCAGTTTTATGAAATTTAACTTTGGAATTACTTATTCTGATTGTGTTATGAGCTAAGACATATATGAAACAACACGATCCAATTCTTATATCTGAATGAACTAAAAAGCACATAAACTAGATGTCTGCCGTGAGTTCATCCCAGCCCAAATTTGCCTCCCTGCTTTGCATCATGATCATAAGCATCTGGTATATTTTGTGTGTAATAAATCAAAATTTATAATCAAATATAGTGACCCTCCTCATAAATGTTTTTGAAATAATATTTTTGCAACAAAGGAAAAGTTCAAAAAAACCCAACAAACTATCCGATTTTGAATGGTTAAGTCCCTAAACTATATTTTTTAATGAAAAAAACCATTAAACTTTCTCATATTGAATGATTAAGTCCCTGAACTATTATTTTGCATGAAAAAACTATTAAGCATTCTTATTTTGATTAATTAATTCCCTGGTATTTTTTCAAATAAATTAAACCATCGAATTTTTAAAAATTAGTTACTTACATCTTTTTAAACTAAATAAACTGCCTTTAACCCGCTTATATTTTGATTCTCCCTCTTATGATGGATAAAAAAATAGATCGAAAAGAGGGAGATCGATGGCAGTCGCCAACAACATGTTAGGAGAAATGGTGAACGGACAACGTTGGGGGTAATATGGGGGATGACGAGGAGGAACGTTGTTTGCTATAGGGGTTTTAATTGCGTAGAGTTTTTGGAACCGTAAAATCGATTTAAGGGACATTAAATGGCATGTACAGTTAGGGTGTCAAATATAAATGTCATCATATGTAATTTTAAGGTATCAGTTTAAAAAATAAATACGACAGTTTGTCAGTCTAAAATGACGGTTTTAAAAAGTAAACGTCATCGTATTTCATTCTATAGCGATGGTTATGAAAAATAAACGTCACGGTATGTGATTCTACGGTGACAATTTTTAAAAAGAAAAATCATCATGTCATTCTATTTTTACAGTTTTGAAAAATAAAATGTTACTGTGTGTCATGCTATCGTGACGGTTTTAGGAAAAAAAATCTAACGGTTTTAATCTATGTTAACGATTTTTGATGTGATTTGGTAACGTTTTTTAAACGTAACCAAAAGTGTGTCAAAAATTACTGCAGTTACTGTATACCTACGGTAATGGTTTTAACCGTCACTTAAAACCATATTCCTTCCATATGTGGGATTCTTCTTCTAATAATTTGATTTCCTCCTCATTCTGACTCTGAATGATCCTCAGACTGCTCTAATCTATATTCTTCTTCTAATTGTTGACTTATTTTGGTTGGTAGTCTTCTGCTAGTTATGATCATCACAAATCCCTTCTTTTCTTGGTCTTCACCCACATAAACCGTAAAATACCCTTTTGGTACATCCATATATTTGTTGGTGTACGGTTTCCATTTGACAAAGATCGTTGGAGAAATTGTTTTGCCTGCATGATCCGACGAATAGCCATTTTCCTAATGTTGATAAAGGAAGCAGAAGAATGTATCGAAAAGTGTTTTTTTCTTGGCAGAAGATGCCGTAAGGGTTTCGACATGGAATTATGTTGGTACTTTGCCTAGAGTATGCTTATATATATGTATCTATATTATATATATATATGTTGTTTTATTAAAACTTCAAATGTAGGATTGGTGATAAATTAAACGGACATTAAATGGCAGATGGAGACAGAATTGCAATATCATGTGATAGTGTCTTCCAACTTGCATGAGATAACACCATTTCTTGTCAACAATAAGATCACCGAGAATCAAAAGTATGACTTGTATGGAGAGAATGATGAACTAAATAAGAGGTCAAGAATGAAACCAAAACCGTGGTCCCGTGTACCTTGAATGTAATGTGGCTATGCTTCCTAACAAACATAAATTCAGGCTAAAATCTTTGGGGTTGTCTTATAACAAATGAGGCCCAATGTGTCATGTATATAGATACAATTAATTTGAGTGATAAGTAAGCCACTATGAATGCAAGATCACATGGTTTTGTCTTGATGCTTTTGGTCAAATTAATTAAAAGTTTGATTGTTAGAGGGGATATATGGCTAACTAGTTACAACCGGTAGATATCATTCAACTATTTGATGGATATAAGCCTCATGCACGGGGGACCATGGTGTTGGGTAGAAGCCATAACTATATTTTTTATTTATTTGAAGATAATTCATTTTACTTTTTTCTTCTGAATTACAGGTTGGAAGACATAACCATGTGATATTGCTTTTTCTCTACACCACATATCAGCATCCCTCATCTACCTCTCCTTGTATCAGTTGGTTATATAAACCATTCCATATGCATAACCACAACCACAACAACATACTTCACCAAGGATTAGTTTGAGCTTTTGCTACCATCAACAGCTTTTAGAACAAACTAGACTGCGCCCTCTTTAGAAAAATGGCCATTCTTATGCCTCGGATCATTCAAGCAAAACAAATTCTCCGACGATCGTTGTCAAATGGAAGCAGCAATACATACATGGCCATCCCTAAAGGTTATTTTGCCGTTTATATTGGGGAGCTAGAGAAGAAGAGATTTGTAGTTCCAGTATCATTGTTAAGCCAACCTGCATTTCAAGAATTATTATATCAGGGAGAGGAAGAATTTGGGTACAACCATCCAATGGGTGGCCTCACCATCCCGTGCAGTGAAGACATATTCACTGATCTTGCTTCTCGTTTTGGGGCATTATAACTTGTACATGGCAGTTTTAAATTTCTACCATGGTTTTGTAACGAACTAACCATAGGACCTTTTAGAGTTTGTAAGACGCGTGGAGACAATTGTCCCAGTTATATGAAATTTAACTTTGGAATTACTTATTCTGATTGTGTTATGAGCTAAGACATATATGAAACAACACAATCCAATTCTTATATCTGAATGAACTAAAAAGCACATAAAGTAGATGTCTGCAGTGAGTTCATCCCAGCCCAAATTTGCCTCCCTGCTTTGCATCATGATCATAAGCATCTGGTATATTTTGTGTGTAATAAATCAAAATTTATAATCAAATATAGTGACCCTCGTCATAAATGTTTTTGAAATAATATTTTTGCAACAAAGAAAAAGTTAAAAAAAACCCAACAAACTATCCGATTTTTAATGGTTAAGTCCCTAAACTATATTTTTGAATGAAAAAAAAATCATTAAACTTTCTCATATTGAATGATTAAGTTCCTGAACTATTTTTTTGCATGAAAAAACTATTAAGCATTCTTATTTTGATTGATTAATTCCTTGGTATTTTTTTAACGAAATTAAACCATCGAATTTTTAAAAATTAGTTACTTACATCTTTTTTTAACCTAAATAAACTGCCTTTAACCCGCTTATATTTTGATTCTCCCTCTTATGATGGATAAAAAAAAATAGATCGAAAAGAGGGAGATCGATGGCAGTCGCCAACAACATGTTAGGATAAATGGAGAACGGACAACGTTGGAGTAATATGGGGGATGACGAGGGGGAACGTTGTTTGCTATAGGGGTTTTAATTGCGTAGAGTTTTTGGAACCGTAAAATCGATTTAAGGGACATTAAATGGCATGTACAGTTAGGGTGTCAAATATAAATGTCATCATATGTAATTTTAAGGTGACAGTTTAAAAAATAAATACGACAGTTTGTCAATCTAAAATGACGGTTTTAAAAAGTAAACGTCATCTTATTTCATGCTATAGTGATGGTTATGAAAAATAAACGTCACGGTATGTGATTCTACGGTGACAATTTTTAAAAAGAAAAATCATCATGTCATTCTATTTTTACAGTTTTGAAAAATAAAATGTTACTGTGTGTCATGCTATCGTGACGGTTTTAGGAAAAAAAATCTCACGGTTTTAATCTATGTTAACGATTTTTGATGTGATTTGGTAACGTTTTTTAAACGTAACCAAAAGTGTGTCAAAAATTACTGCAGTTACCGTTACCGTTACTTGTATACCTACGGTAATGGTTTTAACTGTCACTTAAAACCATATTCCTTCCATATGTGGGATTCTTCTTCTAATAATTTGATTTCCTCCTCATTCTGACTCTGAATGATCCTCAGACTGCTCTAATCTATATTCTTCTTCTAATTGTTGACTTATTTTGGTTGGTAGTCTTCTGCTAGTTATGATCATCACAAATCCCTTCTTTTCTTGGTCTTCACCCACATAAACCGTAAAATACCCTTTTGGTACATCCATATTTGTTGGTGTACGGTTTCCATTTGACAAAGATCGTTGGAGAAATTGTTTTGCCTGCATGATCCGACGAATAGCCATTTTCCTAATGTTGATAAAGGAAGCAGCAGAATGTATCGAAAAGTGTTTTTTTCTTGGCAGAAGATGCCGTAAGGGTTTCGACATGGAATTATGTTGGTACTTTGCCTAGAGTATGCTTATATATATGTATCTATATTATATATATATATATGTTGTTTTATTAAAACTTCAATTGTAGGATTGGTGATAAATTAAACGGACATTAAATGGCAGATGGAGACAGAATTGCAATATCATGTGATAATGTCTTCCAACTTGCATGAGATAACACCATTTCTTGTCAACAATAACATCACCAAGAATCAAAAGTATGACTTGTATGGAGAGAATGATGAACTAAGTAAGAGGTCAAGAATGAAACCAAAACCGTGGTCCCGTGTACTTTGAATGTAATGTGGCTATGCTTCCTAACAAACATAAATTCAGGCTAAAATCTTTGGGGTTGTCTTATAACAAATGAGGCCCAATGATGTGTCACGTATAAAGATACAATTAATTTGAGTGATAAGTAAGCCACTATGAATGCAAGATCACATGGTTTTGTCTTGATGATTTTGGTCAAATTAATTAAAGGTTTGATTGGTAGAGGGGATATATGGCTAACTAGTTACAAGTGGTAGATTTCATTCAACTATTTGATGGATATAAGCCTCATGCACGGGGGACCATGGTGTTGGGTAGAAGCCATAACTATATTTTTTTTTTATTTGAAGATAATTCATTTTACTTTATTCTTCTTAATTTAATTACAGGTTGGAAGACATAACCATGTGATATTGCTTTTTCTCTACACCACATATCACCATCCCTCATCTACCTCTCCTTGTATCATTGGTTATATAAACCATTCCATATGCAAAACCACAACCACAACAACATACTTCACCAAGGATAAGTTTGAGCTTTTGCTTCCATCAACAGCTTTTAGAACAAACTAGACTGTGCCCTCTTTAGAAAAATGGCCATTCTTATGCCTCGGATCATTCAAGCAAAACAAATTCTCCGACGATCGTTGTCAAATGGAAGCAGCAATACATACATGGCCATCCCTAAAGGTTACTTTGCCGTTTATGTTGGGGAGCAAGAGAAGAAGAGATTTGTAGTTCCAGTATCATTGTTAAGCCAACCTGCATTTCAAGAATTATTATATCAGGGAGAGGAAGAATTTGGGTACAACCATCCAATGGGTGGCCTCACCATCCCGTGCAGTGAAGACATATTCACTGATCTTGCTTCTCGTTTTGGGGCATTATAACTTGTACATGGCAGTTTTAAATTTCTACCATGGTTTTGTAACGAACTAACCATAGGACCTTTTAGAGTTTGTAAGACGCGTGGAGACAATTGTCCCAGTTTTATGAAATTTAACTTTGGAATTACTTATTCTGATTGTGTTATGAGCTAAGACATATATGAAATAACACAATCCAATTCTTATATCTGAATGAACTAAAAAGCACATAAAGTAGATGTCTGCAGTGAGTTCATCCCAGCCCAAATTTGCCTCCCTGCTTTGCATCATGATCATAAGCATCTGGTATATTTTGTGTAAAATAAATCAAAATTTATAATCAAATATAGTGACCCTCGTCATAAATGTTTTTGAAATAATATTTTTGCAACCAAGGAAAAGTGCAAAAAAAACACAACAAACTATCCGATTTTGAATGGTTAAGTCCTGAACTATTTCTTTGCATGAAAAAACTATTAAGCATTCTTATTTTGATTGATTAATTCCCTGGTATTTTTTTAAAGAAATTAAACCATCGAATTTTTAAAAATTAGTTACTTACATCTTTTTAAACTAAATAAACTGCCTTTAGCCCGCTTATATTTTGATTCTCCCTCTTATGATGGATAAAAAAAAATAGATCGAAAAGAGGGAGATCGATGACAGTCGTCAACAACATGTTAGGTGAAATGGAGAACGGACAACGTTGGGATAATATGGGGGATGACGAGGGGGGATGTTGTTTGCTATAGGGGTTTTAATTGTGTAGAGTTTTTTGGAACCGTAAAATCGATTTAAAGCTATTTTTACTTTAACTTTTTTAGTGACTTATATGTAGCTTATTTAAAAAAAAAATATGTAGGTAACTAACTTTAAAAAAACCAATGGTTAATTTATTCAAAAATAAGTTTGAAGACTTGATAATTCAAAAAATGAGAAAGTTTAATGGTTTTTTCATTCAAATCAATAGTTCAGCGACTTAATCATTCAAAATCAGAAAACTTAATAGTTTTTCAATCAAAAAAATAGTTTAAAGAAAGACTTGTATGGCCAAAATTCTAATGAGTGTAAGAGGTCAAGAGTGATACCAAATCCATGTTCCCATGTACTTTAAATCTAATGTGGTTATGCTTCCAAACAAACAGGAAAAATCAATTAAAATCTCTGGGGTTGTCTTGAGACTTATGCGACCCAATGATGTGTCATGTATATAGAATTAATTAAGTGGAATGATGAGCAAGCCACTATGTGTATCCATAATCACATGTTTATGTCTTGATGTTTTTGGTCAAATAAAAGGTTTTACTGGTAGAGGGACATATTGCTAATGCAATTTTCTTCCTCAATGCGTACACAGGTGTTAATAGTAAAACGAATGATACCTGGTAGAGATTTGCAAACTCAACTCACACAAGACTGAAAACACTTAAGCTAGCAAAGGAACATAGAAGACATTTTGGTTAATGAATTGAAGTGAGGGGAAAATATTATGGAGCCAACTTGTGGAAGCATGACTAGATCAGATTAGATAGAAAGACGCTTGAGAAAAGAATTGAAACGAGTAATGTCTTGCACAATTTACAAGTTTATGCAAATACGAAAAGTCAGTGAATACGTTTTTTTGCATGGAAAAGATCAGTAGGAACATGGAACATTTTGGTTAATGAACTGAGGTGAAAATGTTACGGAGCCTACTTGTGGGAGCTTGACTAGACCGCATTAGAAAGAAACACGCTTGAGAAAAGAATTGAAACAAGAGTGAGGCCTTGCATAATCGACAAGTTTATGCAAATATATTTGAAAAATCAGTTACTATGTTTTTGCTGCATGGAAAAGATCAATAGATATGACAAATTTCAGTAAATTTCGACAAGTGGAACTCCTGCAATTATCTCATCATATGCAGACTGCTAGCAACATATCTTTCAGTGATACGGAGTTTTGTTTAATATAGTATAAAGATTCTAGTTCACATGAAAATAGCTGAGAACGGGAGCTCCTTTGGCATCCAGATTCTGAATGTAAATATTTCTGAGCTGCTCCTTCATGTTATGCCTTAGAAAACCGTTTGTAATTGTTCTCGTGGCACATTTACTTCGATGGCAGGCATGAATATAGGAACAAAAATCTATCGTGAGTTGTGAGTTTTTTGTTGACCCATAGTGTTCATGGTCCGATCTCGTAAAGCCAATTCTTTAATTCATTGCATCTTTTATCGCTGCAAACGCTGCAGCTTATGGAAAGTTCGTGTGGCAATATGTGAGATGCTTTTACAATCTAAGGGCATTAAATCATCATTGGCAGAAAAGATATCAGCACAAAATTAGTAGACTATAAAATCAGTTTGTCATTTATATATTGGCTCATAACACAAATGGAATAAATTCATAATTCCTAAATCAAATTTCATGAAACTGGGAGAAATGTCTCCACAGGTCTTACAAACTCCAAAAGGTCCTAGTGGTTAGTTATTTACAAAACCGTGGAAGGAATTTAAAACTGCCATCATCATGACCCCAAACGAGAAGCAAGATCAGTGAATATGTCTTCGCTGCATGGAATTGTGAGTCCGCCCATGGGATGGTTGTACCCATACTCTTCCTCTGCCTGACATAATAATTCTTGCAATGAAGGTTGGCTTAACAATGATACTGGAACCACAAATCTCTTCTTCTCTTGCTCTCCAACATAAACGGCAAAATAACCTTGAGGGACGGCCATGTATGTATTGCTGCTTCCATTTGACAAAAATCGTCGGAGGATCTGTTTTGCTTGAATGATCCGAGGCATAAGAATGGCCATTTTCCAATGTGGGCGGAGTCTGTTGAGTTCTAAAGGCGATGAAGGAAGAAAATGTTCAACCTAATTATTGGTGAGATATGTTGTGATGGATTTCAGAGGGAGTTGTGGTTGTATTATGCATATGGAATGGTTTATATAACCAATGGAAATAAGGTGGTAGATGAGAGATGGTGATGTGTGGTTGTAGATAAAAAACAACAGCACATGGTTTTGTCTTCCAACCTGTTAAATCTTCTACCCAACACCATGGGCCCTGATGCATGAAGCTTATCCGTCAAATTAATGGTTGAATGATATCGAAATAACGTTATGATGTTTACTAACAGATCTATATTGTTTGTATATATATTTTAAGGTATATTTTGGAGTTTATTAATTTTCAGGTAGATTTTTGGAGTTATTAATTTAACCGTGAAACATTTGAAATTGTAATGGTTCGATTTAAAACTATCGCTTGTGTGATGCGTAGTGTCATATATACTGAAATACCTTTGTAAGGTTAGATGCAAACAAGAAAAAAAATGAAAGAAAATATAAAATACTTTGATCGATGGTCTACTAAGTACCATCAATGTCTACCGCTTATGTTTACCGGCCACCAGTCTAACCAAGTCTAACCAAGAGGAGAGGTGTGCACTTACCACCTTTGTTGTAGAGCATTGTGCAAGGACGTGATCTATACATACATTCTGTTGTCGTCAAACACATCGGGCAATCTATCTTAGCTGTGACACCCCTCTTATAGAGATTATCTTTCGTTGCCAACCGGTTTTTTAGAACTCGCCAAAGATGAATGTTTGTTTTGCTGGGAATCCAGCAACTCCACTCCGTTTCTGCCTCTGCGGCACCCCTCTTATAGAGATTATCTTTCGTTGCCAACCGGTTTTTTAGAACTCGCCAAAGATGAATGTTTGTTTTGCTGGGAATCCAGCAACTCCACTCCGTTTCTGCCTCTGCGGCACCCCTCTTATAGAGATTATCTTTCGTTGCCAACCGGTTTTTTAGAACTCGCCAAAGATGAATGTTTGTTTTGCTGGGAATCCAGCAACTCCACTCCGTTTCTGCCTCTGCGGTTGGTAGAGAGACGCCATCGATCAGCTTTCTTAGCGAGCGCACCGTGAAGATTTTGTTTGATTCCAGCTGCCATGTCCATCCATTATCATCATTTTCGCACTGCATTAACGTGCTAATATTGATCCCCATATCCCTAAGATCCTTGTCAATGCCTTTAATCACGCCCCATATGCCCCCGGGTTACTCCTAATTATAGTTCGGTGACTTTCTGACGGGTTTAGTCCCGTTAAAATCTACCCAAGACACTGTTATGTTGCATATTTTTCATATTTGAGCGGCTCTTGATACGCAAAAAACGCATCCCCAGCAAAGGCGCCAGAAATTTTAGCATAGCTAGTCTTTCAATTTCTAATAATAGGTAGATAATTGACTTAGAATTTGGATGAGCTAAGACTCAATTTGGTATTACAATCATTTGATTTTATCTATACAATCTTTGTGTTTTAATATTTAATGCTTTTAAGTTAGAAATAGTGAGTTGGATCCCTTGTTTTGTCTTGCTTGAATTCGATTTGCTAGAGAAATTTTAGAAACCATAATCGTTCTTGGATTTCTCTCGATGGCAAACAACACCCAATTGATAAGTGTGTTGGTTGTAAATTTGTATAAACCAACTCAAACGCCGATTGTTGGTTAATTTGATGTTCGTTTAATCTTAATGCAATTAATAATTGAATTCCAAATCCTTGACCGGATTAAAATAGCTAATTAGAGACTAGTTATTGAAGACTTTCATACTAGTCGTGCTATTGTAACAAACGGGACATTGACGCGTATCGGTGTTCTAAGACAACTTGAATTCTTTTGAGAAAGTACTTAGTTGAATGAGTCTATGATATATAATCTGAAGAATTAGTAGAATGATACTCGTTGCTAGATTTCATCTTCAATTTTTACATGCTTAGTTTAATTATCTATTATCCAACCCCCCACTCCCCAAACTAATTTTACATAAATCACAACATTCACATCAAATCCATGAGAAATTGACCCTACTTGCCACCGTTACAATTCTTGTTGTAATTTAAGGTAATAGGACTTTATTATTTGTCAGGCTCCATACATGTCAAGCTTACCCAAGGAAAGTGATGTACGAGATAGTTCACTTCAAGGCAAGAATAAGTTTTCCTAGACAAATTAATTCGTAGACAGTGAATTTAATTAATTAATTTATCATTCATGTACGAGATAGTTCACTTCACGGTTCGAAATATTTCCTAGTTCTAGTTTTGTAGTTCTAAATCGAATACAATGGGTTCGAAATACTTCCAAGTTCTACTTTGAAATATTTCCTAGTTCTAATTATTTCCTAGTTCTAATTTGATACAACCGGGACAAACGACTCTATGTCATAAGTTGTATGTATATGGTCAATGCTCATCGGTGCTTTACAAAAATGTGTTTTTACTACACGGGCTTGTGAGCCGAGGTGACAAGCGAGCTCAGCATACGCCAAGCCGATAAGCCAGATCAACGATCATGTCTTCACTACACGGGATTGTGAGCCCCCCCGTTGGATGGTCATAACCAAACTCTTCCTTAGCTTGACATAGCAATTCTTGAAATGATGGCTGGCTTAGCAAAGATACAGGGATCACAAATCTCTTTTTTTCTTGCTCCTCTTCCACATAAACTGCAAAATACCCTTTTGGTACATCCATGGTTGTTGGTGTACGGGTTCCACCTGACAAAGACAAAGAACGTCGGAGAACTTGTTTTGCTTGCATTATCCGAGGCATACGAATGACAATTTTGCTAATGTTGATAAAGGAAGCAGAAGAATGTACAAAAAAATGTTTTTTTTCTTATATAAAGCAAATAACAAATAATAAAAGACTAACAATGAGTTATAATTCAATTAAAGTTTAGACTTGTGTATCACTGACTTCCCAAATATATTTTCGTTCAATTTCAGAATGGCCATAAGTGCCGATACGCATCAAACATTCTGTTTATCCTTATGATTAGACTATCATGAGAAGCTCGATGAAAAGTCCCTAATTAGTTAAAAACAACTCTAGTTACGAACATAGAAATTGTTTTACCAATTGCATTAATAACGAGATAAACACCAAATCTAACTAATGATGAGAAGCTCAATCATTTAAGTTAGATTATGAAAACCTATAACACATTCCAAATAATCTGATGGTCATTTGAAGTGTTAATTTCTACTTTATCAAAACTAAGAACAACTACGGATTCTCAATTTCGAATAGAAATACAAAGTTAGATTAAACAAATCAATGGGCCCTATCAATTTGTACAACCAAACAATGATAAAGATGTTCAACCAAGGTTAACGCAAATGAAACATAAAAGAAAACATATTTATATGGAAAGTCTCAAACACAAATCCAATCCTTAAAGAATTACAATCTCATTGCTTGAATGGAAAACTTAAAGATTAAACCTAGAAATTAAAATACCTAATGAATAAAGAAAATACCAATGATTTCTTCCCCAAAATCGCCTCCTTCTATCCCCTTCAATGTATGATGCGATCTCCCCCCTTGTAACAGTTAAGAAGCTCCCTTTTATACCTCCATCGAAATAAAACCGCTGAAACTGGAGACTTGGTCTTCAGCTTTGACGCACACGACTTTGATGGATAAAACTCGCGTGAAAACTCACGCGAGAATCTGATTTGAAATAGCCAAAAACAGAAGCGATCTGATTTGGATGTGGGTTTCGGCCGATGGAAAGCAGCGAGAAAAAATGGTTTGGCGTGGATGGATCTGTTGCCAAAATGGGTCAGCTTCTCTTCTCGTTTTCTTCTCTGCAATTGGGCTTCTTTTGTTTGTGGGCTGAAATTAAGATGGACTAGCTTGTCCATAGTTTTCCATCCTCCAATGCCTACCAAAACCAATCAACAAATAAATAATAAAACTTCTTGGATTTAATTTAGCCATTGGTTTTCTTTTCTACTGTTGCCCACGTGAACCCCAAAAAAACCAAATTGTTTGTTTATATTTCCCTTTTCTTTTCAACTTAAATAACCACATATAATTAAACATTAACTTAAATAAAATGGGTATATTAAGCATCTAATTAACATTAATGGTAAGGGAATTTTGACATAAAAATGTATAAAATAGACACTTATCAAATTCCCCCACACTTAGATCATTGTCCGTCCCGGCAATGATTTGAGCTAGCATGTAGTGATAAAACTGAATCAAACAAGAACATCAACACATATAGCATATCATGAACTTGAGATTCGCAATTTAGCATCAAAAAGTGGGCATACACACAATCAAGTAGACGCAAGCTAATCTCGAAAACTCTCACGAATGGGAAAATTAAAAACAACACTCACTTCACTCCTTGGGGTTAAAGGTGTATCTCTCAAACCGTCACTACCCTAGTATGTACCTACCATAGGCTTGAAAAATCTCTCACCCTCCACTACTTGGATAAATTACATGCATATAAATTAAAAGGTCTTTATGAGTGTATTGTAAAATAAGGCTATTGGTAAGGTAGGGATGTGTTTTGGAAAAAGTGACTAGGGACCGTACACCAATGGAGAAACCGGTTTACTAAACCATGAGAATTTCATTCGACAAAGGACTTTTTGTATCAATATTTGAGGCACATGTCTTTTCGGATGATAGGGAATAGAGATGGAACGTATATATTCAACCTTATCATCATTTTCGTCATCTATTTTATTTATTTATTTATTGACGACATATTGTTTTTTTCTCTCTCTATATATGTATAGATTTTTTTCTTTTTGGATTTTTCTGTTTCTTTTGTTTTCTTTCCCAACATATAAATTCTCCTTTCAAGCATAAAGGGATACCGGTATCACTCCATTGGCGATTGGTCGGGTGAGTTGTGTTTGGATTGGCTTATGATGTGAGTGATAAAACAAATAGGCTAAAGCTCAAAGTGGTGTGCAAAAGGGATAAAAAAGTAAAAGGGTAGGCTAAAGGCTAATGGTTAACACAAAAATGAACAAAGGATGGCCTTTATCATATTTATTAGCATGTAAATATCATGTAGTTTTAAGGAGAGACAAATCAAGTTCTAGAGACACAAGTAGGCACGATGCAATCACACAAGAAATGAAGTCGAGACTAATATCAACTGTTTAGTCTAATAGGCTCAAAGTCTCACGGTGTTTAGCTTGTTCAAGAGATTAGCAAGAGTCTAAATTTGATCAGTACACTACCACTAATGGACTCTAAATGTTATCAATCAAGTTCAATTATGCTATACATGCATCCAAACTCATCATCATCAACAATTTAAGCTCAATAAAAACATGCTAACCTATTGCCAAAACGGACAACAACCCACATTTAAGCACAAAAATTTTGCAAAAAATGCAAAAAGTTACCCCTAAAAAGCATTTATCTACCCAAATCATGCATATATAAACCCACCCCCACACTTATATCATACATTGTCCTCAATGTGTGCAATATGTAAAGGACACTCAAAACAATAAAAGAGCGAGGGGAAACAGTAAACTCCCCTGATTGACGAGCGGTCCTCCAACGTATGACCAAGCGGGGTGGCTACGTCCATTTAAGATCCAAACTAAGAGATGGAATCCTGAAAAGTAGAGAAGAGCTTAGACAACGATTGGGAAAACTACAAAAGGAAATAAACAACTAAAAAGAAATGCAGAAATATAAACAACTCATGGGTTGCCTCCCATGTAGCGCCTTTCTTTTACGTCTTTGGCTAGACACCTTCCATTCACTATCCGGTGTCCAATAGACCAATCCCCCATACATGCTTCTTCTCTACATGTAGGGGTGCCTTGAAGTTTGTCCGGATTTCAAGTACGGGGCCTTTGCATTGTGGCGATACTTCTTTTTGTAGGTCGGCAAAGGCACCATCATCCGGGATCACCTTCTTCTCTTCAACCATCGGTTCTTCAAGCTTCGTGAAGGTTTCCCAGATATCTACACGCTCCTCCTCTTCTTCTTTGATAAGATCAACTATCGGCGTGAGAAAAGGAAGAGGAGTCACCACCATCGGATTATGAATTTCATCATCTTCTCCCTTGGTGTCGTTGATATGTGAATGAGATGTACTTAAGACCGCTTCTTCATCATCTTCCTCAATGGCGGTCTCTATTTTCCATTTTTCAACCAATCCTAGCTCTTCATCCTGAGCTTCCTATCTACTTTGAGAAGATATGTACTCGTTAATCTGGTTCTCCAAACTCTGAATTTGAGCCTTTGCCTCTTGTTGGAACTCAAATGCTTCCCGCTGAAATGAAAACAATTGTGTGTTAAGGGCTATTAATTGGACCATCTCTTCAAGTGACATACCTGAGTTCTCATAAGAGTGGTGTGTTGGTGGTGGTGTTGGTTCATAGCTAGAGAATGGTTGCTCTTGCCATCCATACTCGTACTCATTCGGATATGGATGGTCTTGCCATCCCGGATAATAGGTGCTTGAGTACGAGTTGAAAGAATATTGACTCGGTGTTGTGGTGGAAATTTGGGAATGTGTCCATTGAATGAGCATTGTAAGGATGCATCCCAAACATTCCAACCGGTTGTGCTTTCCTACCAATCATCTCTTTCACAACATCAATTAAATCTGAAACTTTTGACTCAAGGGAAGAAAAACGTACCTCAATTGGATCGCATTCCATGGTGGTGTATCGTGACCCGTAATCATATGGATGATACGCCATAATTAATATAAGAAACACTTAAAAACACTTGGCGTTAGGTACACGATTAGCTTACAATAAAAACTTAAAATTAAAGACTAAAAAGAAAAATAAACAAAAAAAATAAAGCGTAAAAACTAACAACAATCACCGATGCCAATCCCCGGCAGCGGCGCCAAAAATTTGACGGGTGTCGAGCCCGACAGATAATAATTTCCTATTTACCTCGAATTACAACCTAAATTGTAATAGTGGAAAGCAGGTTCGAATTCACAGGGATTGGTCGTGAAATAATAATGGTAAGGGAATTTTGACAAATAACAAATAATTCAATTAAAGCTTATGGCCATAAGTGCCGATAAGCATCAAACATTCTATTTATCCTTATGATTAGACTATCATGAGAAGCTCGATGAAAAGTCCCTAATTAGTTAAAAACAACTCTAGTTACGAACATAGAAATTGTTTACCAATTGCATTAATAACGAGATAAACACCAATCCTAACTTATGATGAGAAGCTCAATCATTTAAGTTAGATTATGAAACCTATAACACATTCCAAATAATCTGATGGTCATTTGAAGTGTTAATTTCTACTTTATCAAAACTAAGAACAACTACGGATTCTCAATTTCGAATAGAAATACAAAGTAAGGTTAAACAAATCAATGGGCCCTATCAATTTGTACAACCAAACAATGTTGAAGATGTTCAACCAAGGTTAACACAAATGAAACATAAAAGAAAACGTATTTATATGGAAAGTCTCAAACACAAATCCAATCCTTAAAGAATTACAATCTCATTGCTTGAATGGAAAACTTAAAGATTAAACCTAGAAATTAAAATACCTAATGAATAAAGAAAATACCAATGATTTCTTCCCCAAAATCGCCTCCTTCTATCCCCTTCAACGTATGATGCGATCTCCCCCCTTGTATCAGTTAAGAAGCTCCCTTATATACCTCTATCGAAATAAAACCGCTGAAACTGGAGACGTGGTCTTCAGCTTTGACGCACACGACTTTGATTGATAAAACTCGCGTGAAAACTCACGCGAGAATCTGATTTGAAATAGCCAAAAACAGAAGCGATCTGATTTGGATGTGGGTTTCGGCCGATGGAAAACAGCGAGAAAAAATGGTTTGGCGTGGATGGATCTGTTGCCAAAATGGGTCAGCTTCTCTTCTCTTTTTCTTCTCTGCAATTAGGCTTCTTTTGTTTGTGGGCTGAAATTAAGATGGACTAGCTTGTCCATAGTTTTCCATCCTCCAATGCCTACCAAAACCAATCAACAAATAAATAATAGAACTTCTTGGATTTAATTTAGCCATTGGTTTTCTTTTCTACTGTTGCCCACGTGAACCCCAAAAAAACCAAATTGTTTGTTTATATTTCCCTTTTCTTTTCAACTTAAATAACCACATATAATTAAACATTAACTTAAATAAAATGGGTATATTAAGCATCTAATTAACATTAATGGTAAGGGAATTTTGACATAAAAATGTATAAAATTGACACTTATCAAATTTTATGCAACACATTAAAATTAAATGTCCTAATGGCTACTTATGCTAATGACATGTGGTTATTTGATTTTGATTGAATACTAATTTACCCAGTTTGAGCTCTAATATCATAGAAGGTTATCATAAAATCATTTAGAACATATTAGACATTCAAAAACCTCTTTTTTTTGGAAAGGGTATGCTAGGCATTGGCCTAGACTAATCCCTGACAATTTTAAGACTGCTAAAGCATGCAGCCCTGAGATAATTTCCCAGTGGCCACAAGTTGTTTGCGCCTGGATTCGAACTTGGGGTAGATGGGTTATCTAGCCTCATCCCCACAAGTCTTAACTAGTACGCCACAAGCCTTGTGGTTAACCAAAAAGCTCTTAATTGTAACATAATTGCAGTACTAAAAGTGTGTGAAACCAGAAGCCCTATAATAAAATAACAATTAGACGTTTTTTTCTTTTACTTGGTCCAAAACAGGATTCATCTTTTATAGGGTGTGATGCACAATTAGTCATTGTTCTCTCCTAGAGTTTGGTTTTAATATTTATAAGTCCAAACTTCTTTTATTTATGTTTCTTTAGTCGTATGTTAAAATTTGGTCACTCATGATTTATTGTATTCATTGGTTGTTTTCCAGTCTATTGGGATATATTTTCTTGCAGGAACCACAAATACCTTTTAATTATAATGGCGAGAAGCAAAGACATACGAAGCGAAACTATTAATGTTATGTTGAAGAGTTCGCTTGACGAGGAGGATAACTTAGATAAAAAGAACACTTGTTTGAGATACTAGTACTTTTGTTATTGATTTTCTCGTGCATTATTCATATAATGTATGTTATTACCTTAATGTTCTTATTTGAAATGTTAATCATTTGATTTGTATTATGAGTTTTTAAATTATTTTCATTTTTAAGATAAAATGATAAAAAAAATCGTCACCAGAAGGTAGCTTAGAAGGTAGCTTACGGCAATAGTTATGATAATTTAATGTTACCATATGTTATTTTATGGTGACAGTTTTTATAATTTAATGTCACAATACGTTGTTTTATGGTGACGATTTGGAAAAAGAAACATTACTGTATGCTATGTTTCGGTGATGATTTTGAGAAATAAACGTCATTGTATGCCTTGTTACGGTGACAGTTTTAAAAAAATAAACGTCATCATATGCCATGATTCAATGACGGTTTAAAATAATACATGTCACGGATTTAAATAATAACACCGTATGTCATTCTATGATGACAATTGTAAATAATAAACGTTATCGTATGCCACGCTTTGATTATAGTTTTGAATAATAAACGTCATGGTAATTCATGCTATGGTAACGTTTTTTGAAAAATAAACGACAAAGTTTGTATGCTACGATGACGATTTTGAATAATAATAGTCATCGTATGTCATCTTACGATGACGGTTTTGACAAATAAATGTTATCATATGTAATGTTAGGATAATAGTTTTGAAAAATAAACGTCACTGTATGTCATAAGACGATGACGATTTTGAATAATATACGTCATCGTAAGTCATGTTATGGTGACACTTTTAAAAAAAATGTCACCATATGTCATGTTAAGGTGACGATTTAACTAATAAACGTCAACATACATCGTGCTATGGTGACAATTTTGTGAAATAAATATCACCATATGTCATGCCATAGTGACAATTTTAAAAATTAAATGTCACATATATGTGTTATAGTGACGGTTTTGAAAAAGAAACGTCACCGAATGTCGATCTAGGGTGACGGTTTTGAAAAATAAGCGTCACCATATGTCGTGATACGGTGATGGTTTTGAAAAATAAATGTCACCATATGTCATGATACGATGACGGTTTTGAAAAATAAACGTTACCGTGTGTCATGATACCGGGATAGTTTTAAAAAAAACGTAACTATGTATCATACTACGATGACAATTTTAAATAATAAACATCAACGTATGTCATGATATAGTGACAATTTTGACAAATAAATGTCATTATATGTCATGTTATAGTGATGGTTTTTGTACATAAACGTTAAGATATGTCATGCTATGGCAACGATCTTAAATAATAAGTGTCATTGTATTTGAAGGTATAGTGATGATTTGAAAAAATAAACATCATCATATGTAATTGAACAGTGACAATTTTGAAAATAAACGTCACTATATGTCAGGTTATGGTAACGGTTTTAGGACCAAACAATATTTTTCGTACACCTTAGGTGAAGGTTTTAGCCGTATGGTAACGGTTTTTGTCGTGTTTTTATAACGTTTTTTAAACGTACCCAAAAGTGTATCAAAAGTGACGGCAACTACGGTGACGATTTTTATGTCCACAAAAACCGTTACCATATACATACGGTAACGGTTTTTAACCGTCACTTAAGCTCATTTTTGTACTAGTGTTTTGCATATATATGACCTTTCTAGTGATTTCACCCTTGAGAGTTAGACCAATGAGCATATGACCTTTCTGCTTTTGCATATGACCTTTCTTGAAATGAAGGTTGGCTTAACAAGGATAATGGAATCACAAATCTCTTCTTTTCTTGCTCTTCACCCGCATTAACATCAAATACATGGGAAATTGACCCTACTTGACACCATGGTTGTAATTTAAGGTAATAGGACTTTATTATTTGTCAGGCTCGGCAGATGTCAAACTTACCCAAGGAAAGTGATGTATGAGTTAGTTCACTTCAAGGCAAGATACGTTTTCCTAGACAAATTAATTCGTAGACAGTGAATTTAATTAATTTATCATTCATGCTTAAGCTCGTAAATATTGCTAAATCGAATACAACGGTTCGAAATATTTCCTAGTTCTAGTTTTGTAGTTCTAAATCGAATACAATGTGTTCGAAATACTTCCAAGTTCTAGTTTGAAATATTTCCTAGTTCTAATTTTATACAACCGGGACAAGCGACTCTATGTCATAAGTTGTATGTATATGGTCAATGCTCATCGGTGCTTTACAAAAATGTGTCTTTACTACACGGGCTTGTGAGCCGAGGCGACAAGCGAGATCGGCATGCGCCAAGCCGATAAGCCAGATCAACGATCATGTCTTCACTACACGGGATTGTGAGCCCACCCGTTGGATGGTCATAACCAAACTCTTCCTCAGCTTGACGTAGCAATTCTTGAAATGATGGTTGGCTTAGCAAAGATACAGGGATCACAAATCTTCTTTTCTTGCTCCTCTCCCACAGAAACTACGAAATACCCTTTTGGTACATCTATGGTTGTTGGTGTACGGGTTCCAGCGGACAATAAAACGTCGGAGAAATTGTTTTGCTTGCATTATCCGAGGCATACGGATGACAATTTTGCTAATGTTGATAAAGGAAGCAGAAGAATGTACGGAAAAATGTTTTTTTTTCTTAGTAGAAGATGTCGTGTGAAGGCTTTCGAGATGGAGTTATGTTGGTGCTTTGTCTAGGGTATGCTATATATATACATTGATTTATTGAAACTTCAAATGTAGGATTAGTGATAAAAGGGAAATTAAATGGAAGATGGAGAAACTGAGACAGAATTGCAATATCAAGTGGTTGTGCCTTCCAACTTGCATGAGATAACAACATTTCTTGTCAACAATAAGATCACCAAGGATCTTAACTATCACTTAAGTCTCACTAGGAGTCTAGATTACCTGATAGGTTTGGACCTAGAGGATAACTTGTATGTTCAGAATGAAGAACTAAGTAAGAGGTCTAGAAACAAACCAAATAAAAACCATGGTCCCATATACTTTGAACGTAACCAAAAGTGTATCAAAAGTGACGGCAGCTACAGTGATGATTTCTAAGTCCACAAAAACAAAACTGTTATCGTATACCTACGGTAATGGTTTTAACCGTCACTTAAGACCAATTTCCTTCCGGATGCGAGATTTTTCTTCTAATAATTTGTTTTCCTTCTTATTTCTTGACTCTTAATGGTGATCCTCAGACTACTTTAATCAATATTCTTCTTTTAATTGTTGATTTATCGGGGTTATTAGTCTTCTGCTAATTATGATCATCACATAGGAAACCTAAAACCCCTGTATTGTTATAATTACATCATTTTAACTTCTACTTGTAAATCTTTGATATGTTGAGAAGTTTCTGCTTTTGCATATATATGACCTTTCTAGTGATTTCACCCTTGAGAGTTAGACCAATGAGCATATGACCTTTCTGCTTTTGCGTATGACCTTTCTTGAAATGAAGGTTGGCTTAACAACGATAATGGAATCACAAATCTCTTCTTTTTTTGCTCTTCACCCGCATTAACCGTATAGTTGTTGGTGTACGGGTTCCATTTGGCAAAGATCGTTGGAGAACTTGTTTTGCCTGCATGATCCGAGCCAAACGAATAGCCATTTTCCTAATGTTGATAAAGGAAGCACAAGAATGTACCGAAAAGAGTACTTTTCTTAGCGAGGGAGGATGCCGTAAGGGTTTCGAGATGGAGTTATGTTGGTGCTTTGCGTAGGGTATGCTTATATATATATATTGATTTATTGAAACTTCAAACGTATGATTGGTGGGAAATTAAATGGCAGATGGAGGCAGAATTGCAATATCATGTGGTTGTGTCTTCCAACTTGCATGAGATAACACCATTTCTTGTCAACAATAAGATCACCGAGAATCTAAACTATGACTTCTATGGATAGAATGATAAACTAAGTAAGAGGTCAACAATGAAACCAAAACCGTTGTCCCATGTACTTTGAATGTAATGTGGTTATGCTTCCTAACAAACAGAAATTCAGGCTAAAATCTTTGGGGTTGTCTTATAACAAATGAGGCCCAATTGATGTGTCATGTATATAGATACAATTAATTTGAGTGATAAGTAAGCCACTATGAATGCAAGATCACATGGTTTTGTCTTGATGATTATGGTCAAATTAATTAAAGGTTTGATTGGTAGAGGGATATATGGCTAACTAGTTACGGCTGGTAGATATCATTCAACTATTTGATGGATATAAGCCTCATGCACGGGGGACCATGTGTTGGGAAGAAGCCATAACTATATCTTTTATTTATTTGAAGAGAATTCATTTTCTTAATTACAGGTTGGAAGACAAAACCATGTGATATTGCTTTTTCTCTACACCACATATTACCATCCCTCATCTACCTCTCCTTGTATCAGTTGGTTATATAAACCATTCCATATGCATAACCACAACCACAACAACATACTTCACCAAGGATTAGTTTGAGCTTTTGCTTCCATCATCAGCTTTTAGAACAAACTAGACTGTGCCCTCTTTAGAAAAATGGCCATTCTTATGCCTCGGATCATTCAAGCAAAACAAATTCTCCGACGATCGTTGTCAAATGGAAGCAGCAATAAATACATGGTCATCCCTAAAGGTTATTTTGCCGTTTATGTTGGGGATCAAGAGAAGAAGAGATTTGTAGTTCCAGTATCATTGTTAAGCCAACCTGCATTTCAAGAATTATTATATCAGGCAGAGGAAGAATTTGGGTACAACCATCCAATGGGTGGTCTCACCATCCCGTGCAGTGAAGACATATTCACTGATCTTGCTTCTCGTTTTGGGGCATTATAACTTGTACATGGCGGTTTTAAATTTCTACCATGGTTTTGTAGAGAACTAACCAATATATAGGAACTTTTAGAGTTTGTAAGACGCGTGGAGACAATTGTCCCAGTTTTATGAAATTTGACTTACGAATTACGTATTCCAATTGTGTTATGAGCTAAGACATAAATGAAACAATTCAATCCATTTCTTATATCTGAATGAACTAATTAAAAAAGCATAAACTAGAATGCCTGCCATGAGTTCATCCCAGCCCAAATTTGCCTTAGAAACGGGAGCTTCTTTGGCTTCGAGAATCAGGCTAAATATTTTTCTGTTGCATGGTAAACTTTCTACTGTCCATCCTGTGGAAGCTCAGATATCATCTATAATGTAAAAAAAATTATTTTTTTTTACAACTCTATTGTTTATATAAGCTCAAGTAGACTTTGGAGTTTTTTACACAAACTCTTGAGTTGTAAAATTTTGACTTGGACCAAGTTCCTTT
This sequence comes from Silybum marianum, assembly GCA_036898165.1. NCBI lineage: Eukaryota > Viridiplantae > Streptophyta > Magnoliopsida > Asterales > Asteraceae > Silybum > Silybum marianum. The sequence goes on from CM072531.1 coordinate 4,245,794, forward strand.
ATATGGTTTGAGATTTTCCATAGATGCAACAATGCCATAGAGTATATGTATATATATTTAGTAGCATGGTTGATCCCTTTTAGCTTAATTGTTTCTCTGTAACCATTAAGATATTAACTACGGCTTAAATCTGCACTAGGATACAGGAAGTATTTAGACATGGAGGATAACTTGTAAGGTCAGAATTCAAAACAACCTAAGACAGGGGCGGACCTAGTGTGGTTCACACGGTGGCACGGGCCACCTTATTATATCTTAATCGAAGGGTAATTTCTTTTGATTTATTAGTGGTGCAACCGTATCTTATGGGTGCTGGTAAATAATTTAAAACTTAACTTATGACACAAATATGGGTCAGCTAGTGTAGTGTACTTGTTTTTCCCATCTGAATTAAAACTCCTAGTTCCAACCCCTGCTTGATGCTAATATTTAAATTTTTGGGGTAACAGATCTATATAACATATTAATACTCTATTAATCTCGTACTTAAATAATTTAATAAGGTAAAACAATCTGAAAGTGTTCTTTTCTTAGTGGTCAAGAATTTTAATCGCTATTCGTATGGATTAGACATAGAGAGAACTTGTATATGGCCAGAATTTTGAATAAAGTAAGGGGTCAAGAATAGTACCAACACCAGGGTACTGCCATGTACTTTAAATGAGATATTGCTATAAATCACATGGTGTGTTGAAATTTGTGGCCAAAGGTTTTATTCAAAATTAAAGACAGTTGTGTTACTGCGCTGCAGTCATTTTTCTTCTTATATTCGTCCTGGGATACACATGAAGTTTGTTGAGTAAAACTAAGGAAATGGTACGGTAGAGATTTATGAACTTAACTCGCAGATAGAATATTGAAAACAAGCATAGGAACATATAAGACATTTTTGGTTAATTAATGAATGAGGTGAAAATTGTATGGAGCCTACAGAAAGAAAGACGCTTGGGAAACTGTTTGTAATTGTTCTTGTAGCACGTTGTAGACATGAGTTGTGAGACTTTTGTCGACAATGTTGATGGCCGATCTCGTAAAGCCAATTGTTAAATTCATTGTATATGTTATCATTGCAACTTAGGGATGTTCGAGTGGTAAGGCATGAGATGCTTTTATCTGCCTAAGAGCATTTTCATCGTGGGGAGAAAAATGTCGACTGTGAAATCAGTTTGCCATGTATATATATATGTCGGCTTATAGCACAAATGGAACAAATAATTCCTAAATCTAATTTCATACAACTGGGAGAGATGTCTCCACACGTCTTACAAACTCCAAAAAGTCCTAGAGGTCAGTTCTTTAAAAAAACATCCTAGAAATTTAAAACTTCCATCATAATGCCCCCAAACGAGCGGCAAGATCAGTGAATATTTCTTCGCTGCATGGAATTGTGAGGCCGCCCATGGGATGGGTGTACCCATACTCGTCCTCTGCCTGACATAATAATTCTTGAAATGTAGGTTGGCTTAACAATGATACTGGAACCACAAATCTCTTCTTCTCTTGCTCCCCAACGTAAACAACAAAATAACCTTTTGGGATGAACATGTATGTATTGTTGCTCCCATTTGACAATGATCGTCGGAGAATCTGTTTTGCTTGAATGATCCGAGGCATAAGAATGGCCATTTTTCCAAGGAGGGTAGAGTCTTGTGCGTTCTAAAGGCCGATGAAGGATGAAAATGCTAAAACAAATTATTGGTGAGATATGTTGTGATGGATTTCAGAGTGAGTTGTGGTTGTATTATGTATATGGAATGATTTATATAACAAATTGATATAAGGAGAGGTAGATGAGAGATGGTGACGTGCGGTGGTTGTAGAGAAAAAACAACATCACATGGTTTTGTCTTCCAACCTGTTACATCTTCTACCCAACACCATGACCCTTGATGCATGAAGCTTACCCATCAAATTAATTCTTGAATGACATCGCAATAACGTTATGAAGTTCATTTTAACAAATCTACTGTTTACACATATATATATATATATATATATATATATTTTCAGGTAGATTTTGGAGTTTATTATTAATTTAACAATGAAACGTTTCAAATGTAAAAGTCAAGCATATGTATATAATATATATTTAAAATACGTTTGTTAGTGTAAATGCAAACAAGAAAAACTAAAGAAGAAAGAAAATCAGAAGCCTTTGATCAAAATTCTACCAAGTACCCTTAAAGGATAAAAATGCAACAGATTTGGTGTTGCATATGTTTTGGATCAAGTCCCCTTGAGAAGAAATAGAGATATGACATGCAATACTACATTATGTTCTCATTTATAGCGTCGACATGCTATTTTGGCTAAAAGGTGGGATACCATTTGGAAATTTTGTTAAAAATATTGAAAAAAAACTACCAATATTCATCACCGGATATCTCAAAACATGCGGAAATAAATCTGTTGTGTTAATTTTTCCTATGCTGCACCTGTCCAACCAATGTTAATTTGCCATCTCATCATTGAAATTTTGTTTCTTATTCAAACATAAAAAAAATTATACATATTGTTTATAAAAGTTAATCAAGCGAGGGTGGTAGTAGTAAGTTGTTACATTCGGTTTACCTTATGTTAACTATGAAACATCATATTCAACTTAAAGTTAAATTATAATTTTAATTGTCATTTAAATTGACAAATAGGATTGTAATTGATTATTATTAAGATTAATCATGCCTAAAAGTTATAGGTTAATTAAAATTAATTTGGAAGAAATTAGGAAGGTAAAGAATAGGTGGATTGAAAAAATATTCGAATTAGAAATAATGATAATAATGAAAAAGAGAAAAGAGTTTTTTTAAACATCAATCAATACTTGATTAAACAATATGTATTTTTTTTTTCTATGTTTGAATAAAAGACAACATTTCAATAAAGAAAATTAACTAAAGAAATATCATATTTTGTTTACAATAAAATTTTAATTTTAAGTGAAGTTTAAATTGTAAAAATAGGACTAGTTTATTAATACTAAGAGTTAATTTGGGGTGGGGTGGGGTGGGGTGGAGTGGTAATTAACGCTGCTAAAGTTATTTGGAAGGTTTTTTAAATTAAAATTAAAAATAAAGAGATGAAAAATTAGCATTTGCTATTAAATTAGCTGAACTCCGGTGTGCGACTTCCCATACGACAGAACTCTCATCTCAAAGCATTGTCGAATGTAATTATAGTTCGGTGACTTTCTGACGGGTTTAGTCTCTTTAAAATCTAACCTAGACACTGTTTTGTTGCAAATTTTTCATATTTCAGCGGCTCTTGATACGCCAAAAACGCATCAACAGCAAAGGCGCCAGAAATTTGATTGTAGCTAGTCTTTCAATTTCTAATAATGGGTAGATAATTGACTTAGAATTTGGATGAGTTGAGACTCAATTTGGTATTACAATCGTTTGATTTTATTTATACAATATTTTTGTTTTAATATTTAATGTTTTTAAGTTAGAAATAGTGAGTTGGATCCCTTGTTTTGTCTTGCTTGAATTCGATTTGCTAGAGAAATTTTAGAAACCATAATAGTTCTTGGATTTCTCTTGATGACAAACAACACCCAATTGATAAGCGTGTTGGTTGTAAGTTTGTATAAACCAACTCAAACGCCGATTGTTGGTTAATTTTGATGTTTGTTTAATCTTAATGCAATTAACAATTGAATTCCAAATCCGTGACCGGATTAAAATAGCTAATTAGAGACTAGTTATTGAAGAGTTTCATACTAGTCGTGCTATTGTAACAAACGGGACATTGACGTGTATTGGTATTCTAAGACAACTTGAATTCTTTTGAGAAAGTACTTAGTTGAATGAATCTATGATAATATAATCTAAAGCATTAGTTGAATGATTCCCGTTGCTAGATTTCATCTTCAATTTTTACATGGTTAGTTTAATTATCTATTATCCAACCCCCCCCCCCCAAAAAAAAAAAAAAAACTACTTTTACATAAATCACAACATTCACATCAAATCCATGGGAAATTGACCCTACTTGCCACCATGGTTGTAATTTAAGGTTATAGGACTTTATTATTTGTCAGGCTCGGCAGATGTCAAACTTACCCAAGGAAAGTGATGTATGAGTTAGTTCACTTCAAGGCAAGATACGTTTTCCTAGACAAATTAATTCGTAGACAGTGAATTTAATTAATTTATCATTCATGCTTAAGCTCGTAAATATTGCTAAATCGAATACAACGGTTCGAAACATTTCCTAGTTCTAGTTTTGTAGTTCTAAATCGAATACAATGTGTTCGAAATACTTCCAAGTTCTAGTTTGAAATATTTCCTAGTTCTAATTTTATACAACCGGGACAAGCGACTCTATGTCATAAGTTGTATGTATATGGTCAATGCTCATCGGTGCTTTACAAAAATGTGTCTTTACTACACGGGCTTGTGAGCCGAGGCGACAAGCGAGATCGGCATGCGCCAAGCCGATAAGCCAGATCAACGATCATGTCTTCACTACACGGGATTGTGAGCCCACCCGTTGGATGGTCATAACCAAACTCTTCCTCAGCTTGACGTAGCAATTCTTGAAATGATGGTTGGCTTAGCAAAGATACAGGGATCACAAATCTTCTTTTCTTGCTCCTCTCCCACAGAAACTACGAAATACCCTTTTGGTACATCTATGGTTGTTGGTGTACGGGTTCCGACGGACAATAAAACGTCGGAGAAATTGTTTTGCTTGCATTATCCGAGGCATACGGATGACAATTTTGCTAATGTTGATAAAGGAAGCAGAAGAATGTACGGAAAAATGTTTTTTTTTCTTAGTAGAAGATGTCGTGTGAAGGCTTTCGAGATGGAGTTATGTTGGTGCTTTGTCTAGGGTATGCTATATATATACATTGATTTATTGAAACTTCAAATGTAGGATTAGTGATAAAAGGGAAATTAAATGGAAGATGGAGAAACTGAGACAGAATTGCAATATCAAGTGGTTGTGCCTTCCAACTTGCATGAGATAACAACATTTCTTGTCAACAATAAGATCACCAAGGATCTTAACTATCACTTAAGTCTCACTAGGAGTCTAGATTACCTGATAGGTTTGGACCTAGAGGATAACTTGTATGTTCAGAATGAAGAACTAAGTAAGAGGTCTAGAAACAAACCAAATAAAAACCATGGTCCCATATACTTTGAACGTAACCAAAAGTGTATCAAAAGTGACGGCAGCTACGGTGATGATTTCTAAGTCCACAAAAACAAAATCATTATCGTATACCTACGGTAATGGTTTTAACCGTCACTTAAGACCAATTTCCTTCCGGATGCGAGATTTTTCTTCTAATAATTTGTTTTCCTTCTTATTTCTTGACTCTTAATGGTGATCCTCAGACTACTTTAATCAATATTCTTCTTTTAATTGTTGATTTATCGGGGTTATTAGTCTTCTGCTAATTATGATCATCACATAGGAAACCTAAAACCCCTGTATTGTTATAATTACATCATTTTAACTTCTACTTGTAAATCTTTGATATGTTGAGAAGTTTCTGCTTTTGCATATATATGACCTTTCTAGTGATTTCACCCTTGAGAGTTAGACCAATGAGCATATGACCTTTCTGCTTTTGCGTATGACCTTTCTTGAAATGAAGGTTGGCTTAACAACGATAATGGAATCACAAATCTCTTCTTTTTTGCTCTTCACCCGCATTAACCGTATAGTTGTTGGTGTACGGGTTCCATTTGGCAAAGATCGTTGGAGAACTTGTTTTGCCTGCATGATCCGAGCCAAACGAATAGCCATTTTCCTAATGTTGATAAAGGAAGCACAAGAATGTACCGAAAAGAGTACTTTTCTTAGCGAGGGAGGATGCCGTAAGGGTTTCGAGATGGAGTTATGTTGGTGCTTTGCGTAGGGTATGCTTATATATATATATTGATTTATTGAAACTTCAAACGTATGATTGGTGGGAAATTAAATGGCAGATGGAGGCAGAATTGCAATATCATGTGGTTGTGTCTTCCAACTTGCATGAGATAACACCATTTCTTGTCAACAATAAGATCACCGAGAATCTAAACTATGACTTCTATGGATAGAATGATAAACTAAGTAAGAGGTCAACAATGAAACCAAAACCGTTGTCCCATGTACTTTGAATGTAATGTGGTTATGCTTCCTAACAAACAGAAATTCAGGCTAAAATCTTTGGGGTTGTCTTATAACAAATGAGGCCCAATTGATGTGTCATGTATATAGATACAATTAATTTGAGTGATAAGTAAGCCACTATGAATGCAAGATCACATGGTTTTGTCTTGATGATTATGGTCAAATTAATTAAAGGTTTGATTGGTAGAGGGATATATGGCTAACTAGTTACGGCTGGTAGATATCATTCAACTATTTGATGGATATAAGCCTCATGCACGGGGGACCATGTGTTGGGAAGAAGCCATAACTATATCTTTTATTTATTTGAAGAGAATTCATTTTCTTAATTACAGGTTGGAAGACAAAACCATGTGATATTGCTTTTTCTCTACACCACATATTACCATCCCTCATCTACCTCTCCTTGTATCAGTTGGTTATATAAACCATTCCATATGCATAACCACAACCACAACAACATACTTCACCAAGGATTAGTTTGAGCTTTTGCTTCCATCATCAGCTTTTAGAACAAACTAGACTGTGCCCTCTTTAGAAAAATGGCCATTCTTATGCCTCGGATCATTCAAGCAAAACAAATTCTCCGACGATCGTTGTCAAATGGAAGCAGCAATAAATACATGGTCATCCCTAAAGGTTATTTTGCCGTTTATGTTGGGGATCAAGAGAAGAAGAGATTTGTAGTTCCAGTATCATTGTTAAGCCAACCTGCATTTCAAGAATTATTATATCAGGCAGAGGAAGAATTTGGGTACAACCATCCAATGGGTGGTCTCACCATCCCGTGCAGTGAAGACATATTCACTGATCTTGCTTCTCGTTTTGGGGCATTATAACTTGTACATGGCGGTTTTAAATTTCTACCATGGTTTTGTAGAGAACTAACCAATATATAGGAACTTTTAGAGTTTGTAAGACGCGTGGAGACAATTGTCCCAGTTTTATGAAATTTGACTTACGAATTACGTATTCCAATTGTGTTATGAGCTAAGACATAAATGAAACAATTCAATCCATTTCTTATATCTGAATGAACTAATTAAAAAAGCATAAACTAGAATGCCTGCCATGAGTTCATCCCAGCCCAAATTTGCCTTAGAAACGGGAGCTTCTTTGGCTTCGAGAATCAGGCTAAATATTTTTCTGTTGCATGGTAAACTTTCTACTGTCCATCCTGTGGAAGCTCAGATATCATCTATAATGTAAAAAAAATTATTTTTTTTTACAACTCTATTGTTTATATAAGCTCAAGTAGACTTTGGAGTTTTTTACACAAACTCTTGAGTTGTAAAATTTTGACTTGGACCAAGTTCCTTTATATGGTTTGAGATTTTCCATAGATGCAACAATGCCATAGAGTATATGTATATATATTTAGTAGCATGGTTGATCCCTTTTAGCTTAATTGTTTCTCTGTAACCATTAAGATATTAACTACGGCTTAAATCTGCACTAGGATACAGGAAGTATTTAGACATGGAGGATAACTTGTAAGGTCAGAATTCAAAACAACCTAAGACAGGGGCGGACCTAGTGTGGTTCACACGGTGGCACGGCCACCTTATTATATCTTAATCGAAGGGTAATTTCTTTTGATTTATTAGTGGTGCAACCGTATCTTATGGGTCTTTGGTAAATAATTTAAAACTTAACTTATGACACAAATATGGGTCGACTAGTGTAGTGTACTTGTTTTTCCCATCTGAATTAAAACTCCTAGTTCCAACCCCTGCTTGATGCTAATATTTAAATTTTTGGGGTAACAGATCTATATAACATATTAATACTCTATTAATCTCGTACTTAAATAATTTAATAAGGTAAAACAATCTGAAAGTGTTCTTTTCTTAGTGGTCAAGAATTTTAATCGCTATTCGTATGGATTAGACATAGAGAGAACTTGTATATGGCCAGAATTTTGAATAAAGTAAGGGGTCAAGAATAGTACCAACACCAGGGTACTGCCATGTACTTTAAATGAGATATTGCTATAAATCACATGGTGTGTTGAAATTTGTGGCCAAAGGTTTTATTCAAAATTAAAGACAGTTGTGTTACTGCGCTGCAGTCATTTTTCTTCTTATATTCGTCCTGGGATACACATGAAGTTTGTTGAGTAAAACTAAGGAAATGGTACGGTAGAGATTTATGAACTTAACTCGCAGATAGAATATTGAAAACAAGCATAGGAACATATAAGACATTTTTGGTTAATTAATGAATGAGGTGAAAATTGTATGGAGCCTACAGAAAGAAAGACGCTTGGGAAACTGTTTGTAATTGTTCTTGTAGCACGTTGTAGACATGAGTTGTGAGACTTTTGTCGACAATGTTGATGGCCGATCTCGTAAAGCCAATTGTTAAATTCATTGTATATGTTATCATTGCAACTTAGGGATGTTCGAGTGGTAAGGCATGAGATGCTTTTATCTGCCTAAGAGCATTTTCATCGTGGGGAGAAAAAATGTCGACTGTGAAATCAGTTTGCCATGTATATATATATGTCGGCTTATAGCACAAATGGAACAAATAATTCCTAAATCTAATTTCATACAACTGGGAGAGATGTCTCCACACGTCTTACAAACTCCAAAAAGTCCTAGAGGTCAGTTCTTTAAAAAACATCCTAGAAATTTAAAACTTCCATCATAATGCCCCCAAACGAGCGGCAAGATCAGTGAATATTTCTTCGCTGCATGGAATTGTGAGGCCGCCCATGGGATGGGTGTACCCATACTCGTCCTCTGCCTGACATAATAATTCTTGAAATGTAGGTTGGCTTAACAATGATACTGGAACCACAAATCTCTTCTTCTCTTGCTCCCCAACGTAAACAACAAAATAACCTTTTGGGATGAACATGTATGTATTGTTGCTCCCATTTGACAATGATCGTCGGAGAATCTGTTTTGCTTGAATGATCCGAGGCATAAGAATGGCCATTTTTCCAAGGAGGGTAGAGTCTTGTGCGTTCTAAAGGCCGATGAAGGATGAAAATGCTAAAACAAATTATTGGTGAGATATGTTGTGATGGATTTCAGAGTGAGTTGTGGTTGTATTATGTATATGGAATGATTTATATAACAAATTGATATAAGGAGAGGTAGATGAGAGATGGTGACGTGCGGTGGTTGTAGAGAAAAAACAACATCACATGGTTTTGTCTTCCAACCTGTTACATCTTCTACCCAACACCATGACCCTTGATGCATGAAGCTTACCCATCAAATTAATTCTTGAATGACATCGCAATAACGTTATGAAGTTCATTTTAACAAATCTACTGTTTACATATATATATATATATATATATATATATTTTCAGGTAGATTTTGGAGTTTATTATTAATTTAACAATGAAACGTTTCAAATGTAAAAGTCAAGCATATGTATATAATATATATTTAAAATACGTTTGTTAGTGTAAATGCAAACAAGATAAACTAAAGAAGAAAGAAAATCAGAAGCCTTTGATCAAAATTCTACCAAGTACCCTTAAAGGATAAAAATGCAACAGATTTGGTGTTGCATATGTTTTGGATCAAGTCCCCTTGAGAAGAAATAGAGATATGACATGCAATACTACATTATGTTCTCATTTATAGCGTCGACATGCTATTTTGGCTAAAAGGTGGGATACCATTTGGAAATTTTGTTAAAAATATTGAAAAAAAACTACCAATATTCATCACCGGATATCTCAAAACATGCGGAAATAAATCTGTTGTGTTAATTTTTCCTATGCTGCACCTGTCCAACCAATGTTAATTTGCCATCTCATCATTGAAATTTTGTTTCTTATTCAAACATAAAAAAAATTATACATATTGTTTATAAAAGTTAATCAAGCGAGGGTGGTAGTAGTAAGTTGTTACATTCGGTTTACCTTATGTTAACTATGAAACATCATATTCAACTTAAAGTTAAATTATAATTTTAATTGTCATTTAAATTGACAAATAGGATTGTAATTGATTATTATTAAGATTAATCATGCCTAAAAGTTATAGGTTAATTAAAATTAATTTGGAAGAAATTAGGAAGGTAAAGAATAGGTGGATTGAAAAAATATTCGAATTAGAAATAATGATAATAATGAAAAAGAGAAAAGAGTTTTTTTAAACATCAATCAATACTTGATTAAACAATATGTATTTTTTTTTTCTATGTTTGAATAAAAGACAACATTTCAATAAAGAAAATTAACTAAAGAAATATCATATTTTGTTTACAATAAAATTTTAATTTTAAGTGAAGTTTAAATTGTAAAAATAGGACTAGTTTATTAATACTAAGAGTTAATTTGGGGTGGGGTGGGGTGGGGTGGAGTGGTAATTAACGCTGCTAAAGTTATTTGGAAGGTTTTTTAAATTAAAATTAAAAATAAAGAGATGAAAAATTAGCATTTGCTATTAAATTAGCTGAACTCCGGTGTGCGACTTCCCATACGACAGAACTCTCATCTCAAAGCATTGTCGAATGTAATTATAGTTCGGTGACTTTCTGACGGGTTTAGTCTCTTTAAAATCTAACCTAGACACTGTTTTGTTGCAAATTTTTCATATTTCAGCGGCTCTTGATACGCCAAAAACGCATCAACAGCAAAGGCGCCGTAAATTTGATTGTAGCTAGTCTTTCAATTTCTAATAATGGGTAGATAATTGACTTAGAATTTGGATGAGTTGAGACTCAATTTGGTATTACAATCGTTTGATTTTATTTATACAATATTTTTGTTTTAATATTTAATGTTTTTAAGTTAGAAATAGTGAGTTGGATCCCTTGTTTTGTCTTGCTTGAATTCGATTTGCTAGAGAAATTTTAGAAACCATAATAGTTCTTGGATTTCTCTTGATGACAAACAACACCCAATTGATAAGCGTGTTGGTTGTAAGTTTGTATAAACCAACTCAAACGCCGATTGTTGGTTAATTTTGATGTTTGTTTAATCTTAATGCAATTAACAATTGAATTCCAAATCCGTGACCGGATTAAAATAGCTAATTAGAGACTAGTTATTGAAGAGTTTCATACTAGTCGTGCTATTGTAACAAACGGGACATTGACGTGTATTGGTATTCTAAGACAACTTGAATTCTTTTGAGAAAGTACTTAGTTGAATGAATCTATGATAATATAATCTAAAGCATTAGTTGAATGATTCCCGTTGCTAGATTTCATCTTCAATTTTTACATGGTTAGTTTAATTATCTATTATCCAACCCCCCCCCCCCAAAAAAAAAAAAAAACTACTTTTACATAAATCACAACATTCACATCAAATCCATGGGAAATTGACCCTACTTGCCACCATGGTTGTAATTTAAGGTTATAGGACTTTATTATTTGTCAGGCTCGGCAGATGTCAAACTTACCCAAGGAAAGTGATGTATGAGTTAGTTCACTTCAAGGCAAGATACGTTTTCCTAGACAAATTAATTCGTAGACAGTGAATTTAATTAATTTATCATTCATGCTTAAGCTCGTAAATATTGCTAAATCGAATACAACGGTTCGAAACATTTCCTAGTTCTAGTTTTGTAGTTCTAAATCGAATACAATGTGTTCGAAATACTTCCAAGTTCTAGTTTGAAATATTTCCTAGTTCTAATTTTATACAACCGGGACAAGCGACTCTATGTCATAAGTTGTATGTATATGGTCAATGCTCATCGGTGCTTTACAAAAATGTGTCTTTACTACACGGGCTTGTGAGCCGAGGCGACAAGCGAGATCGGCATGCGCCAAGCCGATAAGCCAGATCAACGATCATGTCTTCACTACACGGGATTGTGAGCCCACCCGTTGGATGGTCATAACCAAACTCTTCCTCAGCTTGACGTAGCAATTCTTGAAATGATGGTTGGCTTAGCAAAGATACAGGGATCACAAATCTTCTTTTCTTGCTCCTCTCCCACAGAAACTACGAAATACCCTTTTGGTACATCTATGGTTGTTGGTGTACGGGTTCCAGCGGACAATAAAACGTCGGAGAAATTGTTTTGCTTGCATTATCCGAGGCATACGGATGACAATTTTGCTAATGTTGATAAAGGAAGCAGAAGAATGTACGGAAAAATGTTTTTTTTTCTTAGTAGAAGATGTCGTGTGAAGGCTTTCGAGATGGAGTTATGTTGGTGCTTTGTCTAGGGTATGCTATATATATACATTGATTTATTGAAACTTCAAATGTAGGATTAGTGATAAAAGGGAAATTAAATGGAAGATGGAGAAACTGAGACAGAATTGCAATATCAAGTGGTTGTGCCTTCCAACTTGCATGAGATAACAACATTTCTTGTCAACAATAAGATCACCAAGGATCTTAACTATCACTTAAGTCTCACTAGGAGTCTAGATTACCTGATAGGTTTGGACCTAGAGGATAACTTGTATGTTCAGAATGAAGAACTAAGTAAGAGGTCTAGAAACAAACCAAATAAAAACCATGGTCCCATATACTTTGAACGTAACCAAAAGTGTATCAAAAGTGACGGCAGCTACAGTGATGATTTCTAAGTCCACAAAAACAAAACTGTTATCGTATACCTACGGTAATGGTTTTAACCGTCACTTAAGACCAATTTCCTTCCGGATGCGAGATTTTTCTTCTAATAATTTGTTTTCCTTCTTATTTCTTGACTCTTAATGGTGATCCTCAGACTACTTTAATCAATATTCTTCTTTTAATTGTTGATTTATCGGGGTTATTAGTCTTCTGCTAATTATGATCATCACATAGGAAACCTAAAACCCCTGTATTGTTATAATTACATCATTTTAACTTCTACTTGTAAATCTTTGATATGTTGAGAAGTTTCTGCTTTTGCATATATATGACCTTTCTAGTGATTTCACCCTTGAGAGTTAGACCAATGAGCATATGACCTTTCTGCTTTTGCGTATGACCTTTCTTGAAATGAAGGTTGGCTTAACAACGATAATGGAATCACAAATCTCTTCTTTTTTTGCTCTTCACCCGCATTAACCGTATAGTTGTTGGTGTACGGGTTCCATTTGGCAAAGATCGTTGGAGAACTTGTTTTGCCTGCATGATCCGAGCCAAACGAATAGCCATTTTCCTAATGTTGATAAAGGAAGCACAAGAATGTACCGAAAAGAGTACTTTTCTTAGCGAGGGAGGATGCCGTAAGGGTTTCGAGATGGAGTTATGTTGGTGCTTTGCGTAGGGTATGCTTATATATATATATTGATTTATTGAAACTTCAAACGTATGATTGGTGGGAAATTAAATGGCAGATGGAGGCAGAATTGCAATATCATGTGGTTGTGTCTTCCAACTTGCATGAGATAACACCATTTCTTGTCAACAATAAGATCACCGAGAATCTAAACTATGACTTCTATGGATAGAATGATAAACTAAGTAAGAGGTCAACAATGAAACCAAAACCGTTGTCCCATGTACTTTGAATGTAATGTGGTTATGCTTCCTAACAAACAGAAATTCAGGCTAAAATCTTTGGGGTTGTCTTATAACAAATGAGGCCCAATTGATGTGTCATGTATATAGATACAATTAATTTGAGTGATAAGTAAGCCACTATGAATGCAAGATCACATGGTTTTGTCTTGATGATTATGGTCAAATTAATTAAAGGTTTGATTGGTAGAGGGATATATGGCTAACTAGTTACGGCTGGTAGATATCATTCAACTATTTGATGGATATAAGCCTCATGCACGGGGGACCATGTGTTGGGAAGAAGCCATAACTATATCTTTTATTTATTTGAAGAGAATTCATTTTCTTAATTACAGGTTGGAAGACAAAACCATGTGATATTGCTTTTTCTCTACACCACATATTACCATCCCTCATCTACCTCTCCTTGTATCAGTTGGTTATATAAACCATTCCATATGCATAACCACAACCACAACAACATACTTCACCAAGGATTAGTTTAAGCTTTTGCTTCCATCATCAGCTTTCAGAACAAACTAGACTGTGCCCTCTTTAGAAAAATGGCCATTCTTATGCCTCGGATCATTCAAGCAAAACAAATTCTCCGACGATCGTTGTCAAATGGAAGCAGCAATAAATACATGGTCATCCCTAAAGGTTATTTTGCCGTTTATGTTGGGGATCAAGAGAAGAAGAGATTTGTAGTTCCAGTATCATTGTTAAGCCAGCCTGCATTTCAAGAATTATTATATCAGGCAGAGGAAGAATTTGGGTACAACCATCCAATGGTTGGTCTCACCATCCCGTGCAGTGAAGACATATTCACTGATCTTGCTTCTCGTTTTGGGGCGTTATAACTTGTACATGGCGGTTTTAAATTTCTACCATGGTTTTGTAGAGAACTAACCAATATATAGGAACTTTTAGAGTTTGTAAGACGCGTGGAGACAATTGTCCCAGTTTTATGAAATTTGACTTACGAATTACGTATTCCAATTGTGTTATGAGCTAAGACATAAATGAAACAATTCAATCCATTTCTTATATCTGAATGAACTAATTAAAAAAGCATAAACTAGAATGCCTGCCATGAGTTCATCCCAGCCCAAATTTGCCTTAGAAACGGGAGCTTCTTTGGCTTCGAGAATCAGGCTAAATATTTTTCTGTTGCATGGTAAACTTTCTACTGTCCATCCTGTGGAAGCTCAGATATCATCTATAATGTAAAAAAAATTATTTTTTTTTACAACTCTATTGTTTATATAAGCTCAAGTAGACTTTGGAGTTTTTTACACAAACTCTTGAGTTGTAAAATTTTGACTTGGACCAAGTTCCTTTATATGGTTTGAGATTTTCCATAGATGCAACAATGCTATAGAGTATATGTATATATATTTAGTAGCATGGTTGATCCCTTTTAGCTTAATTGTTTCTCTGTAACCATTAAGATATTAACTACGGCTTAAATCTGCACTAGGATACAGGAAGTATTTAGACATGGAGGATAACTTGTAAGGTCAGAATTCAAAACAACCTAAGACAGGGGCGGACCTAGTGTGGTTCACACGGTGGCACGGGCCACCTTATTATATCTTAATCGAAGGGTAATTTCTTTTGATTTATTAGTGGTGCAACCGTATCTTATGGGTGCTGGTAAATAATTTAAAACTTAACTTATGACACAAATATGGGTCAGCTAGTGTAGTGTACTTGTTTTTCCCATCTGAATTAAAACTCCTAGTTCCAACCCCTGCTTGATGCTAATATTTAAATTTTTGGGGTAACAGATCTATATAACATATTAATACTCTATTAATCTCGTACTTAAATAATTTAATAAGGTAAAACAATCTGAAAGTGTTCTTTTCTTAGTGGTCAAGAATTTTAATCGCTATTCGTATGGATTAGACATAAAGAGAACTTGTATATGGCCAGAATTTTGAATAAAGTAAGGGGTCAAGAATAGTACCAACACCAGGGTACTTCCATGTACTTTAAATGAGATATTGCTATAAATCACATGGTGTGTTGAAATTTGTGGCCAAAGGTTTTATTCAAAATTAAAGACAGTTGTGTTACTGCGCTGCAGTCATTTTTCTTCTTATATTCGTCCTGGGATACACATGAAGTTTGTTGAGTAAAACTAAGGAAATGGTACGGTAGAGATTTATGAACTTAACTCGCAGATAGAATATTGAAAACAAGCATAGGAACATATAAGACATTTTTGGTTAATTAATGAATGAGGTGAAAATTGTATGGAGCCTACAGAAAGAAAGACGCTTGGGAAACTGTTTGTAATTGTTCTTGTAGCACGTTGTAGACATGAGTTGTGAGACTTTTGTCGACAATGTTGATGGCCGATCTCGTAAAGCCAATTGTTAAATTCATTGTATATGTTATCATTGCAACTTAGGGATGTTCGAGTGGTAAGGCATGAGATGCTTTTATCTGCCTAAGAGCATTTTCATCGTGGGGAGAAAAAATGTCGACTGTGAAATCAGTTTGCCATGTATATATATATGTCGGCTTATAGCACAAATGGAACAAATAATTCCTAAATCTAATTTCATACAACTGGGAGAGATGTCTCCACACGTCTTACAAACTCCAAAAAGTCCTAGAGGTCAGTTCTTTAAAAAAACATCCTAGAAATTTAAAACTTCCATCATAATGCCCCCAAACGAGCGGCAAGATCAGTGAATATTTCTTCGCTGCATGGAATTGTGAGGCCGCCCATGGGATGGGTGTACCCATACTCGTCCTCTGCCTGACATAATAATTCTTGAAATGTAGGTTGGCTTAACAATGATACTGGAACCACAAATCTCTTCTTCTCTTGCTCCCCAACGTAAACAACAAAATAACCTTTTGGGATGAACATGTATGTATTGTTGCTCCCATTTGACAACGATCGTCGGAGAATCTGTTTTGCTTGAATGATCCGAGGCATAAGAATGGCCATTTTTCCAAGGAGGGTAGAGTCTTGTGCGTTCTAAAGGCCGATGAAGGATGAAAATGCTAAAACAAATTATTGGTGAGATATGTTGTGATGGATTTCAGAGTGAGTTGTGGTTGTATTATGTATATGGAATGATTTATATAACAAATTGATATAAGGAGAGGTAGATGAGAGATGGTGACGTGCGGTGGTTGCAGAGAAAAAACAACATCACATGGTTTTGTCTTCCAACCTGTTACATCTTCTACCCAACACCATGACCCTTGATGCATGAAGCTTACCCATCAAATTAATTCTTGAATGACATCGCAATAACGTTATGAAGTTCATTTTAACAAATCTACTGTTTACATATATATATATATATATATATATATTTTTTCAGGTAGATTTTGGAGTTTATTATTAATTTAACAATGAAACGTTTCAAATGTAAAAGTCAAGCATATGTATATAATATATATTTAAAATACGTTTGTTAGTGTAAATGCAAACAAGAAAAACTAAAGAAGAAAGAAAATCAGAAGCCTTTGATCAAAATTCTACTAAGTACCCTTAAAGGATAAAAATGCAACAGATTCGGTGTTGCATATGTTTTGGATCAAGTCCCCTTGAGAAGAAATAAAGATATGACATGCAATACTACATTATGTTCTCATTTATAGCGTCGACATGCTATTTTGGCTAAAAGGTGGGATACCATTTGGAAATTTTGTTAAAAATATTGAAAAAAAACTACCAATATTCATCACCGGATATCTCAAAACATGCGGAAATAAATCTGTTGTGTTAATTTTTCCTATGCTGCACCTGTCCAACCAATGTTAATTTGCCATCTCATCATTGAAATTTTGTTTCTTATTCAAACATAAAAAAAATTATACGTATTGTTTATAAAAGTTAATCAAGCGAGGGTGGTAGTAGTAAGTTGTTACATTCGGTTTACCTTTTGTTAACTATGAAACATCATATTCAACTTAAAGTTAAATTATAATTTTAATTGTCATTTAAATTGAAAAATAGGATTGTAATTGATTATTATTAAGATTAATCATGCCTAAAAGTTATAGGTTAATTAAAATTAATTTGGAAGAAATTAGGAAGGTAAAGAATAGGTGGATTGAAAAAATATTCAAATTAGAAATAATGATAATAATGAAAAAGAGAAAAAGAGTTTTTTTAAACATAAATCAATACTTGATTAAACAATATTTTTTTTTTCTATGTTTGAATAAAAGACAACATTTCAATAAAGAAAATTAACTATAGAAATATCATATTTTGTTTACAATAAAATTTTAATTTTAAGTGAAGTTTAAATTGTAAAAATAGGACTCTAGTTTATTAATACTAAGAGTTAATTTGGGGTGGGGTGGGGTGGTAATTAACGCTGCTAAAGGTGTTTGAAAGGTTTTTTAAATCAAAATTAAAAATGAAGAGATGGTAAATTACCATTGGTTAGACACGTGGTGGTATAAAAAAAATTAGCACAACATCATTTTTTTTCCAAAACATGCTTAGGACACTAGCCAACTAAGGATGGGTTTCCACCACACAGGTACGACAACCTAGCACTCCAAAAATGGCCCTGTGTGGAGATCATTAAGAAGAACCCAAATAGTTACGATCCTCCAACTCCCGAGAACCATTCACACCTCGTACGTTTAAAATATGAAATACCTTTTTTAAGTGGCGGATCCAAAAAATTTACCTAATGGAATCATATTTAAGGTACACTAAAGGCATGTAATGTCGTCCGACGTGTTTTTATCTTAAATACACTGTTTAAAATGATTTTTTATTGTTCTTTTTTTTGTTGATTTCAATGGATATTTTTAATGTTTTTGTCGGCTTTAAAGAAAATCGTATGGCACCCTCCCCCTTAGCATGAAAAAAACATACAAATCCTATAAACGAAAACATAATGTGGTATTGCATGTCATATCAATATTTCTTCTCAAGGGGACTTGATCCAAAACATATCCAACACCGGATGTGTTGCATTTTTATCCTTTATTGGTACTTAGGTGGTGTTTGTTTTTTAAGAGGTGCTGAAGTCTGAAGTCTGATACCACTTCTGAACTTTAAGAGGTGGTGCTGAAGTCTGAAATCTGAATCAGTTAGACTGTTTGTTTTTGCATCCTGACAAAACATCTGAATATGTATAATTGTCTTTTTTATCCCTCAAAACGTTATACTGCTCTATTTATAAAAGCATCAATTCATTTTAATTAAATTATACTACCATCCATTGTTAACACATTCAGAAATTCAACTTAAAAACGTCAATGATTCGAATACAATAGAAAACATGAACAAAGTCTTATAACAACTAAAATCAATCTCCATTTTGCATTAATTGTGTTGCAATTTCTTCTCTTAAATTGGCCATATATGATTGGTCAGCGGCACTCCCATGGGGTTGAACCTCTTCATGCTCATCATCGCCATCGGCCTCTTGCTCAATGGTTTGGTTGTATTCAGAAAACAACTCATCACTTAAACCTCTTTTCGTATGAAGTTGTGAACCGCAAAGCATGCAAGAACAACATCTCTTTGACCTCAAGTGAAAAAGGTGCCATTCTTTTCAAAATTGGAAAGCGTGCTTTCAATACATCATAAGAACGTTCAATAACATTTCTAAGTTTTGCATGAGCATGATTAAACTTTTCATACTTGTTCATTGCACGCTGACGACGGAAATCTCCAATCCAATATCTAACATTACGATACGGTGCCATAAACCCTCGAGTATTCGAATGTGCAGCATCACATAGATAATATTTATCTGAAAAAATGAATAGAATAATTATTAATATGAATATAGTAAACGTGTTACCTTTAAAGCGTTAATATACCTTGAGGAGGAAATGGGAATTCATTAGCACCATTTGTTATAGCTTCGGACAAAATTCTAGAATCATGTGCAACACCTTCCCACCCGGCAATAACAAATGTAAAAATCATGTTAAAGTCACAAATGGCCATAACATTTTGATAACATTCGCCCTTTCCTCGTCCTCTATATAATTGTTGTTCTTGAATAGGGACAACAGCATGTATTAAAGTTCCATCAAGGGCGCCGATTGCTCCCTACATTAAAGTTAAATATCATGTTAAATATTACTATTATTTACCTTAAAAATCATGTTAAAAATTACTATTATTTACCTTAAATACTCGTCGTAATCTTTTATTATTCCTTGGGATGTCCGGATTAGGATTGAATGATGTAGGAACTATGATCTCTTTAGCAAACACGATCATTTTATCCAACACTTCATGAAAAATCTTATGGATGGTTTGTGTTGAGTGTTGGAACCTATTTTTCACCACTCTAAAACGTTGATTGTGATGAATAATCATCAAGAAGATAGCCATCTTTTGTTCGACCGATATATGTTTGCTATCCCTTAACCAACCTTTTGCTTTAAAGTGGTCACATAGTTGAACAAAAGCATCACGAGACATTCTTAACAAATCAATACATTGTCGATCACTACCTTCAAGTAGCTCATTAGTAAATTGTTGTCCGGTCATTGCAGACGTATTATCTCTTTTCCTTTTCAAACTCATTTTTTGCAAGTAATAAAGATATAAGAACAAAGCAAGGAGAACTAAAGCTTTTTGTTGATCATCCATGATGAACCTGTTACAAGCATAACAACATCCAAATACCATAATAATATCAAAATATCATCCAAATACCATAATAATATCAAAATATCATCCAAATACCATAACATCCAAATAACATAATAATACAAAATATCATCCAAATAACATGTCCAAATACCATACTACCAAATAACATGTCCAAATACTATCAAAATATCATCCAAATACCATAATAATACCAAAACATCCATGCCCAAGTACCAAAAAACAACTTGTCTAAACACCACTACATAAAACCATATTTTTTTGCCGTCCTCACAATCCAGTCTCTCTTAAGAGACGATCAACCATGTCTCTCTTAACAAATTAGTGTGGCCAAAAATGTCAATGGTTGCTTGGTAAAGAGGATCCCTTTCATGAAGGCCAAGGGTGTTCAACTTTGCAACACACCTTTCAAGGACTGTGGGTCCTTGTGTAACAACTGGGGGTTCTCGGGGAACAAGTCTGGTAAGTACACTCTGCACTTCCAAAGCCAAACCATCGAGGTCTACCTTGGTTTTACTCTTCTTATTTGGTCTAGAGGAATGTGGACTTGGTGTAACAGTTGAAGGATCTACACTAGAGACATGATGAGAACTTGGTGCAACATTTTGTTCTTCATCATCATCATCATCTTCCCCCTCCTCATCTTGAGTAGTGTGGATACGGGAAGTAAATGATGAGCATGATGAAATCACTGTTCTCTCACGAGTTGCACTAGCGGAATAAGCACGGGATCCGGTAGCCGAAGTCTCCTCGAATAAAGCAATACACAAGTCAGGAAATGGCAATGGGGATGTTTTTAAAGTTCGAGCTTTAGGATGTCCCTGCATCCAAATTAAATAAAATTATTTATATAATACCCACACTTTGTCATTACTATCTAAAAATATAAAATGGAGTGATCACTAACCTTAAAAAAATCATCTCATTCTTGATTTGATAACTTGAACATGTTCATAACAGGGTCATAAATATTTCCCGTTTTATTCCTCAAGTAAACCCACCCCGAATATTTTCCCTTTAGATAATCGTACTGATTTTTCAGTTGCTTTTGGTGGAGCTTTTTACCGCACTCTTCATTAATCTTTGTTGAAACCTTTGCCCATGTTTCTTTCTTAAGACTACCCCCATTTCTCCCAACTTTGTTTACCTCTTCTATGCAACTTTCTAAAAAGCATTTGGTCATTACATCTGACCATCGTACATGTGCGTTCTCGTTCTCGTCCATCACTAATAAAAGAGTAAGGCCATCATATAATTGGTAGGTTTCAAGCCATAAAAAAATGAAATAGATTCACACAAAGAACACACGTAATGAAAGCTATCCGGTTCCTTAACACAATATCCCTCTTTTTTCTTCATTTTATCCGGTTTCTTAACATACTGAAATATACCCAATGAGTGATGATTTGAACACACAATGCCTACTTAAAACATTCAGATTGACACCTTCTATTATCCCTATCTTTTAGTTCCAACAAAACAAAATAGATAAAATACAGAGAAATGAAAAAGGAATAAAAATTGGAAGCTTTCAAATAGGGAATATGGTGACTATTATCACAAAACAAATGAAAAAGGAATAAAAATCATGTACTCAAAACACACTAGATAAAAATCATGTGGTGACTATTATCAAAGAACAAATGAAAAAAACAAAGAAAAGAACAATTATAATAAAGCATCCTGCAGGCTTCTATTATCAAGGCATGAGAAAATATCTTTTTTGTAGTCAATCAAAAGGATATATTATATATGCAACAACTTAGCCGATAAACGCTTACCTGGTAAGAGAGTTGTTACACTCATTTACCGGTAAGATTGTAGTCAGTCGAGACATTATAGTATGCAACAATTTACTAATAAGCGTTTAGCGGGTAAGAGTCGCTTACCGGTAAGATGGTAGTCGATCAATCGAAATGGATGAAACAATTTACTGATAAGCACTTATCGGGTAAGAGTCGTTACACTCACTTACCGGTAAGATTGTAGTCAATCGAAGCTGATATGATCAATGCAAATGAAGAACTAAAATCTTAATTCATGATTCATGATTCAAATAAATCCTGATAAATCATTCAAAAGTATTGACCTTTTTACATTTCGTTGTTTATTAGTAAAATATGAAAATATAAATCAATATTGACAGCAAATGAGATAGCTAGACTTACGAAAACAAAGAACAAAAATCATATACATATGTTGTAACTTGTAAGCAGATAAAAAGAGGAACATACAGTGACCAACCATATAATAACAAAATTAACATATACAGAGAAACAAGAAACCATATTACAATTTCCGGTGTGTAAGAAAAGAGAATCAAGATTACACGATGAGATAAGTTAATCCTTGACACAAAAAGTTTTTTCCATCTATACTCACACAAACACCCGAAGTAAATTTATGTGATTCTGAAACACACTGGTGATAGTGAATAGAGTTTTTCCAAGACTTTTAAAGGATAAAAATAGATCATATTATTGATGCAGAAAGAAATCGAGAAGAAGAAAGAGAAGAAATCGAGAAGAAGAAAGAGAACCTTACCTGAGATCGAGATCAGAGTGTCGAGTTAGGAGAGATTGAGATCTGTAGATGAAATCGAGAAGCACAGATGAAATCGAGAAATAGAAAACGAGAGCTGTAGATGATATCGACAACAACAGATGAAATCGAGAAGCAGAAAGAGAAGCTTACCTGAGATCGAGAGCTGTAGATGCGATCTGGAAGAGGAGGGCGTCAAAGATCGAGAGCTATAAGAGAGCGGCTGAAATGTTTTAAGAGAAAGGTTTACCCCTTAAAGTTTCAGAGGAAATAGGGTTTATTTCAGCTCTTAATTGAAAAAAAAAACGCTCTGAAATCAAAAAACGTCTGACCGAATCAGACATTAGATGATTTCAGATCTGAAATTGAAAAAACAAACAGCCCCTTAGTAGAACATCGGTCAAAGCCAGACTTCTTTTTTCATTCATTTTTTTCTTAGTTGTTTGTATTTAATCTAACAAATGTAATTTCAATATGTATTGTACTTATGCTTCACATAAACAAGAGTACTCAAAGTAGAACTTTTACTATTCAAACCTTTTGCTATTAAATTAACTGAACTCCGGTGTGCGACTTCCCATACGACAGAACTCTCCTCTCAAAGCATTGTCGAATGTAATTATAGTTCGGTGACTTTCTGACGGGTTTAGAAGTGCCCGTATTTGACATTAATTTCACACTAGGATCCATAGGAGTGCTCACATGAGAAAAATCACTATAATTGAACTTTTTGAAAATTTTCTCAATATAGTGTGATTGTGTCATAACAATCCCTTTGTTAACCCGCATAATTCTTATACCAAACACGTATGCATGTATGTAGTGCATATATGCATGTGGTATGTATTGGGCATTATAAGATTATTCTAGTCCACTAAAACCCTTTATGACTTATTAAGGCTCAATAACACCAATGATGACTTATTATGTGTTTTTATGCATGTATGTAGTGCATGTATGCATGTGGTGTGTAGTAGGCTTAATAACACCATTCTAGTCCACTAAGACCCTTTATGACTTATTAAGTCCCAATAACACCAATGGTGACTTATTACGTGTTTGTATGCATGTATGTACTCATATATGCATGTGGTATATATTGGGCTTAATAAGACCATTATAGTCCAATAAGACCCTTTATGGTTTATTAAGGCCCAATAACACCAATGTAGACTTATTACGTGTTTGTATGCATGTATGTACTCATATATGCATGTGGTGTGTATTGGGTAAGACCATTATAGTCCAATAAGACCATTTACGAATTTTTAAGGCCCAATAACACCAATGATGACGTATTACGTGTCTGTATGGGTGTATATAGTGCATATATGCATGTGGTGTGTATTGGGCTCGAAAAGACCACTAAAACTCATTGTAACTCAGTAAAACCCACTAAGAACCATTATAGTCAAATAAGACCCTTTATGTCTTATTAAGACCCAATAACACCAATGATGACTTATTACGTGTTTTTACGTATGTATGTTTATGTAAAAGTTTTAAAAATAACTCGGTTCGTATTCATGTATATAATAATATGGTTAAATCGAAAAATATTCAATATTGAACTCATTTTGAAGGTATTAACGACACGATTATAATTGTATAATTTGTAAAAATAAAAACTTATTTTTTAATTATTTTCTGATTCATATACGATTATTATTTAGGTTAATATGCTAAATGTATAAAATGAAAAATGAAAAATGAAAAAGTGAAGAAGATAAAATAAATTACATAACTAATTATAAGGATGTAAAGTGTAACTTAAAATTTTAACATAATTTGATTTATAAATTTATATAAGAGATGGAATGTTGGTGTAAAATTATAGAGCTTTAGATGTTGTACTTTATGCAAAAGATTTTGTACCTCTTAAAGTTATAAAATAACCGTTTAGTACGTATGTTTTATAATATAGTATAGATTTTTGATTTTAGGCAACATAGGCAAAAAAAATTATGTTCCCTAAGAAAGCTCTTATGCAACCATGGAAATCGATTATATGTTGCCTAAGTTAATTTTGACTCATTTATAAAAAGAAAATGAGTGGTCAAAATTCAACTAAGGTAACCTCAGCTAATGTGTTGCTTTAGATAGTTGGAGGCAACAAACAATCATTTATATTTATATGTTGTCTAAGGTTATACTTAGGTAACATAAAACCACATTTAGTCTAAGAGGAAACTTAGGCAACATATAATAGCCTTTGTTGCCTAAGCTTATCTAAAGCAACATAGACATTTTGGGTTTGTTGTCTAAGACAACATTTGGTGAAGTAATTCCATTCTACTTTTTTTAAAGTCGGATTTTTTAACAGATTCCATTTAATTCAAAAACATTATACGAACCAAACGCTACCTAAATTTACCGTGTTAATTCAAGGTACCATAAATGTTATGAAAATGTAAAACAAGAACCACCAGAGTATAATGTGTTTGAGACACGATATCGTAATTTGGAGCAACCAATAGGGACCTAGTTGTAATTTACTTATTTTTTTAATTGCTATGACAATTACAAATGAGTTAGAGGAGTTAGTGTTTACCTTGAGATAAATGCTAGTCTAATTGCAATCCGGATAAACCGCTTTGACCAAGCAATCAATCGAATAAATAGGGTTGGTAATTAAATTACTAATTATAAATTTTCAGTTATCAGCATTCATGTTCACAATGACACAGTCTGGATCTGCTAATCGGAAACCTACTGTCTTCTTTCTCTTTCTAGCCGGTGTCCTCCTTGCATTTCTGTTTCTTTCGGTTATCTTCACTTTCTCTTCTTCCAATTCACTTCCCACTCTATCTCGTTCACGATCCACTGATACTTGCAGTTGTAATGGCAACAACCCTCCGCGATTCAACCTCGGTTTTGATCCACCCGTTTTAACTTTCTACGATGACCCGTCTTTCGGGTATACCTTCGATAAGCCCATCAAGAACTGGGACAAAAAGCGACGAGAATGGCTGAAGCTGCATCCATCGTTTGCTTGGGGATCCAAAGAACGGATTTTGCTAGTGACCGGATCGCAATCACAACCATGCCGAAACCCTAAAGGTGATCATTTTCTACTGAGGTTTTACAGGAACAAAGTAGATTACTCTAGGATCCATGGCTATGATATCTTCTACAACAATGTGTTGCTCCATCCTAAAATGGTAGGGTGTTGGGCAAAACTATCAGCTGCTCGAGCAGCGATGTTGGCACACCCGGAGGCTGAATGGATCTGGTGGATTGACGAGGACGCTGCGTTTACCGACATGGATTTTAAGGTCCCATTAGAACGTTATAAAGATAAAAATTTCGTCGTGCATGGTTGGCCTCGAGAGATCTATGAGGAGAAAAACTGGCTAGGTTTGAATGCGGGCTCGTTCCTCATTAGGAATTGCCAATGGTCGTTGGGTTTCTTGGACGCATGGGCGGATATGGGGCCGCAATCGAAGAACCTTGAGAAATGGAAGAAAATCTTGTTGAAAACTTTTAAGCACGGAGCCGATGATCAAACCGCGCTTGCCTATTTGCTAGCGAAAGAAAAAGAGAATAATCAATTAGCTAGCAAAGTGCATATAGAAATTGAGTATTATCTTGAGGGATATTGGCTAGTTATTAAGGATACACTGAAGAACATCACAGATAAATATGTCAAAATAGAGAAGGGAGAAAAGAAGTTGAGAAGACGGCACGCTGAATTGGTTAGCGAAAAGTACGCGAAAGTATGGGAACCGCATCTGAAAGATGCCGGCTACGGGTACGGAAGCTGGAGGAGGCCGTTCGTGACGCATTTTGCGGGTTGTCAACCGTGTAACGGCGAGCACAACCCATCGTTCTCGAGGGAAAGTTGTTGGGAGGCTATGGACAAGGTTTTGAATTACGCTGATAATCAGGTACTCCGTAATTACGGGTTTACACACCCTGATTTATCTGATCCATCCGTGGTTCCTTTATGATTTCATCATTTCATCGTATTAGCGATATGGTTTTCTAGTATTTTTGTGTCGTCGGAAGGTAGGTTTTACTGTATTGTACATTATCAAGTTTTCTATCGATGTCTTTAGAATTAAAGGAACTATCTGGTTCGCTCCTGAATCTTGAGCATATTATCGTAATTAATGACTTGAAATCATATGAGATCAGACTAGATTGTTTTCGTGATATCAGTTTTTAACACTTGAAATTTTACAG
Organism: Silybum marianum; assembly: GCA_036898165.1. Lineage (NCBI taxonomy): Eukaryota > Viridiplantae > Streptophyta > Magnoliopsida > Asterales > Asteraceae > Silybum > Silybum marianum. Next base: position 4,272,709 of record CM072531.1, read on the forward strand.
TAAAAAACACTATAATTATGTTTCAGTTGAAAGTTCAATCTCTAAATTGCAAGTGAAATGCTTAATCACTACAAGTAAAACGGTCATTTTCGATATACATCCATTAGAAATTGAAGATTAAACTAAAAATGCATTTTATAAAGTAAACTTTTCTGAGTTATAACCATGTAAAATTGAAATTCTATTGAAAAAACTCCCTTTATAGTCTTGCACTTTATTTTTTGCTTACTTAAATATTTTTAAATACACAAATCTCTCTACAATGGACGGGAAAATTTATTATAACTGATCACTCTTATAATCCGTCAAAGGCATCCCAATAACTTTTCAGTTTTTTCAGTGATTGTAAAGCGAATAAACCATTTAACCTTAAACATATACAGGGACTTAGAATAATACGTCTATAGACTTCATTGCAATATATAATTGTTTTTATTAAACGAAAAACTTTTGTTTACAAACTTTTTTCTCAGAAAATCTATCGTTAAAAGGGTTATTCCTTACAAAACCGTCATAATAAATGTTGGTGGTCAAATTGTAGATAGGTAATTTAAATAAGTGTCAGATTACTTAGGGATTATTTGGGTAATACGTTGATATTTTTTTCGAAAATATTAAATTTTAACAAAAATCCATATTTTTTGGATGATTCGTGAGTAATCCCCAATGAAAATTCTCTTGGACCATTTTTTTTAGGTACTAGTGATTACGTCATTTGATTTGGTAGGATTAGATTTGATATTGGGATCCATGTTGCATTTAATGGGCTACTTGGTTTTTCTAACGACAATCAATTGATTAGATCAAGTTTAGTTTATATTTTTTAGAACCGGCCATATTATTAGAACACCAAACCCCAAGCGTTAAAACGCAGCCAGGGGGAGAAAAAACAGGGGATTACATGTACAAAAAAGGATCAATACACCACTCATTCCACTATATAAATCGTTATTGCAAGTAGTTTATTCAACTAATTAAATTTGCATTAAATCCTCTACTATTTTATATTTTTGAGTTAAACAATGCAACAATCATTACAAATTTACGTTAGAAGTGTTTATAGTGGTAATAACCATCCTAATAGAGTAATTTATGTGTGATTTAAAATTTATATATTAATTTGATAAAAAAAATTAGTCTATCAAAAGATGTTACAAGTTATTAGGACCAAATTTTACAACCTAATAGGTTTTATTGTACAGAAGTTGTTAAGACAAATGTCACGTTTGTCAAAACCATAAATTACTAAATTAGTAGTCCTATCTTCTTGATTTTTATGAAAAAGACCATTTTTTGGATGGGGATAAACTTTAGCTTATTGAAATGTTAATTATAGTTGTTTGGGTAAAAATCCCACACCTCGACCGTTGACTAAAATGTTCGAAAAGACTTTTCATGGCTCCCGAATACTAGCCAAAGATCCAGAAAGCAAGTAGTCGAACAAATCGCTCGACGACTGATACAAATGTTCGATCAACAATGCTTAACATCCGTCAAAACGTCACGAACTAAAAAAAAAAGCTCCAAGCAAAATCCACGACACACGACCAACCTGCAAATGCTCGACGTAGGCGTTACTTTAGGTACATCATGAGCTAACCGTTGTCTTTTTTAGCAGGTACGTTGGACGGTTACGTTCAAACGTCATCAAGAGCATTTATGAAGGAAATCAATATTGATCGACCGTTACAAAGCAACGGCAACTATATATACAATGTAGAAATCATCAAAAAGGACACATGAACTTGCCCCCCCCCCGCACTCTTGAAGCCGAAGAACTCACGATAGCTTTCTAGATTCAATACGCTAGCTTAAATTTTTCTTTCACTTATAACCGTACGACTACAGTTCTAAAGGATGACGCCCCTGTTTGACGTCATTTCCCATAGTGCATCGACGATATCAACCTATCGTCCGCGATTTTTTCCCTCGTGCAAGGGTTTTTCCGCGTCACCAAACCTCTTGTCTCTTGTTTACTTTTCGTTTTATTTACGTTCGTTGGGAGAATCCTTCCTTTGATCGATCAGGTCCACAAGTACCTTAAGTTGACTTTGTTAAGTTAATTTTTGGCATCAACAGATTGGCGCCATCCGTGGGACCCGATTAGAGGAATTCTCCAAACGGACCCTGTGTTACTAACAATTTTCCATTTGTTTTTGACAATGGCATACCACGGAGTTAACCCCACCGAAGCGAACCTAAGAGCTGGACCGCACACTGCAAACCTGCGGATTCTGCAGCTGGAAGCTCGGGGATTTTCTCACAAAGAAACCATATCCAAGGGACATCTGCAAGAGATCCCGTTTAACGACAGCCCAACTATGATCCCCAAACCCCCGTCCCCGAACGCCACTAAGACGGTGAATTGTATTACAGGTGGAACGGACATCTGCGGACTCACCCATTCAACCGCTGGTAGACAAGCGCCACATCGACTTGATGATCCTGTCACCTCTCAAATACGCAAACAGGAGGCGACCATCGATTCAAGAAACGCTCGCGTCGTGTTTGACGATCGCGACCTGGGTGGCTTACGACCGAAGCATCATGACGGACTAGTGATCCGGCTATCAATTAGGGATTGTTCGATGAAAAGGGTGCTCGTGGACGGAGGAAGCTCGGTCAACGTAATATTTCTCAGCACCCTAAAAGCAATGGAGGTATACATCGATGACATGCTGGTCAAATCCAAGCATGCGGTTGACCACGTAGAGCACTTACGCCAGTCGTTCGAAATACTGCGAAAATACCAGATGAAGCTGAATCTGGCAAAATGTTCCTTTGGAGTACGTGCGGGAAGATTTCTAGGACATATGGTGACCCAACAAGGAATCGAAGCCAACCTTGATCAGATCAGGGCGATTCGCGAAATAAAATCACCTCGAAATTTCAAAGAAGTCCAAAAACTCACGGGCCGTGTAGTTGCGCTCAATAGATTCATTTCTCGATCATCCTACAAGTGTCATCTATTTTACAATGTCCTCAGAAAAAACAAAGGCTTTGACTGGACGAGTGTTAGGATCAAATATCCTAAATTAGGAAAGTTTTATAAAAAAGGAAATGATTTAATGTAATATTCTTTATTATGTTAAATACCTTATGGGCTTGGGCTTTTAATGTAATAGACCCTACTATATAAAGGAGCCTAGGGTAGAGGATTCATTAATGTGAGTCGTTTAGTTATATTCGCGTTTGTAGTTCTTTAATGCCTTCAATAATAAAACATACGACTCGATGATTTCCGTATGATTCCTCTATTGATCTTGTTGAATCGGACCTAACAACGAGCGACCACGAAACAGCACTTCAGGCTTTGAAATACTATATGGCGTCGCCACCCCTGTTGTCAAAACCCAAGGATGAGGAAGAGCTTCTGCTATACCTCACCGTAAGCGAAAACTCAGTCAGTGCCGTTCTGGTCCGAGAAGAAGAGAGACAACAGTTCCCAATTTACTATGTAAGTAAATCCTTACTTGACGCAGAAAAAAGATATACTTCAATCGAAAAATTGCTCCTGTAGTTAGTCACCGCGGCTAAAAATACTCCGACATTATTTCGAGTCACATGTTATCAACGTCGTCACCAGCTTCCTGCTAAAATCCGTCCTAAGGAAACCAGAGCTGACGGGACGGTTGGAAAAATGGAGCATCTACCTCAGCAACTACGAAATAAACTTCAAACCCAAGACCGCAATCAAGTGGCAAGTCTTAGCCGACTTCATCGTAGACTTCAGTCCTGAACTTGAAAAGGTAGCAACCGACGAAATGAACGTTGTGGCGAACCAAGACGAACAACCCTGGATGTTTTACGTTGACGGGTCCTCCAACGCGCGAGGGTCGGGATTAGGCATCGTCTTGAAATCCCCAAAAGGGGGAAGATGGTCTACTCCGTATCTTGCGATTTCAAAGCCACCAACAATGAAACGGAATACGAGGCCCTAGTCGTAGGCATGGATCTGGCGTACGACCTGGGGGCAAAAAATCTTCAAGTCATGAGCGACTCTATCCTCGTCGTTAACCAAATAAGAGGAGAATTCGCAACTAAAGATCCAAGGATGGCAGCATATTGGCAAATCGCCCTGGGACGAACGAAGAAATTCGAAAAATTCAGCATTCGAGAAATTCGAGAAATTCGAAAAATTCAGCACTTGCCAATCGAGGATCCGCCTTGGCGAAATCATCGTTTGACATGATACCCATAGTCCACTTATCAAGTTCATCAACGGAAGATAACCAACCCAATCAGGTGTTGGTATTGGACGAGTCGAACGACTGGACAAAGGAAATTCGGGATTACCTAACGAACGACCGCCTGCCGGAAGACAAAATATAGGCTCGTCAAATCCAATTCAAGGCCTCCAGATATGTCATGATCGCAGGAAAACTCTATATAGGCGATCATCCACCGGGTTAAACTTACGCTCCTTCAGCGAGACCCAAAAAATACTACAAGAAATGCACGACAGAGAGTGTGGGAACCATTCCGGAGGACGAAGCCTAGCAAATAGGATCTCACGACAAGGCTACTACTGGCCCACTCTCCGACAGGACGCATGGCTATATCAATCTATAGTGAATTTCCCATGTGCATCGACGATATCAACCTATCGTCCGCGGTTTTTCCCCTCGTCCAAGGGTTTTTCCGCGTCACCAAATCTCTTGTCTCTTGTTTACTTTTCGTTTTATTTACGTTCGTTGGGAAAATTCAGCACTTGCCAATCGAGGATCCGCCTTGGCGAAATCATCGTTTGACATGATACCCATAGTCCACTTATCAAGTTCATCAACGGAAGATAACCAACCCAATCAGGTGTTGGTATTGGACGAGTCGAACGACTGGACAAAGGAAATTCGGGATTACCTAACGAACGACCGCCTGCCGGAAGACAAAATATAGGCTCGTCAAATCCAATTCAAGGCCTCCAGATATGTCATGATCGCAGGAAAACTCTATATAGGCGATCATCCACCGGGTTAAACTTACGCTCCTTCAGCGAGACCCAAAAAATACTACAAGAAATGCACGACAGAGAGTGTGGGAACCATTCCGGAGGACGAAGCCTAGCAAATAGGATCTCACGACAAGGCTACTACTGGCCCACTCTCCCGACAGGACGCATGGCTATATCAATCTATAGTGCATTTCCCATGTGCATCGACGATATCAACCTATCGTCCGCGGTTTTTCCCCTCGTCCAAGGGTTTTTTCGCGTCACCAAATCTCTTGTCTCTTGTTTACTTTTTGTTTTATTTACGTTCGTTGGGAGAATCATTTCTTTGATCGATCAGGTCCACAAGTACCTTAAGTTGACTTCGTTAAGTTAATTTTTGGCATCAACAGTAGTAGCGTTTCAAAAAAAGATTACAAACTTTTCACATTTTTCTTCCAATTATTATAATATATATATAATATAAATATTGGGAAAAGTTAGATATATGGAATTGGAGTTCCAGATGAGGAGGTCTAGTCATGGGCAAGGACTCTAAGTTGTGGTAGTGGAACACTAGCTTGGGATTCCAGTCGCTGCATCATTGAGAAGAGAAGCAAGTTGGAAACCGGTGGTACAAAAGATGAAACATAAATTATCATCGTGGAAAGCAAAATTATTATCCTTTGGAGGAAGAAGAATATTGGTCCAATCGGTACTTGGGAGTGTGTCACTATGTTATCTCTCTTTGTTTCGAATCCCGGTAAGTATGATGAGAGATTTAGAGCGGGTGAGATGAAGTTTCTTTTTTTTTGTGGGGGGGGGGGGGGGGGGAAGATTCGTGGGTCAAATGGGATAGGGTAGTGGGTTCATTCAGAAGGGGAGGGTTAAATATAGAGAGCCTTAAGGATTTAAATTGGAGTCTTCTAGGCAAGGTGGTGGAGGAGGTTCCATAAGGAGGACAACTCTTTATGGAAAACGGTAATAAGGAGTATATATGGGAGGGACGGAGGTCTAGTATATATAGTAGCAGTAGGGAGGACATAGATAGAATGGGAGTAGAATTCACAAGCTCTCACGGGAGAAAACTAGGAGATGGGTCAAAAGTAAGTTTTAGGGAGGATATATGGTGCCAACATGAGTGTCTAAACAGTAAATTCAAGCGGTTGTATTGACTAGAAGTGGGAAAAGGAGTATCGTTCGCCAATAGAAGGGTTGTTATGGGAGAAGAGTGGGTGTGGACATGGAATTGGAGGAGGGAGCCAAGGGGAAGGGAGCTAGGTGAGTTAGAGGATCTTTGTAGAGTATTAGTGGGGAACGAACCGAAGGAAGGTAGAGAAGATAGTGAGGAGTGGGTGATAGATACACAAGGTGGGTACACGGTGAAGACATTGATATCGGTTGATTGAAGAAAAACGCAGCAACTCACAACGGAATAGATACGATCGGCACCAACTAAGGTATGTATTTTTATGTGGCGATTGGTACTTGGGAGACTTCCGTCCTGCACAACTCTAGACAAGATGGGGATCGACCTTGATTCCCTATTTAACATAAGGGTATGTTGGTCTTTTCAGCATTTATTTATTATCAATTGAAAACAAGTATTAAATATATTAATATTATTATTATCATTATTGTTATTATTTAATATATATATATATATATATATACATATTAACACGATGAAGACGAAGAGTCCTCGAAGCTCCAGGACACCACCCACGACTTCCCGAAGACGACTTCCGGTGACTTCTCGACGACTCCACCTCTCCCTGCACTCCCTCTCCTTTGAAACCCGGCCACGACACCCTCTCCTTTAAAACCCAGCCACGACTCCCCGTCCCCATCACATACTCAGTCCGATTTTCGACCCCCCATGGTCATAGAGGCCACAAATCGTATCTGATACGAGGATATGGGTCTTTCATTTCAACCCTCCAACGATCTTTGACTGCGGATCTGGATCTGATACGAAGATGTGGATTTTTCGCTCTTTCAAAGGGTTTAGTTCGAAGATCTAGATCTTGGATGTTGTTGGTGAAGCATAGTCACGCTAGAGGATATGGCTTAGGGCTTGTTTCAATCTCAGTGTTTAATGGATTATTGATCTAGATATGTTTTTCACTTGGCTATCAATGCAGTTGAGACCTACACAACTTGTACCCAAAACCCAGAAACCAGTTAAAGAAAGCAAATAATTGATTTTGATTTCGATTTTTACAAAAATAATCTAATTTTAGGAATCTTTTGATGCTAAAAAAATACAGTTGACATCTTTTTTAGAAATCTTTGAATATATATAAGAATGAAAGATATGTGTGTGTATATATATATATGTGTATGTGTGTGTGTGTAGGATTTGAAGAAGAAGAAGAATGGTTTGTAGGTTTTCTATTTTTGCATCGATAAAATCATGAAACAGTAGGTTGTTTTTTTTAGTTTTACTGTAATCAAGGCATGGGTTACACCATAAACATTTTAGTTATATCTCCTTCTGTTTCAATTATATATGGGTCTGATTTAGTTTTTAAGGTGGGGTTTGATTTAGTTTTAGTTTTGGTTTTGATTTAGTTTGTGAGTTGGGTTTTGATATAGGATCTAATTCAAGTTTTGATTTGGGGTAATTTACTCTATTAATTATAAACAATAAGTTACTGATTCATATTAATTATAAGCTATTAGTTAATGTATTAGTATTAATAAATATATATTAAAGATATTAAATTTTGGGCATTAATAATTTTGAATTGTTTATGTAAGTTGTATTTCTTTTGTGTGTGTATATATATATATATAAACGGGGTGTTTGTTTTAACTTATAAAAACAAGTTATTGACTTATTCCGGTGTAGCACGGGTAATAAGTCATTTTGAGTGTTTGAGAAAAACAATTTATCCGGTGTCAAACTTTTTTAGGAAGTTAAAATTTTTAACTTATTAATATATATATATATATATATATACGTAGAGGTGGGTTCATACGTTCCCAATTTACGAGAAATACGAGTACAACCGGCCAATCATTTTGTACATAAAATTTTTCATGTACAAAATCAGATATGATTTCATGTACAAAATCATATGTGATTTTGTAAGCATCAAAAATGACAGGCGCGATTTTTTTCGTGGGCAAGTCGTGGGAAAAGTCGCGCCTAATCATATATGATTTTGTACGTGAATCATATGTGATTTTGTACATGAAAATTTTCAAGTACAAAATGATTGACTGAGAATTGTCCTCGCATTCTCGTAAATAGTTACCGTCCTCGCATGAACCTCTTTTTATATACATATATATACGTATATAGGTGGGTTCAAATGAGAACTCAAATTTGGTTGTGAACGTGAGGGCACATGAAAGCGCGACACGAGTCATATTCAGACTGAATAATCAAATAAATATTAATTCAGACTGAATATAGTATTCAGTCTAAATATTTCTTTGATTATTCGATCTGAATAATCTTTATTCAAATACATGTTGCACTCTCATTTGTCCTCATGTTCATAACCAAACCAAATTTGAGTTTGCATTTGAATTTCTCTCTCTCTATATATATATATAGTAGCTGTGTATTAGTGCGTTGCAACAGTATGTAAGGTTTTAATAGAATTGTACATATGCCATCTAGATTGTCATAAAATTGAACATATGCCATTTGACTCAGACTATTCATCTTTATGTATGAAAGGATTCCACATTTAAAACATATCCAACAGTTCTTTATAAAAGTTAAGATCTCTGGAGTTTTTTTTATTGTAAACCAAGAATAGAAATTTATTATAGAATCTTCAAAAAAAATCATGTACCCACCGATGCAGTCGCATCTTTAACCTCCTTTGATCCATCAAATGACTTAGGCTCTCATCTTCCTTACAATCTTTAACCTCCTTCAATCCCTAAAAAAATTCAACTTTAAAGGAGATTTAGAAAACATTTCATTTATTCGAGGAAACATCACTTGGTTTAGCATGAAACACAAACAATCTTTTGAAGGGATAAACCACCTTATTTAAAGATTGAGCGTCCAAAGGCTAATTAGTCGGGTAATAATTTAGTTGAAAATCATACTTCTCAATGGATTTTTGACGTAAATTTCGACAAATGGTTTCCATCGAAAAATCCATGAACATTGTAAAGGATATTTCGACATAATTTAGTCAATTGTAGTCGACCAATTATTGGGATTTTTGACAAACTATCGAGGGATTTCTTCAAGGGATTTTCGATGGAACTGATTTTGGATAGAATTAATTTTTGAGGGATCTTCTACAAAATAGATCTTCAAGGGATTCTTGATGAAAGGAATTTTCAAGGGATTTTCAATTGAACTCAATAGTCGTAGACGTAATTCACAATATGTTTTACCATTCCAAATTGTTTACCTTGCAAACAATGTGAATTGTCATGCCCGATTGTTTTCAGTGAATGTAACTTAGATAGAGTATCACTGTGTCCTAGTTTGTACGTGGTTTTACATGTTGCTCCATATTGATTTGATTGCTACGAGTATACTTACATTGAAGCAAGGACAGAGCTGTGGTCGGCCTAGGGATATCACTTGACCATCCTAAAAAAATTAATAATAATTAATGGCTATTTGGTTTTTGTTTAGTTTTTAAGGAGAGGCCCACTCTTATCTAAATTAAAAGTCCACCTTTATTTTTGAAAACACAAAGCAGCCTATCAATCCACTTAACTTAATCGTTCAGCTCCACCATCCCGCCCAATATTCTGTCCAGAGCGATTGCTGAGAAAGAAACGAGTTCAAATTTATCGCCCCTGCTGCATAATTTTAGACGATCACGACGGATTCATGGTTCACGGAGGTCGCACACGATAGTAGATACTCGATAGGTATTTGATTTTTCCATTTACTTTGATTCTTAGAATCTATTATGTCTTTATTTAGGGCTTTTATCATCTAGAAGTTGTTTGTTTGATTGTGTGTTTATGAGTTGAACCAGTGATTAGTTTATGTTTATCAATTTATTTAGGGCCATAAAATCAATATATATATATATATATACACACACATATGTTGGAACCTGTGCATATATTATATATCTAGAATTAATATTTTATAAGTAATCAACTTTTTTGACTTGAATTTGCCAGGTATTTGAGTTGGACAAAGTTTTATAGGAACTGTGTAACTATAACTATGTGTATTTGGAATGGTTTTTGGCCCGTAGTGTTTGTTTGTAACATGGTTCCTAGTCTATAGCTTATGTATGTATCATGTGTAGACTGTTTTGTGTAATGGGGCATGTCTCCTATTGTAACCTGTGTCAAACCAAATTGGCTCTTGATGCGTGTTGTGTAATGCCAGTTTTGGCTCCTTGGTAATAAAGGTTTTTGCTTGCCGCTTAAAAAAATAACAAATCTTTTTATTTACCATACCTATAATTAACCAATCTTTTTATAATCAACCAAGCTTTAAGCAGTTAACTTTGCTTCGCATTGCAACAACTTATATTCCATCAATAATTTTCCTCAACTATATAGTCTATATATAGAATCATCTTTTTCTTCCCTTTCAATTAAGAAAAGCAAAAGGTATGTGTTTGACTGTTTGTTGATCAGTGAACCAGTGATCATTGATCAATTTATAACTTATGTTGACTTTTTTCTTTATGTTTAAATTTTCATGACATTTTAGTAAAATTATTGGGATATTTTACAGCTATGGAGAAATTTTTGATAAAGAGAAAAACAACCATTGATTCATCGGAGCCAACTAAAGATGATAGGTCTAAACAAAGTCGATCTTCCCTCAGATCATGGAATGCGTAATCGTATTTTGGAATACGATCCTAATATTCGAGATGAAGTTCGAAGATCATATCTCTCAAAAGGACGTTGCCAACCTCGAAACCACGAATTTCCTTACAATCTTTTTGGGAATAAGTCAAGAAGATTCAATGTTTCCTAGTTTGATGAATTTCCTACATGGCTAGAGTATAGGGTAAATCAAGATGCTGCATATTGTTTATGTTGTTATCTTTTTAAACAAAATATAGGAGCACAAGCAGGCGGCGACTCGTTTGTGGGCTTAGGATTCAAAAATTGGTCGAGAAAAGAGAAGTTAAGGATTCAAGTGGGAAGTGTTAATAGTGCTCACAACAAAGCTCGAGCAAATTGCAAAGCTTTGTTTTGAAAAACAAACAATACATTGAAGTTGTTCTTACCAAGAATTCTGACCAAAGTAAGATAGAATATAAGATACGTTTGAATGTGTCGATTGATTATGTTCGGTTTCTATTAAGACAAGGTCTTGCTTTTAGAGGTCATGATGAATGTGAAACTTCAAAGAACAGAGGGAACTTTATAGAGTTGTTGCAATTTCCTGCTGAACATAATCAAAGTATTGAAGCTGTTACTTTCAAGAATGCTCCGGATAATCTCAAGTTAACTTCACCGGATATCCATAAGGACATTGTTAGTGCGGCTGCGGCTAAAACAACAAAACTCATTGTAAGTGATCTTGGAAATGACTTTTTCTTGGTTCTTGTTGATGAATCTCGTGATGTTTCAATTAAAGAACAAATGAGTGTTGCGGTGCGTTATTTGGATATGAAAGGAGATATTATTGAGCGCTTTCTAGCTATTCAGCATGTTCCGAGTACTACATCTATCTCACTTAAGACGACACTTGATAATTTGTTTTCAAGACATGGATTAAGTATCTCCAATATGCGTGGTCAAGGTTATGATGGGGTTAGTAATATGCAAGGTGAACTTGATGGGCTCAAAACTCTAATTTTGAATGAAAATCCAAGTGCGTATTATGTTCATTGTTTTGCTCATCAACTTTAACTCACTCTTGTAGTCGTGGCGAAGAAGAATTTAAAAATCGCTACTTTATTTTTCTTACTAACCAACGTTATTAATGTTGTTGGAGGTTCATGCAAGCGTCGTAACCATCTTCGAGAACAACAAGCTAACAAAGTTATCGAGGCACTTAGTGTAGGTGAAATCCCAAGTGGTCGAGGCCTTAATCAAGAAACTTCCCTCGTCAAAGCGGTGACCACACATTGGGGATCACATTATGGTACTTTAGTAAGCATGATTCTTATGTTTTCATTTGTGATTGATGTGCTTGAGATGATAGAGGAAGATGGTTTAACCCAAGAACAAAAATGTGAAGTTATGTTGCTATATAAATCCTTGCAAATGTTTGATTTCGTATTTTGTCTCCACTTTATGAAAACTTTATTGGGTATTACCAATGAGTTATCCCAAGCATTGCAAAGAAAAGAACAAGATATTGTGAACGCAATAAATTTGGTTGGAATTTGCAAGAAACAACTTCAAAATTTGAGGGATAACGGGTGGGATTCTCTGCTTGATCAGGTTACT